>BSBM01000422.1:9396666-10123333 GCA_027924585.1 Larix kaempferi
GTCTCACCACACCAAGCTTGAGGATGAGCTTGAAGGGGATGATAACTTCCGAGCTTGGGAGTATAGGATTGGGTTAATCGTGGAAGAGAATGAGTTGGACTCATATATAAAAGAAGACATCCCTATCCCAGAGGATGAAGAGGCTAAGGTATTGCATAAGAAGAAATTGGTCAAGGCAAAGAGAATCATTGTTGATTCTATCAAAGACCATCTCATACCCCATGTGTCTTCTCTAAAGACACCCAAGGCTATGTTTGACTCTTTGACCAAGCTATTTGAAGGAAAGAGCATAAATTGGAAGATGACCCTGCGGAATCAATTGAAAGGGGTCAAGATGTCGAATGGAGAAACCATTCAATCCTATTTCTCCAAGGTCTCTCAGATCAAGAAACAACTTGAAGCTATAGATGAAATGGTGGAGAATGGTGAAATTGTTATGACTACTTTGAATGACCTACCTAGGTCATGGGACTCTTTTATCCAGGGGATCTGTGCCGAAAAGAAGTTAATCTCCTTCAGCAGATTATGGGAGGAATGTTCTCAATAAAAAGCAAGGCTTGTGGCAAGAGAAGAGAAGATGGGAAATGAAGATCAAGCTCTCACAGCTCACACTAAGAAGGGCAAGTTCAAGAGGGATCCATCTCATCACAAGAAGAAATCTTCTCATCATTTTCACAAAGACAAGAAAGATCTAAGGTGTTTCACTTGTAATGAGAAGGGTCACTTTGCTTCAGAATGTCCCAAGAACAAAAGGGACAAATACAACAACAACAACTCCAGCAAGAAGAAGAAGGGTAACAAAAGAAGGTACCATGCTCATGCTGTCGAAGATGATGAACCTCCAAAGAAGAAGGCTAGGGCAGAAAGTGATGATAGTAATGATGACTCATCAAGTGAAGAAGAGTATGTTCTAATCTCTGCTCTCACAGGTACTATCTCCCATGGTTGTAATGATTGGTTAATTGGCAGTGGGGCTTCCAAACACATGACTGGGTTTAAAGAATCCTTTGTAAATCTGTCTGAACATGAATCACCCCATAAAGTGAAACTTGGGGATGATTATCAATATCCCATCAAAGGAAGTGGTGAAGCCTCCTACAACCTAGATTCTGGAAAATCTTTGAAGATGAAAGAAGTCCTTTATGTACCTGAGATCAAGAAGAACTTACTCTCCATCTCTGCATTAGATACAAAAGGTACGAGGGTTGCATTTGTGGATGGCCAAGTCCTAATGTGGCCAAAGGGAAAGACCATAGATGATGCAGTTGTGATTGGAGAGCAAGAGGGAGGTTTGTATAAATTAAAAGGACAACCTGAACATGCCATGGTGCATGAATCCATGGAGCCAAGTGAACTTTGGCATAGAATGCTCATATGCACTATAGGGCACTTCCAATTGCAAGCAAGGCTGTAGAGGGTCTTCTTGAAATCAAGACCAAACATGAAGGTGTTTGCAAAGGATGTGCAAAAGGTAAGAATATTAAGAAGGCTTTCCCAAGCAGTGAAAGCAAGGCAAAAGATATCCTGGAAATCATCCACTCAGATGTATGTGGTCCTATGTCATCCAGTTCTCTAAGTGGGTATGTGTACTATGTCTCATTTATTGATGACTTCTCCAGGAAGACTTGGGTATACTTCTTGAAAAACAAAGATGAGGTGTTTGATAAGTTCAAGGAATTCAAAACTTTGATGGAGAATCAAACTGACAAAAAGATCAAAACATTCAGATCCGACAATGGTGGAGAATTCACCTCAGGTGACTTCAAGAAGCTTTGGAGTGATTCAGGGATTAAGAGGGAGTTGACTGCTCCTTATAATCCTCAACAGAATGGAGTTGCAGAAAGGAAGAACATAACAATCATGGAAGCAGCAAGGGCAATGCTGCATGACTAGGATCTACCTATGCATCTATGGGCAGAAGCAGCTAGAACAACTGTATATGTGCAGAACAGAACACCCCACAAGATATTGGACAACAAGACACCAGAAGAGGTATTTTCTGGTAAGAAACCTGAAGTCATCCATCTCAGAATATTTGGTTGTCCAGTATACACTCATGTCCCAAAGGGAAAGAGGACCAAACTAGATCCTTTAGGAAAGAAGGGTATCTTTGTGGGTTACAGTGAAAGCTCGAAGGCTTACAGAATATACTTTCCACGGTTCAAGAAGATTGATGTCAGCAGGGATGTAACATTTGATGAAAACTCGGCATTCATCAAATCAAGGAAGGCACCTATCGAAGTTTATGAAGAACCTAAGGAAACTAGATTTCAAGACACTACCATGACTGAAGCAATTCCAGAAGTTGTTCGTGAGTTTGAAGATCCGCAAGTACCTGTAGATCCACCCCGTGAGGATAACTCTCACAAGAGGAAACCTGCATGGGCTAGAGAGCTCATTCAAGATGCAGAAAGATTTGGCATTCCAGAAGAAGAACACAGAGCAAAGAAGAGAACCAGATCACATACCAGCTATGTTGCTTTACTCTGTGACATTATGAACAAAGAACCTTCCAGTTATGAAGAAGAAGCGGAAAAGAAAGAATGGAAGGATGCCATGGTTGAGGAATACCAATCAATAATGAAGAATGATGTTTGGGATGTTGTCCCAAGACCTAAAGAGAAGTCTGTTGTGACTTCCAAATGGATCTACAAAATCAAGCATGCTGCAGATGGCAGTGTAGAGAAATACAAAGCAAAATTTGTAGCTCGTGGCTTCTCTCAGAAAGAGGGAATAGATTATGAAGAAACTTTTGCACCTATAGCCAGGTATACTTCCATCAGAACAGTACTTTCCCTGGCTGCAGCAATGAAATGGAAAATACACCAGATGGATGTCAAGACTGCTTTCTTGAATGGTGTAGTTGAAGAGGTAGTATACGTGGAGTAGCCACTCGGTTTTGAAATACACGATAGGGAGTCATATGTGTGCAGATTGAAGAAAGCCTTGTATGGCTTGAAGCAAGCTCCCAGAACTTGGTATGGTAGGATGGACAGTTTCCTATCTAGCTTGGACTTTACCAAGAGTAAAGAGGATTCCAACCTCTACTACAAGGTTGAGGAAGGGGATCCTGTGATTCTACCGATGTATGTGGATGACTTATTTGTAACAAGAGATGATAGATTGATTGCAGATACTAAGAGGAAGCTTGCTGCTGAGTTCGATATGAAAGATTTGGGAATGATGCATTATTTCCTAGGTATGGAGGTGTGGCAGAATTCAGGTGGGATCTTCCTTGGTCAAGGGAAGTATACAGTAGATATTCTGAAGAGATTTGGGATGATGGATTGCAAGGCCATGGCCACACCCATGGCATCGAATCTAAAGCTTTTATGTGATGCTTCATCTAAGTCGGTTGATGTCTCTATGTATCGTCAGATGATTGGGTCCTTGATGTACCTGATGAACATGAGACAAGATATTTGCTTTGCAGTGAACACATTGAGCCAGTTCCTGACGGATCCGAGGAGTGTTCATCTGGTTGTTGTAAAGCATGTTCTGAGGTACCTGAAGGGTACAGTGGATTATGGGCTCAAGTATGAAGCGAATCAAAAGTTTAATCTACAAGGTTATGTTGATTCAGATTGGGCTGGCAGTGCTGCAGATAGGAAGAACACATCTGGGTGTTGCTTCAGTATGGGATCAGGTGTGATCTCTTGGTTCAACAGGAAGCAGTCCTATGTAGCACTGAGTACAGCTGAAGCAGAGTATGTTGCAGCCTGTTCAGCTAGTTGTGAGGTAGTATGGCTACAGCAGCTAGTGTCTAAGTTATTTGATCTCCCATTGGATGCTACTGGTATATTCTGCGATAACCAGAGTTGTGTGAAGCTGTCTGAGAACCCAGTGTTTCATGACAGGTCGAAACACATAGAGATCAAATATCACTATATCAGGGATATGGTGCAGAGAGGAGCTACTGTACCTGCTATTTATACTCTGCCTACTCGCTTGAACTTTTACCACATCCACCTGCTTCACCTTACAACTTACCTTTGGATGGACATGCCCCAAGCCTTGCACTTGCTTCCCATGGAGCTCCTTCCAGACAACATTCATAGACCTGGGATCACATTTGCTTAAAGATGGATGCTGGGTATCACTATGAACTTCTGAGTACCGCTCTATTACCTATTTTTCCGGCCGAGCCTTGCCCAGGATATGACGATTCAGGATTACCAACTGCTTGAGAGGAAGAGCACCACTTGCACTTTTATTTTACTTAATCTAACTACCCACCTGCTTCAATTTACCTACCTGATACTCACTTACCCTATCTCATGCCCCAACCTAGTGAGTGCTTCAGCCAGGAAGGAATGCGGGCGGGTACCACTATTTAGTTAGCTTTTCGGGACAGGCTCCTAGATACTAGGAATTCAGACTGCTAGGACCTTTCAATCTCTACTTTTACTTTATGTGCATGCTATCAACCTGGGTGGACGTATTAACAACCTTTATAGAATAGAACTGATCAAACCATTACCTGAACTTAGAGAATTCACGGGCTTCGATACAACATTAACAGCCTTACATAACACTTACTTAATAAATCTCCTGGGTAATAAATATTGTCCCAGCCGGATACTAGTGAGGAATTATAAACTACTCCATGTAAGAGCCCTAATAACAGCCTTTACTTTTAGTCCTAAGTGATCTTATCTTTATATTTGTAGCACGCCTAAAGAAGCAATTTTGGACATTGGAAAATGATCTGGCAGGAGTTTTAATGAGTTTCAATATCTTGGAGATCTAAGAGAAAGGATAATTTTTAACTCTCCATCCAAACAGCAGATAATAGTGTGTTGTAACCAGCGAAGAAAGCACAATACTATAGGGGTTACACGCTGTTTCCAAATGCTGAGGAGAATTATTTTATGAAGGATTATTAATTTAAAGAAGGGACCGACCTGTTCCAAACAAAAGGCCAGGGCCGACCTATCTCTCACAAAGCCAAGAGGGCCGATCTATGTAATGAATATAGGTTTCTTTTTAGTCCGGAGCCGACCTGTACCTGATCAGTTGAAAAAAAGGGACAAAGTCGTATTAATACATCTGTCTAGTGTGCCATTGTGGAAGGTAATTTTGGGGTAATTCATCCGGCAGTCATCTCAGCACACTTTTAAGATTTGGTCTTTCTTCTATCTATGGCCCAAGCCTATCTTCATAGCCATCTTGATCATATATAGCAGCATGGAGAATGGAGATAGGACTGTTGATAGTGGTAAGGGTAGTAGCATCCACTGTAGCAGACTCTAATTTCCAGCCAGCATTTGAAGCTCTCATCCCTTGATGTTCCTGTGTCTTGTTTCCAGAACTCAAGCAGATTGAAAATGGTAGCTGAAGGCATGACCGAGCAGGCCTAATTTCCATCATCTTAGTGGCCAGACCTGGAAAACAATGAATAAATAAGGGATTGCACATAGTCGGGGACATCACATTTAAAGAGGGAGTCCAAGTTCCAGCATATAGATCCAATCTTTGGGGTCTTTATTCACTTGTTTATAACCCTACTTTTGGAGGTCGTTCACCATTGATAACTAGTACATGCTATGGGCAGAGTTTTGGTCCACCTTTGTGGACTAGCCTTTCCGTTTGGCGGGTTGCTGTTGATAAATTTAAGGACCAGATTGCAGACAGTGGGCCGATCCACCATTTAAAGCCCACATTTTACCTTTATAGTCGTTCCTTGCCACATTTGGAGGGGCCGCAGCCTAGGAAGGGCTATTAACCATTGTTTTATACTACTTTTAGAGGGGTCGGTCCACATTCAAAGGCTGCTGTTCACACCCTATTGGGCTACTGGTTGTTGGGACAGAACACAAACTTCATAGACAGTAAGCCTAAGAGGAGGTCGATCCACCTTTTAAGGCCATATTCCAGCTTTCCACCACATTTGGCACATGTATCTTGTAGATTGGAGAGTCCTTATGCCTGATTGTTGCGACGGACGAGTAGATTGTAGATGTGCTGACGAAGCCACTAGCTAGGGTGAAGTTCGAGTACTTCAAGGAGAGGCTTGGTGTTCTTCAGATCGATGACACTTCGAGGAATAAGTGATGGACACATTTGCTGAATCCATCCCAAGCATGTTGGAAGGAGGATCCTTCACATGGCTGTGGATGTAAGCGCTGGATGATGAGTATCAGGACGATGCTCCAGTTACTACTCTGTATATGCATCATGTTGGATACTGGATATGATCAGTTGGATCATTTATATTTGTATGTATGTACGCATCGTGTTGATGCTGGATATGATCAGTTGGATCATTTATATTTGTATGTATGTATGCATCGTGTTGATGCTGGATATGATCAGTTGGATCATTTATATGTATGTACGCATCATGTTGGATGCTGGATATGATCGGTTGTATCATTTGTATGTATTTGTATATGCATCATGTTGGATGCTTGGACCATGTATCTGTATCAGGTGGATACATTGTATGATTAGGTAGATCATGTATGTTGATATATATCATGTATTTGTATTTGTATCAGGTGGATACGCTATATGATCAGGTGGATCATGTTTGATGATATGTATCAGGTAGATACTTGGTGTGCATTAGGTGGATGCATTGTATGATTAGGTTGATCATGATGATGAGCTTCAGGATGTTGCTCCAGATGATATGTACCAGGATGGTACAAGTGATGATGATCAGTATGATCATGGGCATCAGGATGATGCCTCGTGTGATGATGATCCATTGGATCATGAGTATCAGGTTGATACTTGGAGGTCAGAGATGATATGTGGCAGGTTGTGCAAATAGCATGTAATCAGTCCTAGGAGATCTTGTCGGTCGTGCTGCAGCACATAAATGTTCATGGGGTACTCTTTCCGGTATTGCTATGTAGTATGTAATCAGTCCTCAGATATTCGATAGGTTGAGCTGTGTGCTCGTAATCAGTCCTGGGATGAGGTATTACTACGGACACATGTAATCAGTCCTGGAGATCCGAGAGGTTGAGCTGTGTGCTCGTAATTAGTCCTGGGATGCTCTTTAGAGATCTTGCCGGTTGTGCTACGGCACATAAATGTTCCTGGGATGCTCTTTAAAGGTTTTTTCTATCCACATGTAATCAGTCCTGGATATCTGAGAGGTTGAGCTGTATGCTCGTAATAAGTCTTGGGATGCTCTTTAGAGATCTTTCCAGTCGTGCCGCGACACATAAATGTTCCTGGGATGCTCTTTAAAGGTATTGTGGAGGAGATGCATGTAATCAGTCCTGGGAGATCTTGCCGGTCGTGCTTAGGCACATAAATGTTCCTAGGATACTCTTTCCGGTATTGCATCCACACATAAAATTAGTCCTAAGAAGCCACCTCTATCAGACCGTTCGCACAGATGATGAAGACGTACAGGTGGTGGGCCTACATCCAGTATGAAAAAGCACTGGCTCTGTAGAACTTCCTATGACGAGTAGAGTCAGAGATTGGTTGAGATAGCAGCAGCAGTGACGATGATGATGACGATGCATCAATGACGATGATCCCGAGAAGAAGACTTGTCTAGCAGAACTGTGTCGAGAAATACCTTCCTAGTTAAGAGGGAGTGTTGATGTATATGTAACTTCGAAATGTGTTTCATCTATGTATTTCATATATATTTATTGTACCCTTATAAGAGATGTGTTATTCCTCTATAAGGAAGTGTCATCATGTGGATTGACAAGTGTCGCAAGTGTGTATACTTGCCGATGGGTTATTAGACCACCATGTGTGGGGTCAGCCCTAAAATATATATTATATTGTGGATGTATCTAGATAGACAAGTCGGCCCCATAAGGTCACTGGGCAAATAGGTTAAGTATAAATAGAGATTGGGAGATCTCTATTTGGATCATTCGGAAAGACACACTTCTCTCACTCAGAAAGTAGTGCACTAGTGAGGAGGAGGATCATCTGCTCTAGGAGACTATCTCAAGTGTATTTTGGTTGTACTTTGGTTGAGCCATTTCTCTCTCTATCTCTGAGGAAGTTGTGGGGTTTTTCACCTTAGAGTTTTCCCCACGGAAACTCTGTGTCTCTTGTCTCTCATGCTTTTGATTCTTGTGATGCTTGTCATGCTTATTGTGATTGTTATGCATTGATATATTGTATATGTTATTCTCTCAGTAAAGATCCAAGAGTATTGTGAATTAATGCTCAAATTTCAACAAGATCCGTGCATGTAACATGCAGACATTGATTAGTACTTAATATTAATCTATGAGATAATATCATGAAGAAAAGTGCTAAATATATATCCTAAGAATATCATACATAATGTTTCGACAAAAGTAAAATGGTAAATTATGCCAGATCTATCTTATGCTTTTGTGACGATTTCTAATGCGAAAATAAAGGTCATGAACAGAATCAAGAATGACTAATTCATTCTGTAGAAGGGATATTTTATCTTCCTAAGATTATAACATCTATATAATTAGAATATAAAGCAAACCAATAGATATATAAGGGAATATTTGATATAAGTGAAATTTGTGATATTCTATAGGTGTAGATCACTCAGCTTGAACTAACCTCACAATTTCACTCAAAGAATTGCAGAGAAGAAGAAGAATAATTGAATCAATATTCACACATGAAACTCAAAGAATGTGGAAAACTATTGTAATATCATTCATTAGCTGTAAGCTGGAAAAAATATGAGATTACAATAGAATAAATTCAATTACCCCAAAGGTGATTCAAATTCTCCTCAAGGTGTGGCTTGGACAACATTGGAGACATCACCCAATCAGTGGTAGTAGTCACAAATAGTCAAATATTAGTCAATGTGAGTCTAACTGAGTCTAACTAAGTCATGTGAGCACAAATCTAGGGAAGGATACTCTAAGGTGGGTGCATGAGTACTGCCAGTAGTCAAGTGGCACTCTGATATAGACAACTGGAAGCTACAAGTAGTTAAACTGATCAATCAATGCATGAACCGACTAATGGATACCAAGAGGTGTGTAGTAGGGTGCATTTGTATCCAGATGATGAAATCAAGGCGCACTAGGTAGGTAGGAGGGCTACTAATGGCTAAAAACAGGATTCAGGGGGTTGAAAATAAGATCTAGGTGATGGGGAGACTACCATACTGATGGTTGGATGCATGCAAATACAAATGATGATGGTGAGAATATTCCAACACCCCCCCGCAAGCCGATCTATGAGGAAGTATAACTGAAAAAAGTAGGGCCTTGGTAACTGAGACCAAAGGTCACCCCATACAAAAATCTAAATAGAAATGTGAGGAAAGAAGGAAAACCCAGTGGGAAGAAATCCCCCCCTCAAGATAGACTGTAATAAGCTAATCAATCATGGCATCACTTACCCCAAAATGAGGCAAGTGACCTTCTTTACTGAAAAAGGATCTATCAGCAAAAAATGGATCAATGTGTGAATGATCAATGTGAGAAGGATGAAACCTTCCATTCCGAAAATCATATCTGGTTCTCCTTGGATCAAGTGGATCTCCAACAAGATCATCGACATATATAAGAGTTGTGGCAGCCCATCTCGGAAGAGGAGGATCATAAGTTGCTAGATCTTCAGGTTCTTGTGGATATGGATCTAACATTCGCTCATCTTCACTATCAATTGCTATATATTCAGGTTCTTATGGATATAGATCTACCATCCTCTCTTCATCACTTTCACTTTCAAAACATGAATCTAAACTTTCTTGATATGAAGCTTCGCTCTCTTTCTCATCAAGTAGTGGTGGTGTGGCAGGAAAGCTGTTATGCTCAACAGGATGAGCATCATGTAGAGGCCATTCCTCAAACTGTACACTTCTCTCAAGAAATGTATGCATAGTAGATAGATCTAGAAGTTTGTAGGATTTTGCACGAAGTGCATAACCAACAAGAATACACTATCTACTCTGTGGATCTAAGGCTCTCCTTTTCTCTGTTGGAATCCTATCCCAAGCTTTGGATCCAAATACTCTAAGATGAGATACATCAAGTTTGTAACCCATCCATGCTTCGAAAGGAGTCTTACCTTGTATTCCTTTGTGAGTAACTCTATTATGTATATAAGCAACAAAGTTAATAGATTTTTCCCAAAGAATAGGATGCAATCCTTTAGACTCTAGCATGCAAGTTTCCATCTCTTTCAAGGTTTTGTTCTTTCTCTTTGCAACACCGTTTTGTTGTGGTGCGTAGGGAACAGTGTGATGCGTCTCTATACCTTCATCTACACAAAAGGTTTGGAACTCGCCCTTCACATACTCTCCTCCATTATTAATGTGGAGGACCTTGATCTTCTAGTTAGAGAACCTTTCTACAAAAGCTTTGAAGAACTTGAAGTATCCAAAAACTTCATATTTTAATTTAAGAAAGTACACCCAACTGAATCTAGAATAGTCATCAATGAAGGTTAAGATATACCTTGCTTTTTTCAAAGACAGATATGGAAGTAGCCCTGAAACATCACTGTGAATTAGTTCAAGAGGTTGAGAGGCTCACCACGACTTCCCTTTCTCAAAATTATGCTCTGGACGATTTCCCATAAAGCAACCTTTACAGGTGCCTTTGGAAAACTTGATATTGAGTATACCTTCAACCATTTTTTGATTGTGCATGTCTTGCAAGTACTTGTAGTTGAGGTGCCCAAATCTTTCATGCCAAAGTCTACTTTCTTCATTTGCATGTGTGAGAAATGCATTTGACTTTGAGTAAGGTAGGAAGTGAGAAAACTCATATATTTTCGAATGATGATCAACAATACCTTTTGTAATGGTGTTTCTAGTTGATATCTCTTGGATCTCAACCTCATTAGGAGTGAATATGACCTTCTTGGTACTCGTGTATGAGTCATTTGGTAGACAGAAAGTAGATTTGTTGCAAGAGTAGGAACATAGAGTACATCACTGAAATACCCATGCTCAATGTTGATCCTTCCAATACCCTCAGAGGAGACCTCAGAATCATTCCCCATCAAGATTGAAGGGCCAACTGTGGATTCAAAATCAGAGAAGATATTCCTACAAGCAAACATGTGTCTTGGTGCTCCATAATCAATGATGAAGGAGGAATCATTGGAAGTACCATCCATGAGTGCATGGAACCTCTCCTTATCCTCATCTTTTGGATCAAAGTTTCTTCTAGCATTTGCTGGTACTGGAAGATTGTTCTTCTCCAGTAACTGTGCCATCAGATCTATTGTATTCTTCATACAAGCACTCTCAGGATGGAAGTGCCTATTGCACTAGGGGCATTTTCTCTTCTCCTTTTGAGATTGCTTGCCTCTCTTAGAATTCGAAGCCCCTTCTGACTAATAGGGATCCTCTCTTGGCTTATTCTCATTCAACTTTCTTTATCTAATCTTTTTCTTCCCTTCTACAGCTTGAAGAGTTGAATCCATTCTTGGTTTGATCACTCCCATATGCACTAGTTTGTATTGCTCTTTTGAGAGAGACAGTATAAAGGCTTCAAGAGTTGGAATTTTCCAATTTGGAATGGATAACTTCACTGATTGGAAGGTGGAGACAAATACTAAGTAATCAACCCCCAATTTTGACAGAATGGAAAGGATAAGCTGCTTCTCTTCTTTCTGTATTCCATATGACTACAACTATGAAACCAGATTTTTGAACTTGGTGAAGAACTCATTGATTGAGTCGAAACTACTTGGGCATATAGAGATAAGCTCAATTTCCAATTGGTGACCCTTCAAATCATATTTCTTCCCAAGCAGAGATTCTAGCTTGTCCAAAATTTCTTTAGGAGTTTTGAGATCAATGACATTGAAATGTAGATCATCGAAAATACTGAGGAGTAGCAGTCCAACTGCTTCATTAAGTTTATCAAGATACTTTGATTTCTCAACTGCTCCAATCGGCTCAACTGCAGTACCATTAAGCACTCTAGAAATACTTTTGGACTTCATGAAGATGTTCATCTTGTATTTCCATTCGAAATAGTTGAAGGAGGTGACTTTAAGATCCATAGTAGCTGTTGAATTCGAATCTGCTGAAGATGGAATAACCTGCAATAAAAAAATGAAATTTTGTTGGATATTTATTGCAGAATCTAAATAACACTCCTTTAGGACAGTGAGCACATGTGACTGGATCCTTCACACCTGGATAGACCTCACAAGATTTCTCCAGTGAATTCAATGCAATGGCACCAAGATTTGCTGTGGAAATACATAGGCTTCTAGTGCTCTACTGAAAAGAAGTTGTTCAATAAACTAATGTAACTACTACAATTCGAATAGTTGTATCAAGCTCTGATACCATGTGATATTCTAAAGGTGTAGATCACTCAGCTTGAACAAACCTCACAATTTCACTCAAAGAATTATAGAGAAGAAGCAGAAGAATTGAATCAATATTCACACATGAAACTCAAAGAATGTGGAAATCTGTTGTAATATCATTCATCAGCTGTAAGTTGGAAAAAATATGAGAGTACAATAGAATGAATTAGATTACCCCAAAGGTGATTTGAATTCTCCTCAAGGTGTGGCTTGGACAACATTGGAGACAACACCCAATTAGTGGTAGTAGTCACAAATAGTCAAGTATCAGTCAATGTGAGTCTAACTGAGTCTAACTGAGTCATGTGAGCATAAATCTAGGGAAGGAGACTCCACGGTAGGTGCATGAGGACTTTCAGTAGTCAAGTGGCACTCTGATATAGACAATTGGAAGCTGCAGGTAGTTAAACTGATCAATCAATGCATAAACGAAGAAATCAATGCATGAACTAACTAATGGAATCCAAGAGGTGTGTAGTAGGGTGCATTTGTATCCAGATGATGAAAACAAGGCACACTAGGTAGGTAGGAGGGCTACTGATGGCTAAAAACAGGCTCCAGGGGGCTGAAAATAAGCTCTAGGTGCTGGGGAGACTACCATGTTGATGACTACATGCATGCAGAATGCATGCAAATACAAATGGTGATGGTGAGAATATTCCAAAAAAAATCTATGATTGTGTATATATTAATAATCTTCTCTTTGTATGAGCATCGATCTAATTAGAAAATACGTGGGATCTTGCACTCAGAATATTAGGCGATTCAAGGAAAGAATTTTAACAAGAAATTAATGAATGGGTTTTACTTTCCCCAAGTGCCATGCAAGCCACAATCTATCTAATAAATAGAAGATCGAAAGGACTATACAAGAGATCAAGTTGAAAGAGTGTAGACTGAATCAACCTAAGATGAGGTTAGGGTCCTACAAGATCTACTGTAATACTTGAAAATGGTTTAATATCATATCATTGGCGAATGGAAGGCATGGCTTAGATATTCATTTATGATATCGATCCCACAAAGGGAGATTGACCCATCTACCTATGTGACCATACCTAATAGGATGGACTCTAACTAAACCAGCATCGTGTGTATCCTAAACTTGTGCTATTGCTACGAGATTAAGTCAAAGAGCATACCCAAATTAATGTATATACATATAATTACCAACATAGTAGAGTGCATCTGTTTACTAATATTTGGATCAGGAAAATAATTTATCACTACATGAGCAATGGAATTGCCATGATAGCCACTTCATGTGATTGTGGAGCAACCCTGTGCTTGGGGATATGGACACCAGGATCCTATCCAACCTATCAACGTGGGCTTGCATATTCTCTATAACGGTAATGTTGTTTAGAACACCATGAATTATCCCTTGTGGCAATGGCTTTCTCTCACTATAATTCTCGAGCTAGAAAAGGGAAAAGATCCAGCTCCCTTCAGAGAGATTACCTCTCCACAAGAGTCTAGATCCTTCTCTTAATAATGTTATTGACAGAGTTTTGGTAGGAAAAGAGAAATGAGAACCAAGGGAAGAGTTACTCTCTTAAATCAACGTGGGAAAGAGATGGTATTTTCCCCTCAATGACAGAAAAAACCATGGAGAGAATCAAAACATGAAGGTGTCCTCTGTCGAGATGATGTGCCATAGAAGGCACCCCCTCATCTAGTTAAAACGTAGTAATTTCTCCTGTAACTTTCAGGACCTGTGAAACACTTGTCTTTGGGTTAGCATGTGGTTTCATTATGGAAACTACATCAGTCACCTCTCCCTTTGTAGTAGCATCATGAATATGGTGACACAATGGGGACTCCCATCATGTGTTAGCCCTTGATCCCTAGGCAGTGTGGGATTTGAATTTAATATTATGTTTCATGGCTAGTGTGGCTTATGTTCTAGGAAATTTCCTAACAATAGTATGACTTGGTAAACAATGTTATTGCATGGGTATGATAACCCTAGACCAACCTCAACTAGTCCTAGTCGTGCTCAACATGGATACCATGGTAGAGTTTAAGCATTCCTATTCATAGGGTCAGATATTGTTATATCACTCTATTATGGTATAAGAGGGGCATGGTTTATATATAATGTTAGCCAGTGATTAATGGATGTATGTACACACACACACACACACACACACACACGTGCGTGCGCGCAAGCACACACATGCACATGCACACACACACACACACACACACACACACACACACACACACACACACACACATTATATTCATATATGGGCATGTTGATATGATAAATGAGGAGTTTGATATGAAAGGTGAAATGAAGTTGGTTAATCAACTTAAGTGGTTAGTATATATGCATAGTTAATAATAATAATTTTGTTGTTGTGCTATGTATTCGGTATGGAAAAAATACATAAGAAAGTATGCATATGGACACTTAAACTTAATTATGTTATGACTAGTATAAGCCTCCTCTCAAGGTTGAGTGGTAAAATGTTAGAAGATACCCATCTCGATTGAATTGATTAATAATCTTTGTATGTGGTTAAGGAAGGGTAGATAGTCTGGATTACAATTAGTGTGAGAATGGGGGTAAGTAATATAATATTTCCATTCACAAGTATTTTATGCTTAGTATTAATAGCTATGATCAAGCTGGTCAACAAAGAGTCAGCAAGATGGATATATTTGACCAGTTTACATATTTAATAGTAGCCATAGTAGTGCTTTACCAAGCGAAGCTAAGCATTTCTCGCCAAAAGTATTAAGTGTGTGCTTGGTTGCATATAGGTAAGTTCTCCTATGGGTGAAGGTAAGTTACCTCTTGCTGTCAATTCTTTTTGTATTATGAATTAGTCAAAAAGAAAATTATGTATGATGATTACATTAAACTTGTCTAATACCTCTCCCCATATTGAAAAAACCAGATGCAGCTCCATTGATAAGGATTTCCATGGGAACTGATTGGATACAGCTCATAATCCAGGAGGTGAATGGAAGAAAGAAACCTAGATGAGTTAATAACATCCTAATGTATGTCCAACTAACCCGATCAAAATCCTTTTCCAAGTAAATTTTGTTTATTGTTGCTCGAAGATTTTTTATTTTTATGAAATGGAGACAATCATGTGCAACCCCAATAGCATGGTGAATTTGGCACCCTTTCAAGAATCCAAATTGTTCCATAGAAAAAGTTATCGATAAAAAAAATTTAACCTTATTTTTTATATCCCTTTGTATATGCAGTTAGAAATCAATATTAGATGAAAAATCATCAAAATAATATGGATTGTACGAGTTTGGGATCGAAGTAATAAAAGTAGAGTTAAACGTTTCCAAGACTGTATTTGATTTTCTATAGTCTTCAACAATTTGTAAAAGATCATTCTCCAAAAGGTCTAAGGACCCTAGAAATAATTCAATCGGCCATCCATCTTGACTAGTAATTTTATCTCAATGAAAAATATGCAACACTAAAATAATTTCCTCACTCGATATTTCCTCCACCAACATTTTGTTATCCTTCTCATTGACAAAGATGGAATAAAATTTTATCAATTGGAACAACTATGATAAATTTATACTTTCTTCTTCCATTTAAATATTTTAAAAGTGAGTCACCCCTACCCTTTCTATATCATCGAATTTACAAGCCTTTGTCCCTTATGGATCTCCAATATTCCAAATTTTATTTGATAATCTTCACATGTTTGCAAAATTATGGAATTTTTTGTTTTTCCATCTTGTTCTTCAAGCCATACTACTCTACTCTTAAGTATCCATGTCATTTCCCTTGCTAGTAATAACTCTTTTTTTTTCTAATTTCTAAATCAATTAGTCGCTTTCTATTAGACTCTAAACTATAACCTCCATATGTTGAGTATGTTAGGGTTTTAATATTATTCTCTATAGAGAATAGATCCCCACCATCCTTGTTTTTTTTCCCCACCGCCCATCCTATAGTATCTTCTTTTATTGTTTTAATATTGTGTAGAAAGTTCCCTTGGGACAAAGGGTGTATTAAAAGATCAAAATGTACCCAAATATTTTTTACCAAATGGATAAAACTATCATCCAACTTCAACCATTCGAATCAAAATTTAAAGGGACTAGGAGGCTTCCATCTATCTTCTATAATTTCCATCAAAATCAGGAAGTGATCATAGGAACCCCCATTACTTACCCACTATTTTAGATGATATGAGTAATTTAGGAATCCTTGTGACAACAAAAACCTATCCAATATCTTGGCAATATGATCAGCTCCAAATATCTTATTAGACCAAGTAGGTGAAAGATTGATAGGATTAATATCCACTAAACCTGCTTCATCAAAGGATTTTAATAAAAAACTCAGAGAGTATATCCACCTAAGCATTATGTCCCCAAATCTCAAAGAAACCTAGTGATAAATTTAGATCACTTCCTAATATTACCAATTTCTTATGAATACATGCCCTTTTAAGAAACTTTTCCAAGTAGGATTCCTACTTAGAGTAAGATCCATATATATTTTGATCCAACACATCCTTTCCAAGCCCCCTAGAGAAGAGATACAGACAGTTTCTTGAATTAATCATCCATGCATTTGAGAGATGCATATTTCTTAACCTCCAACTAGTTAAAAGAACCCAGAATGTCCCTTTAGCATCAAAAAATCTTAAATCCCAACCCTTAATAAAACATTTTAGCTCCTTTGCTACAATACTTTCATCACACATAGTTTCTTGAAGAAATAATAGCTCTAGGGACTTAATCGCCATAAGACGTTTTAATGACATCTTCTTGGGTTGACTGGAAAAAACCCTATAGTTAAGAGATAGGAAGATCATGGAGAAACTACAGCAGGGGTAAATGCTTTAAGAACCCCATTAAAATATTGTTGATAACCCACGACAATGTCAATAGTAACTTTTCTTTGAACCACCATAAGTTAGGGTTTCCTAGATTTAAAACTAGGGATTGAGAAGGGACCTGCATTTCAAACCAAACCCACAAAAGAAGGATCCATATCAAAATCATATAACAATATGGACCTTTGATTGTATTTACAATCACCAATCTTTAATCCTGAGGAATCCCCTCGAAAATCACCTCGGAGTGACCTCAAATACAAGGAGAAAAGTTTTCCATCTGGAGTATACTGACTAGAACCATATGACTGTGAACTCACAAGATCTATCCCCCTCTCGACCCCCCTCCTATCGAGTTTGAGTGATAAAATGGTGGAAGATCCCCATCTCGATTCAATTTCTTAATAAGCCTTTTATGTGATCTAGGAAGGGTAGATAGTATGGCTTGCAGTTAGAGTGAGAATGGGGGTAAGTAATATAAGATTGGACAAATATTGGACATTCACAAGGATTTTATGGTTATTATTAATATAAATGATCAAGTTGATCAACAAAGAGTCAGTAATAAAGATATATCTGACCAATTTAAATATCCAGTTGTAGCCATAATAATGCTTTATCAAATGAAGCTAAGCATTTCTATCCAAAATAATTAAGTGTGTGGTTTAATGTAGCTAGGTAAGTTCTCCTAGGGGCAAAGGTAAGTTCCCTCTTGCTATCAATTCTTGTTGTATTATGACTTAGTAAAAAACAAGTATGTATGATGGATACATTACACTTGTCTAATACATCTCCCCATATTGAACAAAAACATATGCAACTCCATTGATAAGGATTTCCATGGAAAATTATTGTATACAAATCATAATCCAAGAGGTGAATGCAACACAAAAACCTAGATGAGTTGATAAAATCCTAATGTAGGTCCAACTAACCCAATCAAAAGCCTTTTCCAATTCAATTTTGTTTACTGTTGCTCGAATATTATTTATTTTTATGAAATGGAGACCTTCTTGTGCTACCCAATAGCATCTTGAATCTATCACCCTTTCAGGAATCCAAATTGTTCCATAGAGATAGTTGACCATGAAATTTTTTAGACTTATTTTTATATCACTTTGTATATGCAGTCACAAAGTTGTACTGGATGAAAATCATTAAAAGAAAATGGATTTTTTGAGTTTGGGATCAAAGTAAGAAAAGTAGAGTTAAAAGCTGCCAAGAATGTACTTGATTTTCTTGAGTCTTCAACTACCTGTAAAATATAATTATCCAAAAGGTCCAAGAACCTGTGAAGCACTTGCAACAATTAATTAATAAGAATATGCGAAATAGCAGAAATGACAGAACTCATAATCACTTTTATATTGATCACAGGCCACTTCGAGGGGGAAACCTCCTATGAGCAAGCTCAATACAAATAACTTCACGGTGTCTTCATAGGTCTCAACACACACTTATATACTAAGTCTAGGCGCCAATACTATGGGTCAAAACCATGGTCCACTACAAACTATGGATCAACAATACTACAGGCGACTTACAAAGCATATGCGCCAACAAAAATAACACAAACTATTGATCAACAAATACTACGGGACGACTTACAAAGCATATGCGTCCAACAACAATATACTAACAAAGTAAAGACATGGGTTCCTAACATCCCCTCCCCCTTAAAAAAAGCTTTGTCCTCAAAGCTTTAGATGAGGAAATTGTTGTTGAATCTGAAGGAGTGGTTCCCATGTAGTATCCTCTGGTTGCATGCCGTGCCACTGAATTAAGACCTCTGTGATAGAGTGAGAGCGAAGCTGATGAGTGCGCCGATTGAGGATGGCCTCCAGCTCCAAAAGGATGGATCCTTCATTATCTAGTTCGGGTAAAATCGTTTGTACACTGATGTTGGTGCCAAGAAATTTCTTCAGACAAGAGACATGAAAGACTGGATGAATGCGGGAAGAAGGAGGAAGTTCCAATTTATAAGCAACGGACCCAATCTTCTGAAGAATTCGATATGGCCCATAGAACTTTGGAGCGAGCTTATGACGCCCTTTGAGTTTCAGGGAGGATTGCTTGTACGGCTGGAGACGAAGAAAAACCATATCGCCTACTTGAAAAGTGCGCTCAGAACGGTGCTAATCAGCTTGTTGCTTCATGCAGTTTCTTGCCATGTGAAGATTGTCCCGCAAAATGCGAAGAATCTGATTGCGGTTTCGAAGGACCGTGTCAACTTACTGAACTGGTGAACTGTTGGGGGTGTATGGAAGAAGAACTGGAGGTGCCTAACCATAGACTGCTTCATATGGGGTCATTTTAGAGGCAGTGTGGTAAGAGGTATTGTACCACCATTCAGCGAGAGGGAGCCACTTTGCCCACTGATGTTGTTGTTCAGAGGTGAAGCAACGAAGATAAGTTTCTAAACATTTATTGATAATTTCAGTCTAACCATCTGTTTGTGGGTGATACCCTAAACTCATCTTCAGTTTGGTGCCAGTGTGGCGAAATAGTTCTGTCCAAAAATGATTGGTGAAAGTCGCATCACGATCCGAGACAATGGAAGAAGGGATGCCATGAAGATGAAAGATCTGGTCCAAGAAAATTTGAGCAACTGAGGAGGCTGTATAGGGATGGATGAGAGCACAAAAATGACTATATTTGGAGAGGCGATCAACCACAACAAGAATCACTGTCTTCCCGCCAGATTTAGGGAGCCCTTCAATGAAATCCATAGAAATATGTGTCCAAATCCATGTAGGTATGGGAAAGGGTTCGAGCAATCCTGGAAGGAGTGTTGTTTCACCCTTATGGCGTTGTCAGGTATCACATTCGGCCACCATCTGTTGAATTGTCCTTTCATGCCCTGCCAAAAGAAGTTACGCCGTGCCTGTTCATACGTTTTGAGGAACCCAGAGTGCCCTGCCGAGGGAGAAGCATGGAGTTCATAGAAGACAACCTGTTGAAGATCTGTGCTCTAGGGAAGCACCAGACGACCCTTGTATCTCAGAGAAGCACCATCCCAAGAGTAATGTGGTACAACAGAAGGGATGTTGTTCAAGCATTGGATGATTTGAGATAAGGAAGAGTCATTGACATAACCCTGTTGAATAGATTGCAACCAATTTGGAACAGACATAGAAATAGCTGAAAGAGAACCTTGGGCATCAAATGTGCGAGAAAGAGCATCTGCCACAATATTGTCTTTACCCTTCTTGTAAGTGATCTCATAGTCATAACCCATGAGTTTGCTAACCCATTTCTGTTGTGCTAGGGAGGAGACACGTTGTTCCAAGAAATATTTCAGACTCTGGTGATCAGTCTTGATGCAGAAATTATTTCCTAATAAGTATGGTCGCCACTTCTGTACTGCATGCAAAATAGCCATCATTTCCTTCTCATAGGTAGAGGCATCTAAATTCTTACCTGAATGGGATTTGCTGGTGAACGCAATGGGGTGTTCATCTTGAAGGAGAATAGCACCAAGTCCATTGCCGCAAGCATCACTCTCAATAGTGAAGGGCTTGGAAAAATCGGGCATAGCTAGAACAGGTGTAGTACACATAGCTTGTTTTAGTTTGTCAAATGCACATTGAGCAGCATGTGTCCATGTAAAAGCATCATTTTTCAATAGAGCAGTTAATGGAGCTGCAATCTTCCCATAATCCTTGACAAACTTGCGGTAGTAGCCAGTCAAACCCAAAAAACCACAAAGGCTCTTGAGTGTCTGAGGATGCGGCCAATTGTTCATGGCATCGATTTTGGCAGGATCCACGCGAACCCCTTGTGCTGATATAATGTGCCCGAGATACTCAACTTCCTTCTATCCAAAAACACATTTAGACTGCTTCGCGTGGAGATGATGGTCAGAGAAAAGTTGCATGACAAGATCCAGATGCTGGAGATGTTCATCCCATGTTTTACTATAGATGAGGATATCATCAAAGAATACCAGAATGAATTTCTACAAGTAGGGTCGAAATATTTTATTCATTAAGGCTTGGAATGTGGAAGGAGCATTAGTGAGGCCAAAGGGCATGACCAAAAACTCATAATGGCCATCATGTGTGCGGAAAGTTGTTTTAGGGATATCATCCTCATGAACCCGAATTTGATGATACCCAGAACGAAGATCCAACCTGGAGAAAAAGTGAGCCCCATGAAGCTCATCAAGAAGCTCATCAACAACAGGAATTGGAAACTTATCCTTGATGGTGAGGTGATTAAGTGCTCGAAAGTCAATGCAGAGGCGCCATGACCCATCTTTTTTGTGGACAAGAAGAACTAGAGAAGAAAAGGAACTAGTGCTTGGGCGAATAATACCTTGCTTCAATAAGTCTCAAATGAGCATTTCAATCTCCGTTTTTCGGTGAAATGGGTAGCGATAGGGCCTGATGTTGGGAGGAACGCTTCCAGGAAGGAGCTGAATACAATGGTCTTCGAGCCTGGAAGGTGGCAATCCCACTAGTTCATCAAAGACACCTGTATATCGATCCAGAATTTGTTGTAGATCCAAAGGAGTAGTGGAGACCGCTGATGGTTGCATCTGAATGGAATGGATCTGAGCGATGACACAATGTGAATTCTTCTTGAGGAGTTTTTCCATGCGATGTGAACTGATGATGCTGAGAGAACTTGGTTGTAATCCTGTCAATGTGTGTTTTTGTCCATTGAGGGAAAACTGCATCCAAATTTCAGCAAAATCCCATAAGATAGGGCCAAGTGTGCGTAGCCATTGAGCGCCCAAAACCACATCACATCCACCTAAGGTCAAGGAAAACATGTCATAGCGCAAGGTATAATCTCCCATAGAGATGCGCACATTTCGACACTTCCCTTTGCAAGGTAAGGTGCCCCCATTGGCAACCATGACTTCAAAGTTGGAGCAAGGATGGATAAAACAATCAGATTGTTTGGCGATCCGAGGGTCAGTGAAATTATGAGTGCTACCAGAATCAATGAGTATCTTAAGAGGAAGCTTCTTGAAGTAACCCCTGACCCGCATTGTTTGGGGGGTGGTGATTCCAGCTAAAGCATGGAGAGATATCTCTAGCTGGTCATCCTGAGACGGAGGGTCAACAAGCGATTCTTGAATGTCGACCGGAGCATCCATTGTTTCTGGATCATTGTCACCAATTTTAGAGGTAGGCGGAGAATCCACATCCAAGAGATAGAGCTTTTGCTGAACACATCTATGTCCCCGAGTGAATTTCTCATCACAATTATAGCAAAGCCCCTTTTCTCTATGTGCTTGCATCTCTGTTTCAGACAAACGCTTGATAGGAGTTGGTCGAGGAGCCTGCGGTATAGGTGGTCATTGAGAACTCATATTTCGAAAGGGAACAAAAGTGGGCTTGGAGCGTTGTTGGGCTGCAATCTTGTCTTCTGCCAACTTAGCCAACCCTAGGGCTTCCATCATTGTGTTGGTACAGAACATTTTGACCTCAGAGCGGATGGCAGTCTTTAGACCACTGATAAAACAACTCTGGTAAAAGTCATCAGACAATCCTTCAGTGTGGTTGGCTAGTTTCTCAGATTCGGTTTGATACTCTCTCACAGTGCCAATTTGGCAAAGTTTAGTGAGGCCTCCTGTGAAGTCATCAAAAGCACTAGGACCAAATCATTGCAAAAGGAGCTGGCAAAAGTCTAGCCATTTTGGCTCTTCATGAGCCTTGATGTACCAACGATACCATTGAAGAGCTTCCTATTCCAAATGAAAGGATGCAAGCGGAACTTTGTTGACATCAAAAGTATTATGCAGACTGAAATACTGTTCTGCACGATAGATTCATCCAGTTGGATCAGTACCATTGAAACGAGGAAAATCAAGCTTCGGACCACAGAAATTGCTGGAAGAAGAGAACCCTTTGTCTGACGAAGACTCGGACTGCCATTTGTTGTTCATAGCTGAATGTTCAAGATGGAGGCCGAGAAATTTTTCATCCAGATCCTGGAGTTGGGCTTGGATGGCTGCAAGTGCATCTTCCATGGTTTTTTCTCCTGCACGGGTGACAACCATAACCAGGATTTTTTTTTTTGGTTCAGTGGGTAGGAAAACAAAAACAGAAACTGCTTCAGTAAAGGAAAATCTGGACTTGGGAAAAAATCTGAAGGGTAATTGGGGTTTGACTAGGTTTTGGACACTATCGAATAGATAGGGAAGCAAAAATGAGGATTTCAGAAGCGAGGTTAAAGAATGAGAAAATTTGGTAGAGGGGGACAAAGAAGCAGAATTCAGAAAGGAACTCTGTGGTAAAATTTGAAGGTGATTGGGTGAAATCTGAGGAAGTTATGGAAAACCCTAAAAATAAACAAATGTGGGATTTCGGGCTTTGGGAAGTGGAATTGGGGATAGGGTCCTCAAGAATGAAATATGCAGAATGGGATGACAGGGGTTCCCCGAAAATTTCAAGGGAAACAGAGTGAAAACAAGGGATATATGGAGAAAACGGCGCCGAATGGATTGAAAACAGCTAGATCTGGAATGGCTTTCAGAATGGATCTGAACGGCTGGATTTGAAACGGTACAGCAGTGATCGACAACAGTTCAGCTGAAAATAGATATGGACCCCAAGTATGTGCGGATTCCTAACAGTTCAGGGGTTTCACTCGGCCACCAATGATGTCTAACGGCTTGCATATTGGGGCAGTACCCCTCACTACATGGCTCAGGTAAAACTGATAACCGCTTTGCCACAAACGACATCTCTTGGTTTTCCTCATGGGTGGGAACTAGTCAATCAGGTAGGGGTCGTTGCCCTTTTCGCTGGCGGGTCCTCTCAATGGGCCAGCTACTTCGGGGTTCCTGTGGTACTCCTCACAATGAGTTTTAGGGCTTATGCCAAAGTACTTCCCACAGTTAAGCGGATAGGGATTATTCCCAAATCCGAACCTGCAACAGATGCGAAAAAAAATTTGGCAGAAATTTCACCCAGAGAGCCCAAGAAAGTGCTCTGATATCAGATGTGAAGCACCTGCAACAATTAATTAATAAGAATATGCGAAATAGCAGAAATGACAGAACTCAGAATCACTTTTATATTGATCACAGGCCACTTCGAGGGGGCAACCTCCTATGAGCAAGCTCAATACAAATAAATTCACGGTGCCTTCATAGGTCTCAACACACACTTATATACTAATTCTAGGCGCCAATATTATGGGTCAATACCATGGGCCACTACAAACTATGGATCAACAATACTACGGGCGACTTACAAAGCATATGCGCCAACAACAATAACATGAACTATTGATCAACAAATACTACGGCACGACTTACAAAGCATATGCGTCCAACAACAATATACTAACAAAGTAAAGACATGGGTTCCTAATAGAACCCTAGAAATAATTCAATTAGGCATCCATCTGGACCAAGACTTTTATCTCAATGAAAACTATTCAAGACTAAAATAATTTCCTCCATGGATATTTCCTCAATTACCATTTTGTTATCCTCATCATTAACAAAGCTCGAATAAATTTTTATCAATTGGAATACTTATGGTAAATTAATACTTTCCTCATCCTTGTAAATATTTTAAAGTGACCTTTGTTATATCATCGAATTTACAAGCCTTTGTCCCTTATGTATCTCCATTATTCTAGATTGTATTTGATAATATTCACATGTTTGCAAGATTATGGAAAAAAATGTTTTTTCATCTCCTTCCTCAAGCCATATCACTCTACTCTTAAGTCTCCATGTTGCTTCCCTTACCTATAATAAATCTCTTTTCTGATTTCTAAATCCGTTAGCTTCTTTTTGTTATACTCTAAATTGTAACCTCCATATGCTAAGTATGTTAGGGTTTCAATATTATTCTCTATAGAGAGTAAATCCTCATCATACTTGTTTTTTTTTCGACTTCCCATCCTATAGTAGCTTATTTTGTCGTTTTAATATTGTGTAGAAAGTTCCCCTGGGCCAAAGAGTGTATTAAAGGATCAAAATGTACCCAAATATTTTTTACCAAATGGATAAAACTATCATCCTTCAACCATTCAAAGCAAAATTAAAAGGGACTAGGAGGATTCCTTCTATCTTATATAATTTCCATCAAATTGGGAAGTGATCATAGGCACCCCCATTACTTATCCATTGCTTTAGATGATATGAGTAATTTAGGAATCCTTTTGACAGTAGAAACTTATCCAATCTCTTGGCAATATGATCAGCTCCAAATCTCTTATTAGACCAAGTAGGTGAAAGATTGATAGGAGCAATATCCACTAAACATGCTTCATTAAAGGATTTTATAAAAAAAAATCAGAGAGTATACCCACCTGAGCACTATGTCCCCAAATTTTAGAGAAACCTAGTGATAAATTTAGATCAACTCCTAATATTACCACTTCCTTATGATTACATGACTTTTTAAGGAAAGTTTCTTAGTAGGCTAGCCACTCGGCGTAAGTTCCATATATATTTTGAGCCAACAAATCCTTTCCAAGCCCCCTAGAGAAAAGATCCAAATAGTTTCTTGAATTCATCATCCAGGCATTTGAGAGATGCATAGTTATTAACCTCCAACCAGTTAAAAGACCCCATAATTTCCCTTTAGCATCAACAACTCTGAAATCCAAACCCTTAAGAAAACATTTATGCTCCTCTACTACAATACTTACATCACACATAGTTTCTTGAAAAAATAATAGGTCTGGGGAGTGAATCTCCATAAGACGTTTCAATTTCAGTTTCTTAGGTTGACTAGCCAAACCCCTATAGTTAAGAGATAGGAATATCATGGACAAACTATAGTAGGGGTAAATGCTCTAAGAACCCCATCAAAAGACTATTACTAACCCGAGACAATTTCAATATCATCTTTTCTTCTAGCCAACATAAGATAGGATTTCCTACCTTTACAACTAGAGAGTGATACGAGACCTATATTTCAACCCAAGCCTCACAAAGAAGGATCCATATCAACATCATATAAAAATATAGACATCTGATTGTATGTATAATCACCAGTCCTTAATCCCAAGGAATCCCCTCGAAAATCACCTCACGGTGACCTCAAATCCAAGGAGAAAAGTTTCTGAACTGAAGTATAGTGACTACAACCATATGACTATGAACTCACAGGATCCCCCCCTCCCCCACGAGACCAAGGGAGAATTTAATACACGAAAAGAAGATGGAAAGGTAAGGATAATCAAGGAATGTAATGACATACCAACTTCAATTGGAGACTCCAGAGCTAAGTCAAAAATACCATCTCTTAGTCCAATGTCCCTATCTACCCCTTCTTGAGAAGTCTTCACAAAAATCTCCCCTTCATTAGTAATGTTGACTTCTCCCATAGGTAAACGAATTTGACCACGAGAAAATATTCCCCAATCCTTTCCAAACATGTACTTACATGCCTCACCTAAATAATTCCCTTATTAGACTTCAAATTTGACAAAGAAGTTCCCCCATTATTTTCCAAATATGTTACGATAGGCCTCACCTCAACAAACCCTTTATCAAACTTCAAATTCAATGAAGAATTTTTTTCATCCTGGTACTTCATTTTGAAAGGAATTACATAATCAGATACTACATTTCCATAGACATGGTAGTGATTACATCTAAAAATAACCCCTTCATATTATAGCATTTTAATTTTTCAACAATCCCCAAGATTGGTGGCCATAGAATCAACTAATCCCTCCTTTAAATCGGGTTTTACCAAGACCCATGCAACAGTTAAAACCCTCGTCATAGTATAGGAAAGGTTAGCCTTGGTAAATTCTCCAACCACATCACCAATGACCTTAAAGATATGGGGAGACCGTAAATCTAAGCGAAGACTAGGAAGACATACCCAAACAAAAAATGTATCCAATATTTTCTTACAGGTATCGAAAAGGGGACTCCAACATTTGAGACATAGAAAGGATGAATTCCACAACCACACCTCCTGTAAGATTTTTTTCATTTCCTCCTTCCATCTAAATTTGAATACAATCCATCCCCTTTCCAGAATGAGGACCTTGTAATTGTATCCTAGAAAGGGGTTCTAATTCACATTTATCTACTACTTAAAATATTTCAGGTTACAATGACAACCAAAAAAATCACCCAACTAGAGTACGGTCCACAATATCCACAACATCAGAGTACCTTATCACCCAAAACCATTTTCAAGATAGAATATTTCTACTTAATACAATTGATCTTCGAGAATATTTCTTTAGAAGTGATATGAGCTACACGTCCCTTTGTGATGGATGGAGCAATAGGTGGACCTTCAAAATCCTAGGAAGAGGGGTTACAAAGTGATATCGGCAGGATCACGCTAGAGGGTGAAAGGCTTTCGGAAGGAAGGTCAAGTGACGAGCCACAAACAAGAGGAAGGTGAGAAATATTTGGGTTTTTCATAGATTCAAAAATAGGACAAGAAAATTTAGAACCCGATAATTCCTTAATGAGGAGCTCGTCAACATTCATATATGTGGAAAGTTGATTCAATGAACCAAACAGATTGGATGTTAGAGGTGTATATAGGTGTTCAATCATCCTAGACTTAGAAATATCTAGATAAACCTTTTAAGGAAAATCCCTTAATTTATCCCTTTCAATTGATTTCCATTTCCTATATGTCATTCTTGTGGGGTCAACAATAAAAAAACATGCCATAAGGTTAGTAGTACATATTGGATGTTAGAAGGTAGAAACGAGTCCCACACCGGAGCCCAAAAGATCTAGGTATCCGAGCAATCTTAAAACTCCATTATGAAGCTTTGATTCCCAATATGTGAATGTTTAATATCATTATGTCCTTTTTGATCAAAAAATAACCCCTTTGTTTTGGGTACATTGATTTTCTGAATGTAATATGTTTCAAATGGTGACTATGATTTATTCATACAATGACTACTATGATTCAATTACAACTTCAATTATCTCCCACTTATCATTGTAATTAGTTTTTGTTAATATTTATTAGATGATCTTATGAACATATGCATATTATTACTACTTTAATATGCATTATGATATTAATATCTTCCATCACGAGGATAGTAATATAAGTTATTTCTTTTTTTATTTTATATATTTCATTTTTTTTGTAAATTAGTACGTACATTATATCACAATAAACATTTACATAAGAATATAGTCCATCCATGCCTCTCATCAAGATAAAACAACCTATATGTAGAGTCATTAAGCCTCCCATCAAGAGAAAACAACACAAAATCAAGGTATTGAATCCTAAAAAGAAAAAAAAAAAAAGAATCCCTCGCATCCCCTGGTGGGGCCTAAATACATGACTAACAGGATCTGAAGTTTCCTGAATATATGAAAGACAAAAATATGCAAGCATAATGTCTGCTAAAATCAAGAGGATTTGCATCAAACCAATCCAAAATTGACAAAAAAACTGAAAGAGAAGGGCACTACTTGGAGGGGTCATAGTTTGTTCAACGATTGGCCTCTAGAGGCTCGCATGCATCTACATAACTACTCGGGGCTTGCCACTAGTGCGATCTTGCTAGATATCACCCAGCTTCACTGGGTCATGTGCATTCATGGATTGGTTTTCCTCTTTGACTGTTGGGAGAGTAGTCGCTGGGTCATTCTCCTCCATAGGACGCTGCTCACCCCAGGCTCTGCTTCTAGACCATATTGAATTACACCATCCTCCCCAAAGGTGGATATTAAAAGAAAATGCAGATGGAATAACCCATCTATTATCTCCCAAATTGACCACCGTCATTTTGGTTGATAGAATGGGTAAAAAATTTTATTTTTGTGAGTCTTGGCCTTCAATATCAAAAAATCCCAGCTTTTCGGCAGTTAACTGAGTCTGTGAAAGTGGTTTCGATTCCATTCCTAAATTTTAGCCACAAAGTCAGTTTGAACTAGAACGCTTCATCCCTACAATCTCAGGCTAAATCTCCAGTCATTATGTCATCTGTCTATTGCAACATGCTCTGTTATTAAATAAATCCTGAATGCTCAGCTATGATTTGTCACTTGGCTGCCCTGTGAGGTATTTTCATTGTTGAACCATAACTCAAGAGGAATTTTCTACTGAAATTGCGTGATCTTGCGGGGCAATTTTGACGGCCTTACCGAACTCCAAATTCAGATCTGGAAGCACCAATGGATAGCTTATGATCTGTAGATCAAAATCGACTATTCGAACGTGCAAAACGGACATCGGACGGTTGAGAAAATCAATTTTTTCCAAACGCAGTTTTTTCAGGAATCCTACAGGTTTCGGCAGCTTAGGCGAGCCCCATAGAGCTCATTAGCTACCGAAAGGTCTGACTTCCGGCGGCTAAGGCACGAAATCAGCAGAAAGCAACGTTTTGGGTTTAAATTTTTGAAACGGTTACAGCTTTCGGCAGCTTAGGCGAGCCCCACAGAGCTCATTAGCTGCCGAAAGGTCTGACTTCCGGCGGCTAAGGCACGAAATCAGCAGAAGAGTTAACTGCCGAAAGCCTGTTTTTGCCAATTTTCTCTAATTTCGCCCAGATCTCAGTTTTGTTCGCTGAACTAGCAGAGTAAAGGCTATAAAGCCACAGAACCAAGACTATTAGAAGGGGGTTCAAGTTTGGATACATTTTGGGGCTATGTACTTGACACTTTCTTGCTATATGAATCACAGTTTTCTTTGGTCATTAGATATCAGTCTGTCCACAATTTCCATTATTCTACATTTGATTCTATTCAATTCAGTTGTTCAGAACTGTCATCTTCTGATACAGCTCATGGAGTAATTAGATCTTCTTTATATTCTTGTATGACCCTACAGCTCTGTATTTGGTTATCTTGAATGTCTTTCTTCATACCTTGATTATTTACTGTAGCTGATATTTGATTTCTCGAAGCACTGGCTTATTTAGAGGCATGGCATGTTGTCTCACTGCTTAGTCTTCTCAGTTATCCCATTGATCCACACTTCGATTATTATAATTTCTTAAGTTACCAAGCACCTTTGGTCTACAACCACAAAGGGTTTCTTGGAGTGATAACAAATTGGCGCCGCTGCCGGGGAACGGAGAGTGAAGCAAGCTTCCCTGGGAGACGACATAGTTTCAGCTTTTGATGATAGACAAAGGTTGAGCATTATATTGGTTGTAAACATCTATCTGGCGACTCCACGTTCAAAGACTCCACTGGGGAGGATCTTGTTGATAAAATATGAAGAAGCTCAAATCAAAGTCCAGGTATCAGTTCATTATTTTGCTTCATGAACTGTTGTTGTTCTTTATTACCTCTTTCATTCTTTTCCCTTCGCGTGTAAAGAGAATTATTTTATGTTTTGTATATTCAGAAAATCATCATCCTTCTTGTATATATTCATCTTTAGAAGAGGAAAGCCTACAGCCCTGCATTGTAGATGTAGATTCGGTAGCTTTACCTCAGCCCATTCACAAAGATGACCACTGTATTTCGTTGCCTTCAGAATCTGATCAGCCATGTGACCTTGAAAGTATAGAAATTGTTTCAGACCCTATACAGATCTCAGCCCCTCTTGTTATAATTTATGTACCTTGTCATGAACCCGTTAACTCTCATGATCAGCCCACAGCCTTTGAAGTTAAGATCCGGATGAAGATGTTTAAGCCTTTAAAGCTACCCCTTCTTCTTCATCCTTATCCCGATGATTGTTATGAATATCTCCCTTGGTTTTCTGGAGAAAATCAAACTTCAGCTGAGGAACACGTGGAATCCTTCTTGGATTTTGTTGATCGTTTTCAGCTTACCCATGAAGATGTGGTCATGAGATATTTCTCCAAGTCTCTGATCAAATATGCTGCTATATGGTTTAAAAGTCTGAAAGCTGATTCAATTGGCTCTTGGACCGAGTTCTCTAATGCTTTCTTGAAGTATTGGGGCAAGTACAAATCTTTTGATTCTTACCTTGCTGACTTTTATGCTTTGAAGAGAGAGCAGAATCAAACTTTGCATATTTTCAATCGAAAGTTTAGCCGCATATATCATGACATGCCTTTGGAGATCCGGCCTACAGAAACATCTGCTATGATACATTATGTTATGTGTCTTCATTCAGAATTTTCCCTTCTTCTGCTGGAAAGGGAGTCTTCATCATTAACCCAGTTGTTTGAAGATGCACAAAAGGTAGAGGAGAACATCCGTGCATCCAGGTGGATCAGAATGCAGGCTGACTCTGAAAATCTGCAAACATATGAGCAAGAAGACAGTCAGGACATTTCAGATTCCGAGTATGAAAGCAGTGGGTATGAAACAGATTTGGACCAGCAGCCTGAGGGTGAGTACATTTCAGATTCAGAATCAGTTTCTTCAGTATGTGCAGAGTATTCCAGAGACAGGTATGACTATGAAGTTTATGACCAGTTTGCAAATCAAGAAGCGCCTATGTTAATTGATGATTATATAGGTAACTACATATTTTCAGCTGATCCAAACTCATATGATATAAAACCTATTCTGTCACCATCTTGTGTACATTTGTCTGAGGAAGAAGTTATCATCTTTATTGATCAATCACTGATTTCGAGAAAACAAGAAGATGATCAGTCCTCTTGTAGAGAAACAATCATGGCTGAGCATGAGGCTGCCATAGATGTGCAACTGTTTTTCGAGGAGCATGTTACTTATCTTCCTTCTAAGGATCCAGTGGCAGCTTTCATGGACCTATGCTTTTCAGAGAACCTGGAGATTTCAGATTTCCTTAGCTTGCCAGTGTTTCTGGGTAAGTATGGTTTCCTAAAAGAACTCTTATTACTGTTGATTCATGGAAAATATCAGTTGTTGAGCAGTGACAGAGATAAAGTTTCTTCAGTCTTGAAATTGCTTGGATGGCTACTATGGAAATCAGCATTCACTTAACAAATGGTACAGCTGGTTAGTGTAGGAGTAGGAAATAAGCTCGCTGCTCGAGCATTTCTTTCTTCCAGTTTGCAGCAGAAATAATAGTTAATTTGGTTGAATAAAGGCAGGCTACAGGCAGACTACAGCAGGTTTGCAGAGGGAACAGTGGCACAGGCTTAATGACTCCATGCCCAATGCCAAAGGCAGCTTGATGACTCCATTCCCAACGCGAAAGGAAACCAGATGACTCCATGCCCAATGAAACACTAGAGTTTAAAGTTCTGTTTGAGTTTTCTCCAGGAAAGGCATTTGGTTCTGGGATTCTTGGAACCTCACTGGGAGGATTCCATCCCCGAGTAGGAGCCAGATGTTATCTCCCAAATTGACCACCGTCATTTTGGTTGATAGAATGGGTAAAAAAATTTATTTTTGTGAGTCTTGGCCTTCAATATAAAAAAATCCCAGCTTTTCGGCAGTTAACTGAGTCTGTGAAAGTGGTTTCGATTCCATTCCTAAATTTTAGCCACAAAGTCAGTTTGAACTAGAACGCTTCATCCCTACAATCTCAGGCTAAATCTCCAGTCATTATGTCATCTGTCTATTGCAACATGCTCTGTTATTAAATAAATCCTGAATGCTCAGCTATGATTTGTCACTTGGCTGCCCTGTGAGGTATTTTCATTGTTGAACCATAACTCAAGAGGAATTTTCTGCTGAAATCGCGTGATCTTGCGGGGCGAGTTTGATGGCCTTCCCGAACTCCAAATTCAGATCTGGAAGCACCAATGGATAGCTTATGATCTGTAGATCAAAATCGACTATTCGAACGTGCAAAACGGACATCGGACGGTTGAGAAAATCGATTTTTTCCAAAGGCAGTTTTTTCAGGAATCCTACAGGTTTCGGCAGCTTAGGCGAGCCCCATAGAGCTCATTAGCTACCGAAAGGTCTGACTTCCGGCGGCTAAGGCACGAAATCAGCAGAAAGCAACGTTTTGGGTTTAAATTTTTGAAACGGTTACAGCTTTCGGCAGCTTAGGCGAGCCCCACAGAGCTCATTAGCTGCCGAAAGGTCTGACTTCCGGCGGCTAAGGCACGAAATCAGCAGAAGAGTTAACTGCCGAAAGCTTGTTTTTGCCAATTTTCTCTAATTTCGCCCAGATCTCAGTTTTGTTCGCTGAACTAGCAGAGTAAAGGCTATAAAGCCACAGAACCAAGACTATTAGAAGGGGGTTCAAGTTTGGATACATTTTGGGGCTATGTACTTGACACTTTCTTGCTATATGAATCACAGTTTTCTTTGGTCATTAGATATCAGTCTGTCCACAATTTCCATTATTCTACATTTGATTCTATTCAATTCAGTTGTTCAGAACTGTCATCTTCTGATACAGCTCATGGAGTAATTAGATCTTCTTTATATTCTTGTATGACCCTACAGCTCTGTATTTGGTTATCTTGAATGTCTTTCTTCATACCTTGATTATTTACTGTAGCTGATATTTGATTTCTCGAAGCACTGGCTTATTTAGAGGCATGGCATGTTGTCTCACTGCTTAGTCTTCTCAGTTATCCCATTGATCCACACTTCGATTATTATAATTTCTTAAGTTACCAAGCACCTTTGGTCTACAACCACAAAGGGTTTCTTGGAGTGATAACACCATCCATGTCTCCACACCATTCTATAATGCTTTGTACCCTGTCGTGAATCTCAAGAATCCTAGCTTGTACATCCTCCTCCATTTGCTTGATATCATTGCGAATAACCAACATCATGTGTTTCATTGCTGCAAGGTGGTGAGATATTCCTACTCCACCAGTTTCCTGTGAGTATGCATTGCGCCCATGAACTCGAATGCTAGAAACATGTATCCAGTCAGGAACCATGATGTCAATTCCGCCATAATTCTTCCACTGACCAATCATCTATGTGGTATTCGTGTGAACCTACTATAATGCTGAGAATCCACCAATCTATGTGGTATTCGTGTGAACCTGCTATAATGTTGAGAAGCCACTAGATCAAAGAGAACCAAAGGTGGAGCACAAAACACCAGAGGTGGAGCAGGTCAAAATGGGTTCTTGGTCGTCTTCCTGAGCAATATTAATATGAGTGCAAAGAGTGCCAAACACCTTGAATGCATAATGAATGGGCATGTGCGAGTTGTTCCTATTGATCCTTGGGAAGGATGAGGATTAATTCCATGTAGTCGCTAACCCCAATGGTGAACATTATCCAACCCACTGCAGACCATTTAATGCGGCGGTAGCAGGTTAGTTGGTGGTTGGATTTCAAGCTATTTGAAATCCAACGGGAAACCAACCTACTACCATCCCATTAAATAACCTGCAACAAACTCGATAATGTTCGCCCCAACACCAACACTGTTTCCACCTCAATATCCATCCCATCCTATACATCCTCCCCTGTCCTACAGGCATTAATGCTCATGTTCATGTTTCCCCTCTCAGTCACCCCATATATTTCATTTGTTAATATTAAAATTTTTGCTTCAAGATTCAATTTATGTATTTCATTTGTTAATATTAAAAATTTTGTTACAAAACTCAGTTTATTTATTTCAATTGTTAATAATAAAAAATTTGTTACAAAATTTAGTTTATTTATTCATTTGTTAATATTAAAGATTTTTTACTAAATTTTATTTTAAAAATAATGAAAAATAAATAATTTTATAAATGACCAAGAAATAATAAATAGTAAACAGTAGACTGCAATGCAAAGGAGTATGAACAATTTATTTTTTTAGAAAATTGTCTTCAGAATTTCTGTGTACCAATACAAGTGTTTAGTTATTATAACATTTGGAATTCATTTGTAATGAAAAGCAATTTAAACCAATGTAAAAATCAAATATATAAACCCATCCTTGACAATAGTTAAGAAGATGAGAATGTGAATTGATTTTTTCTGTAAATCTATAGAAGCTATGTTTACTTTGTCTGGTATGTTTTGGCCAATATTTTTCTTTGTCATATTATCCATTTTATGCCCCCACTTCTCATTGTTAACTACGCTTAGTAGATTATAGAACTACTCATGCACCTTAAACGATGCCTACAAACATAAACCAAAAGTAAATATACAGTATCACTAACAAGAAATATTATTTAAAAACTGTATGAAGGTTCATGGTTAGAATAAATTAAAATATTCTTATAAACTTACACATATAGCAAATTGGAATTTGTAACTATAATATTATGGTTGTATTCTAATATCATCTACCCATATGAAGGATCCTATTGAATTCATTATTATACAAAAATGTGTATCCATGCATCCAACAATGCCAAGGTGACATAGTCACAGTTCCTTGAATTACCATCAACTCGGACAGATTATTTCCAAGGACAGTTCACCATTCTATAATCCCATGAGGAGACTCTCAACTTCCTGATTATTCCTTTTACAATCATGTAAACTTAATTTTGAAAGGAATATTATCTAGTATTTACATTCGACGGACTAAGTCCACCACATTCATGGCTTTTTTATGTCCCGGAAGGGGATCATATATATATTGACAAGTTTCTATTATTTTGCCTTAAAACCTATAAATTTTCCCATTATTATATATAAACTATAGTTTTAAATTTATAATATTTTGTCTAATATTTAAAATTGATGTTTTCACACACCTTATTGGTTGTTGAAAGACGTCATTTTTTATTTTCCCTTCCTGAGAGGGGACTGCGCGCTGACGTCGTCCACTAATTCAGACCACCCACGAAATTTCAAGTTTACGCTATCCCACAGTCCTCACAACTCTGCGATGTAGACAATCGTACCACATCCCTGACAACTCTGTGATCTGAAGCACTCCGGGTGCATGCAACACTCCACTTGGAAGTTGGCTTCCTTTGCATGGCATGCAAGGTGCAAGGTGGTCGCTACTTGATGCACTGTACCTGTGGTCTTGGTTGTTCCATTGCCCCATTCTAACTCCTCTTCCAAGCCATGAAATTGTTTTATGATGATGTTGTGCGATATGCCAGGAGCCATGAAACTATTTTATGATGATGTTGTGTGATCTGCCCTCTGAAACCTGGTCTTCATGCAATATGCACTTTGCCTTCTGAAACCTAGTCTTCATGCAATATGCACTTTGCGCTCTCAAACCTAGTCTTCCTCCTTACTGAAGGTACCCACTTGATGCGTGGTGAAGCTTGTGCAGAATAACAAAGCCAACCTTACCAATGATGACATTCGCTCCAATTCACTTTGTAGGCAATTTTCATTGCTTTGTGTTCTTGTTGTTTGCATGTGGATTTTGCCAAAATCTTTGTGGGCAATTTTCACTGCTCCAGTTGACTCGATTGTTGCTAATTGGAAGGTTATGTATTGTTGCTTTTTGCATGTGGATTTCTACAAGTCATTTGAGGATAAGCTTGTGCAGAATAACAGATCCAACCTTACCAATGATGACATTCCCTCCAGTTCACTTTGTAGGCAATTTTCATTGCTCTATGTTCTTGTTGTTTGCATGTGGATTTTGCCAAAATCTTTGTGGGCAATTTTCACTGCTCCAGTTCACTCGATTATTGCTAATTGGAAGGTTATGTATTGTTGCTTTTTGCATGTGGATTTCTACAAGTCATTTGAGGATATACGTTTTCATTATTTATTCAACCAGGTGGAAACATATTATGAGGAGGAGAAACCTCGACTTGCCTCTAGGGTTACTCTTAAATGCTCCTAGAATTTTTTCGATAACTTGCACACCATTATATATCTCAAGGCCATACCAAAAGTCTCTGCATTGATTCCATGTCGTCCCTCTCAATAGTCTGGTGTAATGTTCCTCTATTCATTCTGCGTGTTTGGTCATCTCTAGCCACGGGAACCCTCTTCTAGCTGTTTGCATCTCTGTTTGTTGTGAGGTAGATACGAGTCACTTACCCAATGCCCCCCCTCTCTTTCCAGGCGGGCAATGAATGCATGGAACGATCTTATTCTGCACTCTTCACGCGACCCTTGATTCCAAAGTCTCCACAATGTCGTTTTTATCATTTTAACCCTTCCACTTCATTTGTTGGGGGTTTCAGTAAATTCAAAACTTATCATTTCTTTATTATATAATTTTGAACCGCTAAATGAAAATGCGGGGATGGAAAAAGGGGTGTTTTTCCTCTTCAACAATTCTCCCTCCACGTCATTTGTTAGTATGTCAATTCAAATTGTGTTATGTGTTTCGGGGTTGTGGTAGTCCTGCAACACTACTCACATGCTCTATACATGACCGTTACTTGATTTCGTGGGAAAAAACCCTTTGCGTGCCATTCAGGCTATGTTTTTTGTTGTTGTGTTTACCTCAGTCTACTACCTGCTGCATGTAGTCTGCTCTTTGCATTTTTTTCCACACCTTTTGTTGTTGTGTCTTATGTGTTGTTTAGGGTTTCCCCTTTGACCGCAAAGGTGAAACCCCAGTGTTAGGAACCCGTGTCAACCCTTCTCTTTACTTTGTTTGTTAGTATATTGTTGTTGGATGCATATGCTTTGTAAGTCGTCCCGTAGTATTTGTTGATCCATAGTTTATATTATCCCATGGTATTGACCCATAGTATTAGACGCATATGATTTGTAAGTCATCCGGTAGTATTATATTTCCCATGGTTTTGACTCATAGTATTGGGCATAGACTTAGTATATAAGTGTGTGTTGAGGTCATTGAAGGCATCGTGAAGTTAATTGTATTGAACTTGCTCAAAGGAGGTTGCCCCCTCGAAGTGGCCTATGATCAATATAAAAGTGATTCCAAGTTCTATTATTTATGATATCTCGTGTATTTACATTAGTTAATTATTGTAGGTTCTTCACATCTGGTATCAGAGCACTTTCTTGGGCTCGTTGGGTGGAATTTCTGCCAATTTTTTTTTTCGCATCTGTTGCAACTTCGGATCTGGGAATAATCCCTATCCGCTTAACTGTGGGAAGTACTTGAGCATAAGCCCTTAAACTCATTGTGAGGAGTACCATAGGAATCCCAAAGTAGCTGGCCCATTGAGAGGACCTGCCAGTGAAAAAGGCAACGACCCCTACCCGATTGACTAGTTCCCACTCGTGATGTAAACCAAGAGCTGTCGTTTGTCTCAAAGCGGTTATCAGTTTTACCTGAACCGTGGAGTGAGGGGTACTGCCCCAATACGCAAGCTGTCAGACAACATTGGTGGCCGAGTAAATCCCCTAAACCGATAGGAAGCCGCACATACCTGGGGTCCATATCTATTTTCAGCTAAACTATTGTCGATCACTTCCGCTCCAGATCCAGCCGTTTCAGATTTATTTTGAAAGTCGTTCCAGATCCAGCCGCCGTTTCAAATCGAGTCGTTTTTCGATCCCTTCCACGCCGTTGCAGATCCATCTGTTGTGGATCCCTTTCGCACCGTCGTTTCCGATCCATTTCTAAAAAAAAATCTTGTTTTTCAGCCATATCTCCCTTGTTTCAACTTTGTTTTCCCTGAAACTTCACTGACATCCCTGCAATCCCATTCTGCATATTTCATTCCTAAAGACCCTATCCCAAATTCCACTTCCCAAGACCAGAAATCCCACATTTGTCCATTTTTAGGGTTTGCCATAACTCCTTCAATTTTCACCCAAACGCCTTCAAATTTTGCCACCGTGTTCCTTTCCTAATTCTGCTTCTTTGTCCCTCTCTACCAAATTTTCTCATTCTTTCACCCCGCTTTTGAAATCCCCATTTTTTTCCTCCCTGTCCATCAGAAAGTGTCGAAATCCTAGTCAAACCCCAATTACCAATCCAAGTTTTTCCCAAATCCAAATTTTCCTTTACTGAATAAGCTTTTGTTTGTGTTTTTCTATCCATTTCCAAAAAAAAAAGCTATTGGTTGTGGTTGTCACCCGCGTAGGAGCAAAAACCATGGAGGAAGCACTTGCCGCCATCCAAACCAAACTCCAAGATCTAAATGAAAAATTTCTCAGCCTCCATCTTCAGCATTCAGCCATGAACAATAACCGACAGCCAAAATCTTTTGCAGCCACTGGGTTCTCTTCTTCCAGCAATTTTCATGGGTCGAAGCTTGATTTTTCTCGCTTCAATGGTACTAATCCCACTGGATGGATATACCGAGCAAAACAATATTTCAGTCTGCATAATACTTTTGATGTCCAGAAAGTTTCACTTGCGTCCTTTCATTTGGAACAGGAAGCCCTTCAATGGTACCGTTGGTACATCAAAGCTCATCCCGAGCCAAACTGGACAGATTTTTGCCAACTCCTTTTGCCACGATTTGGTCCTAGTGCTTTTGACGACTTCACAGGAGCACTCACTAAACTTCACCAAACTAGCACAGTGAGAAGGTATCAGACGGAATTTGAGAAACTAGCATATCATACAGAAGGATTGTCTGATGAATTCTACAAGAGTTGTTTTATCAGTGGTCTCAAGGATGAAATCCACTCAGAGGTCAAAATGTTCTGTCCCAACACAATGATGGAATTCCTAGGGTTGGCTAAGATGGTCGAGGACAAGATCGCAACTCAACAATGCTCCAAACCCACCTTTGTTCCCTTCAGAAATATGGGTTCCCAACGACCTCCCATCACGCCTGCTCCTCGACCAACTCCTATCAAGCATTTGTCTGAAACAGAGATGCAAGCATGCTGAGAAAAAGGGCTTTGTTATAATTGTGATGAGAAATTCACTCGGGGATATAGATGTGTTCAACAAAAGCTCTATTTCTTGGATGTGGATTCTCCGCCTGCCTCTAAACTTGGTCAAGAAGCTCTAGATACAGTAGATGATCAGGTTGACATTCAGCACCCGCCTGTTGACACCCCATCTCAGGATGACCCACCTGAGATCTCTCTCCATGCTGTAACCGTGGTCACCACCCCACAAATAATGCGGGTCAGGGGATACTTCAAGAAGCTCCCTCTTACCATACTCATTGATTTTGGTAGCACTCATAACTTCATTGACCCTCGGATTGCCAAACAGGATGATTGTTTTGTCCATCCTTGCTCCCACTTTGAAGTCATGGTTGCTAATGTGGGCACCTTACCTTGCAAGGGGAAGTGTCACAATGTGCGTATCTCTATGGAATATTATAACTTGCACTCCGACATGTTTGCCTTGTCCTTAGGCGGATGTGATGTGGTTTTGGACGTTCAATGGTTACGCACACTTGGCCCCATCTTATGGGATTTTGCTGAACTTTGGATGCAGTTTTAAGTCAATGGGGCACAACACAAATTTATGGGCTTACAACCAGGGTCTCTTTGCATCATTAGTTCACATCGCCTGGAAAAAATCCTTAAGAAGAATTCACATGGTGTCATCGCTCAACTCCATTCCATTCAGATGCACCCATCAACAGTCTCCACTACTTCCTTAGATAGATATGCAGGTGTCTTTGCTGAACCAATGAGCTTGCTGCCTTCAAGAGACCTTTCCGGTAAGAATTTAGCCGCATCTACCTCTCAGCAAGAAATGATGTCTATTTTGCATGCAGTACAGAAGTGGCAGCCATACCTATTAGGGAATTATTTCTGCATCAAGACTGATCTCTAGGGTCTGGAAAATTTCCTGGAACAATGGGTCTCCTCCCCAACACACCTGAAATGGATTATCCAACTCATGGGTTATCCCTATGTGATCACTTACAATAAGGGTAAGGACAATATGGTGGCAGATGCTCCTTCTCGCACAATTGATGACCCCGTTTCTCTTACAGCTATTTCTATGATTGTTCCAAATTGGTTGCAATATGTTCAACAGGGCTATCTCTTCTATGAACTCCATGCTTCTTCATCAACAGGGCACTTTGGGTTCTTCAAAATGTATGACCGAGAACAATGTAACTTCTTTTTGCAGGGACTGAAAATGACAATTCAACAGATGGTGGCTGACTGTGATACTTTCCAGGTCAACAAGGGTGAAACGACACTCCTTTCAGGACTGCTCAAACCCTTGCTCATCCCTACACAGATTTGGCCAACTATTTCTATGGATTTCTTAGAAGCACTCCGGTGGTACAATACCACATCTACAAGGACACCATATGAAGCAGTCTATGGACAGACACCGCCAGTTCTTCTTCCATACACCCTTAGCAGCTCCCCAGTTCAGGAAATTGACTCGGTTCTTCGAAAACGCGATCAAATTCTTCTCATTTTGCAGGACAATCTTCACATGGCTAGAATTCGACTGCAACAACAAGCCGATCAGCACCATTCTGAGCGCACTTTTCATGCAGCTGTTATGGTTCTTCTTCGTTTACAGCCTTCCAAGCCATCCTCCTTGAAACTCCAAAGGCATCAGTGGCCTGAAATGCAACCCGAGGATGCTACCGGGGAACCACTCATTCAAATTCTGCATCTATTTCCCCAACCAAATCTTTGAGGACAAAGCTTTTTCTAAGGGAGAGGGGATGTTAGGAACCCGTGTCAACCCTTCTCTTTACTTTGTTAGTATATTGTTGTTGGACGCATATGCTTTGTAAGTCGTCCCGTAGTATTTGTTGATCCATAGTTTATATTATCCCATGGTATTGACCCATAGTATTGGACACATATGCTTTGTAAGTCGTCCCGTAGTATTATATGTCCCATGGTTTTGACTCATAGTATTGGGCATAGACTTAGTATATAAGTGTGTGTTGAGGTCATTGAAGGCACTGTGAAGTTATTTGTATTGAGCTTGCTCAAAGGAGGTTGCCCCCTTAAAGTGGCCCATGATCAATATAAAAGTGATTTCGAGTCCTATTATTTCTGATATCTCGTGTATTTGCATTAATTAATTATTGCAGGTTGTTCACACCCAACGCAGCTTCATTGTGTGAGATATTCGCTTTCTATTCCGAAAACAAAGATAGAAGACCACATTGCTATGAAGTTTAGAGATTTGGACCAAATGGTGGAAGGGCATTTGAATACGGGTATAATTCTTAACTTGGGTGATTTAAAGTGTCTTGTAGAGTAGCCCAAGGCAACACAAGCATAGATAGGATCGTTAGTCTCATCTTCTGTACAACAAGTCGTTATGAAATTGAGCCAATTATTAGCTCGATATGAAGGAACTAGTTGACTATGGCTAATTGGGATTGCGTGTGTGAAACATAACTACGTTATCAAGTATATCATCCTTCTATGGAGAATGATTGGGACCTGTAGCCTCTACCTATTGTTGCCAAACCAACCCCATGATTGTTTCCTACGTTCTCCCTTGTTTCTTCCTTCTGCTTTCCAAGTTCTGCATTTATTTTAGTGTTTAGAAGATCCATCTTGAAAGTTGAAATGCATCAAATATGCCATTATTTTAGATTTGGGGGATCATAATCGGCATCTTGAATTTTGGTTGTCCACCTCTTGGGCTGAGTTGCGTTTCTGGTTTTGTTTAAAAATATTTGTATGGTAATTGATGTCCAATTTAAGAATGTATTTTGTCTGGCATTTACTCTAATGTTTCCGAGTATTTGCTGGTTATTAAAAAATATTGACATTTCCTTTCCAAACAAATTTTACCTGATTCACCTTTATGTTTTTTGCTTTGCATAGAGGCTTCTATCTGTGCTAATAGTCATAGATTGTTATGGCTATCGTAGGATTTAATGCTCAACCAACTTATTAGTCTTTTTTAAATTGGATTTGTCTTCTTGTGTATACATCTTAGATTCATTTTCTGGCTTATGCATTAGACTTTGTTTTTGCTATCATATAATATTATGTTTCTGTTTCTACATTTACGGTATTGTTATTATATTGCGTTTATGTTTCTGTGCATTGTTTAATAAACTATTGACAACCCTATAAGTCCTCACTCACTCGCTCCGTTGAAAATTCCGCCTTCATATACCGCTCTGAAAGAAACTATCATTTTGATATATGGTTATTGTATTGGAAACTTTCCTTATGCAAGATTTGAACCATGATATCCTCCATGGATTGTGGGAGGAGTTAAAGGGTTGAAATTGCATAGCTCTTTTGAAAAATTTGTTTAAATCAATAATGTGTGTTTGCCTAAGATAATGTTGCAATTATTTATTTTTGTTAGAGTGCTTAAATTATAATGGATTAATATCAATAAATATTCATTACATATTAAATACTTATATTTTAGAGAGTTATTCGATTCCCAATGGTTATGAATCTAGATTTTGATGGGTTTTCAATCTTAAATTTTACCCTAAGTCTCATGAGATTATTTTCTATTAACTTCCTCCTTTAAATAGTCCATATAGTCCATTAAATAGTGTAGCTTCCGGAAGCAGCTACACTAGTAACGACTTCCATTATTATTTTTATTTGGTTTTCCATGTATTATTGCTACTTCTACATTAAACCTAAAAATAATGAGTAATAATCATCTTGAATGGAATCTTTTTTAGGGTTTCCTTGTTTTGTGTGTGTGTGTGTGTATATATATATATATATATATATTAAACAGCTTTTAGAAAAACATATACATTAAAAATATAGTGTGGAACTAAAAACTAAAAAATCATATGTAGTGCAATGATTTTATCTACTAAAAAATTCAAGTGCATCAATACCTACAAAAATAAACAAGCATTATGCATATTTTTCTCAATAAAAATTTTATCTCAAAGGAGGATTTTTATGTCAAAGGAGGATTTTAACCCCAATTTAGATTAAGGCCTTCATCCAGAGCTTCAAGGTTGTCCTTTAAGTAAAGATGTGCAAAGACCATCTATGTATAGCCTACTTGCAAAAAAACAAAATAAATATAAAAAGATCTAGCACAAAACTCTAATGAATTGCTTTACCATCTCACAAATATTTATATATTTAGAAAATTAATTTGACATATGAATTTTTAATTCCTTTATAAAAAACTAAATGCAAAATGTCTCTAGAGTTTGTTCCTGGTTGCAAAAGCGTTGTTAATTCTACACCATAACTCCTTGCTATTTCTAAGGTATGGGACATTGCCACCTCATGGCTCTTGTTATAACTATAAAATTAATTGATTACTTTAATTTATCATATTCTTGTGTAATTCACAAATGAAAATATGAATAGTTTGATTTTATTACATTTTAAAAAATTAATATATTTATAAATTAGACATTTCATCTATAAAAATCAATTAATGTTAATGATGACATTTATTAATATTAATTTTGATTTATTAAATTCAGAAAATTAATTAATTATTTTAATTATTCTTTTATGATTGAATAATTTGACAATGAAAATCATCATTAACTTCTAGAATTTGATTTTATTATGTTTTAAAAAAATAATATATATATAAATTAAACATTTCACCTGCAAATATTTTATATTTTTGATGATTCATAAATATATATTTTTAATACATTTCTCCATTTTTCATACATTTCATGCTTATATTTTTCATTGGAAATGATTTTAAAACATAATAATAAAAATAATTAATATAATTGCTTTATATATATATATATATATATATATATATATATATATATATATATATATATATATATATATATAGTTTTTATAATACTTATAATTTTTTTGAAATTAATAATTATATATCATTTTATTACTAATTTAAAATATAATGATTTTTTAATATATTTTTATACCTGCCGAAGGCAAGGTATATAGCAATGGGGTTGCAATCAATTTCAATTGACTTTTTAATTATTATGCAATTTCTAATATATTTCTTCTATAGTTTTTAAATGCTTTATAAAAAATAAATATTAAACTAAATATTTTAAAAAGTAAAAAAATAATTTTTAAATTTTAGAAATATAAATTTCTAATTTTTAATTGGAAGAAAGCTTTGAAGTGATAATTTTTCCCTGTTATACACATTATTTATCAGAAATAAAAAATAATTAAAAAACAAAAAATTAACCATTTGACATTTGTCTACACTATTATTATTATGTACTGCGTAACATATAACCAGGTAATTAGGAGGGAATGTCGAGAATGTGATCCTCTCTTTTTAATTTTTCAGTACAAGTTCCGTGCCAACTTGTTGAAACCTGTCGTCAGACTTGTAACATCCCACTTTTATTCATATGTATTGTAATGTAAAATGTAACTATGCAAAGGGTTTCTAGTGAGGAGCTCAAGGCCAAGGCCCCACTAGTAAAACTTTGTAATATGATTGTTTATTTCCTAGTTATGTCGGTCAACTAATAGACTAGGACACTGAAGTATTGTGATGCAACTTTAATGACAAGGCAAAAGAATCCACAAAGAAGGGAGAGGTTGACTGGCTAGGAAGCCATGAGAGTATGAATTATTAATGTATGAGATGTCATATTGGTGCCTTAGGCACTTAAAGGAAAGTGACGGGTTACTCTTCTCTCGAGTTCAAAACCTTAAGTGTCATCTTAGGGCTGGAGAGCCCAATATCGTTAGTTAGTTATTGATATTTTCTTTTTTCCCGAGAAAAAAGCATACTATTGATATTCAACCTTGAATCAAATAGTACATGATGATCAATAAATCAGTATCTAAGGATCAGCCTCCCTCAAGAGAGTATTTAACAGAAAATAACTTATACATCCAAAACCAAAAACAGACCGAAGGTCCTTGGCCCAGCATATAGCTGTAAACAGATTTACCAAAAATTGGAAAACTAAAACTTATAATCAAAAAACACAAGTTCAATCCAAGTAGTAAAAGCTGCTAGTGTCTACACACTGGTTCTCTAAGTATTCCTCCCACACAATGTAATCCTCAGCAGCATCCAGAGCCAATTTGGAGAGAAGGTCCACCTGTACGTTATGTTCCCTATAAATATGCTCCAAAGTAAACTGTCCCAGCTTCATAAGTTCCTCCTTAACCCGGTCACACCAATAAGTCAAATGTATTATATTCAGTTCACATTCCCCCAATGCCCACTTAATAGTGACACGTGAGTCGCCAAATATGAGAACATTCGATAACCCAAAACAATTAGCCACCTTAGCCACACACCATAATGCCATAATTTCTGCTTTCATATTGGAGCCTTTTCCACATTTCATCTGCAATGCAAAATAATGTTCACAATTTAGGTAAATGATACCCCCAGCCCCACATTCACCTGAAGCAGCTGCACCATCAAAGAACAATATGGGGCGCATGAATGTCAAGTTAAACTGTCCAATGTTCCTATGACCCCGAGACTTTCCTTTCACCTGGAAATTCGAATAATAGCTGATAACAGTCTCAGACACATGCTGCAACCGGGGTCGATTATCTTCAAATAATGCCTTGTTTCTTGTCCTCCATATCACCCAACAGATATAGATAGGCAAAGTCTGGTGTTCCTTACAGTCAGAACGCCAATGATACAGAGAATTAGCAATAAACTCGCCAGCCCATCTAACATTTATGTCGAAGAATTGATATAAATGTTCCCAAAGTGCCAAGGTAAAGGGACACTCCATAAAAAGATGCTTAGTTGATTCCAAATTACAACGGCAAAGGAAACACATACTGGGACCGACCCATCCCATTAAGTTAAGATTCTCCCATGAATTCAGCCGATCTTGAAGAACCGGCCAAAAGAAGCATTTCAGTTTGAGCGGTAAGTGCCATTGCCAAAGTTGATCAAACCACCGCTGCTTCGGGTAGATGCACCTTCCTTTAATCAGATAGTTATAAGCTGAGCTAACAGTAACAGACCCTGTAGATTCATTCCCACACTAGACAACAGTATCAACATCCTCTCTGAGCCGAATGCCATTAATATTCAGATTGTGAATGTAATCCCTCCATTCCTCAGTAAAGTCTGGGCTTAACTGAAGGTGAACTTCAGACAACCAGTGACCTGAATAAATATTTCCAATGGAGTTCAACGTAACATAACCTCCTGCCCGCAGTTGCTGTACCAGATTAGAAGATAAACAGTATGAGTCTTTCATCCCCACAATTGGGTCAACTCCAATTGCAACCTCTTTCCCACAACTGACTCTCCAACATAGCTCCAATGCCAGCCATTTATAGACCTTCAAAAATTTGTTCCACATAGGGGATACACCTCTAACCTTCTTTGTAGGAGTTCTGAGCTAGTGCGAGACCTCTATTTTTATATATTTTTGATGTATGAGTCTCGACCATAATGTGCTGCCAAAAATAGCACGCCACAGGCTTTTTAATCTCAAGGCTGCACTAAAAACCAACAGGTCACGGATGCCCCAACCACTAGCATCCATTGGCAGAGAAATTCTCTCCCACCCCACCATCACCAGACTTTTCTTATATAAGCCTCCAGACCATAAAAAGTTGAACATCAGCCTACGCAGGGAATTAAGAACAAAGCAAGGGATGGGTAGTAGTGAGAGCGAGTACACAGGAGTGCCCATCAGAACAGATTTTACCAATGTTAACTTCCCCCCAATCGACAACAGTCGATATGTCCAGTTGGAAATTCGATTCTCAAATTTCTTGATGAGCCATTCCCAATCCTTGATTAAATATCCATTAGGCTTAAGGGTGAACCCCAGATACCTAAAACCTTCATTAATAAAACAGAAATTATAGGGCAATAAGTTCTGAATCTCCAACATCCTGTCCTCCGGAATAAGATTACCATAAAAACATGATTTTCTAATACTAACAGCCATCCCAGAAGCCTTGCAGAATAAAGAAATAATCTTCTGAAAATGCCTCCATTCAGAAACAGTATCCAAACCAGCAAGTAGAACATCATCAACGAACAATACATGTGTAATATAGAAATCTTTAGCAATTTTGATACCAATAATTTTGCCATCCTGTTTCGCTTGTGAGATCATTCTACTTAAGCCTTCAATTACCAACAGGAATAGTAGAGGAGAAAGTGAACAACCCTGACAAATGCCCCTAGAGCAGCTGAAAAAAGAGGTAGGAGCCCCATTCACCAGAACCGCTATATTAGCAGTATCCACACACGACATAATCCATTTAATTGCCAAAGCCGGGACGCCAATTTGTATCAGAATTAATCTAAGAAAATCCCAGTTAACTCTATCATAAGCTTTTTCTAAATCAATTTTGAGAAAGATAGCTTTTTTCTTCTTATATTTGACAGAATGAAGAATCTCCTGCGTAATCCCCACAACATCGTGTATTTGTCTGTCCTGTAAGAAGCCAAATTGCTCCTTAGAGATATGCCTTGAGAGCATCGGCTTTAACCTTCCTGCAATGATCTTTGAGACAATCTTGTAGACCAAGTTGCAAAGTGCAATTGGTCTGAAGTCACCAAAATGTTTCGGATCATTCACCTTTGGAATTAAAGTTAAGAAAGTGGAATTTAATGCACCAGACATATAGCCCTCCAACCTAGTATACTCCACCAGTCTGACAAGTTCATCCCCCATTAAATCAAAGAACTGCAAAAACAATTCAACCGTCCAGCCATCCGGGCTTGGACTCTTCTCCTTGGCGAAGAGTTTCAGTGTGCTCTCCACCTCCTCCAATGTCACTTCTCGACATAACTCTGCTGCCGAAGCATCATCAAAGAACCTAGGAAAATACTTAATCACCTGTATCTGAGAGTCAAGATCACATGAAGGATCAACAGAATAAATATTACTAAAATGCTCCAGAGCTAGTTTCTGAATCTCATGTTGACCGGTGATAACAGCCCCCGATCCCTTAGTTATCTGCCAAATAGTATTACTGTTTCTTCGAGCCGACGCAAATGAATGGAAAAACCGAGTATTACTATCCCCGAACTGAACCCAAAGAGATCTGCTCTTCAATCTCCACTCCATCTCTTCTCGAAGAAAAATATCGGTCTTTTCCTTTTCCAGTTCCTTAATTTTGTTGTAGCTCCCTTCCTCCAAAGGCCCACACAAACTACTTCTATAAAGTTCCTGCAACTGCCCTTCAACCCACAAAAGTTTCTGCCTATCCTTCTGTTTTTTGGAATGGATCCAGCAGGAAACAGCCTGTTTAAAATGTTGCAGTTTCCTACATAAATTATCAACAGGATTAAGTTCACAGTCATCAGCAATTTTTCGCCATTCCTCCATTGCAAATTGAATAAAATCATCCAGTTTAAGCCATGAACAGTCAAACTTAAATGGAAATTTCTGTAAATATGCACAGTCCTCGAATTGAAGGAATACAGGCCAATGGTCCAAAATTTTATTCTTCCCAACCCAGCTTCTATATCTACCAACAGTATCCAACAATGATTCATGTACCAAAAATTTATCTAACCGTTTATGAATCCCATCCGAACCGCTTCTTCCATTAGTCCAGGTGGGAGTAATGACACCTGTGACAACATCAATCAACTTGTTATTAATAAGAAACTCATTGAAGAAATTTGAGAGTGGATCCATTTTCGCCTTAACCCCCCAAATTTCATTAGCAAATCTGGTAAAATTTAAATCCCCCACCACCATAATATTCTCCATCAATAGTAACCCAGAAGACTGTAGTCCCAACCAAAAACCTTCTCTATCCTTGTAAGGAGCGTAGCAATTGAGGATGTTAATCTGCAAATCATTCATTTTACAAGACCCTTTCAGCAACAGACCCCACCGAGTCTTAAACACACCGAATGAGAAGAACCGAGGGTCCCAAGTTGCTAATAAACCACCCGACAATCCCTTCGAGCTCATGGCCGCTATTTCCCAGCTGGGAAGGATACTAGCAACCTTAGAAATCGCCACAAGATCAGCGCACATCGTTTCATGCAATAGAACAATAGTAGGACGAGCAGTAGTGATAAGGTTAGAGAGGACCCTAGCTCGCACAGTCGCCCCCAACCCTCGAATATTAAGTGAGCAGATTGACATTAGGACCCACCCAAATAACGGGGATTAACTCTAAGGCCCCCAACATCAGAATCCACAGTATAATCCACCAAAGGAGCAAAACCAGATACCCCTGGTATGTCCCCAGACGCAGGAATGACAACTTCATTGTCCAGATCAGAAAGGATACGATCAGTGACAGATACAACCTTCTCAGAAGAGGATTCATTGTCCCCCAATCCCTTCCTACCGCCTCGCCGAGGTTTTCTGAGGGTAACATTTTGAAACCGAGCCGAAAAACACGACTGCACATTACGGTTTGCAGAGGGGTTCTTAGAATAAATAGGCAAAGGAGTGAGCATGTCACTAGCATTCGAATGACAATATCCAGTATCCTCAACAGGAATAGAATACTTTCCCACATGTGACCCTACCTTCCCCAACACCCCACCAACCAAACCAGACGGCTGACATAACCCTTCCTCCAAGACTGACGACTCAGCAGATACAGGAAGCAGATCAATAACAGAATCACTGGACGGTAAGTTTGAAACAAAATCAGGGTGATTGGAGCTAGTATCCCTTATATCCCCCAGGTTATCCCCCAACTGACCTCCATCAACCCTAAGCAGGTCCAAAATAACACCGTTACTAGCCCCCGAAACCCTACCCTTACCAGGAGGCAAATTGATATCCCCTTCCGATTTCCGCGAAGACAACAACAGTTCAGTAGCCTCAATACATTCAAGCTCCTCTTCCGAGATAAATGGAATAGGGGAACCAAGATTAGGGATAAACTTACCCGGAGATACCGACACGTTAGGCGCACAGGGATTCGGACTAGCATGTAAATGTTCAGTAGCTCCAGGATGGACCGGCGACCTCTTAGCAGGAATGGAAGGTCTAATCGCCGGACAATGAATACGAATGTGTCCTGTTTGTGAACACAAATGACACTGAAAGGGCATCCGAAAATAGTCAAGCCGTTGCCGCCACACCCGCTCACCCCAGTGGAGTTCCACTTCCGTTGGTAACCCTAGAGCCATATTGAATTCAACCATCACTTTCGCCGACCGCCTATCGAACCCAAAAAGAGAGTTGTTATCCAGGCGAACAAACCTCCCCACAGAATTGGCTAAACCTATCAGAATATTTTTCGTCCAGAGCTCTATCGGTAAGCCCGGAATCAATAGCCATAGATGACGAAACTGTTGTTTCTCCCTCAAGGGGTCAAAAGAAAGATGCCACTTTTTAAGGAAGAAAGATCCCTCTTTAAAGCACCAGAAATGTCTAAGCACCAGACCCACATGCTCAGGTTTTGTGAAAATGATCAAAACCCACCGATTCAACAGCATCATAACCCGTGGCATATCACCACAAAGCGGAACCCAATTTTTTCGAACCCAGTCCAACAGTTCACGCTGGTCGCCACTCGTGAACTCAAAACGACCCACAATGGCCCGAGAATTAAGCATCTTAATGCGGTCCAGGTTCGTTTCCACAGGAATGGAGAAGTTTTCTAAACCCTCCCTCACCTTCAATGGCTTACTATGCCTTCGTTTGCGAGCCTTCTCACCCCGGACCCTGCTCGACCACGGCTGAGAACAGTAGTCACTCTCCTTCCCCAGACTACCCACACCCTTGTGAGGCAGTAACCCTACTGCGTTTTCGGAACCCTCCTCAGAGCTAATGGGGAAACCATCTATACTCCCAAGAAGTCCCGTCATATCAAAATGCCTATACACCGGCAGATGCCAGTCACGTGACCGACCTGTACCCCTGAAATCTGCTAGAAGTGTAGACAATACCTCCGCCAAAAAGCCTCCAAACAAGTCAAAGCTCCACCATCAAAGGAAGGGTAGTTATGGATAAAAATAGACACAATCTGCAAAACACCTCAAATCACCATCTAGAGAAAAATGGTGTCAGGGATCCCCTTGACATGCAGCAGGTAGGAAGCTGAAACCAACCCCCAAAATAGCAGAGAATGAGCGTAGCTACAAACCAAATTGACACCAAGCAAGATTAACTTCCCACTTTTTTGACTTGGCTGGTACTAGGTTGGCCCCATCGGGGCCAACTGGACTCCAAGAGCTTGCTGCCAATTTTAGTAAGTCTCTATCTCACCCTTCCTGCCATTCCTGCAGAATCAGTCTCCAATCCACCAGAATCGCCCAAGCAGAAACCCTAGTTCTCATCTCCTCCGGAAACATTCTCGTCAACTAAAAATGGACTTGACATAAGGCGAAACAATATAACAGTGAGAATTCAATTGGAATGCTTCCTACAAGTTTATTGATAGAGAGGTCCAATTTCGACAAATAAATAAGTTGGTTTAACTCTGTTGGAATGATACCACCAACATAATTTTCAAACAGGTGAAGCAGCTAAAGATTCTTTCTTATCCTAACTAGAGTTAAGTATCCTAATATTTTACTTTTACCCTGAACTTGGACAAAGGGTTCCATTTAGATAAATATTATTGAAAGTATGGGAAGGAGAGACATTCCTTAGATAAAAATCTCCTTAAAAGATAAGTTAACATATAGATTGATATATTTATATATTTTGTTACTTACCCATTGAAAAACATGAAACTTACTCCCTTGAGTATAGGATTAAATCAAAAGGGGGACAATGCATTTTATTATTATGCTTTAAAGGATAAAATTTGAAGCCTTAAAAGTACATAGGTCTTATGCATGATACATTGTGTATTATTTATCCCTTAAAACAAGTTTTAAGCACTTACCATGGTAGCGCCTAATGACTTGGGGAGCCTAGCTGGCGGGGAAGTAAGTTTAAAAGGGTAGGCACCAACTTAGGCATTGATAAGAGCGCACTTTTTAGGGAGTGGTTTTTAAACTATAAAACTGCATGAAGAAACTCATTGAGTGTTGAAAGGGAGTTGTCTCCCACGTAGAGCACCAAACTCAAGGCGTTTTGACACTTGTTAACTGATGGAAGAGGGGGTTGTTGGATCCACCTCGGTGGTACGCTGTTTTTTTATGGATCTCTACAAAGAGAACACGGGGGCGGGGGTCGATAAAAAGGGTGATCTCTGCAAATGAGAAGGGGGAAAGATGTCGATCTCTGCAATGAGAACAAGAGAGGTTAATCTCTGCGGCCAGACAAAAGATTGATCTCTGCAATTAGTTAGAAAGGGTTGATCTCTGCGACCAGAGAGAAATGGTGTCTGCAGTTACTGGCAGGAGGAGTATATCGTCCTGGTAGGAAGCAAGAAACCTCTGTGGGAGGACTGATGATAAGTAGTCGCTACCACAAGAGGAACCCTGTATGCGATAAGTGGCCCTGCGATGGAGAAAAAAATGGTCATAACAACCGTATTACACATGCTCGTTGATCGCCATGCTGGGTAAGTGATCTTTGTAGCTTTGTTATTTCGATAAATGCTATTTATGATGCGCCAGAAAATGGGGTAGATGCTCTTAATTTCGCTATGTTGTGTAAGTGTACCCGGTAGTCTTAGATATAGAGATAAGCCTCTGTATGAGTACATTTCCCTTGGGTTCAGATTATAGAAACGCTCTGAGTATGAATGCAATCTCTTATATATATTGTTTCAGGTCAAATAAACCTATGCTATTATATATATATATTTTTGTATATCTCTGTTGCGCATAAAGGGAGGAACGACTGAAGCCATTCTGGGATCTTTAGTTTGTTTTCCTTTATATATATTATAGATATACGTTGTGCAGAAGTAGAAGAAATCGTATTTTGCGTTTGACCCTTGGCCGATTCCAAGTCCGAGTCTAAGTTGATTCTCGGTTGTTTTCAAGTATGAGTCCGAGTTTTAAAATCATTTGGTAATGACAAGAGTTGTATCATATCTAGCGTATTTAGGGCTTCTTCTTAGTATTGTCAATGAACACGGGGAATGGGTATGGTTTGGTGGATCAAACTTTTAGCATTTCAAATAGTAGATTGAAGTTTAGAAGATACAGATCCAAAATACAGACGATCTTATATTTTCCTGCTCTAGATGTCTTGAATGATTTGTGATGGGATGAAAACCATTTACCCCATGAGCGATAAACATTTCAGAAGCTGTTGTAGAATACCACGACTCACTGCTGAAACTTATAGATCAGTGTTGTTATTTTTCTAGGATAGTGTTATTTGGAAATGATAAGTTACTGCATATGTGAGACTGGGAAATAGATCCGCTCAGATGAGCAATGTCGATCCCATACTTTTCATATTTTTGTGAATGATTAAATCTTTCTCTAGTTATTTACAAGCCTCGCATTGACGATTACCCTAGTGGTTGCCATTTTTTTGGAATGAGTGTTTTCTTCTACATAAGTGTTTGTTTCTGCACTTTAACAAGAGTTTAAATGTTAATAGAGTCTGCGTTAGAAGGGATGATTTTCGATAGTGAACCTTAGCAACAGTCTTAAATAGCCATTCCTTCTCATAGTCGCAAGAGGTTGGGGAAATTGTATATGGTAGTTGGAAAACTCTGTCCCGAGTATGTTGAAGCGTATTTCATTCCAAATTTTTAATGCTGATAATAGAGTCGTAAATATTTTTGGGTGTGCTTATGATAGCGTGACTGAGGTTGTGTCCAGTTCTTTAAATAGCAGATTCATATATAGTTGTTGCACCAAGTTGGGCGATCATCCCAGATCCCGGGACTTAGCGTAGATCCTTGTTCTGTTGATCTTGCTTTTTTATTTCTCTTATCATTCTCTACAAAGACGCAAACATCACCGTGGATCCTTGTTTTCGTCATAGATCCCCAGTTGTTGTATTTATGTCTATCCCTTTTGATTGTTTTCTATAGGTACTTGGACTCAATGCAGATCTCGATGAAATTGTTTTCTTTATGTATTATAGACATATAAAATTTCTGTTGAGGATGGTTCATCAAGAACCAATTCGGAAATTTTATATATTAATGATTCTTTCTATAAACTGCAACGACTGGTCGATTTTGCAGCGTTTTGGGGAAAACTTATTCCCATATATAAATGTGAAGGGATATATTATATATGTGAATGTTTTCCTTTATATATTATGTGTGTATAAATACTGCGGATTGGCCGATTATGTAGCGATAAATACTATTTCGAATGGTTGATAAAGTAACCAATCTGGCAATTATATATAGATATATATATAGACCATAGTTGCAAGGGGTACCATGTTTAAATTCACATATATGGATAATATAGAAGCCTTTTAAACTATAAAGCATCATGTATTTATAAAGTATCAAAACTAACAGGAATTTATGTAACCATGTTACATTGTTATGTCAAAACGTACTTAGGTTGAGCTTACATATATGATAACACATACGAATATTTAATAAAACCAATAGGTATTAAGATAGACATATGGGGATTGATACATGTGCCTCAACCAGTAGAGTTGTGTGTATTATTTGAGAATGTCAAGAAAGACTTAGGTGAATAAATATAGTTATTCATGTACTTTTAGGTTAAATAAGATTTGCATAAATTATGTAGGTGCTAGTTATGTGTGTTTTTGTGTGAAGGTAAGACCTTCTTCTAGCTGTTTTTGTTATGGCTATTTTGCTGCCTTGAAGTTAATTAGGATTCAGTTTTAGGGTATTATATATTTGGTGTTTCATAAAAAGCTCTATGTAAGAGAGGCTTGACAGAAGGAGAAAGAAATCTTGTCGTAGCAACCATGTTGCTCATTGTAAACCTATTACTTTTTGCCTAATAATAAATGATGCACACACCTTTTGTGGACTAGCCCGTGTACGAGTGAACCACGTTATTTTTGGTCTCGTTTCTTTGTCTATGGCATTTATTATATGTGTATGTTCCTTCATGACAATTGAACGATTTTCCCTCTCGGATAAGTTACCTTAATAATTGATGTTTATAACCAATTTGTCGCATGCATCTCGGTCAAAAATAGTTAAGTGATATTTCATATGTTCAAAAAAGTTCCATAAAGACACAAGTATTATTTTGGTTCAAGTTTGTAAATCCTCAATCTAGAAGGGTAGTATTTGAATATGTGCTAGTATGTTATCATTGCATGGAAGGTCTCTATGGTGAAGTTATAGTTATGTAAATATAGTATACAAGTACATTGGTCTTTCACGTACAGAAGTTTCATACGAAATCCAATGAAGTGCATAAAAATCGCTTATTATACAAAGGTAAGTACCACCTGAGGTTAGTACGTATGAACTCCCTTGTATGAATATTCAATGATAATTTCATGAAGTATTAAATGTCGCATTTATTAAATAGAAATCTAGATACTAATTAAATATTTATAATTCCGGAAAGCATTTTAATGGCGATTAGACTATTTAGAAGGGGGAAGAGGTCACTTCGAAAAATTTTAAATTTTTACGAAATTTGGGTACGTGACAAGACCCAACTACTTTACATTAATTATATCTTCCCAACCTTAGTGTCGTAGGTGGGGACGGCTCCTCTGTCCTTTGGTTTTTTCTGTGCTACGAATATGCTTTGTCAGTTCAAGACCCAACGGGGCCGGATGCCTCCAAAGGCATCCCAAATTAAATAAATAATAAAATACCTGTATATCTTTGGAAAATAAATAATAAAACAAGGAAAATCTCGATTAAGTACGTGGTGTTTTCTTATAGAAGTTGGTCCAAATCACAAATAGATTTATTGCCCCCCACCACCAAATTGGTTTCTAGAAAATGCATGGTCACTACCTACTAGAATGTGACAAGTAATTGCATTATGGTTGGGGGGAGGTTTTCCATCCACCATCTATACTTGACATTTGCCCCAACCAAACCTTAGTTCTAAGCTGGACATTTGACCAAAGGTTCCCTCGTTTCACGAATTTAAGCTATGAATGTGACAACCACTTTCTTAATGATGGGGCACACACATTCTTCCTTCATTGGAAGACCTGCTGTAGCGGATTTTGTTGAAACTAAGGACTTCACAAGTCTTTGATTTGTTCGAGGCCGATCACGTAGTATATTTATTGTATATCCTTCTCATCTAATTTAAAATAAAAATGAAAAAAATATTAAAAACAAATTCCTAATTCAAAATTATTATTAAATATTATCAATTTTGATATAATGAAATATTCTTTAAGTGTAATTATTTTTAAATAAACATGTTTATAAAACTATAATAAATGTTTAATAATACCAGTACATTTTATATATAAATTATTTTTATAAATTATAATATATACTTTAATATAAAAATAAAATTCATCATATTCTGTAAATATTATAATCAATCTTATTAAAATCTAAATTAAAATACATTATTTTTAAATTTTTCATGATTTCATAAATAATTTTTAATTAAGATTATGTAATCAATTATGACAAATTTAATGGCATAAAACTTTCATATTTACAAAATCAAAATCAAATTAATAAAATTTTATAAAAAAAAAATATTTTCTTTACCTTATATAAAAATATTCATTTCAGACAATCATATTAAATTTGAATATTTCATTTCTCAACTATTGACCATATTAATCATAAATTTTACTATAAAGTACAAGCACTATTTATTCACTATACTTTTTTGGTAAAAAGATTATAATATATTTTTTTATTTTAAAAACTCATTTTTATTCTCTAGTTTGACATGTAATAACATATTTTATAATTAGTTTGACATCCAATAACAATTCAAGAATTATAATGATCTTTTGGAATTATATTTTAGATATTTAATAGTTATAGTTATTGTGGTTTTTAGATTAAACACAACTAATATACTAAAATATTTAAAAAAAACAAAACCTAATTTACTTCACATTATTTTTAGCAAAAGAGGCATGCACTAAGCAACTAGATTATCTATTAAATTGTATTTCTAAATTTGGATTTTTATTAATTAAATTTCTATTATTTTAATTTTTTTTTAATGATCATCTTTAAATAAGCACTATTTTCTTTCACATAAGCATTACTATTTATACTATTTGACTCATTTTTCTATTTCATTGGATTATAAATAACTAATACATTACAGCATTTTTAAATGACAGGTATAAACACCTTTGGTACTAATTTTACTTGTAATATAAATACTTATTATATTCTCTTTTTAAAAACAGATCTTTCCATATTATAAAATTTAAATATTAAAAAAAAACATATATTTGTTTATTATTCATTTAAAACATGAATTCTTTATTATCGTAAACATTAACGGTACGATGCCTGATGCCATGATGCCATGCCAACCTGTAAGATTTTAACATTTAATAATAATAAATAAGATCATCATTAAGATTTCAAACTTTGATGAACTTTAATGAACATGACCAGCATTGGGCAACGTGGGCTTATTGTTGGTTGGTGGATTTAAAATCTTAATATAAAACCTCATAATCCATGCCATGCCATTAAGCTTTCAAAATTTAAAATACATGGTCAGATTGGGCAACGTGCGCTTAGGGTTGTGTGACAGCCTGTAAGTGGATCCCAAATCTTTATAACCGGATTTCAAACACTTTATGCAACACCGGATAACCTGTGATAGGCGGTTTGAAAGGTTATTATTGTATTACATGAGAAATTGTAGTATTATTGTTTTAGTTTGGCCGGAACAAGAAAACAGGAGGAGAAAGTGGCGAGCAGAGTTTAGAAAATCCACGCCCAGCTTTGAATAGAACAGGCCGCGGCAGATGATTTCATGAGCCAGGCCGCAGCAGATAATTTCATGAGCCAGGCTGCAGCAGAGAAGAACCGTTTAGGCCATGCCGAGAAGAGAAGAGGCATTTAGGGCAGAGAAGAGGCATTTAGGGTAGAGCCACGCCCAACAGAGGAGAGGTATTTAGGCCAGAGCCACACCCAGCAGAGTAGAGGAGCCATGCCGAGGAGAGTTGAGCCGAATAGAGTTTGGGAGTTCTATGAATATCTCTCGGTTTACATTTTCTTTCGTTTGTCTTAAATTGAAGCATGGCCATGCTCTTTTTTTGAGTTTTTTTTTGTTTACCTGTGATTATGTCTTCTCCTTCTTTTGTTCTTTTCATTTGGTTATGTGATTTTGTCTTCTCTTTCTTTTGTGTCTTTTGTTTCTTTTCTGTCTGGGTTTGGATAGAGGCGTGGAGTGATAAAATGATGCTGTGAAGAATAGCAGATGATGCTGGGATTCTATGTTTTCTGGACGTCATTGAGAGCGCAACGGCCACAAGGTAATGTGTTTAATTATAGTAAATATGAAAATGTATTTATACCATATGTTATTTTGTATTTTTCTATTGTTTTTTGTGGCTGATATATTTGGTTTATTTTACTGCAGAGGAAAAGTTAGTGGAAAAGATACCATATATGCAGCTGGAATTCAGATGGCTTTCTAAATTTCTTTCAGGATTACATGTAAGTTTTTGTTGGTGTGAATATAAATCCACATAATGTTCAGATTCAGTAAGTTTTAAATGATCTTGAGTGCTGGATTTAGCCATGAAAGGTTTGATTCCGTTCTGCATTTTGGATCTGCCTTAGGGTTTTTGTAATTTAGGTTGAGATTTACATTCTATATTTATGCAATTTTTTTTTTTGTATCTGCCCTAGGGATTTTGTAATTTAGGTTGAGATTTACATTATGTATTTATGCAATTTTCTTTGGATCTGTCTTGGGATTTTTGTAATTTAGGATGAGATTTACATTCTGGGTTTATGCAATTTTTTTTTATATGCATTAGGGTTTTTGTAATTTAGGTTGAGATTTACATTCTGGATTTATGCAAATTTGTTTCCACTGAATTCATAAAATTTCATAAGACTTAATAATTTCAGATTTAATAATTCTAATAAGTGTATGATTTCTGTTATTTTAGTTTTTATTTTTTCAATTTTATTGTAAATTATTTTTGGGTTTATAATTTTAATAATGGGTTTGGTTAAGATTACATTATGGAATTGTGTAAGTTTATGGGTTTTCATGGATTTTAATAATGCCAGAGTTAAAATCTATAGTAAATTTTTATTTTCGGTTATTTTAGTTATTTATTTATTTAATATATTTTAATTTTCTTAAAATTATTTTTGAATATATAAGTTTATTAATGTCTTAATTTGTATCTATACTAATTTTCATTTTATATTATTCTATGTCATCTAGTTATATATATATATATATATATATATATATATATATATATATATATATATATATATATATGAGATTTCGACATATGAATATAAGGGAGTTTTTTGTTTTGTATTAATTATATTAGAAATATATATATATAAATAAGAATTTCTTGTTATTGTTTTTTAATATATGTGTGTGTGTGAGAGAGAGAGAGATTTTGGCATATGAATAAGGGAGCTTCTTGTTTTTGTTTTTTATTTTTTATTTATTTATAGATTGTAAAAGGGTTCATTTCTTTATGAATTTTTCAGGTTTTTATTTGTTTTTAATATAAGTATTTTTTGGTAATAAAGAAATTGAAAGATTTTGAAAGTTATTTTGTATGAGTCCATGATTCCATAGATGTGTTTAAGTTGTGTTATTTTCCACTTTGTTCTTTATCTTTTTATTAATTAGAATAAATAAATTGTGTACACAAAATAAAATGTGGTGTCATTGTCTCTTGATGTGAAAAAGTAGATTATATATAAGTTTTCTATTTTCTTGTATATATATGTTGAAAAAGTATGGCTACACTGACACCTGGATTTTGTGTTATGAAAACATGGTTATGCCATAAACTTGTTGTGTTGTTGATGTGCATGTCAAATAAAGATTATTAAGGTATGATTTGAGAATAAATTTTTGGCCATGTAGATGATATTTAAAGACATGTCAAACTTATGCTTAGGTGCTCTCTTAGTTTGTCTTTTAATATATTAGGCATACATAAAATGTTATATACACATTACAAGTTTCTGCATTATCACCATGCAGTAAATAATTTTAAATTTATAGTGTACCGATTTTTATTATTCTTAAATTAATTGTTATTTATTTTTATTATATTTTAAATAAATTTTAGTTTTATGTTATTTATTATTTTTAAAAACATTATTAATCTATTAATTAATATTTTTTTGCCTCGGTAATGAAGTGGCTGATGTTTTGACATAGTGAGACATCAAAAGAAATATGGAGATTTGATGTTTTGACATAGTAGGACATCTAAAGAAGCAGATGGAGAATACTTGCATGGAGTGATGAGAATCCAATCTCATTTCTTTAATTGTAAATAATATTATTTTTTTTTATGTAACACTCAACTGGTATATCAATAAAATTATTCTTTTCTCCTTTTTGAAAGGGCTTGCCCTTTCTCAAATCTCGAGGATAGCCATTTGCAAAGCTTTCTTTGAGAAGTCTCTTCTTATTGTTTAATTTATTTTATGCTTAGCTTTCATTTTATTATTTTTTTAATTTAAAATATGTTAATACTTTGTGAATTTCCAAATTTTTATTATAAAAATTAGTAATTTAAAAAGTTCAAATTAAATTCAAATATAAAACAATTTCTATTCATATTTGATTTTGCATCATTTAATAACTTTATATGTTTGTTTGTATAATATGTGATTTCATGATTTGTATGATTTTCTGTTTGTTTAATTAATTAAATAAAAATAATATTCACATATTCTAGTACATCATCTAATAAGTTAATATGTTTGTATAATTTGTAACTTATGAGTTGTGCTTTGTAATTAATTAAATAAAAATAATATTCACATATTCTATTACATCATTTAATAAGTTAATATGTTTGTATAATTTGTAATTTATGAGTTGTGCTTTGTTATTAATTAAATAAAAATAATATTCACATATTCTATTGCATAATTTAATAAGTTAATATATTTGTATAATCTGTACTTTCCAATTTATCATTTATTTGAATATTTATATAAAAATAACTTTATTAAGAAAATTACAATACATTTGCAGTTTTATTTTATTAATTAAAAAAATCTATTTCTTTTTTATTGCATTATTTAATAACTTATTATGTTTGTATAATCTGTGATTCATGATTTGGGGTTTGTTTAATTAATTAAATAAAAATTATATTCACATATTCTTTTACATCATTTAATAAGTTAATATGTTTGTATATTTTGTGAAATTTATGAGTTGTGTTTTTTTATTAATTAAATAAAAGTAATATCTATTTAATCTATTGCATCATTCAATAGATTCATATGTTTGTATAATTTGCACTCTCACAATTCTTTACTTGTTTAACCGATTATATGAAAAAACAATTTTGGAATGAATATTACATTATATTTACAGGTATTAATTTAAAACGTTATTTCTATTTTATTACATTATTTAACAATTTAACATATTTGTATAATCTGTTATCTATGATTTGAGCTTTGTTTAAACAATTAATTAAAAATAATATTCACATATTCTATTGCATCATTTAATAAGTTAATACATATAATTTGCAATTTATAAATTGTGTTTTGTTATTAATTAAATATAATAATATTCACATATTTTATTGCATTTTTTAATAAGTTAATATATTTGTATAATTCGCACTTTTATAATTCATTACTTTAATGATTATATATAAAAATAATTTTTAAATGAAACATTACATTACATTAATATCTTTTTTAATTAATTAAAAAAATAATTTTTATTTTATTGTGTCATTTATTAACTTAATATCTTTATATAATCTATTATTTATGTTATAATAATTTGTACTCAACAATTTGTCACTTGTTTAAATAATTATATAAGAATAATGTTATTATAAACATTGCATTACATTTCCATTTTTTTTTAATTAAAAAAGTGATTTCTATTAAAAAATTACATGTTAAAAATATATATAGTATAATATAATATAAAAATATAAATTTTATTGTGTATTTGTGATGTGTTTTGTTGTATTGTTTGTGATATTGTGTTGTGTACAATGTGTACACATGAATTTGGAAAAATTTAATTAAATTAATTATTTTTTAAAGAAATTAAGATATTGTTTTTAAATAAATACAATTTATAAAATAAATGTGATGTTATATTTTTTTTTATAATATTTTTTATTTTATTAAAATTTTATAGGATATTGAAATAATTTATTTTTATGTAGTTGAAATGTTATAAAATATTCAAATATTTTATTTTTATAATTTAATAATTTATTTCGTTGCTATGTTTTAAAATATCAAAACATATGTATTTTATATAAATATTTGAAAGTTTTGAAATATATTTATTTTTTATATTTGTTTTATATTTTGAAGTAGTTTTTTTTTTAATTATTTAATTTTTATTATTGTAAAATGATATATTTAATATAATAAAAAAAGAAAATTGAATTTTATAAATTATTGAAAACCTGGATGTGTTTTTTTTAATTATTATATATTTGTATTATTATTTTATTAATAATATATTTTGAATTTCAGGAATCTCTAGGTGAGGATATGTTATTAATGGATGAAAGCTTCAATTCAACAACTAATGTAAGGTCTGCAAAATTTATTTTTATGTAGTTGAAATGTTATAAAATATTCAAATATTTTATTTTTATAATTTAATAATTTATTTCGTTGCTATATTTTAAAATATCAAAACATATGTATTTTATATAAATATTTGAAAGTTTTGAAATATATTTATTTTTTATATTTGTTTTATATGTTGAAGTAGTTTTTTTTTTTTTAATTATTCAATTTTTATTATTGTAAAATGATATATTTAATATAATAAAAAAAGAAAATTGAATTTTATAAATTATTGAAAACCTGGATGTGTTTTTTTTAATTATTATATATTTGTATTATTTTTTTATTAATAATATATTTTGAATTTCAAGAATCTCTAGGTGAGGATATGTTATTAATGGATGAAGCTTCAATTCAACAACTAATGTAAGGTCTGCAAAGTTTTCAAGAACAACAGAGTTGGTACTTCTTTTTGTGTGAATGTGTTTTTGTATTTTGCTTAATTTTTAGTTTGTAAGGGTTTATTCCTCCTTTGTCATGGTGAATTCTAGGAAATAAATCCAAAATTTTCATAGATCGAGGCTAGTGCAAATTTTAGTATCATCACTTCAGACTACTTCAAAGCTCGAGATTTGAAATCTTTTTTGTATTGAATGGCTGTGCACAGCCTTTTTTAATAATATAATCCATTTTTTAATTCAAATTTTGGTAGCACTTCAGACTACTTCAGAGTGACTTCAACTCTTTTTTTTTTATTGAATGCTTTTTAATAATATAATCCCTTTTTTCCAGCTTCTATTAAGAAAAAGGTATTAACATTAAAAAAGTATTTTAATGAACTATTTGTAATTATTGGTTAATAATTTTTATTAGTTTAAATATCTGATATGATAAAAGAAAATGCAAATATCAAATTAAATTAAATATTTTATTCCTGGTAATATCACCTTTTTAATAAAATGATGCGCGTGAAAAATGTAAATTTTCCATTAAAATAAATTTAATTTTTATATTTATATTTAGAATTTAGAAATTTTTGTTTTACTAATTAATTTGTTTGTTCGATAAGAATTAATATTATTAATAATATTATTTTGTATTTGTATTATAAGAATAATATTTAAATTATATGATAAAAGTTTAATAATAATAGTCATTCAAAATTTTAAAATCATAATAAATTTATGAAAATAATTTGCATCATATCTTAAATTTAAAATATAACATATTATATGAAAATATGATGTTTAACATATTATATGAAAATATATTAAAATATGATGTTTTTAATGTTTTGATTGAGTAATAAAATATGTTATCACATGTCATTTAGTTATAAAGACATATGTTTACATGACATAAGATAATTTTTACTTTACAATTCATGACTTGTTTAAATGATTATAAATCTTTTGAAGAACATTACTTTACATTTGTAGCTTTCATTTTTCATTATATTATAATCATTGCAGCTTTCATTTTTTATTATAATATAATCTTAATTTTTCATTGAAAATAATTTACATCTATCTTAAATTTAAAATGCAACATAATAAATATTTGTATGATGTTTTAAATGTTGTTGAAATAACCAGACATATGATTACATGTCATAATTTAATATGTTTGTATAATTTGTATTTCACAATTCTTCACTTGTTTAAATTATTATATAAAAATAACTTTATTATGAACAATTCTTTACTTGTTTAAATTATTATATAAAAATAACTTTATTATGAACATTACATTATATTTGCAGCTTTCTTTTATTAATTTTAAAAAGTTATATTTCTATTTTATTGTCTGTGATTTATGATTTGTGGTTTGTTTAATTAATTAAATAAAAATAATATTCACATATTTTATTGTACCATTTAATAAGTTAATATGTTTATATAATTTGCAATTTATGAGTTGTGCTTTGTTATTAATTAAATAAAAATAATATTTACATAATCTATATCATTTTTCAAATAATATTGACATATTTTATTGCATTTTTCAATTAGTTAATATGTTTGTATAATTTTTACTCATGATTCATCACTAGTTTAAATAATTACATAAAAATAATTGTATTATTAACATGATATTATATAAGTGACTTTCTTTTATTAATTAAAAAACAATTATTTCTATTGTATTGCATCATTTACTAACTTAAAATGTGTGTATAATTTGTAGCTCACAATTTATCACTGATTGAAATAATTATAAAAAAATAGCTTTATTATAAATATCATTTAACATTTGCAATTTTTTTATTACTTAAAAAACATCTATTTTTATTAAAAAAACATCACATTTAGAAATATATATAACATAATATAAAATTGATAAAACATTAATTTAAAAAATATATATAATATAATATAATATAAAATTGACAATACATTACATTTTTTTTTTAAACAAAAAAACATGATCATTTTATTAAAGTAGGATCAAAAGTACAATTTCCATCTTTACAACAAAACTGGGTGCTTAAGCAACCACCACATATATCAAAACTAACTTAATAACAGAATCCCATACCTCAAACCATATATCAGCATCAATACAAACCTTAACAGCATTACACGACCAGACCCACTCACAAACCTTAACAGCATTACATGACCAGACCCACTCACAATTCCTTAGATGGAAAACTACCAGCCAACAGACCGCTAAAATTGCTACCCGAAAACCCCATTACAAAAGGGATGTCAAGAGAACATATATCATAATTCATTACTTGTTTAAATAATTACATAAAAAATAGTTGTATTATGAACATGATATTACATCAGCAGCTTTCTTTTATTAATTAAAAAACAATTATTTCTATTTTATTGCATTATTTACTAACTTAAAATGTGCGTATAATTTGTAGTTCACTATTTGTCACTGGTTTAAATAGTTATATAAAAATAGCTTTATTATAAATATTATATTACATTTGCATTTTTTTATTAATTAAAAGAATCTATTTCTATTAAAAAACATTACATTTTAAAAATATATATAATATAATATAAAATTGATAGAACATTACATTTTAAAAATATATATAATATAATATAAAGTTGATAAAACATTACACTTTTTTTAAAGTAAAAAAAGATCATTATTTTATTAAAGTAGGATTAAAAGTACAATTTCCATCTTTACAACAAGACTGAGCGCCTAAGTAGCCACCACATATATCAAAACTAAACATAACAGCAGAATTCCATACCCACAACCATATATCAGCATCATTACAAATCTTAACAATGTTACACGACCAAACCCACTTACAATTGATCAGTTGGAAAACCACCAGTCAACAGACAGTTACAAGTTTTACCCCAAAACTCCATTACAAAAGGGATGTCGAGAGAACAGACATCATACTAGGAAAAAAAACCAGCACCAGATAACCATAAACAGGAATCGATGTAAATACCAAGGTTAGCTACAACAGAGAAGAGTAGACTTTGAAGCCAGACGAAACAAACCGAAACAACAAACGCAAGTAGGAACTGGTCACAAAAGGATTGAAACTAAACAGACAATCCAACTTCATCCTTAATTATCACCATCGGTGGTGTAGCAGCATCCTCCTAACCGTAGAGATTGATCTCTCTCGGGTTCTCCACATTTTTGGGATGGGTAAGGAATGAGATTCCCATATATGTTGCCATCGCATCCAATATCATATGAATCCACTTTGATTCTCCAGCATGATCTTTGCAAAGGTCCTCCAGTTGGGTCATCCGTTGAGAGCCAAACAAAATATTAGCATTAGTTTCCATAACTTGGGAAATAAGATGCACATGAACTGACCTAAAAGGAAGATACAAAAAAGCATATGAGCAACAGAGATGCTTCATCTTCAAGCAGGAGAACATCTATACCCGTTTTTTATTGGGCACTTCCATTATTGAAATGTCTCTAACAGAAATATCCCGCATACCCTTTCCTTCCATAGAAAAAGGGTCATGACAATGACTGCAGTACTAGTTCATACTCACAAGCAAAGGTGTATTTTAACGTCTGCCCAAACCAACTGAGCCTACTAGACTATAATAGCAGTAAGATCTATGATTTAAGATTTCTGTAACTATTCAGCAATAACCTTGGGAAGCAAAGTGTTGAAGTGAAAGGAGTCTGGAAGCACTTCAAAGGTAGAGAGTAAGCTAAACAGGAGGACGTTGGTTTATAAAAAGAGATTAAAAAAAAGAAGCGTGTTAGGTGAAGAAATTAGAGATTTGTTGGGGAACGCAAATAATATCTTTGTGATTTAATTTGCAACCCAGAAAAGAAACAACACACAATAGACTTTGTGTAAAAATTGAAATGCATTTATGAATGTTTTTAAATAGGAGAAATGTATGGGATCGATCCCTACCTTACCGTCATATTCTTTACTGGACAAAACCTTAGGGGTGATATAAGCAGGCATCCTGACGGTCGCATTTGGTCCATAATGAAGCACAATACACTGAACAAAACACGATTGTTATAAGCTTGCACCGCGGATTCTCAAAAATTAAACAAAAACACGCATGGAAACCTAAATAGATCACCTTTGAGTAATCGAAGTCGCAAATCTTGAGCCAGGAGTGGTCAAAAGGGAAATATAAGGTACCACTCTCCTTAGACGCTCCTTGAGTTTGTCTTTTCGGGAAAATATTATCTTAAAGGAGGAAAGGTTCCTTATCACTGTCAACTTGTCTTTGTGGGAGATCTTCGTTGCTTGTACATGGAGCTCTAGGTGTCAACAAAAAATTGAAGGCTCTGTTGTTTGTGTTATAGCTAAATACTAGAGGACATGCAGGTGCCAACATACATGTCGATATCCACGCTCTGAGCTTTGAGGAGGACATGCAGCTTGCATGTGCCAGAAACACCCACAAACATGCATGCAGATAGCCACGTTCTGAGCTCTGCAACGCTCCATCCACTTCAGTAAATGAGAGATGTCAGGTCTTAGTTTTAATCTTGAGGTTATAATATGCTTGATTAGCATTTAAACAATGGCATTCCCTAGATTATGTCTACTCGGGCTGTTTAGCATTTAAAGCACACCAACAAGTTTGAAACCCATGATGTTTGCACGTTGCCCCCTCTTGGGAAGGGAAAATCGAGGCAGATGTCATGCTGTCCAGCCCAATGAAATGCAAGATAATTACTCCAGCCCAATGAAATGCAAGATAATTACAGTTTTAAAAATACTTTTAATTAAATAAATTAAAAGACAAATGTTTTAACTATACTTTAAAAAAAAATTGTATTGTACGGACAAATTAATCCTACCTTAACACTGAATAGTGTCTGAACTTGACGAAATGCAAGTCGATAGAATGGCAATATATCACCCTAGACTTCAGAGATCAGGGCACCATATATGAGCAATGGATGGAAATGAAATGAACCTAAATTCAGAACGATAGAAATATAATTATAGATCTTCCACGATTTTAACAATGAAGATCAATACAGTTCATATAAATATCTTTTAATATGGACCAACATGTGATCTCGGGGTCTGTAACCAACACGTTATATTTTGCTACACATCCTTACGAAGACTAAAGACTTTAGAGAGGGTCTAATAATGCATTGGAGCAGGGTGGCTAAAGTTATAGGTGGGAACGGATGAACATAACATCCAGATTTAGACGAATGAGATTATAAGGCCTAACCTAAATATTTAGATATGCAAGACGCTCAACGAATTGAATATTGAGTCAATTTTTCTACACGTCCTTACAAAGACTGAGGAGTCAGGACTTTAGAGAGGATCTAATACGACACTGGAGATGACGGATGTCTTGAGTTGGACTGCTAAAGTTAAAGTTAAAGGTGGGAACATGAGATATATGTAAAGTCTAGATTTGGATGGATGTATTTCATTGTAATACATTTCATAGTCAAAGCGTTATATTCAAGTATGTGATAAATGTAAAATGTTCGTCAAGATAGAATGGACTTATCCTCGTCGCTTGGTTTCAAATTTTCAATAATTGGCAAATGCTTGTTATTCCAATATCATCATTGAAATCCATGAGCATCTAGATGCAGAGATTTCTTCTTTCACGTGCAATGAAAGGTGCAACGCTTAAGAACCAGATTTTAAAATTTAAATTTAAATACATATTAATTTTATTATAACAATTTAATCTTTCTTGTATTATTTCAATTTTTCCATATATTAGATAGAGATCATCACTAATTAACATTGGCTCTAAATGGTCTATTTCCTATATTCTAAGGGACCTACTGCGTGATCGACCCAGAGACAGTGAAGCTCAAAGCATTCATTCAATCAAGAAAGAAGCATTCAATCAATCAATTAAGAAAAAAAACATTCAATCAATCAAGCTAACCCACCGGGATAAAACTTATTATTTATTGTTTACAGAGTCCGGGATCATAATTTGCTTTGTTGTCAATCATTAAAAACTGTGAACGCAAAACAGATTAAGAGTCCTACAAGAACCTCATCTTCACTAAACCGGTAGGCGATACATATCCGTTCAAAGAGCTCACCCCCTGCTGCATATTCTATCACAATTGCTAAATGGGTTGGCGTTAAAATGACTTGCAAACAAAAACTCAATCTCAGCATACTCCAAATTGCAAATATGGACATTCTTTCAATTGAATCAAATAGTTTAACACAATATATACACAAGCCCAATTTGAATTTCTTGCCTCTTTAAAGCGATATATTTGCCGTTAAGTTTAGTTATGGTTTACATTATGAATTCATGTTCCATTATAGCTTTTATAAATTTTTGCTAATAGGTTTTGCATTTCATCTTTGTCTAACTGTACACAAGGTTGATACAAAGTTAGCAAATAGGCGGGGTTTTCATGTGGGTGCCCTAGAACCGTCTAATCCAACTTACATAAATTTTAAACCCCAAAATACTTCTGGAGATCAAATATCATAAGTTATAACAATTCTCTAATTAACGCTATGCGGTTTGGCTACTCGGTTAATGTGCACTTACATATAATACAAATTGATTTGCAAAACTTAATGAACTCACAAGATGGAAATTCAAGCATATACATGAATTCAACTGATCAATAGTCACCATAGTAATCAACACTTAAATTATTGCTTCTGAACTTCCCGCAAGTGTTGCACCTGCCAAGAAAACCCTAACATCTGCATTTGCCAAAAAAGTGATAACCCTCAACTAATTTTATAGGCATATAAACAAACATTACATGCACAAAAGATAAAATTAGAATCTAAAACCAGTGTGAGACTTCTCTACATGAGCAGTTTCAAAAATTCCTGCACCTGTCAAGAATACCTACCTTCAATGATTTTACTGGCACGTAAACAAACACAACACGCAAAGAAAATAAAATTAGAACCTTAAACCCATGTTCGACTATCTCCATAAGCAACACTTCCTTCTAGTGTTACACTTGTGGAAAAAACCCTAACCCTTGAATGATTTTACACGCATATAAGCGAACATAACACACAAAATGTAAAATTAGAACTCAAAACCTGGGTGAGACCATCTCCATAGTGGATAGTTTCAAAACTTACTATCAATTTATGGAGGTTCTCTCTTTCCCATATGGGGTATATGCAAGCATTTACATAAAAAATTACGGAAATTCCCATAGCAATTAGGACAATCCAGGTGACTTATATTGCATGGATAGGACACAAATACTTAAAAATGGATGCACATGTGTTTACATTTGACAACGATGGATGGATTTACAATGAAGGACATCAATGACATATATGGATGGAAACATGTTTATAATTGTTAAATATAATGAAAAAAATCAATGGCAAACATGCATTATAATATATGAATCGTACATGTTATTTCAATCGTCATATGCTTGATCTATTCCAAGAAGAAAAATGCCTAGGAAGTTGAATTTTCAACTCAAATTAATTAAATGATAATTAGGAATTTGTGTAAAATGAAAAATGAGCAAAAATAACAAATTTTAAACTAAAAGTTAAAAAGATAAAATAAATAATTCAAGGAGGAAAATTGGAAATCAAGGAAACTCAACTGAAGTGAGACTATGTTAATAAAACAAAGAAAATAAAACAATTAGAGAAGTTGACATATCTGAGACTAGGTGGGTGAATAAGAAATTAAAATAATTTGAAAATGAATGTATGGATGCATGAAGGGTTTTTAAAAAGTTATAAAGAGATGGAGAGGGCAAAAGGATCTTATATTTTACCTTAGTGCTGGATGGAAAAGGCTCCGTCGCACTTTGAGGTGACTATTAGAGGGTGTGGCTAACTTTAGTATGAGGGAGGTTGGCAGCCTCACAATAGTAGCTTGCATACTGAAGTTCTTGCTATCATTCTATTTTTCAACGTCATTGTATCTTGGGGGTACTAGGGGAAGAAGAGTACAAATTGGGTACGGTAGGGTGGAAATCGGTGGACCTATTGTGATTGGAAAATCAATGACAGAACTTGCAACAAATATTTGGCAGCTACTTCAACCTTCAACAACTGCAGAATTCGACAGGTATTTTACAATTAATGATTTATGATTATTAATTGTAATAGTGTGATTTTCTTTAAAATATAGAGTATAGATGTATATATCTACTATTTGTGAATATGTTATTTGTATGTATCATGGATCTATTGTCTGCTTTTAAAAAAAATGATGCTTCTTATGGTTTAGATATTTCTTGTGCATATTGTAATGCCCGCCTAGGTACCTTAACTATTTAGAATAATGAAGTACTAAGTTTTGAAATGAACCGGCTAAGTAAAACACGAACCATTTGAATTTAATTTGAAAATGCTTGAATGATAGTTATAGAAACTATTGCTTTACTTAATAAATGAATGATAGATATGATGTACTGATTGAGATAGAATAACTGAATGTTAGATATGCTCAACTGATTGAGATAGGATGATTGAATATTACATATGCTTGACTGATTGAGATAGAATGACTAAATGATAGATATGATTTACTGATTAAGAGAAAAGGATGAATGAAATATATGCTCGACTGACTGAGATATTATAATGGATGATGAAATATTTCATAGTGCAGTGCTACTAATGTGCGCTTGAGTGTGTGTGTGTGTAGTGGCAGGTAAGATGATTTACCGACTGACCCACAATGGAATTATAGGGGTGGTAAGAACGGAAAGAACACATACGGGTATGACGACTGACTATCGACCCTGGATTAACAAACCATGCATGGGTGAAGCCATTTCAGCTCACCCGGGGAAGCGTATGTCGTACGGGCAAGGCCATAATGATTTGGTCGCGTACGATGAGTTGAGGGGCGCGTAATAAGGAGAGCCTTATCCCTCAACATCCCTTAGTCTCCAAGGAGCGTAGTTGAGAGATCGCGGTAACGATTCCTGGTCGCTACGCAGTACTCCCCATAAGAATGAAGAAATGAAACCGTCAGAAGGGCTTGCCGAAGAGGTACCTAGACAAGAACGAGATGAAGAAAATTAATTAATGGTAAATAAAAATTTCACATAAGATTTGAGAAATACTTTATTTCATTTTGTTCTATTAATTTGAATAATTCTATTTAAGATTTTATTTTTTTAATGGATTTCATTAATTTGAATTATTCATTTTAATTGATCTTATTAACTTGAAAAAGGATTGAAGAGATTGATTTTATTCAATATTAAATTGATTAATTATGCTGATTGAAAAAGATTAATAATAAGAGAATTATTTTTATTCAAAGATTTTAATTTTATGGATTTTATTATTTTAAATCATTCTATTAAAGATTCTATTTAATTGACTTCATTATTTTGATAAAGAATTGAAATAGGGCATTAATAAAAGAATTGTTTTTCTTTTATTATTATTTAATATTTTACTTTAATTAATTTTATTATTCATTTAAATTATTTTATAAAGAAGAAATTTAAAATAGATTGTACTTTTAGTAAAAAGAATCATCTTTTAATTCAATCTTAATATTAGGAAAATAAAGAAAAGTAGAAAGCAATAAGTCTAACTAAAAGATTGTTAGGTAAACTAAATGAGAACTAAAAGAGAAGTAGAATTCTTCTACACCTAACTCCCACTGATCTATGGATTTAGGTGCACATTAAAGACATTAAGAAAACACATGTATTTGAGAATATTGGAAATTAAAATATTAAATTAAATTAAAAATGTGCATGGACAGACACATGGCACACAGGATTTTGCTATATAATGAGGAAAGAGAAGGAGAGAAGGACATCTCTTTCTCCATAATGCTGGATGGTCATCATAATCTCGGATTATGTTATGATCCTTGGAGTTGGGATTAGCCAGAATGAGGATTGGGAGATCCTTTCGGGAGGCTACATTGTGTGTTTTTACGACCCCATTAGCTCGGGGGTTCGGGGTGAAGGAGAGTAACCCCGATACGGTAGGGAGGTCAACCGAGGGGTCACTCAGTACTTCGTCAGGAAATTGGATTGGATCGTGCGGAAACCACTTTGAGGACTCCATCGATTCACTGGACCAACCGTCGAAAACAGGTTTTAAGTATTTATTTTATTTATGTTGCTAAATCTTTTGAGAATGAATAAATCTGAGTATATAGTTTTATATATTGACATTCATGTACTACAATCGATAGAACTAGATATGTGGCTTTTATATCTTCTTCTGAAAAATCGTACTAGAATTTTTTTATTTTTATTTTGGGAAACCTGAAATGGGGGTCTCTACACATATTTACTTGTTTACTGAATAGTTTAGCCACGAACCTAGGAGGGTCTCTACAAACCTTATGGTGTACCTTTCCACCTGGTGAATTCAACAACCCCCATAAATCATGCAATAAGTGCTTCAACTACTCCCACAACTTCCTATATTTTTGTGCCTCATCTTTTCTAGTCTTTCTGCTTCTCGATCTTTTTCACTTTTTCTGACCTGACCAATTCTTGTCAATTCTATCTATCATCGATCATTTCCTCTAATATCTCTACCTTTCCATCAGTTCTTCCACTAGCTGGTCTTCTCTTGACTACTCTTGAACTTTTCGGCTCTACCCACGGTCAACTTATAACGACCTACTTAATTTCCATTGGCATAGTCCCATCAACTTTCTCTTGTCGGTCTCTTCAATGACTCTACCACCTTCAAGATGGTCTCCCTCCCAATTGCATGGACTTCAAAAATCCACTTTCATTTTGTCTGGTGGTATTCGGATCTCCTCTCGACAATTTATATTGTCTATATTCAACTTGAAATCCTAGGGATTCATGCCCCTACATCAATCTCCACGTGTTGAAAATAACTACTCTCTGGTTCGTCATCCTCTTAAACTCTTCCTATGAAATCCATGTCACTTATTCCAGGATCATATCCTTCCAATTGACCAAGTATTCTTTCTTTTTATGGCTTGTTTTTCAACCAACTTCTCACTCCTTGAGCACCTTATCAATTTCCTTTATTGGTCGATCTAGTAATTGGCCTTTCCAATCAACAATTGACTCGCATCCACTCACCAATCCTTCTTCATACTTGTACAAGTCGGCAATATTGAATGCCGGTGAAATTTTCAACTCTTCTGTAAGATCCAATACATAAGGATTATCAATAATTTTATTCAATATTTTACACAAACCAATCCTCTTCATCTTCATTTTTTTTATATCTTCCCCTACAAAACCTTTACTTCTAGAGATGTACATAGACTAAGTCTCCCTCTCCGAATGATTTTAGTCGTCTCTTCCAGTTGGCCCTTATCTTATAACCTATGTTACTTTTCGCAACTTCTTTCTCACCTTCTCATGTACTTCTTTAATGTGTTCAACAAATGACTCGGCATCTGCACAATTTTGTGTTCCAGTTGACAACTTCATCAAGTTGGTTACTCCATCTGGAATTCTTCCTTACACAATATGGAATGGACTCATTCCACTAGACCTGTTTACAAAGTTGTATGTAAACTCTTCCTGAGCTAACACATTTTCCCACTGCTTTGGTTGATCAATGGTTAAGCACCTCAACAAAGTTCCCAAGCCCCTATTTACAACTTCAGTCTAACCATCATTATATGGATGGTATGTAGAAATGAACTGCAACTTCGTATCAAATTTTTTTCACAGGGTTCTCTAGAAATTCCCCGTGAACTTGGTATATCTGTCTAAATTTATTATCTTCATTAATCCATGCAATCTTACTATTTCCTTGAAAAATAAAACAACAAAACTTGTGGCATCACTTGTTTTCTTGCATGGAAAAGAGTGTGCCATTTTTAAAAATTTGTTGATTACCACAAACACAGAGTCATTATCTTGCTATGTTTTAAGAAATCCCAACACAAAATCCATACTAATATGCTCTGATGAAACCTTTGGTACAGGAAATGGTGTGTATAACATTATATTTTTACATTGTCCATTGGCATGTGAACATATTCTACAATGTTGTATCCATTTATTCACATCTATCGCCAATTCTAGCTAATAGTATTTTTCCTCTACCAATTCCTTAGTCTTATTGTTGAATATTGTAACTTCTAAGAATATTATATTTGTACATTATTATTTCGGAGATGATTCATCCCTCCGAGGTGATTCTATTATGTATCCGGAGATGTTTATTCCTCCGATGGTTTGTGGTAACTAGGGTTATTAGACCCACCATGTGGGGGTCGGCCCTGATTTTATATTTTAGGGGTTATTAGACTTCTCCAGGAGAGGTCGGCCCCATTAGGGATTTGGGTCAGTCGGGAACTAGTATAAATAGAGGAGGAGAGCTCCTCATTTGACACACTTCCACAACTCAGAAAAGTAGCGCACTTGTGTCTGGGAGGTCTGCATAGGAGGTAGAGAAGGAGGTCAAGTCTTGGAGCACATCTTGTATTTTGGTTGATCATCTTATTGAGGAAAGCTTTGTTGGGTTTTCTACCCCATGAGGGTTTCCCAAGGTAAATTTTGTGTCTATCTTGTGATTATGTTTCTTTCAGTGATCTTGATAGTCTATTTTGTTTAAACTTAACACATATTGATGCCAAAGTGACCTCCTAATCCTCCACTATGCAATTCCCTTATCAAATTATCCTGAACTAATCCCCTGGGAATGCATAATTGATGACCTTTGAATATGTATCCTTCCTTGATGAAATAATCTAGGTATGAAGTTTGGTCAACACTCCATGGTTCCTTCAAATCCTTCCACACCTTACCAAAATATTCGTCGACTTCATAGTCAGCTTTTATCAACTCTAAAACATTTGATTGGATAGTTTCCATGTCCATTAATGTGACTCTTTGAATCAATGCATCGACAACTTTGTTCAACTTTCATATATTATGCTTTAACACATAGGTATAATTCCGCAAAAATTTGACCCACTTCATGTGTCTCTGATTTAGCTTTTTCTAAGCATTCAAATATATTAGAGCTTGATGGTCGGTGAACAACACGAATTATTTAGGAAATAGGTAATGTCTCCATTTCTTCAATGCCCGAACAATGGAATAAAACTCATGGTCGTAGAATTAATAATTCTGCTTGGTTTCTTCTAAATTTTCACTAAAAAATGCAGTTGGTTAGCCTTCATGGATCAGCACTACTCCAATTTCCAATCCATTACCATCAAAGTCAACCTGAAATACCTGGTCGAAATATGGGAGTGCCAATACTAGTCGCTCCATCACCTTCTGTTTCAACTTCTCAAATGCTCGCCAGGCTCCTTCAATCCACTTAAATTCTCCTTTGTTCATGCATACAGTCAACAGTGCACATACCCAGCTAGAATTTGTAATGAACTTCATATAGAAACTATAAATTCCATGAAAACTTCTTACCTTGGTAAAAATTTTTGGCTCAGTCCACTCCAAAATATATTTGAACTTCTTGGGGTCCATTTTCAGTCCTTGGGTAGGAATTTATGAATCCCAAATAAATCAATTCCTCTTTCATGAAAAAACATTTATGCAAATTCACCAGAAACTTATCCTTTTGTAGCTTTTGCAACACCTATCTCAAATGAGCCAAGTGTTCAAATTTAGTCTTGATAAAAATCAAAATGTCGTTGAGGTATACAATGACAAACTTCCCCATAAATGGTTTCAACACTTCACTCATCAGCCTCATGAATGTGATCAGTGCATTGGCCAACCCAAATGGCATAACCAACCACTCAAACAAGCCTTCCTTCATCTTGAAGGTTGTATTTGATTCGGCACCTTCTCTAATATTGATCTGGTCATATCCACTCTTTAATTAGATCTTGGTGAAGTATATTTCCCCACTCAAGAAATCGATCAAGTTGTCCATCCTTGGAAATGGAAATATGTTTTGATGGTAATCTTGTTGATCATCCTCGAGTTGGTGCACATAGTCCATTCTCCACCCTTCTTTGTTGCTAGTACAGTTGGTGCTGCACATCAGCTCAAAATTTCCCTAATCAAGCCCCTTTCCAACAACTCCTAGACCTGTCAGTTCAATTTGAAATTCTTAGTCAGTGTCATTGATCTAAAAATATTTCAAGATCTTTTCAACCATAAAATACCATGTGAAATTTGCATGTTAATCCTTATAAAAATGGCTTTAAATATGAATTTTGAATGCTCAAATCAAACACATAAGAAAATAAAACAAATATGAAAACCATAAATTGAAGACAACATATGATAACAGAGTTCACCCTCTTGGGATACATCTCCGGGCCACTTCCAATGAGAAGGCAGATCTTATTAAGTCTTCAAATCTTACAAATATGAGTTTTTGGAAACACTTATGATTTCTGTCAGCCAAAATAAAAAACAGATTGCACCACTGCATTCCTCTTGAAATTATGAGAAAAATGAGTATAAAGTCGACTATATAAGCCTAAGGCCTCCTCTGGAATGCAAATCGAGACCTATAGCTATACTGATTGTACAGATTCCCACCTCGGGAAATGAACCCATTAATGATTTACAGACCTCAGGAATTATGCCAATACCTCATCGGGATTTGTGCCAAACACGTTATGTACTACCTCGAACTCTGTGTAAAAGGTGCTATGTACCTGGTCTCGAACTTCGTGTAGAAACCATGGTTTTATAGCATGGTTTTGGGTGGTTTTTGGGCATAGATTTGAGGGCCACGCACCCTTTTTAGGCCAATATTTCCGCCTACAATTTATAAATAAAAACCGTTGTTTATCAAACAATGAATAGGACATGGCCTAATCAAGGATAATTTTAAGGGCGAAATTTAGCCCATGGGCAATTTTTCCATGCTTTTTTCCAAAAACTGATTCGCCAATTTGCATTTTTTGAAGCCCCATTTCAACCAATTTTGATGGGGTAAAATTTTTTCACTCTAAAAATCTCCAAATTATTATAGAAACTATATAAAATCCTTAGAAATTGAAATAATTTTAGAAAAATATCGCCAAATATTTTATAGTTGACAGTTTAAGAATTGGTAAGATTCGCCAAGGTTTATACACTTTTAAATAAGTATGGGTCCTTAAAATTATCCCTGGGTCTAATGGTAATATGTTGTGTTGGTAGTGCGGCGGTCATGGGATCCATCCCCATCGAATCCGTGTTATTTGTTGGTGTGTTGGATTGTGACTAGGCCATGTGTTGGCAATTTACTCCATCGGTTTGGCTATACATTGGCTCTCCACCATTGTGTTTTGGTGTATTACTTGGCGGCCTATGTGTTGGCCACAAGGTCAAGGGCCTAGCCCTTGATCCCTCCCTTTTCCCCAAACACCAACTCCTTCAAATTTAAATAGAAATTCCACTCTATAGGTAAGTAACATCAACAAGTGCCCTGGCTAGGATAACTCTGCGAAGACTTTGGCGGACTTGGAGGTCATGGGTTCGATCCCCATGGTCTCCCCCAATTTTTGATGAAATGTACAACTAGTGGCCAACAAGGTTACCACATGGCAGTCCCTGATTGATCCACGTATGCGCTATGTTGTCCAAACCTGTCCACATGGAAACCTATGGGGATGTCACGTGTCAATAATGTTGAGTTGTCCATGGCAAATGGAACCCTATGGGTGTGCCACGTGGCCCCTTTTTTGTCTCTTTTTTACATCATTTTCCCCCTTTTGGAAAATCTTATAAACTCAATAATTTTGCGTCTGGGTCGTTTCACGTGAAATGGGCATTGTAGGAAAGATGTTGACGAGCTCTACGCGTCTGTAAGATTATTTACAACTTTTGAAGACTTTAATTTTGATCGAAATATGATATACTCCTAGATCAAACCTTCCCACTGGGAATATTTTGGGCCACCAAAAGCATGAGATCATTTAGAAAACAGGCGAGGGTACAAATCCCTCACTCTTCTGGTCTCTAGCCACTGTGTTTTTCTTCTATGCATTCCTTTGAGCCCCACATGAAGAAATTCCATTTCACCTCTTCGTGAATATTTGACCTTCTTTCCAAGTATAACATATTCCTGAAGCTCATTGAGATATTCAAGAGCAAACTCATCAACAAAAGATACTTGAACCTATTCATCTTGGTCCACAATCATAGGAGGCTCACAGTTTTTATTTTTCCACATTAACAATGAAATACATTTGCATATAAGAAGGAAAATATAACTGAAAAGCGTTATCACCAACTTGATCCAAAATTGTAAAAGGTCCATAGCTGTTAGGTTTCAACTTTCTACCTTCACCTTGGAGTTGTTCTTTGCTGATATGAATCCATACTCAATCACCAATTTGTAAATGATGATCCACTCGATGTTTTTCATGTCTTTATTTATAATTGGCCTTAATTGATTCCAATTTTTCTTGTACTGCTTGATGTATTAACTGGATCTGCTGAATAAACTTCAAATATTTATCCGCATCAACTTGACCATTTCCCACTGGATCTTTCCCATAAACAAAGTATAAGGGATACTTTGGAAAATAACCAAAACATGTCTCGAAAGGAGACTTTTGTGTTGAAGAGTGCATAGCTCTGTAGGCATGTTGAACATAATGTAACTGTTCATCCTATAGCTTGGGATTCTTGGAACAATTTCCTTGAAGAAGATGTACTATTGTTTGATTGACCGCTTCAGTTTTGATTTTCCGCTTCAGTTTGTCCATCAGTTTGTGGATGAAATTATGTGCTCTTATTTAACTTTGTATCCATAAGTTCCCATAAAGATGACCAAAATTTCCCAAGGAATTGGGAATCTTGATCAGAAATAATAGAAGTAGGTAGTCCAAAATGGACCCAAACATGCTGGAAGAACAAATGAGCAGTCATCTCAGCTGTGATCTGCTTTTTACAAGGCATTAGAATGCACATTTTATTGAATATATCCACAAAAACATATAAGTAATCATGTCATTTTCTAGACATTGGAAACCCTCCTACAAAATCCATTGAAACACTTTCCCATGGACAGGAAGGAACATGAAGTGGAGTGTACAAGCCTAAATTTTTGTCAGCGGGCTTACTTGGTGCACACATAACACATCCTTTTATATACTTGGACAGAATATCATTCATTCGAGGCCAACAAAAAAACTTTTGTAATTGTGCTACAATTTTTCCTACACCAAAGTGCCCTGAAATGAAAGAAGTGTGTGCTTCTCTTATCGCATGTACTCTTTCACTTTGTGGAATACATATATTTCCAAGATGATACAACAACTTGTCATGAATATGATAATTCAATTCTTCATTTTGAGAGCCATCTTTAATTGATTCATATACTTCTTTGTAATCTTCATCTTGGGTGTATTGTTCAACATAACTTGAATGTACTAAAGAAATTTGTTGAATAACAATAGAATAATTTGTTGGAGGTTTTGATAAAATATTTGACACTTTGTTATGAATAAATTTCTTATACATAATGATCAAATGAAATTGTTGTAGATAACCCATCCACTTGAAATATCTTGATTGTTGTAGCTTAGTTTGAAATTGAATATATTGTAGTGGTTGATGATCAGTATGCATAATTGTTTCTTTACCCATTAGGTAATGTTTCCTTTTCTTCACACTTTGTACTAATGTATAAAATTCTTTATCATAGGTTGGATAGTTAATTATAGTTTTAGAGAAGGTTTTAGAATGATAGCATATCGGTATTTTAAGTTGCATTAAGACTTCCCCCATGGCATAACCACTAGAACCAATATCTATCTCAAATGGTTGTTGTAGATACATCAATGTAAGTACTGGAGTTGTACTGATTTTTTCTTTCAGAGTGTCGAAGGCCTTCTATGATTTTCCTTCCCACTGAAAGACTTTGTTCATACATGTCATAGCATGTAATGGAGAAGCTATGAAGTAGAAGTTAGCAATAAACTTCCTTCAGTATTGGGCTGCTCCAAAAAAGCTTCTTACCTCGGTTACATTATTTGGCTTGGGCCAATTCACAATGACCTCAACTTTAGAGGGATCAATTATCAGTTCATCACCCCCTACAATGTAACCTAGATATACTAAATATGTCTTCCCAAATTCACATTTAGACATCTTTAAGTAAATGTGTTCCCTTACAAGTACATCCAAAACTTGTTTGACATTCTTGGCATGTTCTTCCCAAGTACGATTGAAAATTAGAATATCATCTAAGTAGACTACGACAAAGTCATCAATGAAATGCCTAAAATAATCATTCATCACCCTCATAAATGTTGTGGGTGCATTACAAAGCGCAAAGGGAATTACCATCCATTCATACAATCCCTGTTTAGTTTTGAAAGCAGTCTTCCAAATATCAGTGTCATGAATTCTAATTTGATGATAACCACTTCTTAAGTCTAACTTAGTGAAATAAGTTGCATTCTCAAGTTGATCCGAAAGATCATCAATGTAAAGAAGAGGATACATGTAACATGCCCTTTTGCTGAAGAACATTTTATGTTGGAAACATTATGTTAACTTTTATTGTAAAGTTTTTATGTTGGACAAGTGTCCAAGGATGACTGTAATTTGCACAATATTTTATTATTTAATAAATAAAATAGAAGACAAACACCTAAGGGGACTGTTGAAAGATTGGTTACTGACCCACTAGGTGGAATGGAATCTGGAGTAGAAGGCAATGGACAAGTGGCAGCATCATGATGCAACTAACTAGTTGATGGTATGGGACAACTCCCTTGAAATGTGGTCATAGTACCCTGGAAGGTGGGACTAGAGCTTGAGGCTCATTTATTAAAAAACTGACCACTAAATACCTAGGCAGTCTATATAATAGCCATCAAATTATGAACTGAGGTTCATCACTTTTCCTGACGAAGAAATTTACCTTGGGGTTTTGCTGTGCTTGCACCCAAGAGATTTGATGATGGGATATGCTAAGTTTTTGATCATGTTGTGAGTTTGCCCATTACTGCTGAGTGCAGAAGGCATATTATGAGTGCAGAAATTATACTACAGAGTGCAAAAGTTTTACTTAGTGCCTTGCTTCTAAACAAATTCCATCTACTTAGTGGTTCAGTAAGCAGGCTCGGGGGTCCATAGGGAGCCAGCAGTTTGGCTGCTTCTTTTGGAGAAGGTTGGGAGGAACAAGCCTCCTTGGGTGTTTGTCGGCCCTATCTTCATTTACATGTTTTGCTATCTTTTTCTAGTGATTTACTGTTTACAAATATATTATTGAACAAATGCATTTATTTTAGTTTCTGAGTCAATTAGGATTCTGTATAGTACTGATTTTGAATGGTGAATTGAATAAAATGGTCTCTGCATTTTTCCCCATGCTAATGGATCTGCATCGTACTCTAGTACAGAGAATAAATTAATGTATATAGGTTGATAGGCAGATTGCCAGGTGAATGAGAAGATCAACCCTATTATATTTCGTTAGTTTTCTTTCTCTTATCATTCTTTTCATTAGTTAAATGTTTCAGGTTCACTGTATTTCTTTCATCAGGATGTATTGAATTTAACAGCTGCAAAAACATTTACTTCCTAAGTATAAAGTACTGTTATCTCTTACTGTTAGAAAGTATATTTATCATGAAAATAAACAGTATTCATATCCAATTATTGAATTTATTTCTATTACACAGTATTCAAGAATTTATAACAGTATCAATAAGTTTTTTTTTTACATTTCTATTCTGACAGTCATAGATTAAACTAGGGTTTTATGTTTCCATGTTTTCTTCTCAAATCTTACAATAGTTTCTACTCTATTCATGTACAATAATTATTTCATTTTTAACTATAATTACTAACATTCTGAACATAGTCTATAACAGTTCGTCAAAATCTTTAAAGACTCAACAGAAACCCTAAACCTTTAACATTCATTTCACAATCTTTCGTTTTGACAGAGATAGCAAATATTTCTTTAAACAATATCAAAGATTGGAATCACATTCCTTTTCTGGTCAAATGACCAAGCGTTAATACCCTCTCATTGAAATCTCTTCACGAGTATTCAAAGAAAATAGATACAGACATTATTCCTTTTTCTTAGAACTGGAACTATTTATTTAAAAAATCAAATATAACATCAAATAACTGTCAAGCCAAGGGATATTTCTTATTCATACATTTTACAGTTCTATACATCGATTTTTAGGGTGAAAACTTATAGTTCGTAGTTCTGTGAAGAAAACGAAAACAAATGAAGCATCAAGCCTTAGCTCACGACTGTAAACCATTTACATCAAACATAGACGCAGAGCTTTTCTAACACAAGTTTTATTTCTACACTTTAAACATTTAAGTTACAGTTACGTTCCAAGGTTGAAACCCCAAAAGACCAAAACGAGAAAATTTATAAGTCTGAAGTTGTCAGAACATTTTCTTGAAACTCGACTGAGGAAAGAACTCTCGACGAAAGAGATTACATTGTCAACTTTTGGCACAATAGCTAAAATTTTTTTAAATATTAACCACGTAAGCCGAAAGGCACACCATCCTACAGACACTTAGCACAACACAACACCGCATTGGACTCATCTCCAAAACCACAAGTATGGCTTAAAAACATCAACGATGGCCATTCTTCCAGGAAGGAAAACCACCGAGTCTTACCGGAGAGAAAGCAATGTCTCCACAATCTTCTTCAATAGAGCAATCATAGAGAAGGGTACCTGCCATACATGCAGCTGAAAGTTAAATATTCATTCAATAAATGTTGCAGCAATGGCTTAAAACTTAACCAAAATAAGATGTGATCGAAACCTTACCTTTGAAGAGTATGAAGATCGAAACGGTACCACGTTGCAACCGGTGCATTATCGGCAAGCCATTTCCAAACACTGAGGTATGGCTGCACAGTGGTTCGACACTTAAACTCTGAACTTAAAAACTCTCACCATAGGTCACGGCGTCGAAACAGAGGAAGGGCCTCCCAAATTTTACTACCAAACCCTACATCTCTGCGGACCGGTCGGCCTCGACTGCAAAGACCACTAACACCAAGTGAATGCCAAAAGAACACTTCCATCGCAGACATAGTGGAAAATAGGGTGTAAAACTCCAAAACCCTAGACATTATAGGATTAACGAAAGAAAATGTGCCACCGAAGCATTGCAAATCACGAAGACATAGGAGCAGTTAAGACTCATTTAATTTCACATCCACCACCTATTGCAGCTCTGTAGGCTTCAAGCCCCACACTGTACAACTCGACAAAGCCTGGGAGGGTGTCTTCACGTGACTTATAGCCACGACACCATCCACCTAGACTTACACTAGAAACTTAGTCGGGCGAGTTTAAATGCTGAGTACGGGTATGTATGCCTGCCAGTACATGATATTTGAGATATTTATTATCCACTCTTATCAAAGGCATTGAACATGGGTAAGTTGGTAACCTAGCATTATCGCTGGAGTTTAGTCGACATGTCCAAAGCATAACTTAAGCTTTAATTTGGCGGTAAAAACTTTAGATTATTGGCATGTCTAGTCTCCCACAAAAGAAACAACGATTTCATAGACACACTATTGAATTGTCACATTAACACATTGTTGCTTGAGATTTTATTCACCTCTTAATATGGATTGTTTTTGTACATAGTAATAGTGCAATATTTCTTAATAAGAGGGATAATGCTAAAAGCTATGATTATAGGATTTTCGAAATACACGTACTTGTCCAACATAGTTTTCTTTAAGATAAGAAAAGATATCATAGTGCTATTTAAGACTTCATAAGAATACTATATCTATAGAAAAGTTAAGACGACATATACATATTCTTCCATAGCATTTGGTTACTAGTTGATATTATCAAAGTATGCAGGTGAGCTAGTAATAATACTTTAAATGTTTCAATGTTTCTATCATCATGCCATTATCTCAGTTGTTTATAATACAAAGGAAATGAAATAGAGTACTTCAATTATTTACGCAATACATTCTGTATTTAGAAGTTAAACTGAAGGATCTTACTGAATCCACTTTTAACACTTTGAAGACTAATTATAGAATTCCTTCTTCAAGTTCAATGTTTTCTCTTACTTGCGATCTGCGAACAAAGGAACGTTTCAAATGCTTTAGCAATAATGCTAAGTAAGCCTCAGGGTGCCATAGGGCCCCTTCATCATCAAAAGAAAATCAAGAGTTAGCATTTTCATACTTTAAATATTGACTGAACATTGACTTAAAAACTATAAATTTTATAGAAAAGACATCAAGAACATCCTTCTGACTTCTTAGGAAGAATATAATCCCATCTCCTAACTTGTCGCAATTTATTTTATTTTACAAACAGATATATATTCCATCATAGCAACATTCATTGTTATTCCGCACAGCTAGTATATGCATTTAATTCTATTGAAAAATTTTAATTTTTTTTTGTGATTTTCGGGATGTTACATGTGGTATCAGAGTACGAGTTCAAACTCTAGGCCTGAAATAGGCTCACACACGCAGCACAGAAAAAGAAATCATAAAATTGTTTTTACTAACTTTTATTTAAAATTTTGTTTCTGTACAGAACAAATTGACCTTTAAATTGCAGGTATGGAAATACCAGAAGAATCAGCATATGACAAATCACCTCATAATGAACGTATTAATAATAATAATCCTGAAGGAATTTATGTTGAACTAAATAACCAGTCTTCTGAACTTTTACGTACTGTACAAGATTTAAAATCTGAGTTGAGAATTGTTAAAGAAGAAAATGAACGGATCCTGAAGGTACAGGAGGAGTTAAAACAAAATTTGACGGATAACTGTCATAATGATGAAAGAGGTAGAAAATCAGAAATGAAGTATGATTCTGAAACAATGTCACGTAATCATCATCTGAATTTGATCAAAGTAATAGTGACTCTGATCATGACAGCAGTAACAGTGATTGCTGCTCTAAAAGGAGAAAACATAAGCATCATGAACAAATTACTGGAGAATTTAAAAATATTAAGCCACCAACCTTTAATGGAGAAAGTGAGAAGGGTGAGACAGTTGAATCATGGCTGTCTGGAATGAAGAAGTACTTTAATATTTACGACTACTCTTCTCAATTAAAAGCCAAGATGACTATTTACAATCTGACCAGGAAGGCAGATATTTGGTGGCAGGATCTAAAAGAATTAAGAGTATAAAAGAAAGAGAAGTAACCTGGAATATGTTTAAAAAGCTATTTAAGAAAAAAAAATTGTCGGAACAATATTTGGAAGATAAGTCAAAAGAGTTTTATGATTTGAAGTTGGGTACAATGAACATGAAAGAGTTGTGCAACAAGTTCCTTAGCTTGTTGAGGTATGTACCTTATATGGTCGAAGAGAATCCTAAAGTGCAAAGGTTTCTCAGTTGTCTACCTTTCAATATAAAAGACCGGATCGAGTATGATAACCCTTCCACTTTGGAAGAGGCCATGAGAAAAGCTAATTTCTGTTTTGATCAAAACAGAAAAAGAGAAGGAACAACTCGCTGGAAGAGTAATAAGGCTAATCATTTTAATCACAAAAAGAAGATTTTAATCAAAATTCTGGAAGTTTTAAGAAAAATTTTAATAACAGGAATTTTCCAAGTAATAATAATTACAGGGGTAATGCACCACATAATTTTAATGCTGCAAGAAATGTACCTAATAATAATAATAACAACAGTAGGTATGCTGAACATAAAGGAAATTTGAAGTGTTTCGATTGCGGTGGACCACATAAGAAGGCTGATTGCCCACGCAACAAAAGGACAGTCAACAATATTCACACTATGCAAGTAGAACCTACAGTTGGAGATATCGCAAGAGAAATGCCCAGGATAAATGCAGCACTGGAAAATCGTCAAGCTGACCATCAAATTTCTATGGTCGAAATTGAAGGTATGATACAAAACAATTCTATTTCCATTCTTATAGATCCATGTGCTAATCTGAGTTATATTTCACCTACTTTAGTGAACAGTTGCAATTTAAAAGTAGAGAAATTTGATAATGCATGGTTAGTTTAGCTTGCAACTGGCACTAAAAGAAAGGTTATAGATTTTGTCAAAGATTGCGAAGTGTTTATAAGTCAGCTGAAAACGCAGGTCAATCTGAATGTTTCACCATTAGGTTCATATGACTTGTTGATTGGCATGGACTGGCTTGAACAACATAGAGTAATACTTAATTGTTATGAAAAATCTTTTACCTACTTGAATAATGAAGGTAACATTGAAACAACAAAAGGAATTCATAGGAAGATTTCAGTAAGACAAATTTCTGCTTTACATGTAAAAAGAGCTACCAGAAAGGGCTGTGAAATGTTTGCTGTTAATGTTATTAATGACGAGTGTTCATCTAAAGAAGACAAGTTAAAACTAGAGGATATTCCCATCCTTAGGGACTTTTCTGACGTATTCCCAGAAGAAATTCCAGGATTACCTCCAAAAAGGGAACTTGATTTCACCATTGAGTTAGTACCAAGGGCGGTACCAAACTCAAAGACTCCCTATAGGATGAATATTTTGGAGTTAAATGAGTTAAAATCTCAACTGAAAGAATTAATAGATAAAAAATACATAAGGCCAAGTGTGTCTCCTTGGGGAGCACCAGTAATTTTTGTTAAAAAGAAGGACGGTACCATGTGATTGTGCATCGATTACCGTCATCTTAATAAAATGACAATTAAGAACCTATATCCCTTACCCCGCATATATGATCTATTTTTTCAAGTACGCAGAGCAGAGATATTCACTAAAATTGATTTAAGGTCGGGGTATCATCAGGTTAGAATAAAAGACGAAGACATATTCAAAACTGCATTCAGAACGCGATATGGACACTACGAGTTCGTAGTTATGCCTTTTGGGTTAACCAACGCACCGACAGTGTTTATGTGTTTAATGAACAATGTTCTACATAAATATTTCGATAAGTTTGTAGTGGTATTCATTGATGATATTATGATTTACTCGAAAATTAAAGAAGAGGATGACGAACATTTAAAAATAATTTTGCAACTACTAAGAGAACATCAACTTTATGCTAAGTTCAGTAAATGTGACTTTTATAAAGATAAAATACAATATTTAGGTCACATAATTTCTAAAGATGGAATTTCTATCGACCCTGATACGATAAAAGTAATTAATGAATGGCCTGTCCCCAAAGATGTAACTGATGTACGGTCATTCATGGGGATAACAAGTTATTACAGAAATTTTATTGAAGGGTTCTCTAGAATTGCTAACCCCATCACTTCTTTGCAGAAGAAAGGGAAGAAATTCGTATGGGATCAAAAGTGTCAAGAAAGATTTAATAAGTTAAAAAGAATTATTTGTTGATGTATATGTAACTTCGGAATGTATTTCATCTATGTATTTCATATATATTTATTGTACCCTTATAAGAGATGTGTTATTCCTCTATAAGGAAGTGTCATCATGTGGATTGACAGGTGTTGCAAGTGTGTGTATTTGCCGAAGGGTTATTAGCCCACCATGTGTGGGGTCGGACCTTAAATATATATTATATTGTGGATGTATCTAGATAGACAAGTCGGCCCCATAGTGTAACTGGGCAAATAGGTTAGTATAAATAGAGATCTGGAGATCTCTATTTTCATCATTTTGAAAGTCACACTTCTCTCACTCAGAAAGTGGTGCACTAGTGAGGAGGAGGATCATCTACTACTAGGAGACTATCTCAAGTGTATTTTGGTTGTACTTTGGTTGAGCCATTGCTCTCTCTATCTCTGAGGAAGTTGTGGGGTTTTTCACCTTAGGGTTTTCCCCACGGAAACTCTGTGTCTCTTGTCTCTCATGCTTTTGATTCTTGTGATGCTTGTCATGCTTATTGTGATTGTTATGCATTGATATACTGTATATGTTATTCTCTTAGTAAAGATCCAAGAGTATTGTGAATTAATGCTCAAAATTTAACATGGTATTAGAGCTAACCCGAGAAGAAGACATTATGCAGTGATGGAAACTTGAGTTTCTTGTTTATTGGATTTATCTCCATAGTTTGTGGAAAAGCAGTATAGTATATTGACTCTACTCATCAAGGAGAATCTATCTCTCCAAATAGAATTCAATTCTGAGCATTTTTAGATTTGGCCCTAACAATTAGGGTTTCCACAATAATAGAAATTTCTGAAATCTGAAGACATAGATGGAAGCTCTTTACAAAAATCGAAGTTTAGAGCTTTGGATCGAGATTTTTGGCTGGGTAGATCTCCAGGAAACTCAAACCCTAATTCAGGGCTCTCCCCAGTGAATCCAAGAGGACAAAAAGGCAAATCTGAAGGGTAAAGCTTTGCTGATCTCAAATTCTGAATACACCTGGCTGATCATCTCATCAAGGCACATCTTTCTATCCATTCAGAAAGTTGAAATTCACATTTTGAATTTTTAGGGTTTTTTCGACAAACTCTAATCCGGGACCAGATCCAGTTTTCAGCATTTCAAGTGGTAAGACCTAAATATTTTCTATTTCCATTTGAAGTACTCTTTAAGATGTCTCACCACACCAAGATTGAGGATAAGCTTGAAGGGGCTGATAACTTCCAAGCTTGGAAGTATAGGATTGGGTTAATCCTGGAAGAGAATGAGTTGGACTCATATATAAAAGAAGACATCCCTATCCCAGAGGATGAAGAGGCTAAAGTATTGCATAAGAAGAACTTGGTCAAGGCAAAGAGAATCATTGCTGATTCTATCAAAGACCATCTCATACCCCATGTGTCTTCTCTAAAGACACCCAAGGAGATGTTTGACTCTTTGACCAAGCTATTGGAAGGGAAGAACATAAATCGGAAGATGACCCTGCGGAACCAATTGAAAGGAGTAAAGTTTCAGAATGGAGAAACCATTCAATCTTATTTTTCAAGGGTCTCCCAAATCAAGGAACAACTAGAAGCTGTGGATGAAATGGTGGAGAATGGTAAAGTTGTCATGACCACTCTAAATGGCCTACCTAGGTCATGGGACTCCTTCATTCAAGGAATCTGTGCAAGAAAGAAGTTGATTTCCTTCAACAGACTACGTGAAGAATGCTCACAAGAAGAAGCAAGGCTTGTGGCACGAGAAGAAAAGATGGGGAATGAAGATCAAGCTCTCACAGCTCACACCAAGAAAGGGAAGTCCAAGAGAGAGCCATCTCACTCCAAGAAATATTCACATCACTTCAAAGAAAGAAGAATATGCTTCACCTGTAATGAAAAAGGACATATTGCCATAAATTGTCCCAAGAACAAGAAGGACAACAACAACTTCAACAAGAAGAAGAAGGGAAGCAAAAGAAGGTTTCATGCTCATGCTGTCGAGGATGATGAACCACCCAAGAAGAAGGCTAGGGCAGAAAGTGATGATAGTAATGATGACTCATCAAGTGAAGAAGAGTATGTTCTAATCTCTGCTCTCACAGGTACTATCTCCCATGGTTGTAATGATTGGTTAATTGACAGTGGAGCTTCCAAACACATGACTGGGTCTAAGGAATCTTTTGTGAACCTATCTGAACATGAATCACCCCATAAGGTGAAACTTGGGGATTATTATCAATACCCAATCAAAGGAAGTGGTGAAGCCTCCTACAACCTAGATTCTGGAAAATATTTGAAGATGAAAGAAGTCCTTTATGTACCTGGGCTCAAGAAGAAATTACTCTCCATCTCTGCATTGGATGCAAAAGGTATGAGGGTTGCATTTGTGGATGGCCAAGTCCTAATGTGGCCAAAGGAAAAGACCATAGATGATGCAGTAGTGATTGGAGAGCAAGAGGGAGGTTTGTATAAATTGAAGGGACAACCTGAACATGCCATGGAGCCAAGTGAACTTTGGCATAGAAGAGTTGCTCATATGCACTATAGGGCACTTCCAATTGCAAGCAAGGCTCTAGAGGGTCTTCCTGAAGTCAAGACCAAAAATGAAGGTGTTTGCAAAGAATGTGCAAAAGGTAAAGAACGTTAAGAAGGCTTTCCCAAGCAGTGAAAGAAAGGCAAAGGATATCCTGGAAATCATCCATTCAGATGTATGTGGTCCTATGTCATCCAGTTCTCTAAGTGGGTATGTTTACTATGTCTCATTTATTGATGACTTCTCCAGGAAGACTTGGGTATACTTCTTGAAGAACAAAGATGAGGTGTTTGATCAGTTTAAGGAATTCAAAACCTTGATGGATAATCAAACTGACAAGAAGATCAAAACATTCAGATCCGACAATGGTGGAGAATTCACCTCAGGTGACTTCAAGAAGCTATGCAGTGATTCAGGGATTAAGAGGGAGTTGACTGCTCCTTATAATCCTCAACAGAATGGAGTTGCAGAAAGGAAGAACAAAACAATCATGGAAGCGGCAAGGGAAATGCTGCATGACCAGGATCTACCTATGCATCTATGGGCAGAAGCAACTAGAACAACTGTATATGTGCAGAACAGAACACTCCACAAGATATTGGACAACAAGACACTAGAAGAGGTCTTTTTTTTTTAAGAAACCTTAAGTAAGCCATCTCATAATATTTGGTTGTCCAGTATTCACTCATGTCCCAAAGGAAAAGAGGACCAAACTAGATCCTTCAGGAAAGAAGGGTATCTTTGTGGGTTACAGGGAAAGCTTGAAGGCTTACAGAATATACTTTTCAGGGATCAAGAAGATTGATGTCAGCAGGGATGTGACATTTGATGAAAACTCAGCATTCATCAAATCAAGGAAGGCACCTATTGAAGTTTATGAAGAACCTAAGGAAACTAGATTTCAAGACACTACCATGACTAAAACAATTCCAGAAGTTGTTTGTGAGTTTGAAGATCCGCAAGAACCTATAGATCCACTCCGTGAGGATAACTCTCACAAGAGGAAACCTGCATGGGCTAGAGAGCTCATTCAAGATGCAGAAAGATTTGGCATTCCAGAAGAAGAACACAGAGCAAAGAAGAGAACCAGATCACATACCAGCTATGTTGCTTTACTCTGTGACATTATGAACAAAGAACCTTCCATTTATGAAGAAGTAGTGGAAAAGAAAGAATGGAAGGATGCCATGGTTGAGGAATACCAATCAATAATGAAGAATGATGTTTGGGATGTTGTCCCAAGACCTAAAGAGAAGTCCGTTGTGACTTCCAAATGGATCTACAAAATCAAGCATGCTACAAATGGCAGAGAAATACAAAGTAAGATCGTAGCTCATGGCTTCTCTCAGAAAGAGGGAATAGATTATGAAGAAACCTTTGCACCTGTAGCCAGGTATACTTGCATCAGAACAGTACTTTCCCTGGATTCAGCAATGAAATGGAAAATACACCAGATGGATGTCAAGACTGCCTTCTTGAATGGTGTAGTTGAAAAAGAAGTATATGTGGAGCATCCACTCGGTTTCGAAATACATGACAGGGAGTCATATGTGTGCATATTGAAGAAAGCCTTGTATGGCTTGAAACAAGCTCCCAAAACTTGGTATGGTAGAATGGACAGTTTCCTATCTAGTTTGGGCTTTACCAAGAGTAAAGCGGATTCCAAGCTTTACTACAAGGTTGAAGTAGGGAATCCTGTGATTCTACTCCTATATGTGGATGACTTATTTGTAACAGGAGATGGTAGATTGATTGTAGATACTAAGAGGAATCTTGCTGCTGAGTTCGATATGAAAGATTTGGGAATGATGCATTATTTTCTAGGTATGGAGGTGTGGCAGAATGCAGGTGGGATCTTCCTTGGTCAAGGGAAGTACACAGTAGATATTCTGAAGAGATTCGGGATGATGGATTGCAAGGCCATGGCCACACCCATGGCATCGAATCTGAAGCTTCTATGTGATGCTTCATCTGAGCCAGTTGATATCTCTATGTATCGTCAGATGATTGGGTCCTTGATGTACCTGATGAACACGAGACCAGATATTTGCTTTGCTGTGAACACATTGAGTCATTTCCTAACAGATCCAAGGAGTGTTCACCTGGTTGCTGTAAAGCATGTTTTGAGGTACTTGAAGGGTACAGTGGATTATGGGCTCAAGTATGAAGCGAATCAAAAGTTTAACCTACAGGGTTATGTTGATTCAGAATGGGCTGGCAGTGCTGCAGATAGGAAGAGCACATCTGGGTGCTGTTTTAGTATGGGATCAGGTGTGATCTCTTGGTTTAGCAGAAAGCAGTTCTGCGTAGCACTGAGTACAACTGAGGCAGACTATGTTGCAGCCTGTTCAGCTAGTTGTGAGGCAGTGTGGTTACAGAAGCTACTGTCTGAGTTATTTGATCTCCCATTGGATGCTACTGGTATCTTCTGCGATAACCAGAGTTGTGTGAAGCTGTCTGAGAACCCAGTGTTTCATGACAGGTCGAAACACATAGAGATCAAATATCACTATATCAAGGATATGGTGCAGAGAGGAGCTGTGAAGCTCCTATACGTTGCGACGGACGAGCAGATTGCAGATGTGCTGACGAAGCCACTAGCCAGGGTGAAGTTCGAGTACTTCAGGGAGAGGCTTGACGTTCTTCAGATGGATGACACTTCGAGGAAGAAGTGATGGACACATTTGCTGAAGACATTCCAAGCATGTTAGAAGGAGGATCCTTCACATGGTTGTGGATGTAAGCGCTGGATGATGAGCATCAGGATGATGTTCTAGTTTTTTCTTTGTATGATCAGTTGGATCATTTATATGTATATGTATGTACGCATCATGTTGGATGCTGGATATGATCAGTTGGATCATTTATATGTATGTACGCATCATGTTGGATGCTGGATATGATAAGTTGGATCATTTATATGTATGTACGCATCATGTTGGATGTTGGATATGATCGGTTGGATCATTTGTTTGTATTTTGTATATGCATCATGTTGGATGCTTGGACCATGTATTTGTATATGTATCAGGTGGATACATTGTATGATCAGGTAGATCATGTATGTTGATATGTATCAGGTAGATCATGTATGTTGATGGATACATTGTGTGGATCATGTATCTATGTATTAGGTGTATACAATGTGTATGATGATATGTATCAGGTAGATACTTGGTGTGCATTAGGTGGATGCATTCTATGATTAGGGTGATTGTGGATGACAAGCTTCTCCAGATGACATGCATCAGGATGTTGCAGTGATGATGATCAGGATGATCATGTGTACATCAGGATGATGTATGGTGAGTATCAGATGATACTTTGTGGCCGTGGATCAAGTTGTGCAGATGAGCATGTCTGGGAGATCCTATAGGTTGGAGTTGCGTACCCATAACAGCCTGGGATGCTCTTTTTAGACATTGCTCTGGGAGGACATGTAATTTGTGCCCTGGGATATTTCGGTCGGAGTTGTGTACCCATAACATCTTGAGATGCTCTTGCGAGGTTTTGTCCTATGGCATGTAATTTGCTCCTGGGAGATCTGGACAGGATGAAAAAGGCCTCAAATGTTTCAGCCAGGTTTTGCCATGACCACATGTAATTTACTCCTGGGAGATCTGGACAGGATGAAAAAGCCCTCAGATGCTTCAGCCAGGTTTTGTGGTGGACCACATGTAATTTGCTCCTGGGAGATCTGGACAGGATGAAAAAGGCCTCAGATGCTTCAGCCAGGTTTTGTGGTGAGATCACATGTAATGTGCTCCTGGGAGATCTTGACAGGATGAAAAAGGCCTCAGATGCTTCAGCCAGGTTTTGTGGTGGACCACATGTAATTTGCTCCTGGGAGATCTGGACAGGATGAAAAAGGCCTCAGATGCTTCAGCCAGGTTTTGTGGTGAGATCACATGTAATGTGCTCCTGGGAGATCCGAAAGGTAGAGCTGTGTGCTCGTAACAGCCTAGGATGCTTCAGCCAGGTTTGGTGATGGGTCACATGTAATGTGCTCCTGGGAGATCCGACAGGTAGAGCTGAGTGCTCGTAATAGCCTGGGATGCTGCAGCCAGGTTTTGTGACGCACGTAATAAGTCCCGAGGATTCCACAGTATGGCCAGTGATGATGAAGACCTGCAGGTGGTGGGCCTACATCCAGTATGAAAAAGGACTGGCTCTATAGAACTTCCTATGATGAGTAGAGTCAGAGATTGGTTGAGATAGCAGTAGCAGTGATGATGATGATGACGATGCATCGATGACAATGATCCCGAGAAGAAGACTTGTCTAGCAGAACTGTGTCGAGAAATACCTTCCTAGTTAAGAGGGAGTGTTGATGTATATGTAACTTCGGAATGTATTTCATCTAAGTATTTCATATATATTTATTGTACCCTTATAAGAGATGTGTTATTCCTCTATAAGGAAGTGTCGTCATGTGGATTGACAAGTGTTGCAAGTGTGTGTACTTGTCAATGGGTTATTAGACCACCATGTGTGGGGTCAGCCCTGAAATATATTTATATTTTGGATGTATCTAGATAGACAAGTCGGACCCATAGTGTAATTGGGAAAACAGGTTAGTATAAATAGAGATCGGAAGATCTCTATTTTGATCATTCGGAAAGTCACACTTCTCTCACTCAGAAAGTGGCGCACTAGTGAGGAGGAGGATCATCTGCTACTAGGAGACTATCTCAAGTGTATTTTGGTTGTACTTTGGTTGATCCATTGCTCTCTCTATCTTTGAGGAAGTTGTGGGGTTTTTCACCTTAGGGTTTTCCCCACGGAAAGTCTATGTCTCTTGTTTCTCATGCTTTTGATTCTTGTGATGCTTGTCATGCTTATTGTGATTGTTATGCATTGATATACTGTATATGTTATTCTCTCAGTAAAGATCCAAGAGTATTGTGAATTAATGCTCAAAATTTAACATTATTAGCTACTGCACCAATCTTAAAAATTGCTGATCCCAATAAGGATTTCGTCGTATGCACTGATGCATGCAACGATGGAATTGGAGGGGTTTTAAGTCAAGAAGGTCATGCCATTGCTTTTGAGTCAAGGAAGTTAAAAATTCATGAAAAGAATTATGCAACTTATGATCTTGAGTTGGCAGCTGTGATACATGCACTAAAAATGTGGCGCCATCACTTGATTGGAAGAAAATTCATACTAATGACAGATAATAAAGGTTTAAAGTACTTATTGGATCAAACAAATATTAACGCGAGACAAGCTAGATGGCTATCTTTCCTTAGCGAGTATGATTTCGAGATTCAACACATTAAGGGGAAAGAAAACAAAGTTGTTGATGCCTTGAGCAGAAATGCCAAATTAAACTTTGTGGCAGCAATCATCATGTTTAAGACAAATCTGGAAAATCAGATTGAAGAAGGAATTAAGCAAGATGAAAATTACCGAAAATTACATGCTAAAGTGGCTGAAAATTTATCTGAAAATTTAATAACAGATTACAGCATTAATGAAAAAGGCTTCTTGATTTATAAAAATAGAATTTATTTGCCTAATATGTTGAAAGTTAAGCTGCTGATTTTGGATGAAGTTCATAAGAGCCCTTATTCAGGACATCCTGGTTATCAGAAAATGATAACTATGTTAAGAAAAGATTATTTTTGGTCCAACATGAAGAATGAAGTGGCTGAATACATAGCTAGATGTTTTGAATGTTAGACTATTAAGGCTGAACATCAACATCCAGCTGGACTATTGCAGCCCTTGCCAATTCTAGAATGGAAATGAGAGATTATAAGTATTGATTTTATTACAGGTTTGCCTAAAAACCAGAAACAGAATGACTCCATTATGGTGGTTGTGGACAAGTTAAGTAAGGATGCTCATTTTATTCCTGTTAAAACCACTTTTAAAGCCTCTAACATTGCAAATGTATTTATGATGCAAATCTTTCGCTTACACGGAATTCCAACGGTAATTATTTCTGATAGGGACTCTAAGTTCACTGGAAATGTTTGGACAGCATTGTTTAAAGGTTTAAATACTAAACTAAATTTCAACACTTCTTTCCACCCACAAACTGATGGTCAAATAGAAAGGGTAAACCAGATTTTAGAAAACATGCTAAGAATGTATGTTAAAGATCAACCATCTAAGTGGGAAGATTACTTACATTTAGTAGAATTTGCCTACAATAATCATTATCAAGCATCTGCTAAGTTAAGTCCATTTGAGATTTTGTATGAAAGAAAATGTTGTACTCCTATTTCTTGGGATAATCCTTGTAGACAGATTAATGCTAGGACCAGATTTATTGAAAGAAATGGAGCTAACCGTGAAACAGATTCAAGGTAACTTAAAATTTGCCCAAGATTGACAAAAAAGCTATGTAGATTTGAAAAGCATTGAAAAAATAATCTCAAGTGGGAGACCATGTTTTTATAAAGGTAAAACCCAAGAAAAGTTCTTTGAAGCTTGGGAGCTGTGCTAAACTAGCACCAAGGTATTGTGGACCATTCGAAATCCTATCAAGGATTGGAGTTGTTGCATATCAATTGGAATTGCCATATAATTTAAAAATCCACAATGTTTTTCACATTTATGTTTTAAAGAATTATGTGCATGATGCTACTCATGTGCTGAATTGGAATGACATACAGGTGGAACCCGAAGGATATTTTCAGTGGAATCAGACTGTATTATCGACCGGAGGGAAATTATGCTTCGGAATCACACCATAGGGCAGGTAAAGGTGTAATGGAAGCACCTTATCCCTAATGAAGCTACTTGAGAACTGGAAAGTAATATGCGGGCAGCATATCCAGTTCTGTTCCATGAGGAATCTGATGAAGAATAAGCAACATCGAGGATGATGTTGAGCCAAAGTGGGGGTGTTTGTAACATGCCCTTTTTGCTGAAGAACATTTTATGTTGGAAACATTATGTTAACTTTTATTGTAAAATTTTTATGTTGGAAAAGTGTCCAAGGATGACTGTAATTTGCACAATATTTTATTATTTAATAAATAAAATAGGAGACAAACACCTAAGGGGACTGTTGAAAGAGTGGTTACTGACCCACTAGGTGGAATGGAATCTGGAGTAGAAGGAAATGGACAAGTGGCAACATCATGATACAACTAACTAGCTGTTGGTATGGGACAACTCCCTTGAAATGTGGTCATAGTGCCCTGAAAGGTGGGACTGGAGCTTGAGGCTCATTTATTCAAAAACCGACCACTAAAGACCTAGGCAGTCTATATAATAGCCATCAAATTATGAACTGAGGTTCATCACTTTTCCTGACGAAGAAATTTACCTTGGGGTTTTGCTGTGCTTGCACCCAAGAGATTTGATGAGGGGATATGCTAAGTTTTTGATCATGTTGTGAGTATGCCCATTACTGCTGAGTGCAGAAATTACATTGCTGAGTGCAGAAGGCATATTATGAGTGCAAAAGTTATACTATAGAGTGCAGAAGTTTTACTTAGTTCATTGCTTCTATACAGATTCCATCTACTTAGTGGTTCAGTAAGTAGGCTCGGGGGTCCATAGGAAGCCAACAGTTTGGCTGCTTCTTCTGGAAAAGGTTGGGAGGAACATGCCTCCTTGGGTGTTTGTCGGCCCTATATTCATTTACAGGTTCTACTGTCTTTTTCTAGTGATTTACTGTTTACAAAGATATTATTGAACAAATGCATTTAGTTTCTGAGTCAACTAAGATTCTGTATAGTACTGATTTTGAATGATGAATTGAATAAATGGTCTTTGCATTTTTACCCATGCTAATGGATCTGCATCATACTCTAGTACAGAGAATAAATTAATGTAGATAGATTGCCAAGTGAATGAGAAGATCAACCCTGTTATATTTCGTTAGTTTTCTTTCTCTTATCATTCTTTTCATTAGTTAAATGTTTCAGGTTCACTGTATTTCTTTCATCAGGATGTATTGAATTTAACAGCTGCAAAAACATTTACTTCCTAAGTATATAGTACTGTTAGCAAGTATATTTATTATGAACATAAATAGTATTCATATCCAATTATTGAATTTATTTATGTTACACAGTATTCATGAGTTTATAATAGATGCAAAATTAAATAGTATCAATAAGTTTTTTTTTACATTTATATTCTGACAGTCATAGATTAAACTAGGGTTTTATGTTTCCATGCTTTCTTCTCAAATCTTACAATAGTTTCTACTCTATTCCTGTACAATAATTATTTCATTTTTAATTATAATTACTAACATTTTGAATATAGTTTATAACAGTTCGTCAAAATCTTTAAAGTCTCAACAGAAACCCTAAACCTTTAACATTCATTTCACAAACTTTTGTTTTGACAGAGATAGCAAATATTTCTTTAAACAATATCAAATATTGGAATCACATTCCTTTTCTGGTCAAATGACCAAGGGTTAATACCCTCTCGTCGAAATCTCTTCACGAGTATTCAAAGAAAATAGATACAGACATTATTCCTTTTTCTTAGAACTGGAACTATTTATTTAAAAATTCAAACCTAACATCAAATAACTGTCAAGCCAAGGGCTATTTCTTATTCATACATTTTACAGTTCTATGCATTGATTTTTAGGGTAAAAACTTATAGTTCGTAGTTCTGTGAAGAAAACAAAAACAAATGAAGCATCAAGCCTTAGCTCACGACCATAAACCATTTACATCAAACATAGACACAGAGCTTTTCTAACACAAGTTTTATTTCTACACTTTAAACATTTAAGTTACAGTTACGTTCCAAGGTCGAAACCCCAAAAGACCAAAACAAGTAAATTTATAAGTCTGATGTTGTCAAAACATTTTCTTGAAACTAGACCGAGGAAATAATTCTCATCGAAAGAGATTACATTGTCAACTTTTGGCACAATAGCTAAAAATTTGTTAAATATTAACCAGGTAAGCCGAAAGGCACACCATCCTACAGACACTTAGCAAAAAATATCACCGCGTTGCACTCATCTCCAAAACCACAAGTATGGCTTAAAAACATCAACAATGGCCATTCTTCCAGGAAGGAAAACCACCGAGTCTTACTGGAGAGAAAGCAATGTCTCCACAATCTTCCTCAATAGAGAAATCGTAGAGAAGGGTACCTGCCATACATGCAGTCGAAAGTTAAATATTCATTCAATAGATGTTGCAGCAATGGCTTAAAACTTAACCAAAAGAAGATGTGATCGAAACCTTCCCTTTGAATAGTATGGAGATCGAAACAGTACCACGCTACAACTAGTGCATTATCGGCAAGCCATTTCCAAACACCGGGGTATGGCTGCACAGTGGTTTGACACTTAAACTCTAAACTTAACAACTCTCACCACAGGTCACGGCATCGAAACGGAGGAAGGACCTCCCTAATTTTACTACCAAACCCTACATCTTTGCGGATCGGTCGGCCTCGACTACAAAGACCACTAACACCAAGTGAATTCCAAAAGAACACTTCCATCGCAGACATAGTGGAAAATAGGGTGTAAAACTCCAAAACCCTAGACATTACAGGATCAACGGAAGAAAATGTGCCACCGAAGCATTGCGAATCATGAATACACAAGAGCAGTTAAGGCTCATTTAGTTTCACATCCACCACCTATTCTAGCTCTGCAGGCTTCAAGCCCCACACTGTACAACTCGACAAAGCCTGGGAGGGTGTCTTCACGTGACTTATAGCCACGACACCATCCACCTAGACTTACACTAGAAACTTAGTCAGGCGAGTTTAAATGCTGAGTATGGGTATGAATTCCTGCCAGTACACGATATTTTAGATATTTATTATCCACTCTTATCAAAGGCATTGAACATGGGTAAGTTGGTAACCTAGCATTATCGCTAGAGTTTAGTCAACATGTCCAAAGCATAACTTAAGCTTTAATTTGGCGGTAAAAACTTTAGATTATTGGCAAGTCTAGTCTCCCACAAAAGAAACAATGATTTCATGGGCACACTATTGAATTGTCACATTAAAACATTGTTGCTTGAGATTTTATTCACCTATTAATATGGATTGTTTTTGTACATAGTAATAGTGCAATATTTCTTAATAAGAGGGATAATGCTAAAAGCTATGATTATAGGATTTTCGAAATACACATACTTGTCCAACGTAGTTTTCTTGAAAATAAGAAAAGATATCATAGTGCTATTTAAGACTACATAAGAATACTATATCTATAGAAAAGTTAAGACGACATATACATATTCTTCCATAGCATTTGGTTACTAGTTGATATTATCAAAGTATGCAGGTGAGCTAGTAATAACACTTTAAATGTTTCAATGTTTCTATTATCATGCCATTATCTTAGTTGTCTATAATACAAAGGAAATGAAATAGAGTACTTTAGTTATTTCACAATCCATTATGTATTTAGAAGTTAAACTGAAGGATCTCACCGAATCCACTTTTAACACTTTGAAGACTAATTATAGAATTCCTTCTTCAAGTTCAATGTTTTATCTTACCTGCGATCTGCAAACAAAGGAACGTTTCAAATCCTTTAGCAATAATGCTAAGTAAGCCTCGGGGTGCCATAGGGCCCCTTCATCATCAAAAGAAAATCAAGAGTTAGCATTTTCATACATTAAATACTGACTGAACATTGACTTAAACACTGTAAATTTTATAGAAAAGACATCAAGAACATCCTTCTGACTTCTTAGGAAGAATATAATCCCATCTCCTTACTTGTTGCAATTTACTTTATTTTACAAACAGATATATATTCCATCATAGTAGCATTCATTGTTATTCCACACAACTAGTATATGCATTTAATGCTATTTCAAAAATTTTAATTTTTTTTTGTGATTTTCGGGATGTTACAATACATGTTCTTAATTGTGATTTTTTTTAGTGCCATGTAATAAACACACATAGGCCATGTGCCATCCTTCTTTGGCACCAAAACAATTGGTGAACCACATGGAGAGGAGCTTGGTCAAATGTCCCCTCTTTCAAGCAATTCCTGAACCTGATTTTGTATCTCTGCATTTTCAATTACTGAATACCTATACATGCCAATGTTAGGAAGTGGTGCATCCTGTTGTAAGAGAATCTCATTTTGGATTTATCTTTTTGGAGGAAATCCTTTAGGTTCTTGAAACAAGACATCATAATTAGTTACAACTTTAGTTAAGTCTTTCTTAAGTCTTGGATCACATCCTTTAAAATATTCACTTTGACCAACATCCTTTGCTTTAACAATCATAAGAACAAAATTCTTACTAGCATTTACTAGCCTCTTCATTTGACTTGCAGAAACTAATGAAAGAATAGTTTTTATGCGATGTGCACAAACAACATATTCAATACCATATTTAGTGAGCTGATACCTGTTATCTTTAGTGTAAAAGATAGCCTTCCTATCATAAATATAAGTACTTCCCCAAAAAATACCACAGATATCCAATGGAACCACATCCATATCTACTTCATCAATGAATCCATAAGTAATAGCAAGCCTAAGTCTACACTGTTTTGTCACTTGTAATTGCGCATTCTCACATACCCATCCAAGAGGATATGGCTTTGGGTGTAACTTAGTTTCCAAATGAAATTTCTTAACTATCTCTTTTGAAATGATATTGGCTTGTGATCCACTATAAAAAAGAGTATCTATTTTTGTATGCTTATATATTTCTCTTATATGAAATAACTCACTTCTCTTTCTTTCATCAACAACAGATTCATGATTTGTATTATAAGTAGAAGGATTTTCACCTTGTATGCCCGTAGAAATAGTCTTAGTCTCATCCCCTGAGTTAGATCCGAAATCATGTTGGATGGATGTAGCAGTGGTCTTCCTATCCTCCTTATTCTAAAACTTCTCAGGCTTGAGCTTTGGATGAAGCCTCCAACATTTGGATGCATCATGACCCTTTTTTCTGGAAATGTGAGCATGTAGGTTTATCTCCTTCTTGTTGGAATATTCTCACCATATTTTTTATATTCTACATGCATGCATGCATATTGCGTGTATCCAATCATCATGCATGCATCCAGTCATTAGTATGGTAGTCTCCCCAACACTTGGAGCCTATTTTCAGCCCCCTAGAGCCTATTTATATCCCTCAGTAGCCCTCCTACCTACCTAGTGCGCCTTGTTTTCCTAACCTGGATGACATATCCACCCTACTACACTACTTGGATCACTAACAGGCAGTTGCAACATTGATTGGCCATTTCTTGCATTTATTCCTCAATTTAACTTACTGTAGCTTCCAGTTGTCTGTATCGGAGTGCCACTTGACCTACTGACAGCCTCATCAGCCTCATGCACCCTCTTTGGAGTCTCCATCCCTTGATTTGTGCTCACATGACTCAGTTATACTTAGTTATACTCATTTGACTGACTTTTGACTATTTGTGACTACTCGATTGGATGATGTCTCCAATGCTATCCAAGCTACATATTGAGGAGAATTCGAATCACCTTTGGTTAATTCGAATTCACTTGAAAGTATTGTATTGTATTCAGTTCTTCACAATGCCAGCTTACAGCTGATGTATGATTATACTGCAGATTTCTCCATTTCTGAGTTTATGAGTGATAATTGATTAATTTCTTCTTCTTCTTCTGTGCAATTCTTGAGTGAGATTTGTGAGGTTTACTCTAGCTGTGTGATCAATCCTATTGAATGATCACACTTCTTTCTTCACTGTAGTTGTATGCTTACCTTTCCCCTTACCTTTGAATTTTTTTCCTTCACGTTTGTAAGGTTTCTTGGAAAATTTTTCATTTGTATTCTTCCCCTTTGACTCCATATGACTCGCTTGAATGCATACCTCATCAAGGTTAGTTGGATTAAACATAAGTATCATATGACGTAAATAGCTATGTAATCCACTTATGAAATTGAGAAGAATTCCTGAGTGTAGAGAGGTATACCAAGTATTAAATCTCTTTTTCAAAATTCTTGTGTGTATTCTTGTACACTTTTCCCCTTACCTTGCCTCAAATTATTCCAATCCATCATGGCTTCCTACATGTACCCCAATGGATAGAACTGCTTCTTTAATGTTGACTTGAACTCATGCCAAGAGGATATGATATTTCCTTTTGAGTCTAAATCCTTTTGAGTTCTACTCTCCCACCATATGAGAGCGGTTCCTCCAATTCAGAGAGATTCCAACTGAATTTTCAAGCCATATCCAGTAAACTTTTGAATCCTACAATAAACCTCTAATTGACGGATCCAATTATCCAACTTTTCACCATTAATTTCTCCATTATAAACAGGTAAATCAAACTTACTATCAATATTTAATTGAGGCATATTAAGATCAACCTTTTGTTTTTCATGTGAGGAATTTAAAGATCCATCAAGAAAATATGTTGAAGATGGGTGAGTCTTAGGAGGTTCCTCACCACCTTCTTATTCTTTACCTTTTGCATGAGAAGAACCACCTTTTTCTCCCTTCTTTCGATTTTGATAAAGCTCTTCCACCATAATTTGCATCTTCATGAACGATTTAAGGAAATCTCCTTCAGAAGGAATTGAAAAAGTCCCAGCTTCTCCTTTTTCTAAATCCATTCTTCCTCTTCTTGAACCAATATATGGATCAAAATCTTCAAGCTCTCCTTCACCTCTTTGAATCCTTACTCTTGTTAACATAAACAAATTCACAATGCAATGGTTAATCTGCTCTGATACCAAACATGATCTGAAAATCTTTAAGGATATTTTTAACCATAAAATAACATGTGAAATTTGCATGTTAATCCTTATAAAAAATGCTTTAAAGATGACTTTCAAATGCTCAAATCAAACACATAAGAAAATAAAACAGATATGCAAACCAAAAATTGAAGACAACAGATGATAACAAAGTTCACCCTTTTTGGGGTACGTCTCCAGGCCACTTCGAATGAGAAGGTCGATCTTATTAAGTCTTCAAAGCTTACAAATATGCGTTTCTGGAAACACTTTTGATTTTTATCAGTCAAAATTAGAAAAATACTGCACCACTTCGTTCCTATCGAAATTCTGAGAAAAATGAGTATAAAATCGACTGTATATGCCTGAGGCCTCCTATGGCACGCAAATCGAGATAACTTGTACCTCCAGTTGTACGGATTGTACAGATTCCCACCTTAGGAAGCGCACCAATTAATGATCTGACAGACCTCAGGAACTATTCCAAAAACCTCCTCCAGATATGTTCCAAATGTGCTCTATACTTCCTTGAACTCTATGCAAAAGGTGCTTTGTACCCGGTCTTGAACTTTGTGCAGAAACCATGGTTTTAGGTGGTTTTTGGGCGCGTATTTGAGAGCAACGCGCCCTTTTTGGGACAATATTTTCTCCTGCAACTTATAAATAAAAATTGTTTTTTACCAATCAACGAATAGGCCATGGCCTAATGGCAAGACGTTGTGTTGGTAGTGCAGCGGTCACAGGATCCATCCCATCGAATCCGTGTTATTTTTGGCACGTTGGCTTGTGACGGGGCTATGTGTTGTCACTTTAATCCATCAGTTTGACTATGCGTTAGCTCTCCACCATTGTGTGTTGGTGTATTACTTGGAGGTCTCGGTGTTGGCCATGGGGCTGAGTGTCGAGCCCTCGATCTCGCCCTTTTCCCCAAATACCAACTACTTCAACATTAAATAGAATTTACACTCTATAGATGTTAAGTAACATGAGAGGGTTCCTTGGCTAGGAGAACTCTGCGAAGACTTTGGCAGCCTTGGAGGTCATGGGTTCGATCCCCATGGTCTCCCCCATTTTTTTATGAAACGTACAACTAGTGGCCAACAGGGTTGCCACACGGCAATCCTTGACTGGTCCGGCGTATGCGCTATATTGTCCAAACCTTTCCATGTGGCACCCTATGGGGCTACCATGTGTCAATAATGTTGGGTGTTCCACGTGGCCCCTCTTTTGTCTCTTTTTCACATCATTTTCACCCTTTTGCCGAATCTTAGAAACTCAATAACTTTTGCGTCTGGAGGTCGTTTCACTCAAAACGAGCATTGCCGGAAAGTTGCTGACGAACTCTGTGCGTCTGTAAGATTATTTAAAATTTTTGACTACTTTCATTTTGATAAAACTATGAGATCCTCCTGGATCAGTCATCCTATGTGGCACTTTATTTAAAAAACTCAACCCTGGAATTAAGTCGATCCGATGGAATATCTTTCTTGTCGGCGGAAACATTGTTTTCAGGACATCGGCCAATATCCCTTTAAACTTTGTCAACATCCTTTTCAATTTATTTATTTTTTTATACTTTGGGATGTTGACACTTAGTGCTTTTGGAATGGCTACAAAGCAATATTTTTTCCTCTTTTCCTCCTTCAGGAACTCTTTACCTGAACACATAAACACTCTCTTCTCCCAATAATTATTTTCACTTCACTTATTACTCATATCCTCTTCTACAGGAATCATTTTAATATTCTTTCCATCCTTTTTTGTTCATACTTCCATTGTTAGGAACCCATGTCCTTACTTTGTTAGTTTATTGTTGTTGGACACATATGCTTTGTAAGACGTCCCGCAGTATTTGTTGATCCATAGTTTGTGTTATTGTTGTTGGGTGCATATGCTTTGTAAGTCACCCGTAGCAATTGTTGACCCATAGTTTGTATTGGCCCATGGTTTTGACCCATAGTATTGGCTCCTAGACTTAGTATATAAGTGTGTGTTGAGGCCAACAAAGGCACCGTGAAGTTATTTGTATTGAGATTTCTCAAAGAAGGTTGCCCCCTCGAAGTGGCCCATGATCAATAAAAATATTCCGTGATCCAATATATTGTGCATTTTATCAATTAATTGTTGCAGGTTCTTCACATTTGGTATCAGAGCACTTTCTTGGGCTTGTGGGGTGAAATTTCTGCCAATTTTTTTTTTCGCATCTGTTGCAGGTTCGGAACTGGGAATAATCCCTATCCGCTTAATTGTGGGAAGTACTTGGGCATAAGCCCTAAAACTCATTATGAGGAGTACCATAGGAACCCCAAAGTAGCTGGCCCATTGAGAGGACCTGCTAGCGAAACGGGCAATGACCCCTACCTGATTGACTAGTTCCCACCCGTGAGGTAAACCAAGAGCTGTCCTTTGTGGAAAAGTGGTTATCAGTTTTACCTGAGCCATGGAGTGAGGGGTACTTCCCCAATATGCAAGCCGTTAGACAACATTGGTGGCCGAGTGAATCCACTGAACCATTTGGAAGCCGAGCATATGGGGTCCATATCTATTTTCAGCTGATAAATCATAGATTTTCTCTGTCCAGAACTATTGCTGATCAATTCACCACTGTTTCAGATCTATCTGTCTCCGATCACTTCCGTGTTGTTTGAGACCTGTGTGTTGCCGAGCCCTTCCGCGCTATTTCAGATCCATCTATTTCCGATCCCTTCCGGGCCGTTTCAGATCCATCTGTTTCCAATCCCTTCTACGTTGTAGCAGATCCATTCTAGAAAAAAAAAATCTTTTTTTTCTCCATATATCCCTTGTTTTCACTCTATTTCCCTTGAAAATTCCCTGACACCCCTGTCATCCCATTCTGCATCTTTCATTCCTAAGGACCCTATCCCAAATTCCACTTCCCAAAGCCAGAAATCCCACATTTGTCTATTTTAGGGTTTGCCATAACTTCTTTAATTTTCACCCAATCGCCTTCAAATTTCGCCACCGTGTTCATTCCCTATTTCTGCTTCTTTGTCCCTCTCTGACAAATTTTCTCATTCTTTCACCCCGCTTTTGAAATCCTCATTTTTTGCTTCCCTGTCCATTCGAATGTGTCCACAAACTAGTCAAACCCCAATTACCCATCAAAGTTTTTCCCAAATCCAAATTTCCCTTTACTAAATACACTTTTGTTTTTGTTTTTCTACCCATTCAAAAAAAAAAAAACTCCTGGTTATGGTTGTCACCCGCGCAGGAGCAAAAACCATGGAGGAAGCACTTGTAGCCATCCAAACTAATCTCCAGGATCTAGATGAAAAATTTCTCAGCCTCCATCTTGAGCATTCAACCATGAACAACAAATGACAGTCCGAGTCTTCATCAGACAATGGGTTCTCTTCTTCCAGCAATTTTTGTGGTCCGAAGTTTGATTTTCCTCGCTTCAATGGTACTGATCCGAGTGGATGGATCTATCATGCAGAATAGTATTTCAGTCTGCATAATACTTTTGATGTCACCAAAGTTCCACTTGCATCCTTTCATTTGGAACAGGAAGCTCTTCAATGGTACCGTTGGTACATCAAGGCTCATGAAGAGCCAAAATGGCCAGATTTTTGCCATCTCCTTTTGCAATGATTTGGTCCTAGTGCTTTTGATGACTTCACAGGAGCCCTCACTAAACTTCGCCAAATTGGCACTGTGAGAGAGTATCAGACAGAATTTGAGAAACTAGCCAATCACACAACAGGATTGTTTGATGAATTCTACAAGAGTTGTTTTATCAGTGGTCTTAAGGATGAAATCTGCTCAGAGGTTAAAATGTTCTATCCCAACACAATGATGGAAGCCCTGGGGTTGGCTAAGTTGGTAGAAGACAAGATTTCATCCCAACAACGCTCCAAACCCACTTTTGCTCCCCTCCAAAATATGGGTTCTCAACGACCTCCCATCCCGCCAGCTCCTCGACCAACTCCTATTAAGCATTTGTCTAAAACAGAGATGTAGGCACGCCGAGAAAAAGGGCTTTGTTATAATTGTGATGAGAAATTCACTCGGGGACATAGATGTGTTCAGGAAAAGAGTCTATCTCTTGGATGTGGATTCTCTGCTTTCCTTTGAAATGGGTGAAGAAGCTCCAGATACAATGGATGATCAGGTAGACATTGAGGAGCCGCTTATTGACCCTCCATCTCAAAAAGACCACCCAGAGATATCTCTCCATGCTTTAGCTGGAATAACCACCCCCCAAACAATGCGAGTCAGGGGTTACTTCAAGAAGCTCCCTCTTACCATACTCATTGATTTTGGTAGCACTCATAACTTCATTGACCCTCGGATCGCCAAACATGCTGATTGTTTTATCCATCCTTGCTCCAACTTTGAAGTCATGGTTGCCAATGGGGGCACCTTACCTTTAAAGGGGAAGTGTCACAATGTGCGTATCTCTATGGAATATTATAACTTGCACTCTAGCATGTTTGCCTTGGCCTTAGGCGGATGTGATGTGGTTTATGGTTACACACACTTGGACCCATCTTATGGCATTTTGCTGAACTTTGGATGCAGTTTTCAATCAATGGGAAAAAAAACAAATTTACAGGCTTACAACCAGGGTCTCTTCGCATCATCAGTTCACATCTCCTGGAAAAACTCCATAAGAAGAATTCACATGGTGTCATCGCTCAGCTCCATTCCATTTTGATGAACCCATCAACGGTCTCCACTACTCCCTTGGATATCCAACGAATTTTGGATAGATATGCGGTGCCTTTGCTGAACCAGTGGGATTTCCGCCTTCACGAGACCTTTTCGGTAAGAATTTAGAAGCCTCTACAGCTGCGAAGGAAATGATGGCTATTTTGCATGCAGTATAGACGTGGAAGCCATTCCAATTAGGGAATTCTTTCTGCATCATGACTGCTCACCAGAGTCTGAAATATTTCATGGAACAACGGGTCTCCTCACCCGCACAACTAAAATGGATTCTCCAACTCCTGGGTTATGCCAATGAGATCACTTACATGAAGGGTCAAGACAATTTGGTGGAAGATGCTCCTTCTCGCATAATTGATGCCCCAGTTTCTCTTTCAGCTATTTCACTGCTTGTTCCAAATTGGTTTCAATCTGTTCAATAGGGCTATGTTTTCTCGGAACTCCATGTGTCTCCATTGGTCAGGCACTTCAGGTTCGTCCAAACGTATGAGCAGGCACAACATACCTTCTTTTGGTAGGGAATGAAAAGGACAATTCTATTGATGTATTTGTAACTTCGGAAGATATTATTCTATGTATTACATTTGTACTTTATTGTATATCCAACAGAGATGTATTATTCCTCTGATTGGAAGTGTCGTCATTTGTATTTGCAGGTGTCGCAAGTTACATTGTAAGTGTCGTCATTTGTATTGATGGGTTATTAGACCACCAGTGTGGGGTCGGCCCTAGTTAGGTCATGTGGTTCGGTTATTAGGCTTCATTGAGAATTCGGCCTCAATGGATTATTGGTAGGTCAAGCCAGTGTATAAATAGAGAGGTTATGTCTCTCATTTGATTCATTCACTCACTTCTCAGCTCGCATAGCTAAGAGAGAAAGTGGTGCACATGTGGAGGAGGAGGAGCATTTGCTAGAGACATCTTATTGGGTTTGATCCTTGTGATCTTGTATTGGGGCTTATTCTATCTCTGAGGAAGTTGCGGGGTTTTTCACCTTCTTGGTTTTTCCCGGTAAAACTCTGTGTGTCTTGTGTGCTTGCATGATTGTGTTTATGATTGATATGCTGTAGATATGATGTACATGTTATTCTCTTATAGAACCTAATGATAATGGAATGAAATTATCGAAAAATTAACAAATTCAACAAATGGTGGCTGAATATGACACCTTCCAGCTCCTTCCGGGATTTCTCAAACCCGTACCCATCCTTCCATGGATATGGACAGATATGTCTCTGGAATTCATTGAAGGTATCCCTAAATATGGAGGGTAGGCTGACATTACCAATAAATGTTTGGAAACTTATCTTCATTGCTTCACCTCCGAACAACAACCTCCGTGGGCGAAGTGGCTCCCTCTCGCTAAATGGTGGTACCCTACTTCATCTAAAATTACTCCATTTGAAGCAATATATCATTAGGCACTATGATTTCTTCTTCCATACACCCTCAACAGTGCACCAATTCAGGAAATTGACACGGTTCTTCGAAACCACGATTAGATTCTTCACATTTTGCAGGACACTCTTCACATGGCCAGAATTCGAATGAAACAACAAGCTGATCAACACTATTCTGAGCGCACTTTTCAAGCAGTTGATATGTTTTTTCTTTGTCTACAACCTTCCGATCAATCCTCTGTTGAGATATTGTAACTTCAAAGAATATTATAATTGTACTTTATTATTCCGGAGATGTTTCATTCCTCCGTAAAGATCTTATTGTATATCCGGAGATGTTTATTCCTCCGTCAGAATGTGGTAACTCGGGTTATTAGAATTCCTTAGTGGAGGTCGGCCCTGTATGTGTTATGTGGGTCAAAGGGTTATTAGACCACCCTAGAGGGGTCGGCCCAGTCAGTTGTAGTGGGGTATTTAACCCATTGGTTAAATACGAGCCTACATGTACTTGTGTAAAATATATGTTAGAGTAGTGTATAAATAGAGGAGGTGTATTCCTCATTTGATACACTCACACACTTGAGAGAGGCGCACTTGTGGAGGATAGGTTTGCTATGGTGGAGGAGGAGATCATGTCTTTGGTTTGCATCTTTGTATATTGCTGGTCATCTATATTGAGGAAGCTTTACTGGGTTTTCTACCCCATGAGGGTTTCCCAGGATAAATCTGTGTCTCTTGTGTTTATGCTATGCTTGTTGTTTCTTCAGTGATCCTGTATATGCTATTATTGTGAAATGGAATGTAATGTTGCTATTTTCTATCTTAGAATATTAAATTTTAACATGGTATCAGAGCTAAACTGAAGGAAGGCAAGGTATGGCACTTACGACACTTGCTTTACTTACGACAATTTGAAGGTTAGGGTTTTATATAGCAAAAAACAGTCATCGTGGAACTTTCACTATAAATCCTTTTTGGAGAAGGTTCAGGATTTGAAACATTTACAGGTCGTAGATAACATCTCCAGGTATCTTGTGTCCAAAGGGTACCCTCAGATTCGTTGTACTTTGTAAGTTATGATCAGTACAAGTTAGGGTTTCTGCCTCTTCCAGATCTCGATCAAAATCAGGTGACCTAGGAAAAAAGGTCATAACTTGGGCTAGGAAGATCCAAATGAAATTTCATAAAAAGTGACAGGTAGTACACAGACTGTACTATCTCAGGAAAAATTTTCAGAGGCCGAAGCTGAACCAGTGACACGTGGCACGCCGTACAAGTTCGCTCTCCTGTTTTATCCCATAAACAGGTCACGTTACGACACTTGGCATAACTCTCTCTAAGAGAGTCCAATTGAGGTCAGACCTGTCAGGATGGAAATATAACCGAGCGAGCTATCTCAAAAAACGTTTTTAGAGGCCGAAGTTCAAATAGTGACACGTGGCACGTTGTACAAGTTCGCTCTCCTGTATTATCCCATAAACAGGTCACATTGCGACACTTGGCATAACTCTCTCTCAGAAAATCCAATTGAGGTCAGACCTGTCAGGATGGAAAGATGACAGGTGAGGCTACTGCAAAAAAAGTTTTCAGACCCTGTGGAGTGAAAATTTCAGAGCTATAGCAGAAATAATCAGGTACATATTTCTGTCAAAACAGAATTATTTTCGGAGCACCTTTATTCATGGCTTCCGGAATTTAGGGTTTCGGAGCAAGTTAGAATTTTGAGGGGTCAAATTGTGGAGATTTCAAAATTGAAGAATGCTAGTTTGATCAGCTTAGCAAGACACATTCTTCCATCCATTCAGAAGTGTGAAAGTCAAAGATTGAATTTTTAGGGTTTCTCTAGCAAACCCTAATCAAGCTCCAAATCAAGTTTCAGGGGGAGTTGAGGCTAAGGCCTTACATAAGAAGACTACAAAAAGTCTCGACAGGTATGACTTAAGGAGGTTCAGGTATGCCTTGAAATCTGATTCTTGATTAAGTTCATAATGTGTTTGTCTTCATGTTATTTATTAGTACAATCTTGATTAATGTTATTAATTGTCTTATCACCCTAGTAACAATATGAATGCATGTGAATGATCGAAGACATTCATTGATTAGGGCTATATGATTGTACTTATGCATTATGGTGTTGTGTGAGGTTGATGTTGTCTGCTAACAAGAGACAGGTACATCACAAAAGACAAATCAAGTTCCATGACCATGACAACATGAAGACAAAGACTCACGAGGTATGTATAACTTTGTTATATTATGTTTAACCTATGAGACATGCAGGTTCCAGCTCAGGATCTCTAAATCATTGAAGAGATTGTTTAGGTATGTTGTACATAACTAAGCAGGTATACTAATCCAAGTATGTTTTCCTATGTCATGTTAGAATCTTACCTTGTGTTAGGATCCCTTATGTAAGTATACTTGGTATGATTGGTTAGTAATCAAGGGTTTATGCATATTATGTCTCTTATCTTGGTTGATGATTTAACTAACTAGAACAAACAAGAATATGCATGAGTAAAAGAAGACTTCCTTGAAACCCTGAATACTAATGATCATGACTATACATATTCAAGATTATTTAGAATTAGAATGTTTTGATAATATTATGTATGTTTGTGTATGAGATCATGAGGATGACACTAGTGTACACTTGAGCATGCACAATGGTACAGAATGAATAGAAGTTCAGAAGACATACAAAAGATCAAGCGGGAGGCAACCACACAAACATAAAAGATAAGTATTTGAGTTGTTATTAGAAATAGTAAATGATATTGCTTGTATGCATATTTGCATTCCTAGTGTAAACATTCATAAAGCATTGAACAGTATATTGCTAATATGCATATGATTGGTAAGTTGGACAAACATTCCATTGTTGCTTGTCTAGAATGAAACCTCTTTGCTGACATGCTGAGAGCTGTGCACACTCTCGATAGTATGTTCTGGTAGAGATGGAAGGCATCTAGATAGCCACTGTATGCATACAGGATATGGGAAACTATTGTGCCAAAGTATTGGTCAAAATAGTTGCATAACTATGTAAATGATATCTGTATGCATAATAGGTTATCATGTCAATATGATTTGATGATTATGAAGTATTACTAATCATGTAATTAATTTTGATTTGTAGGAAAGATCATGATGAATGATGAACTCTGAACAAGCGATGGATGTTCAACAAAAGATTTACAAATCAAACACACTATAGAAAGCTTGTGGTTAAGAGATTCTCTTAGAAAGAGGAAGAGAATCATGATGAGATGTTTTGCTCCAAGGGACTAGATAAGACCAATCTCTTAATGATGTAATTAAAGAAGAAGTATGAATTAGGTTCTGTATGGGTACCCAGGATCGGTAGTAAATTGATGAGCTTAATGATCATCATGGGTGATGTGGATCTCAACCTTTGCTACAAGGTTGAATATGGCTTCTATACACATATGACATGGATGCAAGAAAGAACTCACCACAGAGTTCGAATGATTTTGAGGCTCATATTAGTAGACCCATCTGACGAGAGATGGCACATATAGATATGCAGAAGATCACTCAATGCAGAGTGTGAATAATGGACAATTGACAGCTTCATGACAAAGCTTGGGCTTTACCAGAAGTAAAGCTGTTCCTAACCTTTACCTTAAGGTTGTGGATGATGAATCTATCATACCATTATTGTATGACGATGATCTCTTTCTGACAAGGAATGAGAAATAGGTCATGAAAATGGCTGCAGAAATGAAAATGAAAGATCTCGGATTAATGCACTACTTCTTAGGTCTAGAAGTATGGCAAGATCCAAAAGGAATCTTTTAAATCAAGGTAAGTATGCTGTAAAGTTTCTAAAAAGATTTGATATGTTGGAGTATAAAGCCATGGCCACTCCCATGGACTCCAACTTGAAGTTATTAGTTAATGACTCATCGTATTTAGTGGACCTAACCCTATATAGAAAAATAATTAGGTCATACTAGGCCAGATATATGCTTTGCTGCAAATACCCTAAGTCGGTATCTAGTAGAACCTGGAAAGGTTCACTTAATAGCTACAAAGCATGTAGTGAGGTACCTAAAAGGTACATTAGATTTTTTGGTCTATATTATCTTGGAGGTCATGAACTCCGTTTACACGGTTACTCAGATTTTGATTGGGTAGGAAGTGTCTCAGACAGAAAGAGTACATTAGGTGGATGTTATAGTCTTGAATTTGCCATGATCTCATGGTTCAGCAAGAAACAATCTAGTGTGGCTCTCAGTACTGCTGAAGCAGAATATATGGCTGTCTGCTCTGCCAGCTGTGAAGCAGTGTGACTTCAGAAGCTATTATATGGAGTGTTTGACTTAGAAATGGATCCCACTGTGATTATGTGTGACAATCAAAGCTGCATTAAGATGACTGAAAATCCTGTGTTCCACGATAAGTCAAAACACATAGAGATCCGATACTTCTATATATGAGATATGGTGCAAAGAGGAGCTATCAAGCTCGTATATATAAGCACTGAGGATTAGATTGCTGATATCTTGACTAAACCTCTGTATCGAGTGAAGTTTGAATACTTTCGAGACAAGCTTGGTATAGTTCAAAAGAACTCTCCTCGAAAGGGGGAGTAGCATAGTATCTGATAACAAGTCTATCTCATCAATGATGAGGTTACCTATTTATTGCACTTAGTTACTTAGAATTATTTAGATTTAGGAATCTTATATTTTTTCTTTTGATGATAGATGTATACATGCTTTTGATGATAGATGCATACATGCTTTTGATGTTAGATATACATGCTTTTGATGATAGGTGTATACATGCTTTTGATGATAGGTGTATACATGCTTTTGATGATAGATGTTATGCATGAGGATACATGTTTTGATGATGAGGATACATGTTTTGCTATACATGTTTTGATGATGAGGATACATGTTTTGATGATGAGGATACATGATTGACACATGTCTTGATGAAGTTCTTGGTAAACATGTGAGGGGATTGGATCATCCCTGGACTTCAGTCCGAAAGAAGAGCCGTAGACGTATGTCTTCGAGAATGAAGTTCTTGGTGAACATGTGAGGCGATTGGATCATCCCTGGACTTCAATACGAAAGAAGAGCCGTAGACGTATGTCTTCGAGAATGAAGTCCTAAATGTACGGTGGAGGATTAAGTCATCCTTGGACGTGGTCCTAAATGTACGGTGGAGGATTAAGTCATCCTTGGACGTGGTCCTAAATGTACGGTGGAGGATTAAGTCATCCTTGGACGTGGTCCTAAATGTATGGTTGAGGATTAAGTCATCCTTGGACGTGGTCCTAAATATACGGTGGAGGATTAAGTCATCCTTGGACGTGATCCTAAATGTACGGTGGAGGATTAAGTCATCCTTGGACGTAGTCCTAAATGTACGGTTGAGGATTAAGTCGAATCACCACGCTGTATTTTCAAAAAAACTCTCGGATGAGAGTTTGAACTAAATTCTCGGCCAAGAGTATGGAAGGTATTTTTCGGCCGAGATTTTACGGTCAACAAAACCTGCAAAAATATCTGGCATCTTTCTGGAACTTGCAACTTCAGCAAGCCCAAAACCCTGCAAATTTAAAGTATTATTTGTCGGTTTTTGTAGCAATGGATTCATCTCTGAATCTAGTTTCCAATGATATAATATTTGTTTCATCTGATTTGAATTTCTATTTATTAATATTTTTTTCCAAACCTTATCCCTTGAGAATTTTATTACTTTGAAAATCACCCAAGATGAAAATTCAATATCATAACAAAGGCAACACCAAAAAATTTGAAATTTCATAGAGATCATAATTGGCTCATCCTCTTCAAAAGGGTACTTTTATTTTTTCCAATAAGAGTCACATTTAAAAGAAAATGCAAAGACAAAAACATGTTTTGATAATGCACCATTTTCTGAACATATGTTGTTTCGACAAATAATAAAAAATAGTTCCGAAGTCTTAAAAAACTCAAACTATAGTCCATGCAGAAGTGTAGTGTGTGTAGATTATAAGCCTACAATTGTTTTCCCTAAAATGAATAACCATCTATCAAAAAATCAACGTCAACACATGTCACTCATTATCCATACCTAAATTTTTCAAGTATATGCCGTTGGTTTCCAACCAATTTGTCCCATGATATTTCCATAAAAAAAAATAAACAAAATACGAGTAGAAAGCTAATTCAATTCTCTAAAACCTTTGTGTTTACTTCAAGTTGAAATTCCTAAGGGAGATATGGGTTTGAAGAGGTCGAAGTTGAAAAACATAAAATTTAGCAGTTTTCTTTGTAAAAAACAAGCCAAAATTGTTTCCCAACTTCATGTTTTCACCCATAAACAAAGGGATTTCAAGTGCTTTGGATGGTGGTATTCCAGAGGATACATGGATAGGTAAAAAGGTAAACTACTCATTTATGAGAACTTTTGGTTGTGAAGCATTTGTCCATATTGATAAAGCAAATAGAACAAAGCTTGAGGCTAAATCTAATAAATGTACCTTTATTGGATATGGGGTTGATGATTTTGGTTATCACTTATGGGATCATGAAAATAAAAAAACCATTAGGAGTAGAGATGTGGTATTCAATGAAAAGTTCATGTATAAATATTAGTTGCAGGGAAAGAAACAAGAAAAGGAAAACACAAAGTACATAGTGCTTGATGATATCAAAGAAAATGAAGTTCCAAAGGTGTTGGAAAATCAACAACAGAAGTAGGTACCTCAAACTCTTGCAAGTGTTGGAATATCTACTAGGTCAAGTAGACCCCCTGAACTATACTCTCCTTCAATGTTTTATTTATTGATGACTGACTCTGGTGAACCAAAATGTTAAGAAGAAGCAATGCAAGTGGAAACTAGAAAGAAGTGGGAGCAAGGCATGAATGAGAAGATGGAATCATTGGTACGAAACCAGACTTGGGATTTGGTTCATTTGGTTGTAGGTAAAAGAGCATTGTAGAATAAATGCATTTATAGGTTGAAGGAAGAAGATGGAGGTAAGAATCAGTACAAGGCTAGACTTGTTGTAAAGGGGTTTTCACATAATAAAGGTATATATTTTGATGAAATATATTCTCCGTTTGTTAACATGAGTTCAATTAGAACTATTTTAAGTCTAGTGGAAGTAAAAGATTTGCATATTGAACAACTAGATGTTAAAAAAAACTTTCTCCATGAGGATTTGGAGGAAGAGATTTATATGCAGTGGCCATAGGGGTATGAGGTCAAAGAAAATGATAATTTGGTATGCACATCGAAGAAGAGCTTGTATGGCCTGAAGCATGCTAAATTTTTAGCATTAATTCACAACACTCTAGGATCTTTGCTGAGAGAATAACATATACAGTAAATCAATGCATGACAATCACAATATGACAAGCATCACAAGAATCAAAAGCATAAGAGACAAGCGACACAGAGTTTCTGTGGGGAAAACCCTAAGGTGAAAAACCCCACAACTTCCTTAGAGATAGAGAGAGAAATGGCTCAACCAAAGTACAACCAAAATACACTGAGATAGTCTCCTAGTAGCAGATGATCCTCCTCCTCACTAGTGCACCACTTTCTGAGTGAGAGTGAGTTACTTTTCGGAGTGAGTAAAATAGAGATCTCTGATCTCTATTTATACTAACCTTTTTGCCCAGTGACCTTATGGGGCCGACTTGTCTAGCTAGGGACATCCACATTATAATATATATAATTCAGGGCCGACCCCACATGGTGGTCTAATAACCCATCGGCAAGTACACACACTTGCGACACTTGTCAATCCACATGACGACACTTCCTTATAGAGGAATGACACATCTCTTATAAGGGTACAATAAATATATATATATGAAATACACAGATGAAATACATTCTGAAGTTACATATACATCAACACTCCCTCTTAACTAGGAAGGTATTTCTCGACACAGATCTGCTAGACAAGTCTTCTTCTAGGGATCACCGTGATCGATGCATCGTCACTGCTGCTGTTATCTCAACCAATCTCTGACTCTACTCGTCATAGGAAGTTATACATAGCCAGTCCTTTTTCATACTGGATGTAGGACCACCACCTGCAGGTCTTCGTCATCACTGGCCATATTGTGGAATCCTCAGGACTTATTACGTACATCACAAAACCTCGAAAGAGCATCCCAGGCTGTTACAAGAACACGGCTCTACCTATAGGATCTTCCAGGACCATATTATATTTGACCTCACCACAAAACCTCGCAAGAGCATCCCAGGCTGTTACGAGCATGCAGCTCTACCTATAGGATCTCCTAGGCCACGAATTACATGTGGTCACCATAAAACCTCGCAAGAGCATCCCAGGCTGTTACGAGCACACAGCTCTACCTATAGGATCTCCCAGGGCACGAATTACATGTGTTCATGGCAAAACCTCGCAAGAGCATCCCAGGACTTATTATGGGCACATAGCCCAACCTATCGGATCTCCCAGGGACAGATTATATGCTATAGGACAAAACCTCGAAAGAGCATCTGCCAGATATACCAGGGAAATGAATTACATGCCATAGGAAAAACCTCGTAAGACTATCTGCAGATCTCCCAGGGAAACGAATTATATTTCCTCCCAGAGAAAAATATCGAAAGAGCATTCGCTAAATATCCCAGGGCACCGAATTACATGCCATAGGCAAAACCTCGAAAGACTATCTGCAAATATCCTAGGGCAACGAATTATATGCTCATCTGCACAACTTGATCCACGGCCATAGAGTATCAACCTGATACTCACCATACATCTTAATGTACACATGATCATCCTGATCATCATCAATGCAACATCCTGCTGCATGTCATCTGGAGCAACATCCTGAAGCTCGTCATCCATGATCATCCTGATCATACAATGCATCTACCTGATGCATACCAAGTATCTACCTGATACATATCATCATAGATGATCCACCTGATCATACAATGTATCCACTTGATACAAATACAAATACATGATACATATCACCATACATGATCCACCTGATACATATACAGATACATGGTCCAAGCATCCAACATGATGCATCTACAAAAATACATACACATGATCCAACTGATCATATCCAGCATCCAACATGATGTGTACATACATATAAATAATCCACCTGATCATATCCAGCATCCAACATGATGCTTACATACATATAAATGATCCAACTGATCATATCCAGCATCCAACATGATGCATACATACATACATAAAAATGATCCAACTGATCATATCCAGCAGAAACCAGAACATCATCCTGATGCTCATCATCCAACGCTTACATCCACAGCCATGTGAAGGATCCTCCTTCCAACATGCTTGGAATGGCTTCAGCAAATGTGTCTGTCACGTCTTCCTCGAAGTGTCCTCGATCTGAAGAATGCCAAGCCTCTCTCTGAAGTACTCGAACTTCACTCTGGCTAGTGGCTTCGTCAGCACATCTGCAATCTGCTCGTCTGTCGCAACATACAGGAGCTTCATAGCTCCTCTCTGCACCATATCCCTGATATAGTGATATTTGATCTCTATGTGTTTCGACCTGTCATGAAACACTGGGTTCTCGGACAACTTCACACAACTCTGGTTATCCCAAAAGATACCAGTAGCATCCAACGGGAGATCAAATAACTCAGACAGTAGCTTCCGTAGCCATACTGCCTCACAACTAGCTGAACAGGATGCAACATACTCTGCCTCAGCTGTACTCAGTGCTACGCAGGACTGCTTCCTGCTAAACCAAGAGATCACACCTGATCCCATACTGAAGCAGCACACAGATGTGCTCTTCCTATCTGCAGCAATGCCAGCCCAATCTGAATCAACATAACCCTGTAGGTTAAACTTTTGATTTGCTTCATACTTGAGCCCAAAATCCACTGTACCCTTCAGGTACCTCAAAACATGCTTTATAGCAACTAGGTGAACACTCCTTGGATCCATTAGGAACTGACTCAATGTGTTCACAGCAAAGCAAATGTCTGGTCTCATGTTCGTCAGGTACATCAAGGACCCAATCATTTGACGATACATAGAGACATCAACCGGCTCAGATGAAGCATCACATAGAAGCTTTAGATTCGATGCCATAGGTGTGGCCATGGCCTTGCAATCCATCATCCCGAATCTCTTCAGGATATCTACTGTGTACTTCCCTTGGCCAAGGAAGATCTCACCTGCACTCTGTCACATCTCCATACCTAGGAAATAGTGCATCATTCCCAAATCTTTCATATCAAATTCAGCAGCAAGCTTCCTCTTAGTATCTGCAATCAGTCTGTCATCTCCTGTTACAAATAAGTCATCCACATACAGGAGTAGAATCACAGGATTCCCTTCCTCAACCTTGTAGTAAAGGTTGGAATCCGCTTTACTCTTGGTAAAGCCCAAACTAGATAGGAAACTGTCCATCCTACCATACCAGGTTCTGGGAGCTTGCTTCAAGCCATACAAGGCTTTCTTCAATTTGCACACATATGACTCCCTGTCATGTATTTCAAAACCGAGTGGCTATTCCACATATACTTCCTCTTCAACTACACCATTCAAGAAAGCAATCTTGACATCCATTTGGTATATTTTCCATCTCATTGCTGGAGCCAGGGCAAGTACTGTTATGATGGAAGTATACCTGGCTACAGGTGCAAAAGTTTCTTCATAATCTATTCCCTCTTTCTGAGAGAAGCCACGAGCTACGAATCTTGCCTTGTATTTCTCTACACTGCCATCTGCAACATGCTTGATTTTGTAGATCCATTTGGAAGTCACAACGGACTTCTCTTTAGGTCTTGGGACAACATCCCAAACATCATTCTTCATTATTGATTGGTATTCCTCAACCATGGCATCCTTCCATTCTTTCTTTTCCGCTGCTTCTTCATAACTGGAAGGCTCTTTGTTCATAATGTCACAGAGTAAAGCAACATAGCTAGTATGTGATCTGGTTCTCTTCTTTGCTCTGTGTTCTTCTTCTAGAATGCCAAATATTTCTGCATATTGAATGAGCTCTCTAGCCCATGCAGGTTTCCTCTTGTGAGATTTATCCTCACGGGTTGGATCTACAGGTTCTTGTGGATCTTCAAACTCACGAACAACTTCTGGAACTGCTTCAGTCATGGTAGTGTCTTGAAATCTTGTTTCCTTAAGTTCTTCATAAACTTTGATAGGTGCCTTCCTTGATTTGATGAATGCTGAGTTTTCATCAAATGTTACATCCCTGTTGACATCAATCTTCTTGAACTCTGGAAAGTATATTCTGTAAGCCTTCGAGCTTTCACTGTAACCCACAAAGATACCCTTCTTTCCTGAAGGATCTAGTTTAGTCCTCTTTTCCTTTGGGACATGAGTGTATACTGGACAACCAAATAATCTGAGATGACTGACTTCAGGTTTCTTACCAGAAAAGACCTCTTCTGGTGTCTTGTTGTCCAATATCTTGTGGGGTGTTCTGTTCTGCACATATACAACTATTCTAGCTGCTTCTGCCCACAGATGCATAGGTAGATCCTGGTCATGAAGCATTGCCCTTGCTGCTTCCATGATAGTTCTGTTCTTCCTTTCTGCAACTCCATTCTGTTGAGGATTATACGGAGCAGTCAACTCCCTCTTAATCCCTGAATCACTACAAAGCTTCTTGAAGTCACTTGAGGTGAATTCTCCACCATTGTCGGATCTGAATGTTTTGATCTTCTTGTCAGTTTCATTCTCCATCAAGGTTTTGAATTCCTTGAATTTATCAAACACCTCATCTTTGTTCTTCAAGAAGTATACCAAGTCTTCCTGGAGAAGTCATCAATAAATGAGACATAGTAAACATACCCACTCAGAGAACTGGATGACATAGGACCACATACATCTGAGTGGATGATTTCCAGGATGTCTTTTGCCTTGCTTTCACTGCTTGGGAAAGCCTTCTTAATGTTCTTACCTTTTGCACATCCTTTGCAAACACCTTCATGTTTGGTCTTGATTTCAGGAAGACCCTCTACAACCTTGCTTGCAATTGGAAGTGCCCTCTAGAGCATATGAGCAAGTCTTCTATGCCAAAGTTCACTTGGCTCCATGGGTTCATGGATCATGGCATGTTCAGGTTGACCCTTCAATTTATACAAACCTCCCTCTTTCTCTCCAATCACTACTGCATCATCTATGTTCTTTTCCTTTGGCCACATTAGGACTTGGCCATCCACAAATGCAACCTCATACCTTTTGCATCCAATGCAGAGATGGAGAGTAAGTTCTTCTTGAGCCCAGGTACATAAAGGACTTCTTTCATCTTCAAAGATTTTCTAGAATCTAGGTTGTAAGAGGCTTCACCACTTCCTTTGATTGGGTATTGATAATCATCCCCAAGTTTCACCTTATGGGGTGATTCATGTTCAGATAGGTTCACAAAAGATTCCTTAAACCCAGTCATGTGTTTGGAAGCTCCACTGTCAATTAACCAATCATTACAACCATGGGAGATAGTACCTGTGAGAGCAGAGATCAGAACATACTCGTCTTCACTTGATGAGTCATCGTCACTATCACTTTCTGCCCTAGCCTTCTTCTTTGGGGGTTCATCATCTTCGGCAGCATGAGCATGAAACCTTCTTCTTCTACCCTTCTTATTCTTACTAGAGTTGTTGTTATTATCCCTTTTGTTCTAGGGACAATCTAAAGCAAAGTGACCCTTCTCATTGCATGTGAAGCATCTTAGGTCCTTCTTACTCTTTTGATAGGATCTATTGTGGCGAGAGTGATCCTTCTTGGTTTTGCTTCTTTTGGTGTGAGCTGCAAGAGCTTGATCTTCACCTCCCATCTTTTCCTCACGAGCTATAAGTCTAGCTTCTTCTTGAGAGCATTCTTCCCGCAATCTGTTGAAGGAGATCAACTTCTTCCTTGCACAAATTCCTTGAATGAAGGAATCCCATGACCTGGGTAGGCCATTTAGAGTGGTCATCACCACTTCACCATTCTCCACCATTTCATCCACTGCTTCTAGTGGTTCCTTGATCTGGGAGACCCTTGAAAAATAAGATCGAATGGTTTCTCCATTCTGAAACTTTACTCCTTTCAATTGGTTTCGCAGGGTCATCTTCCGATTTATGTTCTTTCCTTCAAATAGCTTGGTCAAAGATTCAAACATCTCCTTGGGTGTCTTAAGAGAAGACGGCACATGGGGTATGAGATGGTCTTTGATAGAATCAACAATGATTCTCTTTTCCTTGACCAAGTTCTTCTTATGCAATACCTTGGCCTCTTCATCCTCTGGGATAGGGATGTCTTCTTTCACATATGAGTCCAACTCATTTTCTTCCAGGATTAACCCAATCCTATACTTCCAAGCTCGGAAGTTATCAGCCCCTTCAATCTTATCCTCAAGCTTGGTGTGGAGAGACATCTTAAAGAGTACTTAAAATGGAAATAGAAAAGATTTAGGTCTAACCACTTGAAATGCTGAAAACTGGATCTGGTCCCGGATTAGGGTTTGTCGGAAAAACCCTAAAAATTTAAAATGTGAATTTCAAATTTATGAAAGGATAGAAAGATGCGCCTTGATGAGCTGATCAGCCTGGTGTATTCAGAATTTGAGATCAGCAAAGTTTTGCCCTTTAGAATTGCCTTTTTGTCCTCCCGGGTTCACTAAGGAGAGCCTTGAATTAGGGTTTGAGTTTCCAGGAGATCTACCCAGCCAAAAATCTCGATCCAAAGCTCTAAACTTTTATTTTTGCAAGGAGCTTCCAGCTATGCCTTCAGATTCCATAAATTCCTATTTTTGTGGAAACCCTAATTTTTAGGGCCAAATCTGAAAATGCTCGAAATTGAATTCTGATTGGACAGATATATGCGCCTTGATGAGTAGAGTCAATCTACTATACTGATTTTCAAAAATCTATGGAGAGAAACCCAATAAACAAGGAACTCAAGCTTCTGTCACTGCAAAATGTCTTCTTCTCAGGTTAGCTCTGATACCATGTTAAATTTTAAGCATTAATTCATAATACTCTAGGATCTTTGCTGAGAGATTAACATATACAGTATATCAATGCATGACAATCACAATATGACAATCATCACAAGAATCAAAAGCATAAGAGACAAGAGACATAGAGTTTCCGTGGGGAAAACCCTAAGGTGAAAAACCCCACAACTTCCTCAGAGATAGAGAGAGCAATGGCTCAACCAAAGTACAACCAAAATACACTGAGATAGTCTCCTAGTAGCAGATGATCCTCCTCCTCACTAGTGCGCCACTTTCTGAGTGAGAGTGAGTTACTTTTCGGAGTGAGTAAAATAGAGATCTCCGATCTCTATTTATACTAACCTTTTTTCCCAGTGACCTTATGGGGCCGACTTGTCTAGCTAGGTACATCCACATTATAATATATATAATTCAGGGCCGACCCCACATGGTGGTCTAATAACCCATCAGCAAGTACACACACTTGCGACACTTGTCAATCCACATGGCGACACTTCCTTATAGAGGAATGACACATCTCTTATAAGAGTACAATAAATATATATATAAAATACATAGATGAAATACATTCCGAAGTTACATATACATCAACAAAGCAAGCTCCGAGGAAGTGGTATTTGAAATTTCACATGTTTATGGAAGAACACGGTTATAGTAGATGTCGTTTTGACCACTGTGTTTATTTCAAGAGGCTAGATAATGGAAGATATATTATATTTTTATTATATGTGGATGACATGATTGTTGCAGGGTCTAACATGTAGGATATAAATGTGCTCAAAAGGAAGTTAGCTAATTCATTTGCGATGAAGGATTTGGGTGCTACAAAACAAATCCTTGGTATGAGAATAACAAGAGACATGAAAAATCGCAAATTGACATTGTCTCAGGGTGAGTACATAAAAAAATTGTTGGAGAGGTTTAAAATGCAGAATGAAAAACCAGTTAGTACACCTTTAGCCATCCATTTCAAACTAATTAAGGATATGTGTCCCAAGGCACATGAAGAGATAAACTACATTCCCAAGGTTCCCTATTCATTAGTAGTTAGCATCTTCATGTATGCCATGGTGTGCACAAGACAAGATATTGCACATGCAGTGCGAGTTTTCAACAGGTATATGAACAATCCGGGTAAAGAACATTGGAAGGAAGTACAGTAGATTCTCAGTTATTTGAGAGGTACTACTACTCATGCATTATGTTTGGAGGTTCAGACATTGTTCTACATGGATATGTTGATGCATATATGGAAGGTGATAAAGATGGAAGAAGGAGCACCACAAGGTATGTCTTTATTGTAGGTGGAATAACATTAAGTTGGATTTTGAAAATGAAAAAGGTTGTTGCACTTTCAACAATGGAAGCAGAGTATGCTGCTTCCACATAGGATGATAAAGAGATGATTTGATTACATAGGTTCATGGAGGAATTGGGTAAGAAGAAGGATAATAGAAAGTTGTATAGTGACATCCAGAGTGCCATTCATATTGCGGAAGAAATCAAATTTCCATTTTCAGACAAAATATATACAACTCAAGTACCATTTCATACAGTCTGTTCTGGAAGATGAACTGTTGAAGTTGGAAAATATACTCACTAGCTAGAATCCTGCAGACATGTTGACAAAAGTGGTCACCAAAGACAAACTGAGTTCCTTCTTAGTTTCAATTGGCCTTCAAGCATGAAGGTGAAGATGATAAATTTTCCACTTCCAAGGTTCAGAGCATAGTTCAATAGTTGTAGTAGCGGTGGAGTTGTTGTGATCAGTTCCCAAGTGGGAGATTGTTGGTTGTGGAGCCTGATCTTCATTATTCAGAGATCGTGTTTCAGTCGTGTCTGGATCCTATCCCATGACGGGGGGGATTCCCCCACCAATATATTTACGATGGGGGGTATAGGGAGGTAGCAACTACACTTTAGGAGCCCCCCCTGGTGGGGGTTCGGGGGCAGGGCCACCGTAGTGAATTTTTTGGGTAAAAATCCTTTTAAAATGTTGTAATTTCATTGTCATTGGGTGTAAAATGTTGTAAAAATCCTTTTTGGGTGATTTACGAGCCCATGGTATTGGGTGTTCCATAGTATATTCCCATGGTAATACCTCTTTAAAAGGAAGGAATTGTAATATGGTTGTAGCATTGTAAAGATATCTATGATTTTGTAAGAGAGACTATGAGAGAGTGAAGAGGAAGTTGCAGCGGATGTGCTGCAGGTTGTATCCCTTCATTTGTTCATAGTATAATAATAAGGACTGGCAATTTTTGCGGGGATGTAGCCCATCTTGGGTAAACTGGATTTTATATTGGTGTATCTCTTGTAATGTGTTTTATGTGATTTATATTTTCATCTTGTTTATTTTTATTTCTCTACGATCCTTTTTTTCTAACATTAAGGTGGATAACCTTTCACTTGACAAGAACTCACAATACAAAAATACTCGAAAAAACAATAAATTTCCTTCTATCTCCTTAAATAGGATCTTAATAGAAAAATCCTAACTACTTGTGGTCCCATCATTAATAAGTAACAACTACCTAGTGGGCCTTAAATAATAAACAATACCCTTTTACGGTAAAATTAATCCACTACTACGTAATTGGCCTTCTACAAAGAAGATGGTTGCATACATTAGTTAACTAACTCCTAGGAAAACTAATGTAGGGAAGTTAGGATAGGACCCTAACATGTCTTCCCCCTTAAAATTAGTGTTTCCATCAAGGATATAGGTTAGGAAGTTGATATAGAATCATCGTAGTTCCCATCTGGAATCTTCTAGCTACATATCTTCCACTAAACCAGTAATTCTCATACAATGTGCTAGAACAAATGATGCTCTATGGTATGAAATACTACTTCCAATTGCATTTAAATAGATATTTTTTTCATCAATTTTTGGAAAGTTGGTTTTCACCTTTCAATTTGATCCTACTACCTTCTTTAGGCAAGACACATGATAGATTGGATGTCTTGTATTGGGATAGAAGAGATAGTTTGTAGGCCACTTGTCCAATTTGTTGGATAATCTTATAAGGCCCATAGATCGTTTGTTTTGGTTTATGCGAGGATTTATCTTTGAGTGATGAGTTTTTATAGGGTTGAAGGTGAAGAAACACTTGATCCCCTTCTACAAAAGGGAATTCTAAGAAATGTGTACCATCCAAATTGTGATAGCCAAATTGTCCTTAAGTGTGTAGAGAATGACTTCTTGGGTTTAAGGTTTTATATAAACTACATGAACCTTGGAGGTTCCTAGTAAATATGAATACATTGATAGGGGATTTTGGCCATAGGAATCTTCATATGGTGTCATTTTGGTAGATCAATTATAAGTGGCATTGTATCACCAAGCTGCAAGGGGATTCCATTGTGCACATTGGTGTGGATTTCTAGAAGTGAAGCATCAAAAATGTGTTTCTAAGAACATGTTGACCATTTCTATTAGACCACATGTTTGGGGATGATATGGAAATATCATATCCAAATGGTTTCCCTAAGTTTTAAATAAATCCTACCAAATTGTTTAGTGAATGTGGGTCTCAATCTGAGATATTGAAAGTGGGCATGCCATGTAACTTAAAAAACTAATCCATGAAGGATTGGGAAACTAAAGAGGGGTTAAATGGATGTTATAAGACACGAAAATGAGAATATTTGGGTAGACAAACAACTACAACCATGATCATTTATTTGTTTCCTAATAAAATCCATAAAGGTTCTAGTCCATATATGTGTTGGGTTGGTAGTGGTTTCAATGACCCTACCATGTTTACCATATCACCCTTGTTTCTTTGGCAAGTCTCGCATGCCACTACAAAATCTTGGATTTTGGTTTTTGTAATGTAAATAGGGAGGATAATATGGGGCACCTAGGGAGGTACCTAAGGATATAATTATATGTATTGAGTCCGTATTTATTAAAAAATTCACATGTAGTGTGAAAAACAACAATTGTAGTAAGTCTTACTAAAAGGTTCCTCAATCCTCCTACTAGAATCTTCCTTCTCTAGAAAGTATCTAGAAGGTTCCACCTACTAGAAATATTCTTATCTAGAAAGTACCTAGAATGTTGGATAGAAACTATGTAAATAAGTAGAAGCAATGGAATGAGATGTCTTTTGAAGTGTGTTGGATGTAATAGTTGTAGAAAGCATAGCTTGTGGATTGACTCCTTACCAAAGGAATAGTTGATGGTGTTACCCTACCTTAAGGGTATTTTATACATTATTGTTTGATTATATTGTTGTTCATTGTATATTGTATGGATTTATTGTATTATTTTAAACTTGATTTATATATTCTATTTTTACATCTATTAAGGAACACAACATTTGGTATCATATCACTTTCTTGGGTTGAAAAATTGGAAGTTTTGTTTTTATGCTTGTGCATAAATTTGAAAGAAAAAAGAGGGTGTTGTAACACTCCCATCATTTTCTTGGAATTTTTGGATAGAATTGGTAGAAACTAATTGTATATTTTATTTCCTCACATAAAATACACAATTTAAAAAAAAAAAATCTTGAGTATAAGTTGAGACAAAGGAGAGATATTGAAATTTTTATTTTTATTTTTTTGTCTGATGATGATGGTTGTGGGAATTGCAGAGGACATAAATTTTGATAGGGAGATCATATTGCAACCAAATCAATTCCATTCGATAGAAATTTTTTGGGTATTTTCTATGTCATATTATATGATATGTTTCTAGTCAATATTGAGCGGTATGCATCTATTATAAATTTTCACCCTCAAATCTTCATGAAATTAAAGAATGGAAAGATGGTTGAGAAAATATTTATAAGATATGTATAATTGGAAGCTATAAAGTAGATAAATTATAAATTTAAGGATGAATGTATGTATGATAGCACATATTCTTTCATCATTAGAGAGTATATCAAAGAAATAACTTCATGGTATGAATTAAAAGATAGTTATGATGACTGGTATATGGAAAATATTATTATTTAGGAAGAAAACTACTTCCATTTTATTTTGTATGAATCTTATCCACCATATGAAGCGAACCTCATGGTTTTCCAATCTGCTTCTTCTATAATAGTAGAGTTCCCTTCAGAGCTATCTTTTTAATGCTACATGGAAGATTTGTTTTAATTAGATAGTTATACTTATCCACATGAACATGGTGGGAATTTGAAGCATAACACTCAGTGATTCATGGATAATAGGAGTCATTTGTTAGGTGCCATATTTTCCACCTAGACATGGGACATAATTTTTTGGATGAGTCTCTTGGGTTACTTCAATGTTGTAACTAATCCTTGCACAAAGGACACTTTCTTTTTTAGAATTGTGGTTAGAAATCATACATGGGACCCATGTTTATGGTGGAGCTTATTTGACTACTTTATCATGGTTATAACTTGTATATCTAACTGTATTTCACTATATTACTTCAGCATTGTGCTCAACACTCATCTATGGGAACCTGGTTTATGGTTGTGCTTCCTCACATCAATCATCGACACAACAATTTTGAAAGGGGGGTGGAATGTAGGGTAGTTAGGGAGGATAATAAGCACTACCTAGGGAGGTACCCAAGATGATAATTCTATGTATTGAGGCCATATCCATTAAATAAGGCCCATGTAGGGAGGATAATATGCAATACCTCAGGAGGTACCCAAGATGATAATTATATGTATTGAGGCCATATCCATTAAATATGACCCATGTGGTGTGAAAATTAATAAGTATAATAAGGTTTAATAGAAGGTTCCACCTAGTAGAACATTCATTCTCTAGTAAGTACCTTGAAGGTTCCACCTACAATAAAGTTTGTCTCTAGAGAGTACCTAGGAGAGTAGATAGAAACTATATAAAGATGTAGAAGAAATATAATGAGATTTTTTGTGAAGTACATTGGAAGTAATAATTATAGAAAGGATATTCAGGAATGACCACAATTATGAAGTGCTATGGTTATTTTTCATCTATCAGAGGTGGTTTGACAAAAATATAGAAATTCTATCAAAAGATATTAGATCTTCAATTTGTACAGCTATCACTAGAAAAATCCTTAAATATATGATTTAAATATATAGATATATATTTACAGCGATGCATGAAGGTGAATTTATATTACATTGCAAGGGAAATGTAAATGACCATTCATAAATACATGTCACTCCATTTAAAATAATATAATTATAACGCCCTGTAATAAGTACATTACAAGTCATCCCTCCTTGAAATGCTTCGTCCTTGAAGTAGGGGTACAAATGGGTGTCTCAATCTAAAATATTCATTTTCCCAAGTAGATTCATCTTTTGGAATATTCTTCCATTTAATAAGATATTCATTGACATTTCTTGAGCGAAGGACCTTGGTTTTGACATTAATGATTGCTTCAGGTTCAAGAATTAATATTCCCTCCTCATCTAAAATAGGTATATCTGTATGTACAGGTGTTAATAGACCTTTTTTTTTTCAAATAAGAAACATGAAAACATCATGTAATTTCCCTTTGTGTGAAATATCAAGAGAATATGATACCTTTCCCATCCTCTTTTTAATTTGAAAAGGACCATAAAACTTGGGTGAAAGATTATGATTTTTTAAATTTTTGAGTGAATTTTGTTTGTAAGGTTGAAGTTGAAAAAACACCTAGTCTTCTATTTCAAACTCATGGTTGGTTCTTCCTAAATTAGCTTGTTGATTAATATGATTTCTTGCTTGCTCAAAATGATGTTTTGGTATAAAACGAAATTCATCAGAAGTGGATAGGAATTCTTTAACAATAAGTGATTTAAACTTGGAGACAACATATTCTTTACTTGTTGGTGGAGAGCACCCATATAAATCTTCAAAAGGAGTCACTTTTATTGACATATGATAAGTGGTGTTGTACCAGCATTCAACAAGATGTAACCAATTGTATCATTGAGTCTCACGATCATTCACAAATATTCTCAGGTAATTTTCAAGGAATTTGTTCACAACATCAACATGTTCATCTATCTAGGGATGGTAATAGGTGCTCATTATTAAGGTGGTCCCAGCCTAGAAAAAAAGTTATTTCCAAAAATTACTTGTAAACTTGGGATCCCTATCGTTGGAAATAACTTTTTTTAACATAAACTTGAAACAAAGATTGTGTTAAAAATATTGTGCATAGCCATCCATATACATAAGAAAAAATAGTCTCAGAGATAATATTTCCTGTATCGGAACAACTAAAGTAGGAGCATCCTTAAAATTACAAAATTTCCAGATAGGTTTTCTATATTTGACCATATTGTGGGAGGGATAAACCCTAACATACTATTTACACAAAAGAACACAAAAAAAATTAAACATTTTGCAGTTTGAATCATTCTCCTATTCGTTTCTTCCTGAGAGGCCATAGACTGGTTGTTGGATTGAAGCTTCTTCCATTGGGTGGACCCCTTCATCTGTTGACTCCTGGCAGTGACTACACTGATTAATCCTGCCAATCTTTAATATTTATTCTTTGATGATGTCCACAGTACCCATTAATTCTCTCATGTTCCCTTCTAGATCCTCTATTCGTGATTAAAAATAGAACAGTTGAGCCGAGACGTATTTGGTTTCCTGTGAAACTTTTGTTGTTTCCTCTACACACTACTTCATGTGTACTTCATATACCCTCTGGAGGTTCTTCTTGAAATCCTCCATGCTTCCTTTTATATAAGCATATACCTACGACCATACTGCCATGCCTTCTACTAAATAAATCGAGGAAAATGATTGTATACAAATATCTTGGGAAAAAGAGGGAGCCACAATGACAGATTTAAAAGGGAGAACCTGATATCGCTCACGGTCTTCCCCCTATGATTCCCATAATTTATCTATGGACGAGAACTCCCCATGTTGTTCATGCAATTTCCTCTGCTAATTCCCTTTCATTCTACTTGATACTTCTATCAATGAAACATAAATGTGACCTATGTCAACGAATGCAATTGAAGGGACTATCAACATGCTGCAATTAAGGCTCTAGCAGAGGACTAACCTTTTGGGATAGAGAAATCTATCCCCACCATGAAAATCACCATGTTTCTCCCATAGTGACGGGAAAGGGAGGAGCCTCAGGTTACAAGCAAGGAGCTTATCATCCAAGTTGATTCGAACTTGCAAAGGCTCGATAGGGAGGCTTAGGGGATACATTTAAACACATTGTCCTTGTTTGCATAAACCACTATTCTTAGATTGTTCCTAACTCCTTGATTAGCTAGTTTTTCAGCAAATCCATTTTTTTCCCTTGTGATGTGATAATAAAAGGGATAGCAAGGCTTGTTGATATCCATTATACATTCATATATTTTGTGGCATCTTGAGGAGCCTGCATCATAACCTTGCCTCATATTTTGAATTACCTACATGGAATCTCCAAAGACCATCAACCTTGGAATTTTCAGAGTTGAGATAAGCTCAAGTCCAAGTAGAAGGGAAATCCATTCAACTTCATTAGTGATTTTAGTTCCTATTCCCCAAGCAAAAGAGTTGATAAATTTTTCCTCCTAGATCGAAGATGATCCCTCCTGTACCTTCCACCCCTAGGTTTCTTTTTGAATCCCCATCAAAAAACAGAGAGAAGCAATGATGCTTGGTCCACCAGAGTTTGAAATCTTGCTTATTCTTTTTAAATTCCCATTTTGAAGACTTCCCTGCACTTTTTTTGGACTGAAGAGAGCTCACTTGAAGAAAACCTTTTGCTCAAATTTCCTCTCTGGATGAAAGGGATTTTGAATCAAGGATAGAGAGACTACGAGAGGCCAAGAGTTTGGATATTACATTTACATCTATATAGGTTTCCCTATTATAGTCTGATTCTTGTTTTCAAAGATCATTTTATTCCTTTCTATCCAAATTTTCCAACATATATTCTTTGGGAGAGCATTCCAAATCCTTTGAAGAGTCGGTTTCTTTTGCAGTGTTCCCTCACAAGCTTTTCTCCAATTCCCAATTAGCTCCTGAACTTTCCCAAGCTTGGAGAAGTTCACACAAAGGATCCCAATGCTTTCTCCCATACATTTTTGGAAAAGACACAATGAAGAAAGAGGTGATTAGAGTCATCTTATGATGTTTTGCATAGGAAACACTAAGAAGGTCCCACAATACCTCTTTTTTAAATATTATTAGTAGTGAGAAGTTTGTTTTGCATTAGCAGCTAACCAAAAAAGTTAATTATAAGAATATGGTAAGAATTCCTTACCTTAGACCACATATTGGCTAAGGGATACAACTAAGAGAAATCCTTTAGTTTTCTATATACTTCTTTGACTGAATAAGACCCTCGAATCCCCTAACCCTCAAGGCCCATGTGTGATCCAAGACCCTTATATGTATGGGATCCTTCCCATGCTAGAAAGAGTGAAGAGAGATATATTCTTGCTAAAGATTTGCCATAGGATATAAGGATTTCCATCCGTTCCAAACTCCATTATTCACACAAATAGATATATCAAAAGTATGATGTATCCATTATCGTGGAGCCAAGTGCAAATACCTGCAAGTTCTATAATTGTTCCTAGGGGAGGCTGCCCAAGGATGTTATCAGTCCATAAATTGTTTTTTTTTCCATTTCCCAGGATCCAATGGAGGGGATCTCTTATTAGACTAGATAAGGATTTACAAATATCCCATATAGGATACCCTGAACCTGGAAAATCCTGATCCAGACAACTCATGCGAGGTTTTCTTATATATTTTCTCCTAATGACCTCCTTCCACCATTCTTTTCTCCTCGAAACCAACCTCCAAAGTACTTTGGCTCCCATTTATATGGCCATTTTCCTTGGTTCTCTCCGAATGATTCCTCCATTCCCATTTGACTCCATAATTCTATTCCATATCAATATATGGAACTTTTTATTGGTAGAATTCCCTCCTCGCCAGAGGACTTTCCTTATCTCAAGGATGATGTTGTTGATTACACTAGTAGGGACCAAAATAAAGGCACTTGTATAAACAGGGTATGAAGAAGAAACTGATTTGATGATAATTACTTTCCCTACAAGGTTCGACCACCTCATGCCCCAATACTACATCTTATCTTTAATATTTCAAGGATGACCAGTCCAACTTGAATTTGAATCCTAGGACTTGAGATATATCATTTAATACCATGGGTCTATAGTTCCAACCATAAAGGCACTACAGAATTTGAACCCAAAATCCGACGAGAAAATCCAACAACATCCGACGAAAAGGACTGTGTCGTCAGATTTCACCTTCAAAAGTACGAAATTTAATGATTTTTTTTAATTGATAGAAGGGTCCATCGGATATCTGATGGCCCTCAAATATCCGACGATGTTTGTCGAATAGTGAGTCTATCCGACATAATAGTATTCCTGAGGATGTCGGATATCTGACCATATATTATGCCCGAGGATGTCGGATATCCGACATCATATTATGCCCGCGAATGTCGGATATCCGACATTATATCATGCCCGCAGATGTTGGATATTTGACATCTATTATGCAATGGTAACTATGCTTAATTCATTGGTAACATGGTCCCTAAGTTACTCAATGAATCTTCTAACTTGAAAATCCTCATCTTTCCCATGGACATACTTATATATTTCTATGAACCTCCATTTGTATTCTTCATCTATCATGTTTTTTTGATTCAATGCATAATAGTCATCTTATTTTCTATGATAATACATTTCACCTAGACAATTGTATTTGAAATGCTTCTTAAAAGTGTTCCATTCCAGTTGTTCTTCATCCACTTTCTCTTTCTTATTCAATTAGTCCCACTAGAGGTTTTCATTATCTGTTAGTTAGTATCTAGTCAATTTGGTCATCTTCTTGATAAAGGTTCTCTTGGACTAAGGATATATTTTCCTAATTTTATTATTAGTTAAATGTTAACCCTATTTGTGGCTTCCCACTTTCACTTGGAAAGGCAAGGGAAGCACCATTAGAGCATGGTTGATGTGTCTCTGTTTCAACGTTTTACTGTGCTGTTGTATCTATATATATCTTATTGATTTGGAGTTTTAGTCCTTATTTTCCTTTTTCCTTGGTAACTTGCAGGTTCTATTTCAGGCCACCATTTTAACATGATTTCTGAGTTTCAGTCCTTCAGTAATGAGTTGTTTCCTTAACATGAAATCCTGCAATGTGGAATCAGGTTTTTTATTCTTAGTCATACACGTTTCAATGATTTTTTAAAAACTTAGTACAATATCTATTTAGAAATTGATATATTACGTCATATCTCATGCTTTCTTCATATCCCTTGCAGGAAAATAGTCTTTTGGTAAATATCATATCAATAAATAAAGTAAATAATTGAACATTGAATTATTCAGCTATGGTCATCCATTCCAATGAGGTGTGTCTCTATTTTGCAGTTTTCTATTTCAGTTTCAAAGTAAAATATTGATTATGGCCATCCATTCCATTGAGGTATGTCTCTATTTTGTAGTTTTTTATTTTGGTTTCATTGATTTATCTCATCAACAAGGGAGCTTTTAATCATGAACGTGGATGTGCTTCTTCAATTGATATAATTTTGGTTTTAATCATGAACATTGCTGTGATTTTTCCATTGGAATAATTTTCTAGGAATTGTTACATATGTTCCCTTCTCACAACACACTCTTCATATAATATAATTTCTAGTTTAATATATGGTATCCCATTAACCATTTTGTTCCTATGTAAAATATTAAGTTATGCAAAATTTAAATGAGTAAAATCATATGCATAAGTAAATGTAACCCCTACTAATCCACATTGTTTATAACCCCTAGTTATAGACAAGCCATAAACTTACCCATTAGATATCTAGTTCCAAATGGATACCCATTCACCAAAATTATTTGAGGCATACAATTTGGCTAGCCCAATTATATGGATTTCCAAATTAACCAAAGCTTAGACTTACCATTTCATCATCCTAACAATGTTACTCAATGATATTATATTAAATATATTTATATTAAAAGGGGGTAATATGACTTGTTTGAATTAATTCACTACACCTTTTGGTTTACTCATTCGATAACGCTCCACCATAGTAACTCATCACGCGCGTCTCAACTGTAACTCTGCTCACTATCAGGTGTTGGTATTTCTCCCCCGCCATAGCCACATTTTTACCTTTCTACTCTCCTTCCAAAGCTTACAAGGTCGCCGGAGCAGTTCGTATAAGAGGTGGTGAAGGTTGCATAGGTCACCACAGAGTTCACAGAGGAGTTTGAGGAATTCGCATAGGAGGTTGAGGAGGTCGCAACGGAGGTCGAAGAGGTTGAGGAGGTCATAGGAAAGGTGAAATAGGTCATCAAGGAGGTCAAGAAGCCACATAGGACGCAATGCCTCCAAAATCACTTTGTACCCACTTCATTTACCTTTTTATTGATTGAATGCATGAATGATTGAGTGATTTGCTTTCATGATTGCATTGCCAAGGATTTCACCTAGAGCAGGGAAATCTATATTTTCAGATGATGGGAAATCAGAGGAAAGCTATTAATTGAAAGACCTATTTCCAATCTTACCTATTAGTTATTATTAATTATTTTTTATTTTAAAGTCTTATGCAATGATAACAATATCCGATTGGTCCAGAGAAAAATGTTCAGAACTGCCCCCTGAATAGAAACAGAATTAATTTTAGCCCATTTTATTATTGAACCTACCAATTTGGTTAAGAACTGGCTCGGTCTGGCCTCAACCGGTCCAACTAGTGGCACTTATTTGCCCAAAAAACAAAAAAAAACCCAAAACCAAAAAAAGTAACTACCCCTCCTAAACAGTCATCCAATGTTAAATAGTGATGCTCCCCCATTTCCTCACACTCTTTTCATTGATCATTTGTGAGCATTTGGAGATCATGGAGATGCAGTGAAGAGATTTGATTCAGAGCGAGCTTGGAATTGATTTGGTACTTTCTGTGGGATTCTTTTGGTGGATTTGGTATCTACTAATGATTCACTTGGAGGATCAAGGAAAACATATATAAAGACAAAAAAATATCTTTATTACCATTTCCCAACCCGATTCAGACTGTTATTTCTCTGGTTCATTCAATGTTTTTTTAAACTTCTATCTTTCTTGTCTATATTCCCCTATCCTACTCATTCTCCTATCCTATTCACCCCTACCATAAGGAGATCAAATGTTGAGTTGTGTCCAACCATATTAGGCCTGTAGCTTGTAAACCTCAGAAGCACATATTGTAGCTTGTAGGAAACCATTAGGTTTGGAAACTAAGAGATAAGAGGACAGAGGATAGAGGAAAGCAATGAGTTTCTCATTGGAACTTTGGAAAATAAAAATCGGTAGGGAAGTAAATAGGGAATAATGGTTGAATTGAATGCCATTGTGGAAACTAAATATCCACAATTATTTCAAACACCTTGCATTGTAATTCTTTGAATTTAGTACTTAAATATATTGATTTGGATGTGATGTGCATGGTAGTTGTAGACTTGTTGTAGGTATGGTGATAGACATCTTGGTGTAGAGTAAGGTTAAGTATTGGTTACAAGTCTATTTACACTAATACCTCACATTAAACCCTTCCAAAATGGTATATTTACCATTGAAGCTTGGATTCTAAAGCATGATATTTGCAACTAATCTAGCATACACCAACAACAAATAGAAACATGCTGCTTGTTGTCAATGTTCATCATTTTTTAGGGCTGCAACTTACCCATAATGGCTCCTCTTACCTTCCATAGGGATGGAAGGACTCATTGCACCGAGTGAAACGAGGTGCTCTACAAACCAGTATGGGGGAGATGTTGTAACGTGTGTGATGTAACGTTTGTTACTAACAAAATAATTAAAAAAATTCATTGTACCGAGTGAAACGAGGTGCTCTACAGCCCAGTATGGGGGAGATGTTGTAACGTGTGTGATGTAACGTTTGTTACTAACAAATAATTAAAAAAATTCATGTCGGCTCATTAAATAAAAAATTATGGAAAGTATTTAAAAAAAATCCATGTCGGCTCATAAAATAAAATAATATGAAAAGTAATTAAAAAATAGATGTCGTTTATAAAATAAAAACTTAAAACTTAAACCCGGATCTATCAATCAAGAGAGATCAAATTTCTTGATTTTAAATTAAAAAAAAGAAATACACCTCGATAAATTGGATCCCTCTCGGTGCTTGATAGATACGGGTTTAAGATGGATCTATGCTAGTTAGTCCACCAATAGTAGCTAGGGCATCACCAAATTGTTATCAAAATGATGTAACCCACCTTTCCAAGAGTGTGAAGAGTCATTGTGAATTCCAAAAAACCTCTTGGAGGATGAAATCAAAGGTTGTATCTAATTGTATTTATATTTAATTCTCATCAATATAATATGGTCAAGTATTTTTGGAGTTATTTCTAGGTCTGTCAAAAACCTTATTGGGATACATAAACTATGAGTTTTAAAATACACAAAATTAAATTTCAGAGACAAAACACACAAAACTTTGTATCTTGAGTTGTAGGAATACAAAATTTCTCCCTTATGAGACCATAAGAGTTCTATTCACCTTATAACGAGTTTGGCATAAGCATAGGAGTTCTTCCTCATATACCTCATTGCCAATTGCTAAGAAATCACCAAAAATGTCTTTAGATTTAAGCAAGTGGTTTGAAATTGAATCACCTTGTTTTATCTCCCATTGAGAACAATTTTACAATTAGAATTCATCCATCACCTTCAACCTCATCCACATTATAAATGCATTATATGTTTCTTTTCCTTTTGGCATTATGTCATCATTGTTGAAATTATAAGTGAGACATGGGGATAAAAAAGAGACTCCACACAAATATTCTAAGAATAAAGGTAGTGGGTGATTGTCCCCACCCACAATCCAACCTCATGCCCATTTAGAAGTTGTTCCAATGCCACATAATATAACCCTACACTACTATTAGAGGGAAATAATATGGGCTAATGTTTATAATCCCCAATAAGAGGGTTGGTAACTCATTGAAAAAGTAGAGAAGATGATTAACTTCTCCTAAACACTATTATGCACTTGCACACAATTATAAAATAAATCCTAAACAAGCAATCCTAAACACTATCCTTGTATTGACAAACATTAACTGCCTACAATACCAAGTGACCTCTATAAGGTGATTAAAAAAACTAGAGTATTACTCTGCATCAGCATTCACAACACTGATGAATATACCCCCCTCATACAGCCCAAGATGTTGTGCAGAAGGAACATCCATTGAAACCCACATAGTATACATTTCTCTGCATACAGTAAGACCATCCTAAGTCGGTCACATAGTTATTGCACAATCTTCACATGCATTCAACATCGAGCTTCATCTGGAAACACACCGAAAAACGTCAATATTTTAGTGTCACCACAAACTCAAAACATAGAATTGCTAATAATTTTTTGTAGAAGACAACTTAGAGGGACATATAAAAACCTTGTTTCACTACATTTTCTCTCATTCTATCACTCATTTCACTCATCTTTGTCATGGTTTTTGGAGAAATCAAGATGTAAGTTCTAAGCTTGTTCTCACATAGTTTTTGATGCCTCACTTAGTCTATTCTCAATGTTTACTTTAGTATTTCCATTTTTTATTTATCTCAATTGAAAACATTTTTGGTTTAATGCTGTAACGATTCCACTTCATCACCGAGGAAAATCTGTTTGGGCAGCTGTCTAATTGGCCAGTTTGTTCTTTAAGCATGAGACATGGAAAACTTCATCAAGTCTACCTTGGTTAAGAAGTCCATTGAATAAGCCAAATCACCCACATTTTGTAGTAGGCTATAGGGAACATAAAACTTGGGTTGAATCTTGCTCTTACTTTTTTTCCCAAGAGTTGTTTGATTGTATTTTGGAGACACATAACTACATATCCTAATTTGAAAATAGCTATTTGAATGGTGTTGGTATATCTATTACTTGATCCTATTAATTTCCATGATATGTTGTCCTTTGGGATGTTTAAGCTATACACATTTCTTGAAGAGTGTTAGCTATTGCAAGACTTTAACATTTTGGATAACCAAGTCCTTTAGATATGGGGTCCCATAGCTATATAATGTACTAAATCCTAAAGGGGGTCATTTGGGTTGTAGAGTGATAAGTAAATTTGTGCCAATATTAAGAAAAATCCAACCATCATATCCATTTAGTTTGTTTGCCTCGTGTACATTCAAAAATCCCCCTCAAGGAACTTATTACTTAAATTTGATTGTCCATTTGAGGGTAGTAGACAGTGCTCATATTTAAAGTGATTATTGTTACTTAGAAAAACTCTTGCTAGAAGTGACTTACAAAATTGGTATCCCTATTGATAATGATGTGGTTTTGGATTCCATGAAGCTTGAAATTCATGCTTGAGGAATACATCAACAATTTTAGATGTCGTAAGCTTGGTAGTCATAGGGCTGAAATGGGCATACTAAAATGATCAACTACCACATAATAACATCCTTACCTTATGAATTTAGAAAACATGTGATGAAGAACATAGATACTTCTTCTCAAATCTAATTTGGGATGAAAATAGGTTGGACAAAAGAAGGATAAGGGATCGTTTCCACCTTGTTCAGTTGACAATTTTCACATTTTTCTACAAACTTCTTAGTTTTGGAGTTCATTATGTGCCAATACAATTTGGAATAGGTATTCTTATATTTTTTTTGGGAATTCCACATGCCATGTAGAGGGTGATGCATGCCCATGCTCAAATGCATTCTAAATTAGAGCAAATCCATGTCACATATATATAAGTTTTTTGAAGAGGATGATGCCATTTTTGACCATCCAAAGCCATCCCTTATTTCCATCTATAACATATTCAATAGATACCAAGTCAAGGGAGCATTCAATAGATACCCTAAATATTCAAATGTGTTTTTTATTTAAAATTTGACATTTAGAAGCCTTAAATGAGACATTTTCATCCATTTTAATTCAATTTATAGACCCTAGATTAGGCATAGTTATAAACCCACATTAAATGGATGATGATTGTGAAATGCATTAATTACCAGCTAGAGAAATAAGAATTAGCATTCATGGCATAGATGTCAGTGTTTCATGGCATTCATACATTTTCAAAAGCATTCTATAACAATAGGTCCACAGATATGGTTAGTTTCCTATGCATATTTTTTGTTTAGGGTTCCCATGTTGCATCTTTTGCTGGAGGGACCTACCATTTTATATTTTAATTAAATTTTTTCCTATTGCGGAGAATTTTCACCTTTTTCCCAACTCCCAAGGATACTCGATTTTTCTACTATCAATTTCCCTTCATCATCGAGGAAAATCTGTTTGGGCATCTGTCTAGTTGGCCAGTTTGTTCATGGAAATATTCATCAAGTATTCCTTGTTTAATAAGTCCATTGAATAACCCACATCACGCACATTTTGTAGTAGGCTATAGGGACCATAAAACTTGGGTTTAATCTTGCTCTTACCTTTTTTCCCAAGAGCTGTTTGATTGTATTTTGGAGACACATAACTAGATATCCTAATTTGAAAATGGCATTTTTAATGGTGTTGGTAGATCTATTACTTGATATATAAGTTTTTTGAAGAGGATGATGCCATTTTTAACCAGCCAAAGCCATCCCTTATTTCCATCTATAACATATTGTAGAAATTGGATTGTGGGAGGACTGACTATGTAATCATCAATGAGGTTTTGTAGCTAAGTAGATTGATTGATTGAATTGGTGTTCGACAATTGCATTCTCTTTTCCATTCTCATATATGATCTCATAGTTGTAGGTGCAAAAAATCAGACCATGGTGACCAAATTCTGCACTTAGCTATTCAACCTAAAATTCTAGATAGTTCAAAATTGAAAACACCATTCAAAATAACAACTATAGAGTACATTAACCTACAAAGACATAATGATGATAATATGAATAGAAAACATGCAAATTTGGAATTCCAAATCATCATCACTGTTTCTTTATTTTAAAATTTGAAAACAATAAACTAAATGATATAGCTCAAAAACTCAAACTCTTGAACCACCACAGTGGTGTGGCTTTCTTATCCTTTTTAGACTTGGAAGAAGAATAGGTACAACGAATTTCGACACATGCAAAACAACACCTCAACTGAAAGTATTAAACTCTAACCCTAATGTGCCTTCCTTGCATGGATAGATGAGCCAAGTTAAGTGCACCTCTATTGATGATGAACTAGGGCTTGCAAGCATTCATCCTCCTAAAGATTTGTTCTCTAACTCAAAATGGGAACCCAAATGCATGAGTTCCTGTTTCTAACTAGGCACTACACCTTCTAATTAATTGTACATGCAATTACTAATTAAAGGAAAACCCATAATTAAAACTGAATTACTAAATATGGAAAGCATCTAAATTGGAATTGAGTTGAGAATGGTGTATGCATGCTACTTGTCTCTCTTTCCTCCATATATGCTCCTATGCCCTCATTAACTACTGCATGGAACTGTTGAAGGAGGTTGTACTGCTATTGTTGTCTAATTTGATGGAAGAGAAAGTTGCCATAGATGGAACATAGTCCAAGCCACACACAGGAAAAACTAACACTCCCTCTAAGTGAAGAAAGTGTTATTCGCCAATCCAATCCTCTCCTTGAACATTTCATTCTTCCCCTTTGCTAGGGGCTTGGTCAAGATATCTACAACCTACTGGTTTGTAGGAATGCATTGAAGAACCAATGGTCCCTTATGTACCTTATTTCTAATGAATTCATAATTGTTCTCAATATGATTGGATAGATCATGAAATGCCTTATTCTCAGAGATTTTGATACAACCTTGATTGTCATAGTAAATCATGCTAGTGCTCAAAGAAGTTGTAGTAGAACCTGAATAACAATAGGGTTTTTTCCTTATAGAATGTGTAGCACTTATCTCGTCAACATCCAAGTCACTTTCATCCCATTGGATTTCCTCAAAATATTCAATACCAGTAGGGTGAGTTTTAGGAAGATGAGTAAAATCCCCACCCAATCCAGAAAATTCAATACAATGTGAATATGCTTTTAGAACAAATACTATAGGAAAACTTTGCTCCCCCCCCGGTGAATAAATCCCATTCCATTGTATACATTCTATCTTGGCCCCTTCATTAATTCACATGCATCATCCATACCAAAACCCTTAGAAAAAAAACACAGTAGTACTGTGTATGCGAAAAAAAGAACAGAGTTATTTGACTTTGTGGAATGCCACACTCCACTTAGCACCTAAGGACACCTCTCCATTGTCTTCCTTGTATTTTCCGTATAGGTGATACAAGGGCTCAAGGGAAGAAGTTCCGGTTAACCTTCTTGAACGTGTCATGAACGAGGTAGCTTAGTGGATTTTCTTCTAGGATTATTTTACTCAGGATCCATTTCGGTAGAGGGATATCCCTCCACTTTGGTCTCTCACTTCGTATTTTTCGACTTGGATTTCATCACCTTGCGGAGGATATGATTTGTTGAGGTCTCCAGACCTTAGTTAGGAAGATTGCTTGCTATCATACCTTTTAGATGGTATTTTATTTTATAGTGTTGCTTGTTGGCATTCTGGCCTTTTTGTTGTAGCTCGATTGCTGTGACATCGGTCTCGATAGAGTTTTAGAGATTGCTTTTGGCCTAAGCGCCTCTTCTTTTTTCTGGCTTCGCTTCTGCACGCTTAGTTTCTTTAGGGTTTTTGAGTTCTTACACAGTCAATTACCAATTATATGATGATGTGTGATGTCCTCTTCTCCTAGGTCTTCGAGATGGTTGAGTTAGATGGACTTCTCAAGGGATTGGAAACCCCTTGATGGAGCTAGTAACGCTTGACCTTAGGAGTAGTCTAGAGGACCACATGATCACATCATTCGTGTGGAATTTTCCTTTTATAGTGATTATGGATTTTCAGGTTATATGGAACACTGGTACATTTGAGAGAGATGATTGGTTGTACCCCACCTTGGTTGATTGAATTTTGGATCTTTCATTTTGTCGATAATGTTTTTGTGGTACCTTGCCTTTTACCTTTTGGGTCTTTTACTCATCTTGAGTTATCTTTTGATTTGTACCACCTTTTATGTTTTTGGTCTTATGGGTACTATGGTAGTTTTTCCACATTTGAGGTACACCCCCTTAGTCCAAATGGTTATGAGTCTTTATACCCACTCTTTTCTTTTTGACTTGTAGCTTATTGGTTCATCTTTATACCCTCACCTATTTAATTTTGTAACCTTGGTACCCACCTAAGACATTCTACTTTACTTTTTATTTATTTATTTTATTTTTATCTTTTATTTTCCAGATCTGTTTTTGAAGTTTGAAGGTTATTGAGATTTGATTGGTAACCTTTATGCCTACTGTGTTTTTCGATCTACTCTCCTTCTGCCTATTGGGGAGGTTGTGACACTCAAACTCATCCATCATCCCTAGTTTTTCTCTGTTGGTTGTTTTAGTAAGGTCAGTGAGGTCTTAAGGGTTTTCTTTACCCTTCTGTGTACTCATTATATGTGGAGTCCGTGAGTCTCTTTGGCCTCAGTCTATTGGCTGTCAGCTCATCTATGAGGGCCAAAATTTTGTATGGGCAGTTTGGACTGATTTTTTAAGTTATTTTGTTTTTTTTACTGACCTTTGTTTTATATTTCCATATTTTGTGTATGGTTCTTGATCTGTGGTTATATATATTTGTTGAGTTTTATTTGTGATGCTGAGACTTATTAAGGGATGATCTTTATTTTCATTGTACTGAGCCTTTTGACTGTCATTGACTTTCTTTGATTGACTGTACCATAGCCCAGTCATCTCTCTCTATCTGGTTTGTACTAACCCTCTAAAAGGGTCACTTGGTTCCTAGAGTTGACTGGCCTCTAGGAGGCACAGTCATTTATGAAAGTAACTCTTTTGAGTATATTACAAGAAAAGTCTACACCCAGGTAAGTATCTTCACGTATTTATTTTCTTGTAAATTAAAACAGTTTATTATTACATGTTACTGAAGATTACTTTAACATAGTGACCATCTGGTAGTGTTAAAGGTGAGAAGTTGAATTTTATTTTTTATTTTTTTTGTATTAAGCAGTTAAGACTTGTCCTGTTAGACAAAATTGTTGGTGATCATATATGTGTTGGTAAATTTTTTTAAGAGGGGTGGAACTCCTCAATTGAACTTGCGAGGAAAATGATTTTGGAGAATAAGTGTCTTGACTATGGGACAACAACAAATATCTATTAAAAAACATATGAGATATTCTTGGCACTAGGCGGGAAAATAATTATACACCTTCAATTACCTAGTACTATAGTGATGAGTGACTTAATGAAAAGCATGGAAATTCCATAATTTAATAGGATATATTAGGACAAAGCCATCCTTGAGAGGTGGAGAATGGATTTGTAGATTTTTCCACTAAAACTGAGAGATTTATATGTTACAACATGATAGGGACATGGGATTAAGAAGGTATATGATTGATGGGAAACACATGGGGTAGCATACACTCTTTTACAATAATTCATTACAAGGTTCCTTTCTTAGGTTAGATCATCCTTTTTATACAAGAGGAATTGGTGCACATATGAGAACGTGAACACTTTGAAAAACAACCATCTTGAATAGTCAAGAGAAGAGAGAAGAGGTATTCATGTATGTTCACGGAAACCTTTATCTTATATATAGGACAAGGGAAGAGTGGTAAAAGGGAAGGACAAAGATGGAGGTATTTCCTATTGATATGGGTTTGGATAGTATATTTGAGTTGGATTTGGGAAACTTGGATCTTACTGCACCATTCGTATAACCAATCAATTTTGATGATGGTGATCCGATTAGGGATCCCTCAGAATAGTTATATGAAAATATTGCACTGGATACAAGGAGGTGAAGGAGGAGGAAGGAGAGCACTATGGTAGTGCTAGTGGTGGTGATCCAAATGAATTTGATTATGAGATGTATAGGAGGATCATTAACCAGCTATGAGTTTCTTCTACATTTTTTTTCTTTGGAATTCCCATCCATGTATAAACTTATCTATTACTAAATACAATACATTTTGATGTCATCGAATGGGAAAGTATAGTTTATGGTCTCTTATCACTCAAAACTGTCCTTGAAAAATTTAGTTCCAAGGGGATCGAATGAACACTTATCCTAAACTAACAATATCACCTCACATAGTCCCATAGCATTGGGTTTTGTCCATTTGTAACTTAGGGAATGAATCTTTAATACATAATATTTTCATACAATCCACAATATCATCAATTTTGATTTATTCTAGTATGGTAAAAAAGGATTCATTAGCAAAACACCCATTCACAATATGGACAACCTTAGGTCTAGGAGTAGGACTGAAAGCTACCATTTTTCAAAACAACTTACATGTTTACGGGTTCGTTGTTGCTTGATTCAGTTACTTTCAGTCCTCTAAGAAGACCATGCTTGATTACAAAACTACCCATTTGTTACTAATATTCATTGAGTTCATCCTTTTCCTTAAGAATATTTCAGTTTAAATTTTGAATAAGATTATACAAGTTTCACAACATTGTATAAAATATTGTTTTTGAATATTTGTGAACACTTATTAACCACCTCAAAGAACTTATTTTTGAAAGTCATAAAATTTTTTAGAATTTTTCCATAATGGTTAATTATTTTAATTTTATATTATTATTGCTAAATATAAATATCTTACAGAACGTGAGTGTAATTCAATCACCGAGGTGATAAACCCAAACTGATGGGATTAGAGAGACTTTAGGGCCATGACGAAAAAGTTAGTTAGATGGTGTGATATGGGACTCAAGACCCAAAGGAGCAATAAAAGACAGCTCATAATTGCATGAATTTCTACTCCTAAGAAAGATAAAGTGATCCTCTTCCTCATCACTTGAATGCCTACATTTTGAGAAAGGGAATGTGGTACAAGACACCTTATAAAAGGTTCTACACGTCACCTTTTAAGAGGTGATATGCCTTGAGGTCCTATCTAAACCTTTTTCCCATGGTGCAGGTAGAACCAAACAGGTATTTGTCAGATATGTCTTCCTCGAGTGAGGGGAGTTTAGGAAGGCTAGAGGAAAGTGAGACATCCAGTAGGTCTACAAGAGTTTTATCAACTAGATGTCAAAAGACCAGAAGAAAATTTCATAAACGCATGGAATTGTTTCTCGCTGAAGGGGGTCATGTTCTTATGATGATGATACAATAAGCGACATCGAGGTGCCCTTGAGGTATAGACATATAGTGAAACAATGGGTACCCAAGGATCTTCCTCAACTGAACACAGATTTTTGTGTGAACGAGAGGATATATCAAATTGCACTATCGTCATTACATGGTGTGGGGTTGTTTTGCATGGATGGCATAAAGGTCGGTTACGACAGATGTACAAAATTGATGGAGTATGTTGGACCCTGTTACAACTACAAAGATTGGATGCGCCTGGTCCAATATACATGAAGTATGCATATATATGGATTGTCAGCAAACTATTTACAATTGAAAGACAAAGATCAAAATAAAGGAGCAATGTTGTACATTGATGGAAGGCCAAAGGCCACAGGGAATATTGCGGGGATTATAAATAGTACACAACCAGGGTCTACAATTAAGCAACCCAACTAAAAATTTGAGGGGCATGAAGGAAACCATGTTTTTGTATGTGCCATTAAATCAATATCTGCAGGGGAAGAGTTGCTTATTAATTACAATTTGAATCGAGTAGATACAAACATGGTTACTATGGGAGTGGTACATCTAACAATTTACCCAAACTTTTATTAATGAATTTAACATCTTAAGGATTTCTTGTTAGTTTATTTTGTTTAAATTTTCAATATTTACTTCGTAGGCTAGTGATCGGGGAAAATCCCGGCCAGCAGATGGCCAGAGGAGTACAACTTTCTCGAGGGAGCATGTATACATCTTTGTAATAGTAAAATGATAATAAGAAAAAATAGTTTTTTTTCTTTTTTTTTTCATTAGTGTATTAGTTTGGTTTATATAATGTTATCTATATTTGATGCAGAACGTTGATCGGGGAAGCCACCCGGTTGTTGATCAGACGACAACAGCCTCGGGGCAACAGGTAAACCTGATTGTAATTGTACAATTTAAATATGTCAAACAATTTTCTTATTATATTAATGTTTCAGTGAGCATTTTGGTTTCGTTTAGGTAATTTTATCTATGTTTTTTATGTAGGTTGGTTCTGTAAGGGGCACAGTAGATCATACCAGACCTGCCTTGAGGTAACAAGTATACATCTTTGTAATAGTAAAAATATAATATGAAGAATAGTTTTTTTTGTTGTATTTTTTCATGAGTATATTAGTTTGGTTTGTATAATGTTATCTATATTTAATGCAGAGTGTTGATCAGGGAATCCACCCCGCGGTTGATTAGACGACAGTAGCCTCGGGGCAATAGGTAAACCTGATTGTAATTGTACAATTTAAATTATACGTCAAAATGTTTTGATATTATATTATTTCATTGAGTATTTTGTATTCGTTTAGGTAATTTTTTCTATGTTTTTTATTCAGGGTTTTGTAAGGGGCACCTCCCTATTAGTAGATCGGGGGCAAGTCACCTATAACCATTGATTCGATGAGTGGATTATGATCCTTGAGGCAGCAGGTATAATTCATTGGAATTGTACCATTATAATATGTAGCATATTGTTTATTTTGTTATGTATTTTTCATGTGTATACTGGTTTCATTATGATAATGTTTTCTACTTATTTTTTGCAAGGCATGGATGATTGGGGTAAGTCCCCAGCTGTGGATCAGACGACACCATCATCCAGGAATCAGGTAAACCTAGTTTTAATTTTAGGAATCTATCATGATAGATATGTTTTGTTAATATAATTTTAGGAATCTATCATGATAGAACTCAATGGTGTTTTATATACTTTTGTTGCAGACCAATGATTCGTTGTATGAAACAACATCACAACAATAAATAGATTTTGAAGTGGATGAGTTTTTTGCCGATGCTGACAAAATTGGTTCAGTTAAAGACCCAGTTAAGGTTATAGAGAAGATCTTGAAAAAAATTAGTGCGGATATCCTTCGTATGCTATTCCAAATTCCGCAGACAGACGAGATTAAAGACATGATTAAAGTGTTGAATAAGAGATCTCAAGCCTTGAACGAAAGTTGCGGAATCTTGAATCATAATATAAATTAATTTATAACTTTATAATTTTGACTTTCACATGATAGTGAACTTATAAAATGTGGTTTGTATTTACAGGATTTTCTAGGACTACACATTAGTGGTCAAGGCGGTGTTGGCCCTAATGATGATCGTGGAGAGACGTCGCATCATGAGAAAACGAATCCACGTGCATCGAATCATTCTCCATTGTTGTCGACTGAACAGTCAAAAACACGTTCCGCAAACCCCAGTTGTCAGTTGTGAGTGCACCGGCCGCTAGTGACCAACACACACCAGATCATCCAGAAGAAGGGGTCAACACCGAGCCTCCTAGTATTGATATTGCCAAAGCTACATTTCCTGGATCTTCCCGTGTCACTAGCACGGGAACAATCGAGACAACATTTTTGGTGGGTTAATATCTCATTCCAATAAATATAGAGAAGATCCCAGGTAATTATACGTTAATCAAGTTAGTGTTTATAATTTAATTGTAATATACTGATAAAACATTTTTTTCAACTAATTATGATCATGGCATGATCATTTTGTAGGAAATGATGTTTTTTATAAACATCTAAATGATTTCTCCTTGGATGTATTTAGGCCCACCATCCTCACAAGGTGGGATAGATAAATGAAAAATTTAAAAGATGAGCTCTCTAATCGGTTGGTTGGCATGTTCGGCAACGAGACTTTCGATCGAGTCGCGGTCCTGAAAAAGGTTGGACAACATATGAAGATTGTTCGAGACCAATATAGGGTTCACCTAGAAAGGAACCCTAGGTGTGAGCGCCCTCCGATGATTCCAGCAAGAGAGTGGAAAGATCTAGTGGAATATGGAAAGGAGAGGGCTCTGAGAAAAGAAGGAAAACTAACACCAGGCACAGAGAGGTATGCAATACTTTCCACAATGTAATTCTAAACCTTATTATTATTGATTTTTATATCGAATTTGGAACATATAACGTATTTCAACACTTGCATAGGTTGTTAGACACATCAAAGGCCACAAAGGAAATACTGGAAAAAAATGGTCAACACAAGCTTGGGCCTGGTGGTTATTCGAACTTGGCAGCACGAATTGTAAGTTTCGTAAAAAGAATAATGCATCCAAATAATAAATTGCAAATTATTTTTCATTTTATTGCACCGCAAAATCTAAATTAATGACGTTATGCAAATATGCAGGCTGACCGATTCAAAGAAGTGCCCACTGAGGAAGACTTGAAGCTTGGCTTCCAACACGGCTTTGGAGTTGTTGTTGAACGCCGAAAAAGCTTGTCTGGGCAAACAAAGTCTTCTGGTACTGATCCATTTGGTGCAGAGGTATATTAAATCTATATAGTTTAACGAAGATTTATTACTTGTGCAATCTATTCGTTATAAATAATTGACATAAAATATTGACTCTGTTTTGAGCAGGAAAGCAATGACCCCCTTAATGTCAAGGAGGGTCAACAACAAATTGAAGATTATGCTTCAAATCCTGGTAATGAATTTATTCATATGCTACAATTTTATATATAGCATTGCAAATGGCGAACATTAATTGTACTTCTCCATATTTCAACTGCAAAGCATGTAGAGGGTCACATTATATAGGTTGAGCCTGGACAGGAATATGAAGAACATGATGTGGCCACAAGAAGTAAAAAAACACCTTTGTAATGTTTTTTTAAATGAAATACTTGTCATTATAATAACAAAATATATGGATGTAACATTTTCACATTATTGCAGCAAATCCAAATCCCTTGCCGCAAAATCCACGTCTCGAGCACTCTACGAGGTAGACATCACAACAAGCTGATGAAGCACCAAGAACTGGAGGACAAGTTCCAGAAGATGAGCTTCTTGCTGATTTTGTAAATAGAAAAAAAATTAGAAAGAACTAGTGACTGAAGAAATATTGAGTAATTATTTTTTATAATATAATGTCATGCATGATTTTTGGCCTAATGAATGAATGAATAGTTTAATGAATGTTAGCTTCTATTGAATGGATGTGATGACTGAATGAATGAATGGTTTAATGATCTTTTATTGAATGAATGGTAAATTTTTGTTTATGATGAAATCTGCATGAATTTGCACGTATTTGTTTTCAAGTATATGCATTGGGTATGGGGAATTGAGAGTGATGTGAGGGGGGGGAGGGGCCATATGAGCTTCCACCTTCACGTGGTTGGCCCTGTTAAATATTTAATATTAAATTATTTTCGAAACAAAGAGGATCTCAATGAATGGCTAACATTGTAAGCAAAAAAACTCCATTCAATGGTAAAGGAGGTATTTTGGCCGTGGTCCTATTTTTCCATCTTGCTTGATGGTATTCAAAGAATAAATATATAAAAGAACATGCTTCATTTATTAAGATTCATTCTGGTGTGCAACGACCATCACCACAACGATTCATGTTGGTCATTGTGATCATGAAGGCATTAATGGAACATGAAAGAGTAATGCATGAAGGTACCCTACCTTTGTAAATCAATCTTGATTGAATCCTATAGTGAGATCGCTAGGAAACAACGGCTCTACTTGCCATCTTATCGATTTAGGGATTGTGTTTGGATTCAGTTATTGTTTTTAGCAATAGCATGTATAAGATCTATACCCCATAGTGTATCTTAATCATGTTCTTAGGGCCTGTTGATGATAAGACTGAGTGAACCACCTTACACCTATCGCATGCTTCAAGTTGACACTCATAGGATCTCTTCATGTCGCCAACCAAAAACAAACCATAGCTCCTTGGCACATCCAAATACTTATGTCACATCTACTAAGAAACCTGATCTATCTAATTCTTTCAAGACTCAGTTCTTTCTCTTTAAAATTTTCAAGTTATCTCCACTAAGTATTTGTTCCAAGAATTCCTCCTTCACCCAAATTTTCCATAACAAATCTACCACTATTGAACTTTGGAATTGTAATCTTCCATGAAAATATCAAAGGAATGTCTTCAAGAATCCACTTGGTCTATGCAATTTGAAAACACAAAGAATATCTTAGCAAAACCTTAGTTGCTTGGGTCCTCTAGTAAATCTTGGGAACAGTTTTTGTTCATTAGTTAAAAGGTTACATTTCAGTCCATGTATTTCACGATTAGGTTTTGAATTCTTAAGTATGGCATTGGAGTGAAAGTAGCATTGGAGTATAAAGTAATAAGCACTTGATTCTATTGAAGTTATAAGAAACGTGTTTTCTGACAATCCAAGGTAAGTTATTACCACAAGAGCCATGGCTACACCTTGGTTGACTTATATTTATAAGTCATTGACTATTACTATTTTGGATGGAGCTCTTTATGATCTACTGGATAAGGCCATGGAAAACCTTTCGACATTTTAGGTAAAAATACAATCACATCAAAGGCTCATTTGAAGGAATTCACTAGAATGCACACTATGTTGAAGGTTCAACATGTTCTTGTTTTAAAGTTGTTTACAGTCTTGTCATTAGAAGATGATGCACTTGTTTGGTTTCTAAATATTAATGATGACAACATTAGAACATGGGATAAATGTGGAGATGTTTTCCTTGAGTGATTCAAAGAAAAGGATACCAAATTCTTATCAGCTACTTCAAATGAGATCAAAAGAAAGGAAAACGAGACAATTGAAGAATTCAATGTAAGGTTTAGTAAGATTGTCCAAAATATTCACAAAGAAATCAAACTCCCAAGTAAAACCATCCTTATCCATTACATAGATTCCTTCCATTACATAGATTAAAAACATGTTGGTCAGGTACTAATTCCCCAAAAAATAGCCCATGGGTTAAATTTCTCCCGTAAATTTTTCTCCAATCTAATTCTAATAAGGAATTGGTGCCCTATTTGATTCATGGTCTCTCACCTTCTGAGTTATAAGACGTATTTTTGGAACCTATGCATGTTGATGTATTTGTAACTTTGGAATGTATTTCATATATGTATATTGTATTCCTATAGAGATGTTATTATTCCTCTATACGGAAGTGTTTGTATTCCTATAGAGATGTTATTATTCCTCTATACGGAAGTGTTGTCATTTATATTGTAAGTGTCGTAACTTATACTTGATGGGTTATTAGACCACCTTGATGGGGTCGGCCCTGTATAGGTCATGTGGTTTAAAGGGTTATTAGACCACCCTATTGGGGGTCAACCCTGTCAGCATTATGTTATATGGTTAAGTTGAGGCCCACCTAGTAAAGGTTATTAGGCAAGTCAAGTCAAGTATAAATAGAGTGCGGGAGGCACTCTATTTGATCATTCACTTTCTCACTCACACACTCATTGGAGAGTGGCGCACTAGTGGAGGAGGAGAAGATGCTACTAGGAGGACTATCTCTTGTACTTGGGTTGTATCATTTCTCTACCTATCTCTGAGTAAGTTGCGGGGTTTTTCACCTTCTTGGTTTTCCCCGGTGAAACTCTGTGTCTCTTGTGTGCTTGCATTATTGTGTTCATGATTGATATGCTGTAGATATGCTGTACATGTTATTATCTTAGTTAAGATCCTAGATAAATTTGAAATTTATGAAAAACTAACATGGTATTAGAGCTAGCCTGAAAGAAGGCATGGTTTGGCATTTATGACACTTGTTGCACTTGCGAAGCTAGGGCTTGATATAGAAAAAACCAGTCATCGTAGGAATTTCACTATAAATTCATTTTGGTGAAGTTTTAGGATTTGAAAATCTTACGTCGAAGATAATATTCCCATGTACCTTGTGTCCGAAGGAGAGTCTCTAATTCGTTGTACTTTCCGATTTATGATCTTTACAATATAGGGTTTCTGCCTCTTCTATATCTCAGTCATAAACAGGTGACCTAGGAAAAAAGGTCACAAATTGGGGTAGGAAGCTCCAAATGAAATTTCGTAATATGTGTCAGGTAGGGCACGGATTGTACTTTCATAGGGACGATTTTCAGAGGCCGAAATTGAACCAGTGACACGTGGCACTTTGTACAAGTTCGCTCTCTTGTTTTATCCCATAAACAGGTCATGTTGCGACACTTCGAATAACTCTCTCTCAAAGAATCCATTTGAGGTCAGACCTATGCGGTTGGAAAGATATCAGGTCAGGCGACCACAAGAATAATTTTCAGACCTTGTAGATCTGAAATTTAGGAGTTACACCAGAAACAATCAGGTGCATATTTCTGTCAAAACGGAATTGTATTTTGAGCACCTTCATTCATGGCTCCGAGAATTTAGGGTTTCGAAGAATGTTGGAATTTTTTGCGTCAGAGACCACAGCTGGTTGATCCTCATCAAAATCGAAATTTAGAGACTAAGATCAAATGTTTTGGTTGGGCAGAAGGTCTGGCTTGATCAAACCCTAGTTCGGGACTTTGATCGGAAATGTGAAACATTAGGGCTTCTGCAAAAATGGGAATTTTTTAATTCTGTGACCATGGCTGGAATCTCCTCAAGAAAATCAAATTTTAGAGATTTGGATCAAACCTTTTGTTTGGGTGAAGCTTCGGGAAAATCAAACCCTAATTCAGGGTCTTCCCTAGTGAATCCGGAAATCTAAAAGGCAATTTTGAGGGGAGAAACTTTGCAGTTTTCAAATTCTGAGTATACCAGCTTGACTAGCTCAAAAAGGCGCATCTTTCTATCCTTTCAAAAGTTTGAAATTCAAAGTTTGAATTTTTAGGGTTTCTCTGACAAACCCTAATCCAACTCCAGATCTAGTTTCTACATTTCAAGTGGATTGGGTTAATCCTAGAAGAGAATGGATTGGTCACCTGCATAAGTGAAGAAGTTCTTGTTTCAGAGGGAGATGAGGCTAAGGCCTTACATAAGAAGATTACAAGCAATCTCGACAGGTATGAATTACCCAGGTATGTTTCGAGATTTGTTCATGATTAAGTTTATGGTATGTTTGTCTTCATTAAGGTTAGTACAATCTTGATTAACTTTAGATTTGTCATATCACCTTAATAAAATTATGAATGGAGATATTCATTGATTAGGGTTTTGACACTTATGATTGTACTAATGCATTGTGGTGTTGTATGAGGATGATGTTGTTCGCTAACATAAAGGTACATATAGAAATACAAATCAAGTTCTAGGTCAAGAACATATGACCATGGTGACATGAATACAAAGACTCATCCATAGTCATGGATCACATAGAAGCTCTACTTACGAGGTATGTATAATTTGGTTCCACAATGTTTAACCTATGAGATATGCAGGTTACTAGCACAAGTCATTGAAGAGAACATGAAGACATCATGTGGGTATGTTAGACATAACTAGCTAACATGTTAATCTAGGTATGTTTTTTCTATATCAAGTTAGATTCTATGTTGTTCGCTAACATAAAGGTACATATAGAAATACAAATAAAGTTCTAGGTCAAGAACATATGACCATGGTGACATGAATACAAAGACTCATCCATAGTCATGGATCACATAGAAGCTCTACTTACGAGGTATGTATAATTTGGTTCCACAATGTTTAACCTATGAGATATGCAGGTTACTAGCACAAGTCATTGAAGAGAACATGAAGACATCATGTGGGTATGTTAGACATAACTAGCTAACATGTTAATCTAGGTATGTTTTTTCTATATCAAGTTAGATTCTATCTTGTGTTAGGATTTCTTATATAAGTATACTTGGCATGATTGATAATAATTATTCATGAAGTTATAGGTTTGAGTGATCATGGGTTTACACATATTATGCTTCTTACTTTGATTGATAATATGAATAACCAGAAAAGTCCTATGGTCAAATAGGAATATGCACAAGTAAAAGAATTGTGATAAATTATTTGTGTATGAAATGATCTTGACCATACATGTTTAAGATTGCTTAGAATCATAATGTTTTTGATAGTATTGAGATTATACTAATGAATGTATGTATGAGACCTCGAGGATAACACAATGATGATACTAGTAAGTATGCATAAGTGATCGAGGATGGATATAAGTTCAAGGACATGTAATCCAGGAAGCAAAGATCAAGAGGGAGCACACTCCAGTAGTTCCTGCAAGGAAGCAAATATTGAGAGGGAGTCCACCCTACGAATCAAACAAAGATAAGTATTTGAATTGTCATTTCTTGCATATTTGTTTTTTTAAAGATGTATATGCTTATGTTCCTAGACTTAGGGTGTGTATTATGCATATTAGAATAATTGCATTAATGAACAGTATACTACTAATATGCATGTGATGGGTAAGTGGCCTATGGCACTGTACAACATTCCATTGCTACTTATCTAGAATGAAACCTCTTTGCTGACATGTTGGGAGTTGTGCACACTCTTAACAATGTTCAAGTAGAGATTGGAAAGCATCTAGAAAGTTATGGGATATGGATAAATGTTGTATTGAAGCATTGGCTAAAATAATTGCATGACTGTATGACATATTTCTTTATGTGTAAGAATTTGTTCTCAAAACTATGAGATGTTTCTAATCATGCAATTTAACTTGCTTTGAAGGAAAGATCATATACCATCATCTACAAAAGAAGGACTACAACATTTGTTCCAGCAACAAATCTATCTATTGAAGATATTGAAGTTCCCAGGATTCGGGATGAAGTAACGAAAGAATACCATGATCCGTCGATCATGAAGAAAGATGTTTGGGATGTGATTCCAAGACCAAATGGGAAGTCTATTATGACTTCCAAAGATCAAGCATGCTTCAAATGGTAGCATAGAGAAATACAAAGTGAGATTTGTAGCTCGTGGCTTCTCCCAGAAAGAGGGAATAGACTATGAAGAGACTTTTGCACCTGTAGCTAGATACACTTCCATCAGATCGGTACTTGCTCTAGCTGCAATGATGAAATGGAAGATACACCAGATGGATGTCAAGACAACTTTCTTGAATGGTGTAAGTCGAAGAGGAAGTGTATCTGGAGCAGCCAATTGGTTTTGAGACATATGACAGGGAGTCATATGTGTGCAGGTTGAAGAAAGCCTTGTAAGGATTGAAGCAAGCTCCTAGGACTTGGTATGGTAGGATAGACAGCTTTCTATCCAATTTGGGAATTACCAAGAGTAAAGCGAATTCCAACCTTTAATACAAGGTTGAGGAAGGCAATCCAGTGATACTACTCTTGTATGTGGATGACCTATTTGTTATAGGTTATGATAGATTTATTGTTGACATGAAGAGGAAGCTTGGTGCCGAGTTCAAGATGAAGGACTTGGGGATGATGCACTACTTTCTAGGCATGGAGGTGTGGTAGAGTGCAGATGGAATCTTCCTTGGACAAGGGAAGTATGCAGTAGAGATCCTGAAGAGGTTCAGGATGATAGACTGCAAGGCCATGGCCACACCTATGGCATTGAACTTGAAGCTTCTATGTGTTTCTTCATTTGAGCCAGTTGATGCCACGATGTATCGTCAGATGATTGGGTCCTTGATGTACCTGACGAACACTAAACCGTATATTTGCTTTGCGGTGAACACATTGAGCCAGTTCCTGATGGATCCCAGAAGTGTTCACCTAGTTTCTATAAAGCATATTCTGAGGTACCCAAAGGGTACAATTGATTATGGGCTTAAGTATGATGTGAATCAAAAGTTTAACCTGCAAGGTTATGTTGATTCGGACTGGACAGACAGTGCTGCAGATAGGAAGAGCACTTCTGGGTGCTACTTCAGTATGGGATCAAGTGTGATCTCTTGGTTTAGCAGGAAGCAGTCCTGCGTAGCACTGAGTATAGCCAAAGCAAAGTATGTTGCAGCTTGTTTGGTTAGTTGTGAGGCAGTATGGCTTAGAAAGCTACTGTCTGAGTTATTTGATCTCCCGTTGGATCCTACTGGTATTTTTTGTGACAACCAGAGTTGTGTGAAGCTGTCTGAGAACCCGGTGTTCCACGATAGGTCGAAGCATATTGAGATCAAATATTACTATATCAGGGATATGGTTCAGAGAGGAGCAGTGAAGCTCCTATATGTTGCGATGGATGAGCAGGTTGCAGATGCGTTGACGAAACCACTAGCCAAAGTGAAGTTTGAGTACTTCAGAGAGAGGCTTGGTGTTCTTTAGATTGATGACACTACGAGGAAGAAGTGATGGACACATTTGCAGGAGCCATTCCAAGCATGGTGAGAGGAGGATCCTTCCCATGGCTATGGATGTAAGCGTTGGATGATGAGCATCAGGATGATGCTCCAGTTGCTTCTATGTATATGCATCATGTTGGAGGCTGGATATGATCAGTTGGATCATGTATATGTATATGCATCATGTTGGATACCTATTATGATCAGTTGGATCATGTATATGTCAATGCATAATGTTGGATGCTTGTTATGATCAGTTGGATCATGTATATGTATATGCATCATGTTGGATGCTTGTTATGATCAAGTGGATCATGTATTTGTATATGTATCAGGTGGATACATTGTATGATCAGGTAGATCATGTATGGTGATATGTATTAGGTGGATACATTGTATGAGCAGGTAGATCATGTATGATGATATGTATCAGGTGGATACATTGTATGATCAGGTAGATCATGTATGATGATATGTATCAGGTGGATACATTGTATGATCAGGATGATCATGGATGATGAGCTTCAGGATGTTGCTCCATATGATATGCATCAGGATGATGCTATTATGATGATTAGGATGATCATGGATGATGAGATTTAGGATGTTGCTCTAGATGATATGCATCATGATGATGCTATGATGATGATCAGGATGATCATGGATGATGAGCTTCAGGATGTTGCTCCAGATGATATGCATCAAGATGATGCTATGATGATGATCAGGATGATCATGTGATGATGTACATCAGGATGATGTATGGTGAGTATCAGGTTGATACTCTATGGCCGTGGACAGGTTGTGTAGATAAGCATATAATATGGCCCTGGGAGGTTTGCAGATACTCTTTCGAGGTTTTTCCTATGGCATATAATATGGCCCTCAGATATCTGGCAAATTCTCTTTCGAGGTTTTGCTTGGGAGGACATATAATATGGCCCTGGGAGATCCGATAGGTTGGGTTGTGTGCCCGTAATAAGTCATGGGATGCTCTTGCGAGGTTTTTTCCTATGGCATATAATATGTCCCTAGGAGATCCGATAGGATCGGCTGTGTGCCCGTAATAAGTCCTAGGATGCTCTTGCGAGGTTTTTCCATGACCACATGTAATATGGCCCTGGGAAATCTGATAGGTTGGGCTGTGTGCCCATAATAGGTCCTGGGATGCTCTTGCAAGGTTTTGTGGTGACCACATGTAATATGTCCCTGGGAGATCTTGATAGGTAGAGCTGTGTGCTCGTAACAGCCTGGGATGCTCTTGCAAGTTTTTGTGGTGAGGTCACATATAATATGTCCCTGGGAGATCCAATAGGTAGATTTGTGTGCTCGTAACAGCCTGGGATGCTCTTGCGAGGTTTTGTGATGCATGTAATAAGTCCTGAGGATTCCATAGTATGGCTAGTGATGATGAAGACCTGCAGGTGGTGGGCCTACATCCAACATGAAAAAAGGCTGGCTCTGTAGAACTTCCTATGACGAGTAGATTAGAGATTGATTGAGATAGCAGCAACCATGACGATGTCGATGATTCGGCGACGATGATCCAGAGAAGAAGACTTGTGCTAGCAGACCTGTGTCGAGAAAAACCTTCCTAGTTAAGAGGGAGTGTTGATGTATTTGTAACTTCGGAATGTATTTAATATAGGTATATTGTATTCCTATAGAGATGTTATTATTCCTCTATATGGAAGTGTTTGTATTCCTATAGAGATGTTATTATTCGTCTATACGGAAGTGTCGTCATTTATATTGTAAGTGTCGTAACTTATACTTGATGGGTTATTAGACCACCTTGATGGGGTTGACCCTGTATAAGTCATGTGGGTTAAAGGGTTATTAGACCACCCTATTGGGGGTCGTCCCTGTCAGCATTATGTTATATGGTTAAGTTGAGGCCGACCTAGTAAAGGTTATTAGGCAAGTCAAGTCAAGTATAAATAGAGTGTGGGAGGCACTCTATTTGATCATTCAATTTCTCACTCACACACTCATTGGAGAGTGGCACACTAGTGGAGGAGGAGAAGCTGTTGCTAGAAGGACTATCTCTTGTACTTGGGTTGTATCATTGCTCTATCTATCTCTGAGGAAGTTGCGGGGTTTTTCACCTTCTTGGTTTTCCCCGGTGAAACTCTGTGTCTCTTGTGTGCTTGCATTATTGTGTTGATGATTGATATGCTGTAGATATGTTGTACATGTTATTCTCTCAGTTAAGATCCTAGATTATATTGAAATTTCTGAAAAACTAACAATGCAAGGGGGTGTCATGAGGTTAAAAGAAGAAGGGGAAAAAATGTATGAATGGTGATTATTTTCTTAAGGATAAGAAATGCATGTATATTAATTATGTAATTTTGTTCTTGTTAGTGTAGTCTGTAATTGTGTTTGCAATGTGCTTTGAACATCTAAAGAATGTGGTTTTTATTTTACATCGAAGAAAATATTGTAATATTTTCTTAGAAAAAAAGTGATTTAATATTACATTAATATAAAGTTAGAGCTAACAACTCTTTACATATTTTTTTTAATGGTAGTTCACCGTTGTCAAGGTTACATCCATCGGGAGAAATGTCAACACTTGTTATTCCAGAGAATTAAGGTATGGTCGGAATTACATAATCCACTCAATCATTACATAGGGTCTCAACAAAAGCATCATGTCACTTACAAGAATTGAACCTGGGTGGGGAGGGTAACAATCATTCCTCCCAACCACCCAAGCTACATCCAATGGAGAACAACTCTTTACATATTGTTTACATATTAATATTAAATAAATTTATATCAAATAAAATCAATTCCTATTTTTCACAAATTCCAAATTAAATGAATTTATGTCATATTCATGAAAAATTGAGATATATATATATTTATTCACGAATTATTCTTAAATAATTATTAATGAAATACTTTAACTCTTGAAAAAGATAAAGTATGTTTTTATTTACTATAATTGATAAGGTTATGACATCCATGATCAAAGCATTCATTTTATGCATTTCAAGCTTAGAAATCTTCATGGGAGGCCTGACAGCCCATGTTTACACCCTTGCTAAGGACATTAGTGTTGTGTTGGTGAAGAGATAAATATGTGAACTCTACGAGTATGGAATCCGTGGGAAATATATATCTTCCCATGGAATCCCATTGGAAATGTTGGAGGCATCCTACATAAACCTACATAAATATTATTGGAGATCATATGAGTAGAAAGGAGGTGACTGAGATAGTTTTTTTGGGTGGAAGTGTTTTATAGGGGAGAAATGCTACCACCAATGTCACTACCCTGGTGACTCTTTTTCTAGCAAATGGAGGAGTGCTCATAAGTGGTCATAACTTGGTAGCAGATAGTAGTACTATGATTTGGTATGCCAAGATGGATGTCAAGTGTTTGAAGAAGTATTAAGTGCTGGGCACCAAGGATCTCGAGGATGTTCACCAAATGTTTGACAAAATACTTGCTCACCTTTTTCTTGCAAAAACCATGGTAGATATTATTTCATGCCAAGTATTTGATGAAATTTTTGTTCATCAAATGTCTGAAGAATTTATCTTTGGCATTGGAGGTCAAAAGTATCAAATTTTAACAAAGTATTCATGGCCAAAAGACATGTTGTTTCATCAAGTATCGGATGCAGTTTTGGATGCCATAGTAAAATTCTAGATAATGATAATGACTCTTTTAGGAAAGCCACTAATTTTGTGGGTGAATTCTAACTATTATGTGGTGGATATTATGTAGAAATTAGTACTATCACAATATTTTCCTATAGATCAACAATGTTTAATTTTGTAGGCAAAACAACTTGAAGATTTAATCCATGTATCTGAATACAACATAGTTAAGGATTCAACCCTTATTTTGGTGATGCAATTGAGGGGAGGAGTGGTGTGTACTAGTATTAATTCAACTTCAAAACATGTGTCTTTTAGGAATGTAGTAAAAAAAACTCTACCATTCCAAAAATTTTGAAGCCTTCTCCTATTTCTAGTGCCTATATAGTGGAGCACGTTGAGAAGGTTCCATTAGTGGAGATCACAGTTCTAAAGGTTACTCATATCCATTCCACTTATAAAAAATATTCTATTTTTTGCATATTTAATGGGTTATTGGCCTCCTACAATGGCTTTGTACCACTGGACTCACTCAACTTGGGAAAAAATGCATGATATCTCTTTGTTGAAATATTTTTTAACGGTTTAGTTCTATGGTCATGATGATTACCAGAAAGTGTTATAGGAAGGTCCCTAGTTTTGGGGGAGTAACCTTATTAGGATCTTTGTATTTTTTTTTTAAATTACACATAGTCATTGGATATCTAACTCCCCATTCCAGGATATCCAACGAAGTTTCCATACCATCGACGACTGACCACGTCGGATATCCGGCTTCTTCTAATGCAAATAACGTCAGATATCCGACGTCCACTTCGTGGATATCCGACACACCTGCCATACCACCGACGGCAGACAATGTCGGATATCCGGCTTCTTACAATTCAAATCACGTCGGATATCCGACGCACCTGCCATACCACCGACGACTGAAGGCGTCGGTGTTTGATGTCAATCGTTCCAGATATCCGACGCCTCGATTGTTGAATATCCGACCACTTATTTAAAGTTAGATTAGTCACATATGCAACGGACCAATTAAAAGTGGGTTCGTCGGATATCTAATCACCTATAAACCAAGCGTTGTCAGATATGCGATGGAAATATTAAAAGTGTAGTTGTCGGATATCCGACTGGTAGGTGTCGGATATCCAACACGTTATTTTACTGTCGGATATCCACTAAAGTACCACCGACGTTTAAACAAGGTGATGCTTGTCAGATGGTCGACAACAAGATGTCAAAAATTGGACATCTATGCCATCGGAGTTTGGGTTCAAAAAACCTAGTGAGGAATATTTTGTCCGAATTCGATAACCCACATGAGGCCTTAAAAAAAATATCCAACGTGCTCTTAAATATTCTGGCTATTTGGACTGAAGCACTCTCCAAAAGAATCGTATCATCTGTTAACTGCACATGATTCACATGTTGCACTCCCCTTATTATTAAAACTAAGGAATATTTCCTTCCAACAATATCCTATGTAGCCTTCTACTCAGAGTATTAGCAATGGAGATGTAAAGGAAAGGGGATAAGGGGAAACCCTAACGAATCCCACGTGAGATGAAGAAAAAAAGAAATAGGGAACCATTCACCAGAGGAGTGATCCAAGGCTTACTAATGCAAGATTTTACCCATATTATGAATGAAGTAGAAAAAACAAACATAATAAGAACCAAGAATATGAAGTGCTGACGAACTCTATCAAATGCATTAGCTAGATCTAGCTTGATAGCCATTCCAATTTCCTTCCTCTTTTTTCTTGAGTGAATAGAGTTCTGAACCAATAATATATTTTTGAAGATCTGTCTTTCAACTATGAATCCTCCCCGATTTCAGAAATTATCTTTGGAATAACTATTTTTAACCTATTAGACATTATTTTTGTTAGAATTTTGTATGACGAGTTACATAGGGAAATAGGACTGAATATTTTGATGGAGGTGGTATTCCTTTATTTAGGGACCAAGGAAATAAAGGAGGATTTGGTGGCACCTCCAGTGGCGTCCTCATTTCTAGTCCATTTAAGCATTCTTATAATATAGTTTTAAATGAAACTCCAACACCTTCTATAGAAATTGATGGAGAATCCATCCGGGCCAGGGGCTTTATCAAGATGCAGATACCACATCGCTTTTTGAACTTCTTCTTCAGTGGAGGGGACACACAAAAGAGATCTTCTGAAATTAGGGAAGGGTTTTCCTCACACATATACTCCATATCACTAAGGAGCACCCCTTCCTCTTCACTATAGAGGTTCTAAAAAAATAATTAATTTCCTCCTTTATTTCTTGTTGATCGGTAATTTTTTCCCATTGTATTTACTCATATCCTCGATGGTGTTCTTTCTCTTCCTATATTTACATTGGTTATGAAATAAATTATTATTTTTATCGCCTCATTTTAACCATAGGCTTCTATATTTGAGATGCCACTATTCTTATTCCTTTCTTAACAAATATTGAATTTTCCTATCCAAATAGTTTTCCTTAAGAAAAACTTCATCTGTCAATGGGGAAGCTTCCATTCGTACTTGAAACTGTTCTAGTTCTGCTTGGAATTATTTCTTTTCAACAATGGGGTATTTTTAGTTTGAGGCAACCCATTTTTTGAGATCCATCTTGACATTCCTTAATTTTGTTTCCCAGATAAAGCTCAGGGATCCCACTACATATAAGTTCCAAGCTTCTTGTATGATGTCCAAAATTCCCTCTAATTTCATCCATACTAGATTGAAATGAAATGGAATTGGAACAATATTACCAATCAAATTAAAATAGAGAGCTACGGGTTTATGGTCTAAGACCACATAAGCCAAAAAAAATTAATCGAGGAGATAAGGCTTACTAAGAAATGAGTAGCTTACCAAAAATTCGTCTAGTCTCATTGTTATATGCCCTGGTCCCCATCACTTGTTCTTCCATGTGTATTTCCCCTTCTTTGTATTTATATCGATCAGGTTCCAAGCTGCAATAAGATCCTCCAGATGCTCACTGAAGGGATCTATGACCTTTGTCCCACCTCTTCTTTCCCCAGTTGAAATTGTTACATTGAAATCCCCTGCAATTACACTGGGACTTTGTATCTCACCATCTCATAGGATATCTAAAGAGTTCTAAAAATATTCCTTAAGCCCTGATTTGGTGAGTTCATGAACATTAACCAACCAAAATACTTCCTTGCTTTCTAAATCTTCTAACTATACAAGGAGCCAATTTTGATATTCTATGCAAGACTGTAACCTATATAGATTTTTATCCCGCCAAGTTAATATTCCACCTAAAGCTCCTATTGCACTAACTACCTTGCCTTCTCCATTTGTCCAAATCCTACTCATTTCCATTTTACTATATTCTTCCTACATTTTTGTCTCCTAGATCATGAATATTGTGGCGGACTCCATTTTCTTGATTCTCTTTACTGCTTCTAGTTTTTTTTTCCACCTAACCCTTTTCAATTCCAGGAGACATTTTTCATTATTTCTTCTAGATTTGAAGGGTTTCCTTGTCCTTCTTCTCCTCCATTGTCCCTTGGATTTGATTTCCTGATGAAATTACTCTGATATGTTGATCTAGGTTGGTTTCCTTTTCTTGAGCTACTTCCTAATCTATTAAATTTTTATTTGGTTTTCTTCCTTTCTTTTATTGTGGTTATACTTCCTCTTCCTTGCTTTCCGAATTTTCTTCCAAATGGTCCTTGGATCTAGATCGCGTTACCGAGACCCCATAGTTAAGAGAATTATTTGAGGTGACCTCTAAATAATCTTGCATGGGGAGGGTTGGAACATAATTATTCTCTTGACCAACTTCGATCAGGACTGCTGTGACTTCTGGATTTTTGATTCCATCCTCATTTTTTTTCTTTTGGATCTTCCTTATGTTCCTCTCCCTCCTCATTGGATAGGACTTGGAAGTTGTTTGAGGGTGCCTTCTTCTTTGAGGGAGACTGTTTTGGATTGGTAATGGCCTTATTTCCCCTTTTCCTTGTAATTTTATTCCATTTTTCTCCTGGGGCTTCTTTTGTGTCTTCATGCTTCCTTTTTGGGCATGACCTAGCAAAGTTCCCATACTCATGACATACTTTACACTTGAATGGGAATTTATAATATTCTATTGTTTGAAGGTGATTCCAATCATCCATTGACATATTTATTTCTTTAGGAAGACCTTTCTCCAATTCCACCTCTACACATATCCTTGCACAATAAAACATCAGGGGTTTTGGCTCTGATTTATCTATGTATTTCCCTAAAGAGTTCCCAATAGCTCTGAGATCTTTGTCATTGCAACAATGCAGAGGAAGGTGAGAAATTTTTACCCACATAGGGACAACATAAGGAATGTCTTTCTCTAGATCAAAAGAGAGATCCCATTTGTTGAGGTACATGCCTCTCATGACCATGATATATGTCACATTCCTGAATATAAGGTCATGATCCTCCTTCTTTTAGAATGGAAAAACAAAGAATCCTTTTCCACAAAAAAATTGTTGGACTTCACCTTGAATTAGAGGCCGCCAATTTTTATTTAGCCATGTTTCAGTGACTCACGGAGATGGCCACAAACCTATGAAGTTCCTGACTAAATATTTTTAACTCAGAATAATGGCCTTGTATTTGAAGTTTGTTAAGGACATCTTGACTTTTGGAACAGCGGCATGTTTCACAAATTTCGAATCGGAAGAAGACGTAGCTTTACAAGAGGAGGGTTGAGCCGCAACTATCCTCCTAAATATGTCCTCTAAGAGATGACTTCGCTCCTCCGATATAGGATCATGGGGAGGAGGAGGCTCCATGGAAACCCTGAACATATAGAAACCCTAATCACTTGTGCGTCACTGAAAAAATTACACGCATGGATTGTTGGCTCTTCCTCAAAGTATTTACTAAAACAAAATTGTGTGTATCATTTAGAGAATGAACTCGGAACATTATTATGATAAGAATATGGAAGAGTTCTTTCTACTCTATCACTGGAAATAACTTTGGGAAATCCATGAAGTTTAAATATATTCTTCACATAACTATCAATGATTTGAATAGATTTAGGTTTTGAAGATATTCCAATGAAGTACGCATATTTGGATAAGAGTTCTAAGACATCAAATACTCTCTCTTTCCCCTCTAAGGTAGGAATACCAATGGTAAATTCCATAGAGACCTCAGATCATTTTTGAATGAAAATGTGAAGGGGTTGAATAAGACCAATAGGAGTAACTAATTCAAACTTTTTATGCTAACAAGTATTGGATTCTATTGTTTTTGGATATTAGCTTGCATCCCTTTCCAAAAGAATGATTTTCTTATGTTGTAATATGTTTTGAAAAAATACACATGACTAGCAATCAGGGAATCATGATTGTCTTTCAAAATTTGGATTGTGAATTTTGGAACGTTAGGCAAATATATTCTTCCATTGTACCATAATATGTTATTCACCCAAAAAAAAATTGAGTTTTCTACTTGTTTCTTTCTATTTCCATGATTACCTTTTGTATGCCTATATTTTTAACATACTCGGATTGGAATTCTTAAATCCATTCCGGAATGACTATGAAGATAGCACATACACATAGTGTAACATCACTTGCATATTTTCCTTATATTCCATCAACAACCAAATTTTCTTTTTCTTTCTTATATAAAATCTCAAAATAGAAAACTTGGATTTTACTTACGCATTTTTGTTGTTCTTTCAAGAGGTTCTTTTGGTTTAGGAAGTACTTCAAACTATTATGATTTTTTTAACCAAAAAACTCCATCCCAATAAGTATTGTTTCCACTTAGCCAACGCATGCATGATTGCTAAATTTTTCTTATCATATGTAGATTTTGTCATCTCCTTAGGTTTGAATCTTCAACTTTCAAATGCAATGGGCTGATTATCTTGCATAGGTGCAACTCCTAATTCCTGAATCATCACATTCAAGGATAAATGGTTTTGTAAAAGTTGGGGCATCCAAAACATGGGTGGATATGATTAAGATTTTCATCCTTTTAAAACAAACTTGAGATGCATCATTCCATGTAAAAGCATATTTTTTTTCAATAAGGAAGCTAATGGAGCCAAAATATTTGCATAGTTTTTAACAAATCTTTTATAACCTATAAAACCAAGAAATCCTCTTAATGAAGTGTTTTTTGTGGACTAGGCCACTCAGTGATTGCCAGTACAATTTTATGATGATCAACTGTGATTCGTTTAGTTGAAGCAATGTGACAAAGAAAATTTCTCTTTTTGTCCAAAGCTACATTTTGATTTTGTTGCCTATAACTTATTATCAACCAATAGATTCAATATTATTTCCACATGCTTGAGGTGAAATTTGAAGTCTCTAATTTTTTCTATAGACAAGTATACGATCAAGGAAAACACGCACAAACTTCTATAAGTGAGGGTGAAATAAATTATTGATCACTACTTGGAAGGTGGCACGAGCATTGGGTAGTCCAAATTGCATGACATTAAATTTGTACAATCCTTCATGAGTAAAAAACGAAGTTTTGGGAATACCCTCCTCTCGAATTCTTATCTAATAGTAACCTGATTTTTTGTCAATCTTAAAGAAATACTTAGCACCATGAAGCGTGTCCAATATTTCATCACCAAATGGAATAGGAAGCTTATATTTTATGGTTATTTTAAATGTCTAATAATTAATAAAGAGTCTATAGGACCCATCCTTTTTTATTGACGAGTATGGATGGTGCTAAAAAAGGACTCTTACTTCGGATTATAGCACCACATTCCAATCATTCTTGAACCAATAATTCGATTTCCATTTTTTTATTGTGTGATTTCCTGTAATATTTTCTTCTAACTGGAGATGATCTGGGAATTAATCCTATTATGTGATCTCATGAATGTATTGTAAGAATTGCATGTCGCAAGTCCTGGAAAATGGTAGTATATTTTCTTAATATCTTGTCTAATCCTTTTGGGTAAGTCAGTTGGTCAATGTTTTCATCCATCAAATAACAATGACATAGGTAATATTGTGATCCTTTATTTTTGAAGATATTACTTGAGTGGGTGGTGTTTCGATTCCATGGAATTTGTATATTTTACTATTTTCATAAAATTGCAAATTTTGATTTTGAAGATTTGATCCTATTGTACCCACAGTGGCCAACCATTGAGCACCTAAGACAGTTTCTACTCTCCCAATTACTTGTTGGAATATTTAAATCCTCCTATCTATGTCATTTAATACATTGGTAGCATTAATTAATCATTTCATGATTAATTCCTATGTATTAGACTAGATAATTGCCATTTGAGCCACTGTGTGGACCACAAGGAAACTTTGGGGGGACCATAAGACTTCCTAGTGTGGACCACAAGTTTCTAAAGCCACTTGGGAACATTCCTAAATATTCTGGATAAGATTCTGGTGTAAAATGCACTCCACTAATTTTTACTACTTTTTACTACTTTTTGCCTTAGGGGGGAAAGCTAGTCAACTAGGGAAACTTGATTTTAGGACCACACATCCTCTATGATGATAATTACTTCCATTTTTGGGTTTTAGCATTTTTTTTCATTACACATCACTCTTAGGTCACTAATTCAGAACTTCATGAGCCTTTGGGGTGACTTGGAGAACACACTTGCCACCTAGGGGGGGTTTGCATAGTTTTAGTAAGTCTGATTTTATGATGATCCAAATGGAATATTTATCCATTTGAATATCTGTTGTAATGTTATATATTGACATCCTATTACTTTCCAAATATTGGCTGATGTATTTTATTCATGAGAGTTAATATAGTTTGTATCTATTGTGAGTAATTTTATGTGTTCTTGACTAGTTGTGTGAGATCTTTGTGAGAGTGTGTAATTTATTGATCAGGTCTTGGTGTGAACTTAATTTCACATTACCATGGAATACATTGGATACTAATTGATATTCATTGATAGAAAACTATACTTTATGACATTTTCCATCACAAGAAGTAGTTCTATCTCTAGTTATCACAAGTTGGAAGTCCAAGATATGTAGACAAGCATATTCAATTTTTTTGCTAATGTTGTATCTATGTTGTTATGTGAACTGCCACTATATATGAGCATGGTTACTTTGGTTTTCTTAACATAACCCACTACTTTAAGGGTACGAGGTTTAGAAATAGCGATCATTGCAGCAACCAAGAGTGTTGGAATTGTATTTTGATCTCTAGCCTCCTCAATATTTTTAGATTCTTCATTGTTTGTTTTTATTCTGATGTAGATATGTCCCCGGCCTCTTATTCCTTTTCATTATCACTGTTATTTATTTCACATCAGAATAACTTCTTGTATTTACATTTATGGCCTGGTCTCCAGTTGGGTGCATTGCATTTAAAACATTGGTCTTTATCCATCCTTGACTCCGGTAGAAGAATCCTTTTGTTAGGAGGAATATATTTTGATCTATAACCTTCTGTAGAGTGCCATGAAGTTTTTTGATAGGATTTAAGTTTCACTTCATCAATTTTGACTTTTTGGTAGGCATGCTCCAAATCCTTAATATCTACTAGTAATTTGAGCTCATTTTGAATATTCTCTTTCAACCCTAATATGGATATTTGAAGCAAGTGGTATTCAGATAATTCAAGCATGCAAGTGGAAAGCACATATAAATACCAAACATATTCATCCACTATGCTTGATTGTTGTATCCACAAGAGTTTGGAAAAGACTTATGTTTCTTCCATATGGAGAAATCATAGGGAAAATTTATTTTTGAATACATCCCAGTCTTTAGCTAGTGACTTGGATTTCTCTCTCCACCATAGGAACCAATCATATGAAAATTATTTTAGGTGTATTCATGTAATGTTATTTTTTCATTGTCATCAAAATATGAAAATTCCAGAAAATTGTTCGATTAAATGCGGCCGATTTTACAGTCCGAATATCTGGTGAAATATGACTGAGATCTGGCTAAAATGTAAGGCTCTAGTGTCGGTGGAGACACTGAGTAAACACTACTGTGGCTTCCCTAGCATCCAGTCCGCCAAATTTCAGGACTATAATTTTTTCTTTAGCCATGAAACAATTAAACAAACCCACGTTGGGTGAGTGGTGTGATTATAGGGGCATCCAATGTAAGTTTGAGTTATAAGAGACTTTATTTCCACTAATGATTGCTTTGAGATCAATTTTAATATCATTATAATTCTTGCTACACCCTATCACTTCATGGTTTATTTTTTCAAATCTTGAATTGAATGAGATATTCATCTTATCATTTTTTGAATCCATTGTGCTTGAAATCTAGTTTATTAGGCTCATACAAAATTCTTTTAGACCCTCAATTAGGTATTGTGAGGAGGAAGAGTTATCTTCAATTCCTCCTGTCGTCCTTGATGACTCTAAATTCCTCATATATGCTATCGGAAACATTGGACATGGTTGGCAAGGTATCTAGGGAATTGAGAGAAAACATATAAGTGGGTTCAAGTCCCACTGTCTTTACATAGGAAGATGTATGCTTGGACATCAGTGGTATATCCATACATCTTGGACGTAACCTCACGCATTCTATACATATCCTAGATGCAAATTCATGCAATCTTGGAACAACTACATGCTTTGTACATAGAAAGAGATTCTGCTGCAGTGAGTGAGGGTTTCCATGGTCTTCATGCTTCACCCATAGTAGCAACCGAAATTGATACCAATTGAAGCATGAATCCCCTCTCTCTCTCTCTCTCTCTCTCTATCTATATATATATATATATATATATATATATATATATGTATGTATGTATGTATGTATGTATGTATATTATTCATATCATCATAATTGCAATGATGCGTGAAGGTGCATTTATATTACATTGCAAGGGAACTATATGTGACCATTCATATAGACATGTCACTCCATTTAAACTAATCTAATTATAACCCCCTATCAAAAGTACATTACAATTTGTGCAATTGTCACCAGAAATATCTTTGAATAGATTATTTTAAATTAGCAATAACTCCAAGATAATGACACAATAATGTATAAAAGACCCATAATATAGGGTAAAAACATTAACTATTTATTATGGAAAGAATCACTCCATAAGCTATATGCTTGTTTTAATTATTACATCCAATATACTTCATCAAGCATCATTTTCCATTGCTTCTACTTCTTTATATAGTTTCTATACAAAATTCTAGATACTTTCTGGAGAAGGGAATTTCTATTAGGTGGAAACTTCTAGGTATTTCCCAGAGAATGGATGTTCTAGTAGGTAGAAACTTCTTGTAAGCATGATTACAATTATTAATTTCCACACTGCATGGGCCTTATTTAATATATATGGCATCACTACATAATATTATCCTCTTCGGTACCTCCCTAAGTACATTACATTCAAGAAGTGTTTCCCTTAACACTTGATGTAATGAGGTACAACCATAAACCAAGGACCCATGGACGAGTGTAAACTAGAAGCATAAAAAGTTAGCTTTAAAAGAAACTTTACTACTATAGAAGATGCATATGGGAAACTAGTAGGAACCACCTCCTACTATATTCTATCTAGGATTTTCTCTTTATATGGTGGAGGAGAATCATCAAAAATAAAAAGGAATTAGTTTTCTTCCCAAAAATTACAACTATCTATATACTAGTTTGCATAAGCATCTTCTAATTCATACCATGCAGTTATTTCTTTGGTAAACTCTTTGATGATGAAATAATATGTGGTATCAATAATTTTTCATCCTTAAATTTACAATCTATCTACTTTATATATTCCAAATATGAATATATATTCTAAAAAAAATATTACCCACCTTTCCATTCTTCGGTTCTATGATGATTTGAGAGAGAAAATTATAATGGTTGTAGCACACTCAATATTGATTGGAAATATATTATATAATATATCAGGTCAAATATTTGGAAATCCTATATCCAATGGCATAGATATGTTTGTAATTTAATCTCCATCTCAAAATTTATGTCCTCTACTAGACCCATGATTATCGCCAAAATCCCTAAAAGGAGCAGATTTCAAACTGCAATATATCCTTCAGTATGACTCCTATTTGATTTTTTTTTAAATCACATATTTTTCAAAGAGGAAATCAAATCTAAATTATTTTCTGAAAATTGAAGAAAATAAATACTCAAAAAATTATCTAAGTGTCATGACCCTCCTTTTCCCTTTGATAACCCGCAAAATAGAAGGATTTTTTATGGGCCCTATAAAGTGATGTGATACCACTTGTTTTGTTCCTTAATAGATATAAATATAGAAAAATATAAATTAACTTGAAAATAATAATATATCCACAAAATAAACAACAACATAATGACATAATAATATAGAAAATACCCTTTAGGTAGGGTAACACCAATAACTATTCATTACGCAAGAAATCACTCCACAAGTTATATGTTTTCTATAACTATTCCATCCAATATACTTAATAATGCATCTCATTAAATTACTTCTACTTCTTTATATAACTTCTATCTATTTTTCTCAGTACTTTCTATAGAAGGAACTTTCTAGTAGATAAAACATTCTAGATACTACCTAAACAAATAATATTCTAGTAGGAAAAACCTTCTAGTAATCCTTATTACCATTTTTTCTTTCCATCCGCATTATTTAATAAAATTTTCCTTAATACATAGAATTATCCTCTTTGTCCTTTCCTAGGTACCCTATATTATCCTCCCTAGGTACATTACATCCCATCACCCTTCACATGTTTCATCCTTGAAACATTAGAACAAGCCATATAATATGATATACAAAGAAATGTAGTCAGATTGTACCAAGTGCAATAATCCATCCATCCTAGTGAAATGTGGACATGGGATCCAATTGCTTCCTTCCCATTGCAAGCTTGATTCTAGTTTATCCTTTGGTTTCATGTTTCTACGATGCTACTCTAATATCTCTAACTTAAATTGATTTTAGCTCTCCATGTGCCTCAATATTGGTTGTCGTTTTGGTGCCTTGTTTTCCCATAGTAAGTTGACCTATTCTTATGGCCTTTCCTTTTCTTTTCATTAGATGGGGTTGGGGGTGATATACAACAACATTAACTATTAGATATTTGGTCATTGACTCTATAACATTTTGTTCCATTGATTCATATACCCCCTTAATTTATTTTCTTTTGTTCATACCCTTCCTAGGGATTTTCTTCATGTGTTGTTGTATCCCCTTCTTTTAATTCAACCTTCAAACTCTTCATATACTATGTTTGTAGGTACTTTAACTATTTTACATGCAAGAGATTCTTCATGTGATCCATTAAACCCTTTAGTAAGAGAAATACCATGCAATATAATTTTCCTTTTCTTATATCAAAGCTTCAAAAATGCTTTGCACACATTAATAGTAATTCTACCCATTGAGTCCATCCAAGGATATCCAAAAACAATATCCATATATGTAGCATGAAAATTTCAATATAATACCTATTTTTCCACAATAATATTCAAATCTTTAAAATTTTGAACATTTTCACCCTCAATCTATGTTCTTTGAATGTTCTTTATGGATATTTGTAACACATTGTTAACTATATTAACATTTATAGAATTATGTTTTCTATTAGGGTTTATAGAAACAATGACATTCTCTTGTTGAATACATCCACAAACACGTGATAGGAATCTCTCACATGAAAACAAACATTCAGCGATTTATTTATAATTCTTCATAGCATGAGATCACCTATCTAAAAAATATTTTCAAATTCTTCATCTGAAAGTTGTAGTAACTCCTTAAAGCAAAGTGTTACGTACCCTCCCGTGGTCCCAATGCAAGGAAGGGAACATGATGCCAAATTCTGGGCTTTCACATGATCTCAGCCCATTCATTAGATTCATACAATTAAAAACAAGAGTGTGCAGATGCAAATCAAGCAAGTATGCACAGCGGAATTAAAACAACATCCACACACAATTCATGCTCATCCATCATATCAAAATAATCATTATATAAACATTGCAGAAGTAAATACATAGACAGAAAAACACTTATCTTCATTGTGCAATTGTCCCAAATAGCTAGCTATGTCGCTGCAACGTTCCACCCAACCATAGGCCAGTTGTGTTCATCAATTCTCTCAACACAACTGCCACCCCCGAGTTGGGAATGATTCTTACAAGGAAAAGGGTACATTCAAGCCCATACACAGTCAATTAACCATTGCCAATCCACAGCTGGGTTTATCAGGCTAAATTTGAACCCTAGATGCTTGCACTCAAGCTCAAGCCAAACCAATGGATACCCATACCCATACCCCAACATACACTTCAAACACACAACAAAACACAGTCATTGGGAATGGATACACATGTTTTAACAATGGGATTTACAAACAGGATGGCCATGGGATTTCCCCAAATCGTTTTCAACCAAAAATGGATTGTTGGATGGGGAAAAACATTCACAGGGAGGAAAACAAATTCTCTCCTAACCAACTAGGCATTCAACAGACAAACGGTCTCTATGGAACCCAAATTCGTTTCCCCTTCTTTCCCACTGGTATACAACACAAAAACGCCCTTCTCCCAACTGAGAATGAAGGAAAACACATAAAAACATGGCTGGAAAATGCCCAGGTAGCTCCAAACTCCTGAGGGAGAGAAAAATTGGTTCATGGATAATGGCTTGGGGGGCAATTCATGGATTTTTTCTTTCCCAAGAATCCAAAACACGATTTTCCATACAGGGTGGCTTGCCCATACTCGAATTTGGACAACCATACCTCTCCATTCCCAATGCATTAACTACCTCAACCAACTCTTGGGAGAATGAATGATTGGGTACAAAAGTCAATATGGGTAGTTAAGGGTTTGATGGGTTATCTCATTGATATTTGGCTTGACCTGATTGGATCCAAGGGTTTGAATATTTCGCTCCCAATTCCTTGTAAAATCATGCCCCCATCTCTTGTTGCATTGCATAGCTAGTTGTGGGTATTTTATTAAAATGCATATTTACAAGATGTTTGAAATTCCAATGTGCCTGGCTAGCACGCAAACCATATGCATTAATAAATCGATGGAGGGGCCTTGGCCTTGAGCTCCTCACCATGATTTTTATAACAATATTACATCATTTACATTTGAATGCAATAGGGTCAAGATGGGGACGTGACACAAAGACCCCATATAACTACTTTGTTTTTAAAACTAGAATGCATGTAGCTTTTCCAAAGGGACACATTTACCTAAGGAGTTTCTAAAGGGGTTAACGTTATGTATTGAGGAGATGTTCATTAAATAAATCCCATGTAGTGTGAAATTAAACATTTGTAATAAGGCTTGCTAAAAAGTTCTACCTTCTAGTTAATGGTGTCACCCTACCTTAAGGAATAGTTAATGGTGTCATCCTACCTTAAGGTTATTTTATACATTATTGTGGCTTATTGTATGGATATATATTAGGTCCATCTTCTAGGGGAAAACCTCCCAATAAGCTAATATTCAATATCATATACTATACCTACTCCATAAGGAGGAATCCAACATTATCTATAGCTAGCTAGAGAACCCATTATAAACACTTGTTAACTACCAAGTGGACCTTATTTATTGAAGTCGCACTACATTTATCCCATGACAACTAACTAGTGGACCTTATTTAATAATAACAAATATATTGGACTTGGTCCATCTTAGATTGAATCGGAACCATAACTACATTATTGTTACTCCAATAGACCCATTGATCACCCATTATACCCCTAGGAAGGATCCCAACAAGAAATCTTCCTAAGAGAATGTTTGTAGAGATGAGTGGTATTGAAGCAAAATAGTTGTAAGGAAGATATGTTGCAACAAAATATAGTGTTGCAGAAGAAAATAGTTTTTCAAGAACTAAATTGTAGGGATATTATGTTACAATAGATGTGGCAGTGGAAGACATGAATATGTAACATATGTAACATATGTAAAATATAAATTAACTTGAAAATAATACAATATATCCACAAAATAAACAACAACATAATGACATAATAATATAGAAAAGACCCTTTAGGTAGGGTAACACCAATAACTATTCATTATGAAAGAAATCACTCCACAAACTATATGCTTTCTATAACTATTGCATCCAATATATACTTAACAATACATCTCATTAAATTACTTCTACTTCTTTATATAGTTTCTATCTAATTTTCTCGGTACTTTCTATAGAAGGAAATTTCTAATAGATGGAACCTTCTAGATACTACCTAAACAAAGAATATTCTAGTAGGAAAAACCTTCTAGTAAGTCGTATTACAATTGTTTCTTTTTATCGGCATTATTTAATAAACTTTGCATTAATACATAGAATTATCCTCTTTGTCCTTTCCTAGGTACCCTGTATTATCCTCCCTAGGTACATTACATCCCATCACCCTTCACATGTTTCATCCTTGAAACATTATAACAAGCCATATAATATGATATACAAAGAAATGTAGTCAAATTGTACCAAGTGCAATAATCCATCCATCCTAGTGAAATGTGGACATGGGATCCAATTGCTTCCTTCCCACCTCAAGCTTGATTCTAATTTCTCCTTTGGTTTCATGTTTCCATGGTGCTACTCTAATATCTCTAAATTAAATTGATTTTAGCTCTCCATGTGCCTCCATATTGCTTGTCTTTTTGGTGCCTTGCTTTCCCATAGTAAGTTGACCTATTCTTATGGAATTTCCTTAATGATTTTTCTTTCCTTCGAATGGGGTGGGGGGTGATATACAACAACATTAACTATTGGATCTTTGGTCATTGACTCTATAACATTTTTTTTCCTTTGATTCATATAGCCCCTTAATTTCTTTTCTTTTGTTCATACCCTTCCTAGGGATTTTCTTCATGTGCTTTTGTAGACCCTTCTATTAATTCAACCTTCAAACTCTTCATCTACTATGTTTGTAGGTACTTTAACTATTATACCTGTAAGAGATTCTCCATGTACTTTAACTATTGTACTTTAAAAGGTATTGAGAATCTTCTTTCTTTAAAAATTTGAACATTTTCACCCTCAATCTATGTTCTTTGAATGTTCTTTATGGATATTTGTAACACATTGTTAGCTGCATTAACATTTATAGAATTAGGTTTTCTATTCGGTTTTATAGAAACAATGGCATTCTGTTGTTGAATACATCAATGAACATGTGATAGGAATCTATCACATGAAAACAATATTTAGTGATTTCTTTATCATTCTTCATAGCATGAGATCGCCTATCTAAAAAATATTTTCAAATTCTTCATCTGAAAGTTTTAGTAACTCCTTAAAGCAAAGACCCCATATAACTACTTTGTTTGTTAAACTAGAATGTATGTAGCTTTTCCAAAGGGACGCATTTACCTAAGGAGTTTCCAAAGGGGTTAACGTTATGTATTGAGGAGATGTTCATTAAATAAATCCCATGCAGTGTGAAAATAAACATTTGTAATAAGGCTTACTAAAAATTTCTACCTTCATTCTCTAGGATGTACCTAGAAGGTTATACCTACTAGAAAGTTCCTTCTCTAGGAAGTACCTAGGAGGTTAGAGATCAACTATATAAAGAAGTAAAATAAATGGAATGAGAAGTCTTAAGGATATATTGAATCTAATATTTATATCAAGCATATAGCTTGTGGAGTGATTCGTTCCATAAGGAATAGTTAATGGTGTCACCCTACCTTAAGGGTATTTTATACATTATTGTGTCATTATATTGTGGCTTATTGTATGGATCTATATTATGTTCATATTTTAGGGGACAACCTCCTAATGAGCTAATATTCAATATAATATACTATAATACCTACTCCATAAGGAGGAATCCAACATTATCTATAGCTAGCTAGAGAACCCATTAAAAACACTTGTTAACTACCAAGTGGACCTTATTTATTGAAGTCACACTACATTTATCCCATGACAACTAACTAGTGGACCTTATTCAATAATAACAAATATATTGGACTTGGTCCATCTTAGATTGAATCGGAACCATAACTACATTATTGTTACTCCAATAGGCCCATTGATCACCCATTATATCCCTAGGAAGGATCCCAACAAGAAATCTTCCTAAGAGAATGTTTGTAGAGATGAGTGGTATTGAAGCAAAATACTTGTAAGGAATATATGTTGCAACAAAAGATAGTGTTGCAGAAGAAAATAGTTTTCCAAGAACTAAATTGTAGGGATATTATGTTACAATAGATGTGGCAGTGGAAGAGATGAATATGTAAATATTGATTTCTATAGTGTTTTGTATGTTGTGTTTTTTACAATGGAAGGTTAATGTGCAACAAAAGAATATAAAGTGGATAAGACCAAAGTGTTATGAATAAAATCCCTCTTATGGATAGGTGATACCTCCCTTGGGTGCGCCCAATACCCAAGACAGACAGTGGGTGTAGAGATAAAAAATTTCCCTGTAGATATAACCCTTTTACAATATGCATGCAATAGAAAACAAAATGATTCAAGCGTACCTTCTCTCTGACGATTGTCCTTTGTATGATTGTGGTTGGTGTAGTTCCTATAGATCCTTTGCTCCAACTTCTAAACACATGTTCTATGCACACAATGATAAAAAAGACACCTTCCTCAAACTTTTTCAACAATATAGAAAGCATAAAAAATATAGATTTAATCTAGTTAATTCAATATATAAAAAGATCCAATATCAATAGTGCATAACATGGAAATAACACAATGAATATGGGGGGAAACCATTAAGGTCTATATCAATGAAATGAGAATCAATACATCAAAGAAGCCGTACCTTGATTCATTGTGAGAGATCTCCTTGAATCCTTCACCCAAGCTCCTCCTAACCTCAATCACCAAAGGTTGGGCTCTCTCAATGATGATCACACAAGGAAGGAAGAGGCTCTCTCTAAAAATTGGGCAGCATTTACTTTCTTTCACTCCAAAAATCTCCTCGTATCCCTTGGACGAATTTCATTATATAGGTGGATGGTGAAGGTAGAGGGTATGAATGTGGACACCTAGAAATTAGCAATGTTAGCAAATAACATGTAGGATCCAACACATGAAGTTAATGATACAAACCGTTACACCAAAACCTCGAGGTGTTAGTGAAGGCCATCCATTAGGATCTTAACATCCCACCACGCTCCGCAGTCCAGACTCTGGGCTGGATGTGCGCCCGTACGGTGGTATCCCCTTTGTGTCGTACGAGCCTCGGGCGAACACTGAAATGCCGACGTTGCCACCCGCTCTGTGACTTGAACCTAGGTGGAGGCTCTGATACCAAATGATACAAACCGTTACACCAAAACCCTGAGGTGTTAGTGAAGGCCGTCCATTAGGATCTTAACAGCTAATCTCCTCACAACTCACCAATGGTTCTAGAAGGTATATTTTTCCAATGGAGAAAATAATAAAGCTTCACAATAACTTAATAGATTATTATTTTATTGAATAAAATAAGTTATGATAAAATAAAAGTGTCTCGACAACTTAAAGTTGGTAAAGGTTCCTAGTGATCTCAAGGGGGTGGTAAATAATTATATAACAAAAAGAAAAGATGCAGTAGTTGTAGTAGGAAGAAGCTAATTGCAAGCAGAAGGTCTTGAGGTCAAATCCTTAAGTGGATATGCATAGAATGTAAAAGGGCCTCACTCGATGTCCCCATCAGCTTAGGATCCATAAGTAGAATTGGTGATTTACCCTATCTACCATCCATAAAATATGGGTAAGTATTCAGAGGCTTTCCTGCAAGGTATTCCTTGGGAAAAAATAGAAGAGTATAATTCAAAAGAGTGAAAATGTATCAAAACAATGGAAATATGAATATGATTGCAATAGAGGAGTATTCAGATTAAAACAAAAGTAGAGTTATGAGATGCTTGAGAAACAAACATTGATGGAATTTGTTGACACAATACTAATAGTGCATCAAATCAAGCATGTGTTGGAAGTAAGAACCATTGGGAGGGGGTAATTTGAGGTCATGGGCCTCACTAGGTGATAATTGAAATAGTTTTCATAGGTGGATGAGTTGTAGCAAGTGATAGAGGAAATTATGATGATCAAAATGAAAGTGAACTAGGTAAAGAAGATGAAAAAATTGAGTGTAGATGTGGCCAATCAAGAAGAAGAAAAGAAATAAAATGCAAAGATATGCAATAGTTGTTTTTTTAATCAATGACCTTCTGATGAAAATGCTCACATTTTTCCATCCAAGGGAATCTAATGTAGGAGCATCCTTGGTCTTGAAAATATCATACATACAAATAAAAGGCTGATTACATTTGTGAGAGATTTAGATGGAACCATACTAAAATCTATGTGAAAGAAAATATTGATGGTGCATCCATGGGAGACAAATTCTTCGAATTTTGAAGAAGGAAACTACTTTCAATAACAAGTGTAACATTTGATATAGTAATTATTTATAATAAAGACAGAAAATATATAGAATTATCACTATATCATATATTGTATTTATGTTTGTATCCGATGATTTCAATCCTTGTCCATGTTATTCTCACTATGAAGTCCCAAGGTTGATGAACTACATGTAAGCATAACTCTTTAAGAATTATGGAGTAAATACCAGAGTCAAATGGGTTGCAAGGCCTATTGATTTCAGTCTTCATTATGAAAGTTAAAAGAGTCAAATCCACCATGATTATTTGACATCCTAGAAATGCATAACTTACACAATAGCATGCGCACTATGAGACAAGTCATACTTCCTAGACTTCAATTATAACAATCTAATCTCTATGACCACAAAGCATTCAAACCAATGGAATATCAATTGATTTGATGAGACTAATACAATATAACTATTTGATTCGTTGACCATGTCTTTAAATTATTATCCATACATTAATGAGCCATTGTTGGGCTCTCAGTTTGGCTATGTAAAGATTGAGAGAGAGTGTGGGACTCTCAACACAGCTCTGTTGAATGTAAATAATACTTGGGAGCATATCCATTCTTAAACAAGAGTTGTAAGCAGCAATGTCCGTGACATCAGCTTGCAGCACAGTTGCATGGACATGCAAATGAGAATTGCATACATATGCAAATGAGGAAGCTTACTAATGTAATACATACAAAACTAGTTTTTATAGATTAGACGTAGGGCTTATGACCGGTGCCATGCCCATAAATATATCTAGCCATATCTGCAGTATACACGAATTGGAAAGCTAATTAGTAGAAATATGACATTGCAAGAACATGGAGCCAGGAAATCTTATTGACAATAGCGAAATGTTGAGAAAACCAGTTGCATTGGAGCCACATTTCAAGTACTAGCACCAAGATGTTAGATTATTGCCATGGAATATTTTACAGTGGGCTAGAGCAGTGGAAAGCTAAATGAATTCTACTTACAAGAAATGCTATAAACTATAATTATGCAAGAGTTGTTTTTGCACATTGTGAATAGAATCTATAGATCTACTAGCTATATTGTTTTGCAAAACTGTTGCTCGTAAAATCTATACAACCAGTAGCAATAGCACAAGACGATGATACTTAGGAAATTCCATATTGTAAATTCAGATACATGGAACACCTACATGCATTCATAGACCTCTGTAATATCCCTTTAAAAATAGCAAAATTTTCAAATTTTCCGATACTAGATTAAACTGATAAAGAGATATGATGAATACTAACTTCAGCACTGACAAGTACTTATTGTACCGATATTTAATTTTTACTCTTTGAAATGTCTTAGATTCAAGTATCATGGTTTGTTGATTATAAGGTTCTACGGCTTTGCTGAAGTATTTCTAAAATGGTTTAGATGTATAAACTGTCGCATGTGTACCAATTTCTGAATGCAATAATATGAATCTCCTTCTTAAGGCTGTAAAGGTTTGAATGCATATGTATTAAAGTTTCACTGGTAATTCAGGTGACATGGATCCTTTATTGGTGGCGATCGATACTCATGATGAGATACTTGGTCTTTTGAAATGGCAAGGTACCCTGACAGGGCTGCCGAGAGGTAGGGGTAAGAATTGGAGACTCCGGACTTACTTAGCATTATTGCTAATGCATCTACTTGTTTCAGGTTTGCAGGTGTACTTATGAGGCATCTATCAAGAATGCCTATTCCACCCTTCTAGCAACTATTTTAAGTCTCAAGTGAGATAGCTTTGAAGTTGACACTTTTATTCTAGCCTCATTGGGGTTTGTGATACTTGTGAAACATCACTACTTGTTTGGCATTGTAATTATTTAATGGCACTATGAAGAGTTTGGGGTCATTGAAATGTTTGATTGTGTTTTACAATGTTGTGAATATCAAATGATCCTAATACAGAGTGTTTGGGTCAATATTGAATTTAATGGTAGTTGGTAGCAGCATTGAATGTATCTCTGCAAATGCACATGGCCACGCTGCCAGCTATGGTGGGGTTTTACTCTAGGGTCCTACACCAACGAAGAACATTTTCATGGTTCACTTCTCTTGTCTGCTGTGGGTGTATTAAGGGTTTCGCTTCTGACCTGAGCTATGGCTCATGGTCTGCATACCATATGGAAATAGCGATGGCGACTGCAAGTCTTTGAAGGTAATTCCTCTCAGGTTTAAGTTCTACACTCCTGCTCTTGCATGTTAGATGTTTTGTGATATAAAATTCAGAGCCCTGACTTTTATGTCGTGATTGGAATACAGGTGTTCACTAGCGTTTCTATTTTGCATGGTCAGTACCCAATAGTGGCGATATTGGACAATGGTAAGCCCAGAATTTGCCATCTCTTAGCTCCTCCTTTCGCCTCTATGGGGATTACTGTTGATGTATGTTTGCTAGGAACTAGTGAACTTGTTTGAGTTCATTGTGAAAAAGTTTCGAACCCCTGTAAGTCATCTTTTGGCTGGACTGTGGTGTGAATATGTATCTATTTGTTGTTTTGAAGACCCTAGAGGATTTTAGTGTGGGGTTTTGGCTATCCGACTCTGCATTTAAACTTGGTTGAACTCTCGTTATTTGGCAATAATGCCCAAGGATGAACTGGGGTTTATATTACAAATTTATGTGTTCAAAATGTATTTGTATGGGTCCTGAGATGTCCTTCTATGTAATATTCATGAGGGTTTCATACCCTATCTACTTCTCTGCGTTTTTAATTCATATGGATAAGGGGTTTTTGAACAGTCGTATCACTATATGCATTTTCTATTTGGACTTGAACTTGTATTTAACCCTATGAAGGGGATGTATAAATTTCTACATTTTTAAGTTATTGTTGCTCCACTTTGTGGTCTTCTCAATTTGATGGCTTCATGTTTTAAAATGTAAAAGAGTAACGCCCTGCTTGTTTGCAAAGAATGATTGAATGGAGGGAATACATAACCCTACAATTGTTTTATCTACATGTCTGAGAAGCCCTGAGTTCTTACTTTTGCGTTTTCTGGTTATTTGAAGTAGGTAGAAAGACAAAAGGACCTTTAAATAAAAGTAGTGGGAATCGATCCCTGTACCAATCTTTTATGAATTTCTCTGTATAGTATCGTGTATAGTTTTCTGTGAAGTGAGATGGGGATGGGAATCGATCCCTGTACCAATCGTTTCTGTATAAAATCATGTAGAGTTTGTTGATGAACATGGTATAGCCCTTCTGTGTTCCAAATAGGAATCGTGACCCTAGCTATTGTTTTGATTGACCCTTGAGAGGGTATGGGTTACTGTACAATCGCTTATTCTTGTGGCGTCTTGCAAGATGGCAGAGCCTCGGATGGGGTTTGATCTCCCAACCCATGGAAATGATGTGTTAGCGATTTGAATGTTGTGGATCGTTTGATTTCTAAAATGCAAAACATTGAGTTTATTTTTCATAGTTTAGGTTGTAAGAATGAAAAGATTTGATACTAAGTTGATAAATCGTGATGCTTGAAAGATGCGTTTAAATCCTTTTGATGAGTTGACTGTATTGCATGTTGTATGTGCCTTCGTTACTTGATGTTTTGAATTTGATGTCTATAATCGTTTTCCTGAAAGGGTTAGTAGTTTCGAACTAGATTTGTGATATAATGATGTTTGTAAATTTAAAAGAAGACTTTAGTAGAGGCAAGAAAATAATGCGAATAAAATTCTTATTCCAGCTATACACAGTTTATGGGAAACATAAAGAAAATCATTCACTGTTTCATAATGGATATATAAACAATTTTAAAGCATACTACTCTGAATGGAACGATCTAGGTGTATCTAAACAGATATCTAGATTATGAGTTTGCTGGGATGTCTAGCACAGGAACCTGCTAGACATCCTACTGTCCCTAGCTTCTAAGTTACATAATCCTAGCCTACAAACAATGCTCTATGTTGTTCCTATGAGCAAGTTGGTATTTAAACGATTTTAGGATGAAAGGAAAACAATGCCAAAGATGCTGGGGTAGCACCCTGTATTACTTATCTAAGCTTTATGAGAGATTCAAATTTCATACCTGATTACTTTGTGAACTGCTCCCTTTTTGAAGTAAGTACCTGCACACTCAAACAATAATTAGTGTAGAGCCCTCTGAGCTCAGCCGACCTATTATGATGACTTTGGGGCTACCACGTTCCCCCCAACCTTGACCCTTGAACAATTCTGGTTCTATCTGGATCCCCCCGAGCTTGGTTCCAACATGCAATGAGAGGTAGAGGCCCTAGATCCACTTCTGATTCAGTTCTGAGAATTTTTAGGTAAGGTTGCTTCAGTTTCTTAGAGAAGAATAGTTTTCTTGGACTACCATAAGAGAATGATAATAACCAAGAATGATAGGTAATCCCCAAACTTGGGGTCTTCCCTCCTTAAGTAGGGAAGTATTTCAATTAGGACTGTTGAAAACAATCAGTTTCTTTAAATTAGATAATTAATAATTAAGAGCTACTATTTAATTAAAAAATATCTAGTCTTCTTGAACTAGAATTTTTCCAACTGTTTTATTATACGTGATTTTGATTTATGCTCTTAATAGTAATTGAAATAACAATAATTGTAATACAACAACTATACTAATAATTATTCTAATATTAAATACATTTCACGTAACTATTAATACACCACTTATAATATTAAATAATGCCTAAATCAGATATACTAATTATATTCCATAATTTAATAATATCACCATTTTTATTAAAGCTCCTAATAATAATAATAATAATAACTTGGAAGCCTTTATTTAGGTTAGTTATAAAAGACTACTGGTTATATTATCTTTTATTTAGTTATGTGTCATCACATGACACTCTTTTCTCTTTAAATTTTAGGGACACGGTCCACTTCTTTAGGACGATCTTGGTCAGGTTGGTTAGCTACCTCTAGTCTCTCTCTTTGCATGTCGTATTCCCTCATTTAACAAGGTAGCTCCCGCAGTAGGTGATGATGGATAAAAAGATGAGTCATTTAGTTAATTTAAATAAATGTGATAAAAGTGCTCTCCAGAGTCTTTCTGACTCAACACTTTGAAACTCCGTAACCCCGAGTGCTCTTCGGAGCCATTTAACTCAACACTCTCACATGGGCGTTACTCTAGTGCAATTCCAGAGTCCCTACTCAACACGAGTGTTAGAATGTGGTTGTGAGGCACATCTAGAATATTTAAGCTGCCTCGGATTCCGGTATTCGTTTATCAAGCTTAGAGCGCTCCAGGGCTTATGCCCAACACTCAATGTACATCAGGGCTTACTCCCAGTACATCATATTTCCTCTAGGTACATCGGGGATTTTTCCCAATACGTAGGTAATCTGTGTGTTTCTGAGTCCACGCTCAACACACCATATAAGTCAATTATGTCATTCACATCACTACACAGTATGTAAGAAAAGGTCATCTCAGTATATTAGGGTTTTGTACCCACATCATATGGTAAAAACATAAATCATAACATTGAGGCTTCCTTGCCCAGTAAATAATCAAATAATGAAATTCAGTCAGGGTCCATGCCCAATATGTCAGCCTACAAAAGAATAAATCATATGTGCTAGGGCCGTGGCCCAATATAACATCATAAAATAGTCAGTCCAAAATTCAGGATATTACAACCTCCAAAAAAAAAAGATATATAAGCTAAATTGTTAAGGCATAGTAGAAAAATCACTTGAATGCACTAAACATTTGCAGAGTATTCATTTGGCATATCACAAATTTAGAAATTGTATAATAATAGAAAAATGTCAATAAAACCATTGCATATTTCAAGCACTAGTGACTAATTACAATTACAACCAGGAGAATCACTATTTGCAAGACAAGAAAAGTTTTCAGAATAATGTGATGGAATATTTTGCAGTAGAGAACAACAGGAAAATTGTTGACAAAACTATCTAGTGTTAACAAAACTTCTGCCAAATTCATTTGCATTTGAAACAGATTTGCATTATAGGTATCTATAAATTCCCAGTATCAATGCCATGTTATTGTGCATCTCCATGAACAACGAAGCAAAACTGCATCTACAACATTAGCTCAATAAAAAACATGATGAATCAATGCATTTTCAATTCACTTCTAAAAGCATTTTAAAGGAATGCTTGTAATTAAATAATTTAATTAAATCCTATAAAGTAAGTCAAAAGAGAAAAGATCCTGTTGATTGGATTTGGAACAAGAAGCCTACTTAGTTGTTCCAAATTTCAAGCGTCCTCATATGAATTTTTGCTATGGCCTTGAATTTTGTCATTCTTAGAATCGGTTCTCTCTAGAGAAAAAGTGGAACTGTTATACACTGAAGAATGTTCCTCTCCCTCAAAGCTTGCATCATTTTCCCTCTTTTCATCAACAAAGTTACTAGCTTTATGAGCAAACGAGTCTATCCAGGTGTCTTCCGTAGCTTGAAGTGTCTTGTAAAATAGTTGCAACCTTTGCGCATGCCATCCAAATGCTTGAAAATGATAGATTTAAAATACTGAATCATTAAATCAAAATCTATTATCGAGACACAGAACAACATAAAGACCTGGAAAATAGGCTTCTGATCTCCCTTTGAGGACATGAATGAGAACGTTGAAGGTAATTTCCCTGGAGACAACCTTTAAACTGCTTCCATGGTGCTAGATAATAACAGATAACTACAATAAACATATTAATAGACGTAATAAAAATCAATATATTTTTATTAGAAACAAGTTACAAATCTTTTAATCAGGATGAAAAGTCAAAATTATAGTGTTATGACAATTTCTCAAGCCAAATCCAAATCCAAGCTGCCATAGATCCAGAATATCTAGATAATAATGCTAAAAAATTCTCCTGTTTGATACAAGACAACACTTATATACCTCATCTAAATCTATTGACACATTGCACAGTGAGAGATATAAGGCCTCTTGTAAACTGAACACTCTTTTTTGGAGCTCATAAATCACAAGGAATCGTCCAACCAAACCAGAACCAACAACTTTGCATTTTCCAAGCTTTGTCATTGTAACTTGTGAAATGTTCATGCTTATCCTGGTCTATAGTGGCGATTCCCGTGAAGCTATTGCCTGCAAGAAATAGAAACTTCTGTAGCGAAATAGAGGAAAGAGGCATATAGTTCCATTTTGAAAAAAATCCTTAGATTCAAAAAATGCAAAAGGAATAGCAAAATATACAAGCCTGAAGCAACAAATAACTGCCTCGAAGGCTCTTCCTGGAATAACACAATATAAAACCAACAAAAAACAATCTCCAACTATCTCCAAGAATGCTCTACAGGAGGAGACAACACTATGCAGAGTGTTGGTTGATGCAAACCTCCCAAACCACAAATAAAACATGAGTGCCTAATAAGCATGGAGATACGTTTGAACCTGAAGCTTTGCAAGCTCAAAATCTAAAAAAACACACAGGTAGGCAAGAGTTCAAATATTGAAGAGGGCATACTAAGCCTAGAGCTCTTTTTTGAGGTTGGTAGGGTGTCACACACCATAAATTTAGCTAGATGATTGTAATAAAATAAATAAGAAAAGGATTTGGGTAAATTTTCTCCTTAAACAACACTTTTTAGGCGTGAGCAAAATCAAGGCAGGCGAAATGTAAATTTCAATATACACAGTTCATGACATGCATAGAAACAAGTACCCACAAACCGAAAAACAATCCCCAACTATCTCCAAGAATGCTCTACAGGAGGAGACAACACTAGGTAGAGTGCTGGTTGATGCAAACCTCCCAAACCACAAATAAAATATGAGTGCCTAATAAGCATGGAGATACGTTTGAACCTGAAGCTTTGCAAGCTCAAAATCCAAAAAAACACACAGGTAGGCAAGAGTTCAAATATTGAAGAGGGCATACTGAGCCTAGAGCTCTTCCTTGAGGTTAGGAGGGTGCCACGCACCATAAATTTAGCTAGATGATTGTAATAAAATAAATAAGAAAAGGATTTGGGTAAATTTTCTCCTTAAACAACACTTTCTAGGCGTGAGCAAAATCAAGGCAGCCAAAATGTAAATTTCAATATACACAGTTCATGACATGCATAGAAACAAGTACCCACAAACCGAAAAAAGCAGTTATCAGAAACATGAATGGATTTAAAATGATGACTTACTTGAAGGGCATTGGTGCCCAAGCATTCCTTTACCCTTTTTTTGTTCTCATCTCTTCTTACCTCCAAAGCCATCCTTGCACGAACTGATTTTTGCATCGCCTGCTCACCAAACTAACTATAAATTCTATACAGAACATCCATAAGCATTTTTTATCTTACACAAACCCACCTTGCCACCTTGCCATAAACTTGATCCAATGTAGCATATATCGCGCTACCAGAAAGCTTCCCTTGATAGTAACCAGTCGACCATTAATACAGATGAGAGTACCGCGGGTTCTGCCTTCATATTGGTACCATTCCCACAATTAAGGCGCAAAGTGAAATAATGATCTTGATTAAAAAAAACTCCTCCAGCTGCGCAAAGCCCATTTGTTGCAGCACCATAAAAAAATAAAACGTGAGAAGTATATTTAGGAATAAAAATGCTTACTTTAATAATTTTATGAGGCACAATCTCATGTTTATATGCCATATGTAAATTCAGAGCCATAATGCAAGCCGACTGCAAACAAGGGCTATGTCTATGGCTATTAATAAAATTATCTTATCTATTTCTATGTCTCTACTTGTGCCTTAGTGGGTGATTTCACATCTTTCAATGCAAGCCTTCAACGCCAGCAACTAAGCCTGCATTCTGTCTTATACTTGTGTATTTCTTCCCGGTTGCGTCTGCACTTTATATTCTTGTGTGTTTTTATTGTGCCTTCCGTCGGAGAGTCGCATGCATATAATGGCCTCTGCCATCGTCTCCAACTTTTAAACTTAGATTTTTATTTCTTTATAGATGAAAATAGCACTTTTATATTCCAAATCACATGAATTCGTTTACCTATGCAAACAAGATGTGCCCCAATAAAGAAGAATACAGAGTACCAGAGAGCTTCGGGGGTTTATATTTTAACAATTTCAAGATGCATAATTGTTAGGGGTGTCTGGCCTTTTTTAAATATAGCAGTATGTGAAAGGGATACATTGGGATATTGCCATTCAAAACAAAAAACAAGCACAAACGAAGAAGTCGAGCAACCAGTCAACCATTTCTTCACTCTTTGTGGTTTGCTTGTATTTCTTGTTTACTTATTTTGCGTCTGAAATCCGCATAAACACAATTCAAATACATTTGGGGCAATATGGAATCCCTACCTTGATCCAATTGGGCAGCCTGCCTACGTCCAATGCCTTCTGGGCGTATAGCTGGACTTGCAATTACCTTGCCCACGTAGTCCTCGTTAATGTATTCCAGATCCCGATTGAACTCTGAAACATTTAATAAGAGCCAAAAATAAAAACACTGCGAATGCTAATAAACAATGAGATGTCAACAGATCAAAAATTATGTATAGATAAGTTTCCATACCCGTGTTGTTATATTGAGGATCCAAACTGCAGGAATCTTGATGGATAATATGAGAAGGATTGCATGACACGCTACCACATCCTCTGATACAGAAACCGATACAGATGCCATCGTCCTCCTGCCAATCGATGCTAGATAATTAAATTATAAAAATACTAACCTTGTTATCTGAACAAAACTTCCATAAGAGCAAAGCTTTTGACAAGACCTGAACGCAGAGCGTAATGAATGCAGCTATATCCAAAAGCAGAAATCTTGTAAGTTGCTAGCAACGTAAATGCACACATCAAATAAAAGCACAAACCGTAGCACGAGCAGTACATTGGGACACCAGAGGGGGTGACGTAGCTGGGGACACTTGGCTATACTAGTGAGACTATATTATAAAGAAGGTTGAGATAATTATTTAAGAAGATTGTAAAAAAAAATATAGTACAATCTTAATTATTGGAGTATAAGTGCTTAGTTGCTATCAATCAATTTTTATCCATAACCAGATATACCTATCCAAGAAACGTATTGGGAGGGGGGCGGGGATAGGTGCAGGGAATGGATGCCCCCCGCAACACACAAACGCACATATACAATTTAATCATTTTCACTGTACACATATATTTATGTGCATTTATATGAATAGAAATCACTATATACAAATATGTAAAGTTTCTCGTGTATATAGAAAGAGTGTGTACAACTAAAAAAACATCAAGTGCAATTTATATCCCATTCAAAATACATAAACAAAGAGGTTAAATGACCTATAGAGTCCAAAAACCTTCATGCTACAACAAACAATAACATATCAAAATCTTTTCCTATATTGGATCCTATTCATCAATAGCACCATGTGCCCCCTCCTCTAGACTCTAGCCCTTGCCTATACATTGAATCTTGAAGTTGGTCCTCTTAGAACATTAGTCAACACCCTACAATTTTGATGAAACTTTGTAATCCAAGTGTTAAAATAAGATAGAAAAAGCTTCCCATACTTAATAAGTGATTTTGCTTGAGTGAATGGTACATTTGTTTTAAGGTCATGACATAAAAGTTCAACAATAATCATCACCAACATGAAGGTACATAGAGAGGTTGATGTGCTTGATTAAATGTCAATCTCATATGCTCATACATGATAGAATCCAATGGAAACATTGTAATCCTGAAATCTTGAAAATTGTTAAGTTTGTTGAATTCTGAATGGGATCTACAATTCTACCTTTTGCATATAAAGTCCACTGAGGTTAGAACCACTCTCAAACATCATGAAACAATTTATGGTAATGTTAAAAATTTAATTAAAAGGATAGAATTTAAGAATTTATATTACCATTCTCTAAGTAAGGAACAACTCTCTATCCTTTTACTTTAATAATTTAAGATTACCATTTAATATTATTGACTTTAATGTCACTTGTACAAAACTGGTTGGGCTTGTACAAAACTAGTCCCTAGGCATTCCCAAGCATCCCCAAAATGGGATACCACATACAAAATCGGTCCCTCGGCATCCCCAAAATAGGGGTACCCCATCCTATCTGCAATCAACATCCCTTGAATCCGTGACAAACATCTCAGGTACTTCAACCAAAATTTGGGTAAAGAAAAGTAGATAGGTATGAAGAATTCGATACATGGGTACAAGTATCCATTATAAATACATGTACCCTACTCCTAGGTACAGGCGCGGATGCTACTTAAATTAAAATGGATAATTACAAATCAACATTTTATGAAGCTTCCAAAAACCACTCAAATAGTCTAGTAAAGTAATTTTCATAAAATGTAGTAGAATCTACCAACAATTTTGTTGAAAGAATAACATGTACTAATAATTTTACTAAAAGTCAAATAAAAATTATACTCGTGATAAATAAGAATAAGAATATTCTTGTTTTAAGATCTTTTAGGCGGGGTCACTGCATTATTCATTAGTTTTGAGTGATTTCTAAGATCTTTAAATTTTAAAATGTAGCAGAATCTAGCAATATTTTTTTTAGAAATAATGGGGCCATTACTAGTACATGAAAAGATTGTAACTTTTACCTACTTATACATTCTAGCTTTTACTATTTATCTATATATTCTTTATAAGTTTATTCAATTATGTAAATTCATGTTGAGTTCTCTCCATTTGAAAGCCAAATTGCATCTTTACCTCTGATTGATTTCGAATCTTGGCACATTGAAAGGACAACACAACTTCCATAAAGCTTAAATTTGGCGAGTGATTGAGAATATAAAAATAGATTTTAAGCAACGTTGATGCCCAATGAAAAGGAGGTGGCGTCCACCATGTAATAATAATGAAACATTGAAATTCGTTGCCAGCTTCGTGATATGCTCTTCGACACCCCATATAATGCGATTCTCCTTTCCGAACCCATCATCAAATAAATATTTAGTCTCTCCATCAACAGTTGTAAATTGGTAGGGAGCATTATGAGGGCATACCACTTGTTATCATCTTTAGCCCTTAAAATTCAATGGAAAACAAGATATTTTTAAGTTCTCAATACTTTATTTATCAAAGTATGTTTAAGGTGGGGCAACTTGTTGATGAACGAAGCTCCAATGCAAAATACAACAATGTATACTCCATAAGGAGAGACTCCACCATTTTTTATAGGTATACAGAGGACCATAATCATAACCACATGTTAATTATTTAGTTGACCTTTTTTAATGAACTCATATTAAATTTATTTTACACTAACTAAGTAGTGATCTTGATTGAATAATAACAAAAATAGTTGACATAGTCCACCTCACATTGAATAGCCAACATAATTACATTATAATTATTTTAATTGGCTCTTCAACCCCACAATAAACCCGAGGGATGAGCTCAACAAGAATTTTACCTAAGTGTATCTGTGCAAACCAAAGATGTTGTTGCAAAGAATTGAAGTAGAAATTAGTGGTATTGAAGAAATTAAGCTGCAAGGGATATATGAAGTAATAGAATATGATGTTGTAGAAAAGAGTGGTATTGTAGCAATGGAGTTGCAAGAAAATGATGTTACAACAAATCTAATAGTGGATGAGTTGCATGTGTGGGAATATTTGATTCCCATGATATTTTATGTGTTGATTTTTTGTATATGTGAAGGTGAATATGCAACAAAAGAAAAGAAAGTTGATATGAGCATAGAAAACATGCAGTAATTGGCAATATAAAGATGATTATAGTGGCAATATGAAGATGATTATAGAAGAGGAGTAGCTGCAATAAAACAAAAAAACAATGAGGAGAATCTTCTTGACCAGCAAGCATTGATAGAGTTCATTGAGGCAATACTAATGGTGCAAAAATGAGAGGATGTGGAGGCAATAAGGACCATTGAGAGGGACCAATTTTAGGCAGTGGGCCCCACTAGGAGAGATTTGCAACACTTTTGAGAGATGGATCATATGTGGCAACTAAGAGGACATGATGACAATTATTTAAATAAGATGAAAAATTTGAGTGTAGATGTGAGAAGCTACTTATAATCGTGGACAACAAAGGTGTAGATTGCAAAGAGGAAGAGGAAGCATGCAATGTGTAGAAAAATGGAGGATGATTGGTATAGAGCGTGGCCAAGAAGAAAGAAGAAAAAAAATAAAATAAAAAGATATTCAATTATTGTTTTCTAATGGATAACCAGGTTAGAAAAATTCTCACATTTTCCCATACATGGGAGTTTAATGCAAGTGCATCCTTGAACTTGAAAACTATCATGCATGCAAATTAAAGGTTGATTATATTTTTGTGAGAGAGTTAAATAGAACCACAATACTAGCTATGTGAAAGAAAAGTTGAATGGTGCATCTATGTGAACCAAATTCGTAGAAGGAAGCTACTTTGAAAAACAAGTGCAATGCTCAATCTAGTAATTAGTTGGAATACAAACATGGAATATATAAAATTATCAGCACGATCACTATTATGTACATGGTACTTGACTAGGGACATATTAAATTGATGACGTCTATGTTCATTTAACGATGTCAATCCTTGGTCATCTTATTCACACTATAAAGTTCCAAGGTCGATTGACCATGATAATTCACACATCTTTAAATATTATAGAGCATTTCCCAAAGTTAAATGGGTCCTAGGACAGGTATTGGATTGAATCATCACTATAGGATTCAAAGGGTCAAATCCACCATGATTATTTGATGTCTCGAAAATGCATAACTTACATAATAGATTAAATTCCCATTGTGAGATGCCTCTCAATTCCTACAATTCAATTGTGATTGTTTAGTCTCTATCATCACAAAGTCTACAAACCAATGGAATATCAATCAATTTTATGTTGCATTGTTCAAATCATTGACCACACTTACAAATTATTGTCGAGAAGCGAACAAAGGGATTGTTGGGCTCTCGGTTTAGCTTTATAGATGTTGAAAGAGAGCATCGGGCTTTCAACATGGCTATGTTGAAATAAGACTTAGGAAGCAATAGGCATATCCATTATCAACAAATACAGAATTTTCAACATTGTGTAACGATATTTACAATATATTTTATTAAATTGTAGTGTATTTATTTTCATTATCAATTTAATTACATGTTATAACAATTATTTAATTATTAATAAAATTAAATATATTTATAAAAATTATTGGAGAATTTCAATATGCAATATATTACATAAAGTTGTGACCTCATTACATAATAAACCATAACAATAATAATGTTATTGAAAAACACAAAAACCCTGAATCACCTATTTATCTGTTGTTTCACTCTAAGGATAGATCTACCCAAAAATGAGAAATGTATATGTTTAAATGGTCTAAAGGAAACTTGAGGTAAAATTACTTTTTTGAAAGTAAGGAAAAGAGCATGGGTGATCCTTTAGGAAAAAGTATGAGAGAATGTGGGTAAAGGAAACTTGAGGTAAAAGTATTTTTTTGAAAGTAAGAAAAAGAGCATGGGTGATCCTTTAGGTAAAAGTAAGAGAGAATATGTGGGTAAACACTAAGCATGATGAGTTCGAATCTATGCTCGAGAGGAATAACAAAATCTTCCACAACGTCGAGAGGGAAATATTTAAAGAGGGTATGTAAAGAAGATAATACAAATTTAATAACTTGAATTTGGGTGATCCTTTAGGAAAAAGTATGAGAGAATGTGGGTAAAGGAAACTTGAGGTAAAAGTATTTTTTTGAAAGTAAGAAAAAGAGCATGGGTGATCCTTTAGGTAAAAGTAAGAGAGAATATGTGGGTAAACACTAAGCATGATGAGTTCGAATCTATGCTAGAGAGGAATAACAAAATCTTCCACAACGTCGAGAGGGAAATATTTAAAGAGGGTATGTAAAGAAGATAATACAAATTTAATAACTTGAATTTGAAGTCCCCATCGTTACTCATCAATTCTTAACCATAATGAAACATGTTTATAAAATTAAAATGGATAAGCCCAAGACATTTTTTTTTAAAATAATTTTTTATGAAATTTCAACAGGCCATTCAAATAATTTAATAGATATTTTTCTTAAAATGTATGAGAATTTACCAAAAATTTATAAATAAAAATTTGTTATCAATCAAATATTGAAACATATTTTTATTTATTTTATATATAGATCCAACGAGAGAAAGAGAAAATAATATTAAGTTACTTGATCGACAAAGGAGGGTGAAGAATCGAACTCTTAGATTTTAACCTAACATAGATAAGATTGAAGTCATTATCTAACTATTCTTTTTAAAAGGAAATCAATTAAATTTTTGTGATTGGTTTCTTTTCTTTTTAAAAGAAAATCTCTAAATTATTGTGATTGGTTTATTTTTCTTTTAAAAGGAAATCTCTAAATTATTATGATTGCTTTCTTGATTCAATTACACACTCTATGATGAAAGATTGATGTTGATATATCTAAATTGATATAGATGGATATCTATTGCTAAAATGTAATTCTTATGCATATCAACTTTATAAAAGCATTCTAAATAATATCATGTTATATACCTTTCAAACCCAAAGGGTATGTGAAAATTTTCAATCTGTATAAATATATTCTCCATAGTGTTAAACACATTCAAAAATCCCATTTTAATAGAGGAATTGGCATTTAGCATCATGGCCACAATAACCTTTTTTGGCATTTCCGTAACATGTAGCTTCATTTTAGAGTCAAGGGAAGCATTGTAAGTGCTATCGAATCTTGGCACATTTTGAAGGACGCAACTTTTTTTTTTTTATAACCGAGGAACTAAGTGGATCCTCCCTTTTGAGCTCCATCAGCCGAGCAGGCCATTTTACAAATCTCGGGCCGGGGTCAGCCCCAATATTGGAACCGATTCACCACCGTCTGGGAAGGTATAGCGCGTTCAGAGGGATGAGTTCTGCGATTGAACCGTGGAGGGAGCAGGAGTAGAACCCCGGTCTTTGGCATAGGGACCATCTGGACCAGTCATTGGGTCCGGAGCCTCAGCCCCTGAAGGATGCAACTTTAATAAAGCTTATGTTCGGTAGCCATGAAAAAATATGAAAATGAGCTTTTAAGCGACGTTCTATATGAATGAAAAGGATGTGAGGAAACATTCCAATTCATCGTCAACATCTCAACATCACACCAAGGGACCAGACCAAAGAATTGACATAGCACATGCAACAAGAGGAGTTGATGTATGGGAATAAAAATGTAGCATAGAAGCGTCAAGATGAAAATGATTGTAAAAGATGAGTAGTTGTAATTAAAGAAAAATAGAATGAGGGCATTTCTGGACAACAAGTAACATCAGAGTTCGTTGAGACAATGGTAATGGTGTAGAAGAGGGATGATGGAAAGGTAATAACCACCATAGAGCAAGAGCATTTTGAGGCAATGAACCTCATTGGATAATATTTATGGTAGTTTCTAGAGGTGGATGAGTTGCATCAAGTGTGGAGGATATGGATGCAATCATAATGAAAGTGAACTAGGTGAAGAAAATGGAAAATATGAGTTTCAGACGTGAGGAGTTGCTTTTAGTTATGGATTGCATAAATGTGAATTACAAAGAGGAAGAAGAAGGATAAAAAGAAGAGAAGAAGGAAGGATGCTTGGTATGGAGTGTGGACGAAAAAAAGATTAAGAAAAGAAGAATACACAAAAATATTTAGTGGTTATTGTTTATTAATGACCTTGTGAGAAACGTTCTCACATTTTTCTAACGAAGAGAGTTTGATGCAAGAACATCCACAAATGAAAGATAAATTTTATCTGAGCATGTTTGAGACAGAACCATACTACTAGCTAGGTAAAGCTACCCTAGAAGTTGAATGGTCCATCTATGTGACTCAGGCTTAAAAAAGGAAGCTACTTTCAAATACAAGTGCAACGTTTAATCAACTAATTATTTGGAATACATATATGAAATATATAAAATGATAAGCATTATCATTATCTCAAAGATGATAATTAATTAGGGGCATAACCAATTGATTGTGATAATGTCTCTTCGACAATTTCAATGCTCAGCCATGTTATTCCCACTTTTAAGTTCCAAAGTTGATTGACCTTAAGGATTCACAAGTCTTTAAAATCATGAAGTATCAGCGAAATTCAAATGGGTTTCCTTTCGATCAATTATGACTCGGGACAACTAAATGCACGATGAACATTTCAAGAGATCTTGTCCCTATACCTCCTCAAGGAGATACCAATTCTCAAAGAAGCATTGATTCAAATTGGTTGTTTAAGGAAATTTGAATTGCATTAGGAGGATGATATTCCCATGAGATATAATGCATATTTGTAGAGAGGAAGCTCTTGTCAATCAAGGGATTGATTGGGATCTCCATTAGGCTCTTTCTTCAAGCATAACTAGGATCACAGGTTGATAGACTACAATCTTTTTCATATTTATTTTTGTCATTCATTTATTGGCTACAATCAATTTGTAAATTCGAATTTGAAAGGAAGACACATTTTTTGTTCAAGTCTCTTGTTGTAAATGGGAATTTTATCTTGAAGGATTCACCCCATTACTTTCAATGGAGGGTTAAGGCCCACTTTGAAGCTACAATGGAAGTTAAATCCCTTCTAAATATATATTGGATGGTTTGTATATTATTTCTTTTAATGGTTATAGTTTCCTTTCTACATTTCCATTTCTTGTTTGTTGTTTATTTCCTTCAATTCATGTACTTTGATTTCCAACATTTGATTGCTTTCACATAATTTTTCACTGCTTTATATTTACAATGTTCAGTACTTTGAAGTATGTTTGATGGGGACCATATGATTTCTAATTATTGTAAGGATTGATTTTCTAATATCATCCTTTAGAATCTTATCCCATCAATGCATTAACCTACTCTTTCATTCCATCACAAGTGATCTGAGAACTCTAGTTTTCCTTGCACATTGTCAAGGAAATTAGAGTGAAGATCATGATCTCAATGAGATGAAGAATCAACAGGGGTGAACTATTAAATTTGATTATTTTCCTTGATAATGTAGATTAGAATTAGTTAGTTGCTCACCATTGATAGGATACATTTGAGTAGGTAAAGGTCTTGTTCTTGCACATACAATGCATCTCACCGTTGAAGCATTATGCCCCTAGGTTGATAATTTAAGTATAGGTTAGAGAATGCAACAATTCATGCATCATTGAAGTACCTCTCCCAACATTTTGGTGGTGTCATCTTTAAGGAGTTCTCGGGATTCTAAAACATTGCTTGAATATTGTTGTAATACCCTAACCCATCAAATATGAACCATGTACTATTTAAGGTGGGCTTTGATAGATTTTCCTATTTGACTAATTTGGGATTTCTTATAGAAGCAAGGAATTTGGTAGACAACTTGGGAATGAAGAGGGTTATGTTTTTCTTTGACACTCCTAAATAATGTTTTGAGAGTTTTGTGAGGCTTAAATAATTTTTTTATAATATTATTTGTATCTAGGATTTTGGAAATGTGATCAATGATCTCATGGATCTAAGGATGTAAAAATCCCACCCCACTAAATCCCTCTAGTTAATGATTATTCCCTAATTCAAATCAACAAATATTTTCAATCAACCCTCCATCCTAAACCAATACTTGATACCCTTCCGGCATCCTTCATATCCCTTCCTTACACCCATCCCAACCTTCATCTCTCTTATGTACATCCATGGGACCAATGATCACATTTCCCAAGTCTTATCTAAAAGAATAGTTAAACTTTATTCTAGCTTCACAGAGATCTCAAACAATTATTTAGGAGTGTCAAATACAAAGCTAACCCTATTCATTCCTAAGGTGTCTACCAAATTCCTTGCCCCTACAACAAATCCTACATTGATGAAACATGCATATCTATCCAAAATATCCTTAAAGAGCACATGGTTGATACCTCCCATAACCATGTCTCCAAATCTGCCATTTCTAAGTACTCCCACAACACCAAACATTGAATATGTTTTGAGCAAACTTAGCATCAACCTTGCATTACTCAACTCATCTCATAACATAATATTTTGAAATAAAAAGACATCCCAAAAAATTCAATTGGGATAATGGATACAAGCTAAGCCAGTCTTGGAATCCTATCATCCATCGAATTTTCTCATCTTAATATGCTTAATCCTTATTAAATCATTCATATTATTTTCTTCCTTTGTAGCCCTGCACACATTTTCCTTCTCCCCATTTTAATTATTTTTCTCCCCCTTCCTCATTTAATACCCCTCCTTCCCCATTTTTATACTTTTATCATTTATATTCTTCATTATATTTTGTTAATTATCTGTTTGCCATTTTTTTAAAATAATAATGCAATAATTTTATTTGTATAATATATTTTATTATCACTTTTCTAGTGCACTCTTTTTTCAATTCTATAATTTATTGGTAAGATATTCCTTTTTTTGTGAGTGTATGATGGAATCAATAATTGGATTGGGCTCGTACTTGCATGACATGAGGTCGATTCCAATATGTTGCCACTATAGCCTCTAGGTGCACCCACACTGCCCCTACATTGGTGCATAGGCTATTTGAGGTTTGAACTTGTGATGATGTAAGGAGTTCCTTAATAGTGCACCCTATCGCTAACTAGTCTACACATTGAGGGATTATTGGTAAAACATTCTTACTATTAAGAACTAGTTTAGATTATAAATACCTAAAGTTGTATTCATATATTTTATAGACTAAATAAATTCTATCTTCATCTAATTTGATTCTTTTATTTTTCATTTGTCTTCACTATAATATTATCGATCATTCTTTTGTCAAGCCCTTTCTTAAGTGTAACTATTCTTGTTATTGAATTTCTCTGTTCATCACCAACTACTCTCTTACATTTTCTAATTTATTCTTTTTATAATTACTCCCTAATTGTTATTCTTAACATACTTCATTTATATAGCCCAAAACTTCACTCTTTTCTATCATACAATGAGTTTTCGCTAGACCTTTGAAGATGGGTGAAGTGTCCACTCGAAACATCAAAACTTCTAAGCTTCAACACAATTTATTCCAAAAGACAACAAAACAATATATTTAAATTTAAAAACATACACTCATAAAATAAAATAAAATACAATAATTAAAACTAAATACAATATATATATATATATATATATATATATATAGAGAGAGAGAGAGAGAGAGAGAGAGAGAGAGAGAGAGAGAGAGAATCTAAAAATATATTACTTTTGTATTGCATAGTGTTTGGTGATGACTATTATGTTATATAGGTATAACTATTTCAATGCAATTTTGTTGATAGATATTCAAAACATCAAGAGTTTCTTTTTTATAAGGTTGGACACTTCATCTCAATGTTACATTGTGTTTTCCTTGCTTTATTTTCTCACTCTCAATTTCAGTTTTTTTTTTTTTTTTACCATGGGAACAACCTCCCAAGGGTATATCCAACATCCCACAAGCCATATATACCACTAACTTGTGACTTAGAAAGGTCCAAGATGTCCCGAACCCGATCGGGGTGATCCTCTATCCCACGGGTTGCCTACCCTTCAAACCTTGTAACAACGGGCCAATGAGCAACCCTACCCCCCGTTGGTTTTGAACCTGTGACCTCCATGTTCTCTCTTAGAGGGTTTTTTCCTCCATGTAGAGACCATAATCACAAGGGTTTTTCCTAGTATAATGTTGGACCGGTAAATACTAAATCAATTCTTATTGTCAAAACATTAATCAAAATTTAATTTCAGAAAACATTTTATAATTTTAAAGTTTAAAAATATTATTTTATATTTATTCTTTTAATAAAATATAATGAAATATATTCAATTGGAATTTATTAATATTTAATGGAATTTGGTTTCGAGATTTAGAGTTAACGGATTATCACTAATCAAACATGTTATTATGAGGATTTCTAGTTTTAGATGTCAAAATCACCATCTCTATAAAAATCAAACTTGAATCACTTATGAAGAAATTCCACCAATTTATAAATTAACTATTACTCAACCAAAAAAATTTACAAAATATTTCACATTTAAAAAAATATAAAACTCTTAAGCAATCTCCACATAAGATTGAAAATGCTTAAACACTCTATTCAAATTTCAATATTCATATTAAAACCAAAAAAACACAAAAACCTAAACCCAAACCTTGAAACATCTAACTTATGTTTCCACACGTTACGTTACTCCCTCAAAGTGACTTGTCTTATGCATCATTTATGTTTTCACATTTATTTTGGAAATTTTTGGAGGCATGGCCTTTATAATAGGAGTTTGGCCTTTCCAATTTAGAGTGTCAAGACATGTTCTCAAAATGAATTTCCTTACCCTTTGTCTATATGCGTGGAAAACTCAGTGGAACACTACTTTACCTTTAGAAGTATTTATTTCTTATGGTAATATTCAAGGAGAAATCAAAGCACCTAAGTGGGCCTAATGGTTAAGAACATGCATTATCTCCATGGAGGTTACAGGTTCAAAACCGACAGAGGGTAGGGTTTCTCATTGGTCTGTTGTGACAAGGTTCGAAGGGTAGGCGACCCCTGGGATAGAGGTTCACCTTGGTGGGCTTCAGGACGTCTCGACCCCTGTTAAGTCATGATTTATTGGGATATCTAGCTTGTGGGATATTGGATATACCCTTGGGAGGTTGCTAAGTTCCCATGGTTAAAAAATATATATTTCAAGGAGAAATCTGTTGCTAAATATTTCTGTTTGTGCTATATAAAATGGTTATTTTAAGTTAATGTTTTTAATTTAATGAAGCTTGAGTTGTAGTGGAAATCTAAAAAAATAGTAATTTGTTGACTAGAAAGAATTATTCGAGGTGCACGTATATTTTATTAAACTTTGATATAAAATAATAAAGTATAGGAAATCAAATTATCTTCTGAGATATACAACTTTCATTTATGGAAGATTTATATAACTCAGAAAGAAAAAAATCATGATCTTCTAATGTTGCCATGTTATTTTTCCTCTAAAATAATGAATATGTTCACATTGAGACATCAATTTAGTACCTAAATGATATAACTTTACAAAAAAAAAATTGCATAACAGTAGATAACACTCAATTCTTGTGCATTGCCCTTTTTCATACTTTTTAATCTTAATTTTTATATTTTTTAAATTAATAAAATCTGTAAAACCCTAAAATTATGAGTTCATGCATTAAGACTAGCTTTGAGGCTCTTAACATAATCAATCTTTTTTTAGTGTGTAGATATTGGTTTTTACTTGTGCATCATATAATTTGGTTTCCAAATGGGAAAGGAAATATGTGGACCATATTTAAAAACCTCATAAAAATTGGAGATAATAATAGGGTGTTGGAAATATGTGTGTGTTTTTGTCTATGAAACCCAAACCACCAATTTCATCACTCTGAAGCTAAAACGAAGTAGCCAACTCATCCAACACACAGACGGAAAGAGTTAATTCTTCTCTCTTTTTTTGAATTCATAGGAATGTGCATGTGTTATTTTTAACAAAATAATATCCATGTAAAGTTTCCTCACTTCACATGTTTCAAAAACAAATATTTACCACTAAAACCTTGTTTTATGGGCATGGGACCTATTCTCCTTTCTCAATCACAGTCAAGACACTTAGACACATCCTCTTTGCACATAATTTCCTAATGGCACTTGGAATACCACTCAGACGTGAAAGAGCCTATATAGAGGGCATGTGTCATGGATGGAGACCTTGTTCACATCGCTTAAGACGTGGAATGTTTAATTTCCTACATAAGGCCCTTATCTTCCTTTTGACCATAGTTTACGCCCCTAGATGTATTATTGTTTCCCAAATCCAGTTAATGGTGCCCATGTTCCACTTAGAGACAAATATCTAACAGAAATGTCTTATGTGTTGTTTCAATGCATCTTGCATGATGCTCTAGCCATCTTTGTTAAATTTCAAAGGCTTTGTTATCCTTCCTTAACCATTTTCAATATCTAAATATGCATTAGTCTTACTAAAAATATCATAATGTCCCTTGGTAAACCACTCATACTTGAAATATCCCCAAGAGAGGGAATGTTTTATTGGTTGTAGGTGATTTTCATTGTGGTTGATCCAAGAAGCTTCATTAAAGACACATGATTCTTATCCTTCCTTGAATTTGGTTAAATGTCGAGACCCATTCTTGGTTCACAACAAACCTATTCATGGTGTCCATATCCCACATGTAAGTGATTGACACCTTATGCTAGTTACATGTGGTGTTTTAAGGACTTGTCCATGGTGCTTGAACCTATAAAGCATGGCTAAGGATTGAAGGTTATTGTTACCATCCCTCCACTAAAGCATAGGACTTAAGACCCATCTATCATGTACAATACCTCATAATGATACCTACATTTAATGGAGATTCCAAAGGCTACCAAGAGACAGTTTGTGTCATGATTTTTGGGTGTTGTTCATAGTTCTTGATCTTGAGAAGGCCTAATTAGGACATAAGGTCATTGTTTATCCCACGGAAATGTTTATGCCTCAACACCCATTTATAGTGCATAAAACCTACTCATGGTTCCCATATCTCAAGTGGATTCAAAAGACCCCTAACAAAGTTTCCATGTATTGTTTTAAGGACTTGTTCAAGGTATTAAGCATGGGAAGTTTCAACAAGACCCTAAGTTACTTGTTTTCACTCTTTGATGGTGTCCAAGGTCCCATGAGCCATTAATGATGTGAAAAACATTCTAATGGTGTCATATCTAAATCAAATTCCAAACACCCACTAGCGAGGTGTAATTCCTTGTTGTTTTCATGGTGCTTGATTCTAAGAAGCTTTGTTTAGGGCCTAATGGCCTTATTTTCCTCCCTTTTACATTGATTTGATGTTGAGAACCATTCTTAGTGCTCAAAACCTATTTATGGTGCCCATACCTCTCTTGTAGGAAAAATAGACCCTATAGGGTTACCGTGCGGTGATTTAAGGATCCATTAATGGTGCTTTAGCCTGAAGTTAGTTTTTCATCATTTAATTCAATAGATCTAGGATCTTAACTGAATGAATAACCTGTACAACATATCAAGCATAAGAGACAAGAGACAAGAGACACAAAACATTTCACCGGGGAAAACCAAGAAGGTGAAAAACCCCGCAACTTCCTCAGAGATAGAATAAGCATCAATATAAGGATCACCATGATCAAACCTAAGAGATAGATATCTTCAGCAGCATACTCCTCCTCCACTTGTGCGCGCTCCTCCTCTCTCTCACTAATGTGAAGTGAGTGAATGAGAGAAATGTGTAAAATGAGAGAGACACACTCTCTATTTATACACTAACTTTCACTTGAACTTTACTCAACTATGTCGGCCTCAACTTAACCACTTAACATAATGTTGACTGGGCCGACCCCTACTAGGGTGGTCTAATAACCCTTTGACCCACAAGACTCATACAAGGCCAACCCCATCAAGGTGGTATAATAACCCATCAAGTATAAGTTACGACACTTACAATATAACTTGCGACACATGCAAGTACAACTGACGACACTTCCAATCGGAGGAATAATACATCTCCGTTGGGGATACAATAAAGTACAAATACAATATACAAGTGAATATCTTTTGAAGTTACAAATACATCAACACTCCCTCTTAAATAGGAAGGTATTCTCTTGACACATGTCATCAATACATATTGGCATAAGTCTTTAATTCTGGAGTTGGATCATCATCACTGGATCACGGAGCATCATCATCATCACTGTTGCTGTACTCGACATCTCGATCACTGGGATATCTCTGAATTCTTCTCGTCATAGAAAGTTCTACAGAGCCAACCCTTTTTCATGCTGGATGTAGGTCCACCACCTGTAGGTCTTCATCAAACACTGGCCATACTGTGGATCCCAGGACTAATTACGTGCATCAACAAAACCTCGAAAGAGAATCCCAAGCCTTTTACGAGCACACAACTTAACCTATCGGATCTCCCAGGATATTTTACATGTGACCTTTACAAAACCTTAAAAGAGTGTCTTGCTCAACAAGAACTCTAAAGAGAATCCGAGGACTTTTACGTGCCTAGCACAACCTGTCCAGACCTCCAGGACTGATTACATGTAATCTCCACAAAACCTTAAAAGGGTGTCTTGCACAGCAAGAACCCTAAAGAGCATCTGAGGCCTTTTACGTGACTAGCACAACCTGTCCGGACCTCCGGGACGTATTACATGTGGTCCCCACAAAACCTTAAAAGCGTGTCTTGCCCAGCAAGAACCCTAAAGAGCATCCTAGGCCTTTTACGTGACTAGCACAACCTGTCCGGATCTCTGGGACATATTACATGTGGTCTAGCAAAACTTTAAAAGGGTGTCTTGCCCAGCAAGAACCCTAAACAGCATCTAAGGCCTTTTACGTGACTAGCACAACCTGTCTGGATCTCCAGGACATATTACATGCTACCCTTGCACAACCTATCCACAGCCACAGAGTATCAACCTGATACTCACCATGCATCATCCTGATGTACATGATCATCCTGATCATCATCACTGCATCGTCCTAATGCATGTCATCCAAAGCATCATCCTGATACTCATCACACATGATCATCCTGATCATCGTCACTGCATCATCCTGATGCATGTCATCCAGAGCATCATCCTAATAATCATCACACATGATCATCCGAATCATCGTCTTGATGCATGTCATCCAGAGCATAATCATGATACTCATCACACACGATCATCTTGATCATCATCACTGCATCGTCCTGATGCATGTAATCGAGAGCAGTAACTGGAGCATCGTCCTGATGCTCATCACATAGTGCTTACATCCACAGCCATGGAAAGGATCCTCCTATCACCAAGATTGGAATGGCTCCTGCAAATGTGTCCCATCACTTCTTCCTTGAAGTATCTTCAATCTGAAGAACACCAAGCCTCTCTCTGAAGTACTCAAACTTCACTCTGGTTAGTGGTTTTGTCAAAACATCTGCAACCTGTTCATCCGTCACAACATATAGGAGCTTCACTGCTCCTCTCTGCACCATATCCCTGCTATAGTGATATTTGATCTCAATGTGCTTCGACCTGTCATGGAACGTTGGGTTCTCTGATAACTTTACACAACTCTGGTGGTCACAATAGATATAGGTAGCATCCAACGGGATATCAAATAACTCAGACAGTAGCTTCCTAATCCATACTTCCCCACAACTAGCCGAACAAGCTACGACATACTCTGCTTCGGCTATACTCAGTGATACATGGGACTGCTTCCTGCTAAACCAAGAGATCACACCTGATCCCATACTGAAGCAACACTCAGAAGTGCTCTTCTTATCTGTAGTACTTCCTGCCCAATCTGAATCAACATAACCCTCCAGGTTAAACTTTTGATTCGCATCATACTTGATCTCATAATCAACTGTACCCTTCAAGTACCTCAGAATATGCTTCACAGCAACCAGGTGAACACCTCTCGGATACGTCAGGAACTGGCTCAATGTGTTCACCGCAAAGCAAATATCTGGTCTCGTGTTCGTCAGGTACATCAAGGACCCAATCATCCGACGATACACCGTGAAATCAACCGGATCATATGAAGCATCACACAGAAGCTTCAGGTTCGATGCCATAGGTGTGGCCATGGCCTTGCAGTCCATCATCCCGAACCTCTTCAGGATCTATACTGCATACTTCCTTTGTCCAAGGAAGATTTCATCTACACTCTGCCACACCTCCATACCTGGAAAGTAATGCATCATCCTCAAGTCCTTCATCTCGAACTCGACAGCAAGCTTCCTCTTTGTGTTGGCAATCAATCTATCCTTACCTGTAACAAACAGGTCATCCACATACAATAGTAGTATCACTGGATTTCCTTCCCCAACCTTGTAGTAAAGGTTGGAATCCACTTTACTCTTGGTAGAGTCCAAACTGGATAGAAAGTTGTATATCCTACCATACCAAGTCCTAGGAGCTTGCTTCAAGCCATACAAGGCTTTCTTCAATATGCACATATATGACTCCCTGTCATGTGTCTCAAAATAGAGTGGCTACTCCACATACACTTCCTCTTTGACTACAGCATATCCATCTGGTGTATCTTCCACTTCATCACTACAACCAGAGCAAGTATTCTTCTGATGGAAGTGTATTTGGTTACAGGTGAAAAAGTCTCCTCATAATCTATCCCTTCTTTCTGGGAGAAGCCACGAGCCACAAACCTCGCCTTGTATTTCTCTATGCTACCAACTGCAGCATGCTTAATCTTATAGCTCCACTTGGAAGTCAGAACAGACTTCCCTTACATCCCAAACACCATTCTTCATGATCGACTTGGTATTCCTCGATCATGGCATTCTTTCACTACCGTATCCCGAATCCTGGGAACTTCAGATTCTTCAATATCTTCAATAGATCGTTTTTATTTGATCTTCGTTGCTGGAACAAATGTTGTAGTCCTTCTTTTGTAGGTGATTGTACATGATCTTTCCTACAAGTCAAATTCAATTGCATGATTAGAAACTTCTCATGGTTTTTCAAAACAAATTCTTATGCATAAAGACATATGTCATATAGTCATGCAATTATCTTAGCCAATGCTTCAATACAACATTTATACATATCCCGTATTCACACGGTAACTTTCTAGATGCCTTCCAACTCTACCAAAACATTTGTTAAGAGTGTGCACAACTCCCAACATGTTAGCAAAGAGGTTTCATTCTAGATAAGTAGCAATGGAATGTTGTACAGTACCATAGGCCACTTACCCATTACTTGCATATTAGTAGTATCTTGTTCATTAATGCAACTTTTCTAATATGCATAATATACATCCTAAATCTAGGAACATAAGTATGTACATTAATGGAAAACATTATTTAAGTAATCATATGACAATTCAAATACTTATCTTTGTTTAGTTGTGGGTAGACTCCCTCTCAATCTTTGCTTCCTTGCAGGAACTACTAGAGTGTGCTCCCTCTTGATATTTGCTTCCTATATTATTTGTCCTTGAACTTATATCCATCATGGACTACTATGCATGCTTAAGTGTGCACTAGTGTCATCATTGTGTCATCCTCAAGATCTCATACATAATCATACATCCATTAGTATAATCTCAATACTATAAAAACATTATGATCCTAAATAAACTCAACATGTATGGTCATTATTATTTCACACACAGGTAATTTATCACAAGCATTAGTATTCAAGGTTTCAGGGAGGACTTCTATTACTTATGCATATACTTATTGACCATAGGACTCTTCTAGTTAGTCATATCATCAATCAAAGTAAGAAACATAATATGCATAAACTATTGATTACTTAAACTTCTAACTTCAAGAATAAACATTATCATTCATACAAAAGTATAATATCCTAACACATGATAGGATTCTAACTTGATATAGGAAAAACATACCTGGAATATCATGTTGGCTAGTTATGTCTAACATACCCAAACAATGCCTTCTTGTTCTCTCCAATGACTTGTGCTTAGTAACCTGCATAACTCATAAGTTAACCATTGTAGAACCAAATTATACATACCTCATAAGTGGAGCTTCTATGTGATCCATGAGTCTTTGTCTTCATGTCACCATGGTCATATGTTCTTGATCTAGAACTTGATTTGTACTTTCTTGATGTACCTTTCATGTTAGCGAACAACATCAACCTCATACAACACCACAGTGCATTAGTACAATCATAAATGTCATAACCCTAATCAATGAATGTCTTCTATCATTCACATGCATTCATACTTTTACTAGGGTGATGAGACAAGTCTAAGATTAATCAAGATTGTACTAACCTCAATAATATGAAGACAAACATATCATAAACTTAATCATGAACAAATTTCAAAACATACCTATATCTCTTCAAGTCATACCTGTCGGGATTCAAAACATACCTGTATCTCTTCAAGTCATACCTGTCTTGATTGCTTGTAGCCTTCTCATGTAAAACCTCAACCTCATCTCCCTCTAGAACTAGAACTTCTTCACTTATGCAGGTGTCCAATTCATTCTTTTCTAGGATTAATCCAATCCACTTTGATTTGCTAAAACTGGAGTTGGATTAGGGTTTGTCAGAGAAACCCTAAAAATTCAAACTTTGAATTTCACATTTCTGAATGGATGAAAAGATGTGGCTTGCTGAGCTGATCAAGCTGGTATATTTCAATTTTGAAAATTGCAAAATTTGACCCCTCAAAATTGCCTTTGAAACTTCAGGATTCACTAGACAGGACCCCGGGCTAGGATTTGATAAATCCCACCCTTCTACCCAAACAAAAATTTTGATCCAAAGCTCTAAGCTTCGATTTTTCTAAGGAGCTTCCAGCCGTGGTCACAGACTTCAAAAATTCCAACTTTTGCAGAAGCCCTAATTTTCCATCTTTCCGATCAAAATTCCAAACTAGGGTTTGATCAAGCCCAGCCTTCTTCCCAACCAAAAAATTCAATCTTGGTCTCTAAATTTTGATTTTGATGAGGAGAATTCAGCCATGGTCTTCGATTCCAAAAATTCCAACTTTCTCTGAAGCCCTAAATTCCCGCAGCAGTGATAAGCCAAGAATGAAGGTGCTCAGAATCCAATTCTATTTTGACAGAAATATGTACCTTATTGTTTCTGGTGCTTCTCCGAAATTACGAATCCACGGGGTCTGAAACTTTGTCCTGTGGTAGCCTAACCTGTCATCTTTCCAACCCCACAGTTCTGACCTCAATTGGGTTCTCTTAGAGAGAGTTATTCCAAGTGTCGCAACGTGACCTGTTTATGGGATAAAACAGGAGAGTGAACTTGTATGGTGTGCCACATGTCACTGGTTCAACTTCAACCTCTGAAAAGAGGACCTGTGAAAGTAAAGTCCGTGCCCTACCTGTCTATTTTTACAAAATTTCATTTGGAGCTTCCTAGCCCAAGTTGTGACCTTTTTTCCTAGGTCACCTGTTTATGGATGAGATCTGGAAGAGGCAGAAACCCTAGATTGTACTGATCATAAAACACAAAGTACAACGCATTAGATGCTTTGCTTTGGAAACAAGGTACATAGGGATGTTATCTACGACTTGTAGAATTTTTAGAACCTGAAACTTTGCCAAAATCGATTTATAGCGAAAGTTCCACGATGACTAGTTTTTGCTATATCAAGCCCTAGCTTCCAATTTGTCGCAAGTGCAACACGTCTCATAAATGCCATACCATGCCTTCCTTCAGGCTAGCTCTAATACCATGTTAGTTTTTCATCATTGAATTCAATATATCTAGGATCTTAACTGAACAAATAACATGTACATCATATCAAGCATAAGAGACAAGAGACAAGAGACACAAAACATTTCACCGGGGAAAACCAAGAAGGTGAAAAACCCCGCAACTTACTCAGAGATAGAATAAGCATCAATACAATGATCACCATGATCAAACCCAAGAGATACATATATTCATAAGCATGATCCTCCTCCACTTGTGCGCACTCCTCCTCTCTCTCTCACTAATGCGAAGTGAGTGAATGAGAGAGATGTGTAAAATGAGAGAGACACACTCTCTATTTATACACTAACTTTCACTTGACCTTTACTCAACTAGGTTGGCCTCAACTTAACCACTTAACATAATCCTGACTGGGACAACCCCTACTAGGGTGGTCTAATAACCCTTTGACCCACAAAACTCATACAGGGCCGACCCCATCAAGGTGGTCTAATAACCCATCAAGTATAAGGTACGGCACTTACAATATAACTTGCGACACATGCAAGTACAACTGACAACACTTCCAATCGGAGGAATAATACATCTCCGTTGGGGATACAATAAAGTACAAATACAATATACAAGTGAATATCTTCCAAAGTTACAAATACATCAACACCTGAGAAGTTATGTTTTGGGCCTATGGTTATTATCTCCCTCCCTTGACCATGGTTAAGGACTAGAGGCTAATTTTTACATACCACAACCATGGTCAAGGCCTTGAAACTCATTCTTGATGTGACAAACATATTAATGGCACCCATATCCATATCCTAGGCTAAATACCCCCTAGCGAGGGATCCTATTTTCATTAATAGGCATTGTTCATGGTGCTCGAGCTCAATATTAAGGCCCTTGTTTCCACCCTTAAGCATGTTAGAACTATAGATTCATTTCAAGTGGAAAAAACCTACTCATTGCAACTACATCATACTTGGAGGCCTTAAGGAACATTTACAAAGGACCCATGTGTTACTTTGAAGACTCATTCAAGGATATTGAGGCTGAGAATCTTCAACAATATCCCAAGACACATTTTTTCCTTCATTAAACATGGTCAAGGCTTTGTAACCAATCCTTAGTGTGTAAAACCTACTAATGGAATCCATATACAACTTTGATGTTAGAGATCCCATACAGAGGGTGTTTGTTGTGGTTTGTAGATGTTGCTTATGGTCACTAAGATTAAGAATATATGCTTAGGGCCTAAGGCAATTTTTTTCCTCCCATAACCATAGTTCTTGAGCTTAAGAAGGTTTATTTAGGGCTTAATCCCCTTCTTCCCTACTCGACCATGTTTGCGCCTTGAGATTCATTTCTAATGCATAAAACCTTCTCGTGGTGCATGTATCCCACTTGGATGATAAAGAAACCTGACCATGGCATTGAGAACCATTATTGGTGTGGGATTAAGACACTTTCCTACTCAAGGCTTCTATTGTGGTTTAATCATGGCACTAGTGCCCCTCTAGTAGGGTAGATATTATATATAAGGGTCTTGTGTGGTGATTCAAAAACATATTTATGGTGTTATAACCTAAGGATATTAATGTATTGTAGGTGTTTCTCATGATGCCTTATCTCAAGAAGCTTTATTTAGGGCACAAGGCCCTTGTTGTCACCCCTTGAACTTGGTTAGACCTTTTGAAAATTTGTTGGACTAAAATTAACATAGTGATGGCATCCATATCCCACTTAGAGGTTAATGATAACTTATAGAGGTCATATATGGTAGTTCGGGGACTCATAAATGGTGGTTGAACCTAAGAAGCAAGTTTTAGGAATGAAGTATCTCATTTATGTCCCTTAACTAGGATCAAGGACCTAATACCTATCCATGATGCCCAATATATTATAATTGCACCCATATTCAAATAAAACGCCAAAGACTCCTTGGAGAGGACTCGTTTCATGGTTTGTATGTGTTTTTTATCGTTCTTAATCCCAAGAAGGTTCAATTATCACTTAGGCTATTATTCCCCCACAACCATGTCTACTCCTAGACACTTATTTCTACCATAGAAATCCTATTCATGGTTCTTGTATCCCACACAAATGCCACTAGCCCCCTCCAAGTTTCTCGTATGTGGGTTCAATGACTTTTCAAAATCTCTTGAGCTCAAGATTATTAAAAAAGATTGTAAGACACTTATTTTCATTATCTGATAATCGACAAGGTCTTGGTGTGAAAAAACTTATAATTAATTTCATATCCAAATTGATGCCCCAAACCCCTTAGAGTGGTATGGTTGCATGTTGTTTTCTTGGTGCTTGATAAAAGAATCTTTGTTTGGGATCTAATAGCCTTGTTTTCCTCCCTTGACGTTTGTTATACCTCAAGAACCATTATTGGTTTTCAAGACCTATTCAGTATTCCCATATCCCTTTAATAGGCCGAACATAACCTATAGGGGTCTCGTGTTGTTGTTCAAGGATGTTTTCATGTCATTTGAGCCTAAGAATCTATGTTTAGGGAATGTGATTGTTGTTTCCCTCCCTCAACCATTGTTAAGGGATTGAGGATATTGTTCCCCTACCATGACCATGGTGAAGGTAATTAGACCCATCTAAGAAGCACAAAACATCTTAATGGCTACCATATCCAACTCACAACCCCCTTTATTTATGACTTGTCGGGTTATATTTCCTAAGAAGTTTGGTGGGTTGTAGGTGTTGTTTGTGGTGATTAATCCAAAGAACGTTCATTTAGGCCTTAATCCTATTATTACCCCATATGAACATCTTTGTGACTCAAGACTCATTTATTGTAGTGGATGGTTCCTGTTCACTATGAAATTATTAGAATAATTATGCAATGTAGAATAATATATTGAATAATAAATAAATTGATTGAATGATGATTACAATGACCCTTATGACAATATACTTATACACATTGACTAGTCACGAGGTGAAGGGTTATGTACCCTTTGAATTTTCATTAGCCTCAATGTATTATTACTATTATTATTATGTTTGTTATTATGTTTTCTCTCAAGGAATCCCTTGTCCTCAAAGTATAGTAAATGATATTCTCTCTTGTTGAACAAATTTCTTTGGGGGCATCAAGTTTGTCAATTTTTAGTGGTTTTACTTTGTTCCTTCTTTGGGTGTTGATAAGGTTTATTTGTATTGTTTGGATCATATTTTAAAGTATCTTGACCTGATCATCTAACGAAAAACCTTTATGCTTCTTGGTAACATGCTTTCCTAGATTTTGTTTTTGTATGATTGGTTGTATCTCTTGTTCCCTTTTTATTGGTTGTAATTCACTTCTCTTGAGAGTGGAACCATATCATTTTTAATGCCGACCTTTCCACTTAAAATCCATGAAATTTTATTTAAATTTTGTGGTACAAGTTCCCAACTACATCAACCATTATGTACCTAGCAGCATATACGTTTCTTTAAGCAATAAGCAATAGAGTACAATTTCTAGCTCTAGTTCTTGTATTTGAACTGAGACTTTATGACATCTTCCTACTTCTTTGGCCTTTTGTCCATTAGAAACAATAATGGTTAGGTCCTTAGTGGGGTACACAAAAAGTTTTAGTTGTTTAGTGTCATTTATATCTATAAAATTATGAGTAAGTCTACAAGAATCTACAAGTATAGTTATGATTTGATTTTTTATGATTCCTTCAATTTTTAAAGTTTTGAGTTGTGATTTCCCAGTCATGGTTGCAAGTAGAATTGTAGGCTTGATTCCCCCTTATAATGGAACCTATATCTTATCAACCTTCTTGAGATGAGGTAGAATGTATTTTCTAGGTGATTCCTGTGTTTATTCCTTATGAGAAATAGTTTTTTTTTAGATGCATCATTCTCATTCCTCTTTCGTAGTGTGCACAAGATTAATGCTAGTGATATTTTTTGTGATGTTTTGTCACAATCAAAATCTAATTTTTATGTTGACATTGTTTCCTTTTCTAGGATTAATAAGTTTGGATTACTAGTAGATCTTTGTAGTTAGATCGCCGACATATCTCGTATTTTAGTGGGTTGGACAATCCCTTTTCTATGCTTAATAATTATCATTGATCATTTTTCCTTGTGATATTTTGTTTCACATTAATGTCCTAACATCCATTTCTTATTACATTTACAACAAATATATCCCTTCTTTATTAATTCTAGCCATTATCTTTGAGAATCTTCAATAACCCTATCGAGAATGTTGCTCCTATCTTGAATTAATATGCCAATTTTATACCATCATCCTAACGATAAACCTCTACTTATTTCTCATCATTATCACCCATTTTTATTGTGACTTCTTGTGGGACACACTTAATTTTTTTTATTTAAATTTATATACTTTGAAAGTTGACTTCTTTCTTCTGAAAACTAACATTATAATCCAAGGTTAGAATTTTTCAAATAAGTTGATATATGGGTTGGAAAAAAATTAAAAATAAATAAATAAAGATAATATTTTGGGGGACATGACTTAAGGGAGAGGTGTAGGATGTATCAAAGTTAAATCATATGGATTCCTTATATATTAAATGTACATATGATTTATTTAATTGGCAGCACCAACAACGATTTGTATGGTTGTTTACTAGAACAAATTAGTTGTACAATGATGTGGAGTTAATGTACGGGAAAAAGTGTATGAAAAGACAGCTGAGCAAATACGGAATATGGTTGAATTCACTATATGAGGTACAAAATTATAGCACAATGGAAAATGTACAAAAGTGAGTCTGTATGGATTGGCTACATGAAATTCAGCTTTACCAAATTGTGTGTTATATGGAAGAGTGTATGATGTTTTACCAAATTGTCTATAGTACAAGACAGTGTATGGTGATCACCATAGTGTACATTTTTTAAAATAGGTGGTTGTACAAATAGAAGGAAATTGGTAGTGGTAATAGATTATGTACTAAACAGTTTGTAGCCGATGTGTATAGCAATTAATTGATAGAGTTTTATTGCTTCCTACATATTATATGATTTGTATGGATGACATATACCTTTGAGTTGTACATATTGTTCAATTTTTTTTAGGCTCTAATACCAATGTAGTGGATAGTTCGTGTTCACTAAGAAGTTAATAGAATAATTTTGCAACATAAAAAAATATAATAAATAATAAATAATGTAGTGGACAGTTCGTGTTCATTAAGAAGTTAATAGAATAATTTTGCAACATATAAGAATATAATAAATAATAAATAATTGATTGAATGATGATTACAATGAACCTTATGATGGAATACTTATATGCATTGATTGGTCACGAGGTGAAGGGTTACATTGTCTTTGAATTTTCATTAGTCTCATTGTATTATTACTACTATTATTATTGGACCCCAAGTGATACTGAGGGGTGTGAAAATCAGATCACATCCAAGAACTGATCAAGAAATTACTCTCTCTCATAAGAAAAATCTCACACAACTAGTTAAGAGCACAAAAATTATGCACAATAGTAGATTTTTGCATTAACTTCTCATGAATAAAATTACATCAGCCAACATATGAATGTAATAGGCTGCTAATAAATAATTTTACATCATTAATTCGAATGGCTGAAGATGCCAAAAGAATCTCCACTTAATCAAACTTGCTAAATATGCCCATCCCCCCTAGGAGGCAAGTTGACTTTCCAAATCAGCCCAAAAGATCACGAATTGCTAAATTAGTGAGTTGAAGGTGAAATATAGATAAAAAAAAAGCCAAATACGAATTTTGGGTGGAAAAAACATTAAGGAAAGTTTTTGGTGTAAAAAACAGTTTCCTAGGTAGACTAGCTTTTCCCCAATAGGGAAAAAGCAGTTAAAAAGCTCTAAAACTCAGAAATGTGCCCTTCCTTCTAATTCTAGTCTAAAATCAGTTAGGAAAGCGCCCAAGTGGCCTAGATGACTTGTGGATCACACCTTGGAAGTACTCTTATCCTCCCATGTTTCCTTGTGGTCCACACAATGGCAATTTCCTAATTTATTACATGAAATTAACCACTAAATGATTAATTAGTGTATCACGTATAAATAAATAAATGGTAGAAAGACTTAAATTATTCCAACACCCCCTCTTAAGTTTGACTTAAATGATCTAAATATCATAAAATAAAATACTAAGGGCCCAATAACAAGACTTGGTCACCCCGTACAAAATACTGTCGGTCCAAAAAACAAGGATAGAAGGAAAACCTCATGGGAAAAACCTTCCCTCAAAACATGGACATATCAAAATTGAAAGGTTGTTGATCAACCCTTCACTCCACCACATGTTCAACCATCCCAAGCAGTGATCTAAGATAGTTGAATGTCTTCTCTGTGAAAGCCTTGGTGAAGATATCTGCAGTTTGCTCACCTGTGGGGCAATACTGCAAATCTATGATCTGATCATGCACTAGGCCTCTGATGTAGTGCATATGAATCATTATGTGCTTGGTCGTCTGCCTCTGTACTGGATCACATGAAACTCTAATGGCACTCTGATTGTCACAATAAATGACAGTAGGAGTACTGAAAGTAATCTCAAACTTAGACAAAATCCCCTGCAACCAAACACACTGTGTAGCAGCATTCACTGCTCCTCTGTACTCTGCCTCCGCTGAATATAGAGCTATGGCATTTTGTTTCTTGTTGGACCAACAAACAGGGCCACCTCCAAGCATGAATACAAATCCTTATGTGGATTTCCTGTCAAGGCTATCACCAGCCCAATCCGAATCTGTGAAACCCAAGAGGTCTAAGATCGAATCTGTCACATAGTGAATCCCATCACTCTTTGTGCCCTGCACATAATGAAGGATTCTTTTTGAATCCCTCCAATGTAACTCATGTGGTTGCTCCATATATATATATGCCACACTCACAGCATATGCAAGATTTGGTCGAGTGTGTGTCAAGTAGAGCAAGCTGCCAATCAACTGTATGTATAGAGTACTGTCAAAAAGCGGTGTAGATTCTACTTCTTCCATTCTAACTCCAGAAAGGAATGGAGTCTTAGAAGGCTTGCAATCAACCATCTTAAAATTCTTTAACAAATCAGAAGCATACTTTGAATGACATACCTTGGTTCCTTCTTTTGTTTGAGAAATCTCAAGCCCCAAAAATTGCTTAAGAATTCCCAAGTCACTCATGGAGAATGCTTGGTGCATTGCGGTCTTTAGTGATGCTATTTGTTCAATGCTATCACCTGTGATCAACAAATCATCAACATACAACACTATTAACATAATAAAAACATCAACAAACTTCATATAGACATTTGGTTCAAATTTACACCGAACATAGGATTGTGACAGCAGAAAACTGTCCATCTTTGCATACCAAGCCCTGGGGGCTTGCTTGAGTCCATACAAAGATTTTTTCAACCTGGAAACAAGGTTTGGATCTGATATGTACCCCTATGGATGTTGCATATATATTTCTTCTTCAAGCTCCCCATGGACCAAAGCACTTTTCACATCCATGTGATGTACTTCCCACTGCTTGGAAGCTGCCACTGCCAAAACTAGTCTAATGGAGTCTTTCTGAGCTACTGGTGCAAATGTTTCATTATAATCAAGTCCTTGGACCTAATAATACCCCTTTTCTACCAGCCTCACTTTGTACTTAATGGTTGTACCATCCGCTGCACATTTAGTCTTATAAATCTATTTTCATCTTACCAACTTTCTGCCGGCGAGGAGCTTGACTAGCTCCCAAGTTTCATTCTTTTGCAATGACTGAAACTCCTCATCCATAGCAATCTTCCATCTAGGATCATGTGAGGCATCCTCATATGTTTTTGGATTAGAATCTATCATCATATAGAACTTCTCATAAAGATAAGGATCATTCACATTGAGAGCTGTCTGAAACTGTGATGTAGTCCTTCTTTGGTCTTGAGGGTTTCCTGCTAGTTCACCTGCTACTTGCAAAGTTTTTACAGCCCACTTAGGCCTTGTAGGTGCGTTAGCATCTGCAATAAATTGATCCTCATCATCAGAAATATCAGAATAAAAAATATCAAGAACATCACTTACTTCTTCTTCAGTCGATGGTGAAGATGAATCTCCACTTTCTGCGCTCTAAGAGGGTTTTTCCTCAAACTGCACACTTCTTTCGATGAATGCTTTATGAGTGGTCATGTTCAGTAGCTTATAAGCTTTGGAGTCCTCTGAATATCCAACAAACAAACATGTTTAGCTTTGGAGCTACATAGCCCTCCTCTTCTCAATCGGAATCCTACCCTAAGCCTTTGAGCCAAAAATCCTGAAATGAGAGATGTCAGGTTGTGACCTGTCCAAGCCTCGAAAGGAGTGATACCTTAGAGAGCTTTGTGTGGCACTCTATTCTGAATATAGGTGGCACAATTTATTGCTTCAGCCCATAGCTTAGGATACAAATCTTTTGCCTCAAGCATGCATGTGGCCATCTCCTTAAAAGATCTATTCTTCCTCTCAGCAACCCCATTTTGTTGAGGTGTATATGGAACTGTATGTTGCATCTGTATGCCCGATGAAGCACAAAATTGATGAAACTATGATTTCACATACTCACCGCCATTATCAAATCTTAACACTTTTATATGCCTACCAGACTGATTCTCAACTAAGGCTTTGAATAACTTGAATAACCCAAACACTTCTGATTTAAGCTTGATGAAATAAATCCAACAATATCTGCTGAAATCATCTATGAATGTGAGAATATATTTTGTTGAATTCAATGACTCATGAGGAAATGAACCTGATATATCAGAGTGTATAAGTTCCAATGGTGCAGTGGTTCTCTCAATGGTATATCTCCCATACTTATGCTCAGGATGTTTTCCTAGGATGCAAGATTGACAAACACCTTTGGAAAATTTGATATTGGGCAGTCCTATAACCATTTCTTTCTCATGAAGTTGGGAAAGGTATTTGTCGTTTAGGTGGCCAAACCTTTCATGCAATAGCTTGCTAGATTCATTGGCATGGGTTAATAGAGCAGATGGTGAGGAGTTTGGCACAAAACGAGAAAACTTGTAAATTCTAGAACAATGATCAGCAGTACCAAATGCAATAATTTTTCCTATTGAAATTTCTGCTATCTCAACATCATTGGGGGTAAATGTTACTCTCTTGGGCAGCCCTGTATGGGTCATCTGATAGACTGACAGTAGGTTTGCAGCAATTCCAGGGACATATAAAACATTATTAAATGACATAAACTCGAGATCTATGCTACCTTTTCCTTTGCTAGAAGTTTCAGAATTGTCTCCCAATACAATGTTCGGACCACTGGAAGAGTCAAGTGAAGTAAAATACTTACTTGCAGACACCATGTGTCTTGAAGAACCGGAATCAATGATGAATGATGAAGATTGGAAAGTGATGGCCATCAATGCATGAACTCTCTCTTTGTCATCGGAATTTGATCCTCCATCTTTCCTCTTTGCACTCTCTAGGAGAGGGATATTGGCTTTCTCCAATAGTTGAGTTAATTGGTCGATGGTCGTCTTCATGCAAGAGCTTTCAAGATGAAAGCCCTTGCTGCAATAATTGCACTTTGTCCTCTCATTCTTTTTCTTTGGATTCTTCCTGAAGTTTGATAACTCTCCATTAAAATTCTGCTTGTCTTTCCGCTCACCGGTGGGCTTTTTGAAGTTGCCTTTCTTCTTGCCTTTCAAATTCTTTGAGTCCCCAACATTTAGACAGTGGTCTTTGGATGGATTTTTAATGGCTCCCATTAAGACCAGATTGTCTTGTTCTTGTGTTAATGACTCCATGAATTCTGAAAGTGACGGGCTCTTCCAATTTTTAATTGCTTTCCGGGTGGAATGGAAGGTGGAAACAAAAATTGAATAGTCGGGGCCAAGCTTGGAGAGAGTGGCCAAAACTAATTGCTCATATTTCTTATCTATTCCACATTGCTTCAGCTACAATAAAAGACACTTGAATTTGGAGAAGAAGTCTTGTATATTATCAAAAATTTTCGGACTCAAAGAGACTAGCTCGTTATCCAATTGGTGGCCTCTCAATTCATCGGTTTTACCGAACAGTTCTTGAAGTTTCAGCCACACTTCATTGGTTGAAGTGAGGCCATCAAGATTAAATAAGAGTTCTCTGGATGTAGTGAGACATAACATCCCATAGGCTTCATCCATTCGATTATGCCATTTAGATTTGTCCACTGCTGAGTTTGGCTCAGCTTCTGTTGCCATGGTCACCCTGTAGAGCCCTTTGCTCCTCAGTATAATCTCCATCTGTGCTTTCCAATCAAAGTAATCGAAAGGAGTGAGGATGATCTGCTATGTATGATCCATTGCTGCAACTGATATAAACTTATGGACTGATTTTAGAACACTTCTGGATTCTAAAGTGCGCCCTGCAGATAATAGAATTCACCTGGTGAATTGATCAATGCGCCCTTCTGAGACTGTTGGATCCTGCAAGACAATCAATAGATGAAAGGAATAGCTTGATGGCTCTGATACCATGTGAAAATCAGATCACATCCAAGAACTGAACAAGAAATTACTCTCTCTCATAAGAAAAATCTCACACAACTAGTCAAGAGCACAAAAATTATGCACAAGAGTAGATTTTTGTATTAACTTCTCATGAATAAAATTACATCAGCCAACATATGAATGTAATAGGATGCTATTAAATAACTTTACATTAGTAATTCGAATGGCTGAATATGCCAAAAAAATCTCCACTTAATCAGACTTGCTAAATATGCCCATCCCCCCTAGGTGGCAAGTTGACTTTCCAAATCAGCCCAAAAGCTCACGAATTGCTAAATTAGTGAGCTGAAGGTGAAATATAGATAATAAAAAAATCCAAATACAAATTTTGGGTGGAAAAAATACTAAGGAAAGTTTTTGGTGTAAAAAACACTTTCCTAGGTAGACTAGTTTTTCCCCAATAGGGAAAAAGCAGTAAAAAGCTCTAAAACTTAGAAATGTGCCCTTCCTTCTAATTCTAGTCTAAAATCGGTTAGGAAAGTCCCCAAGTGGACTATATGACTTGTATATCACACCTTGGAAGTATTATTATCCTCCCATGTTGCCTTGTGGTCCACACAATGGCAATTTCCTAATTTATTACATGAAATTAACCACTAAATATCACATGTAAATAAATAAATGGTAGGAAGACTTAAATTATTCCAACAAGGGGGGTGAATTAGTATCACATACTTTTTATCCTTTCAAACATTTTTTATACCATGTAATCATTCGTTAACACATATACCATGTATCAAAGGAAATTTTCAATACAAAGAACACTGAACAAAGAATATGTAGAGAAATATTATATATAAAGAATATTCTTATTGCAAATAATGTTATGAGACACCAATATCCAATACAAGTGTGAACATCCACTCACTGATTTGCTGACACCAATCAGACAAGAACACCAATCCCTTGCAAGCACCAACTTGTTGTTTTATAGGAAACAACCCGTGAGGACACCAATCCTCTTATGAGAACCAACTCATAGTTAGCAAGAACCAACTTGCACGATCAGGAACCCACCTGAGTTGCTAGGAACAAACCTATGGAAGAAACCAATATTCTATCATTTCCCTGTCCTACTGATATTTTTATATCTATGATTTTTATACGCCAAGTTTAATTTGAATGGTAAACAAATTGCCACAGGGAATGGAAGAAATGGATTCTGCATCTTTTAAACAAAGTCATCATAACTTGGCAAGGAGGCTTTTTCCACCCTCCACATTGTATATGCTACTACCATGTAGCCTTGTTAAATTATTATTCACTTTAAAATATGAAACCCTCATCATGAGCTTATCCATGACATTTTCTTACTTTTAATCTTGTTAAATTATTGTTACAATGTAAAATATGTAACCACAAGAATTTTCTGAATTTTATGATAGCATAGATATATGCGACACCATAACCTTATTAAATTATGATTTTGTGTGAGATGAATGTTAATGAAATAATATTCTTAATAAGTTAATTAAAATTAAAATTAAAATATGAAATACAAAAACTTTTAACCTCACTACCACAATTGATTTGGATCTCATCATATGGATCAGATTAAATTGAACTTTATAACTATCGGGAAAAATCAACTCTACTTAGTAAAGAAGAAGAATTATGGAGGCTCAAGAGTCGAGCATTATGGCTTTCATGTGGCAATAGGAATACAATTTTTTTTCACTCATATGCAGCCCAGAGACAAAAAAATGAAGGCTATTTGGGACATTCAGACTGCTTTAGGGAATAAAGTCTCCACTCAACTAGCGATAGAAAAGGAAGCTATCGGGTATTTTTCCAAGTTATTCACTAAACCGGTGGTTTGCAATTTAGAGGCACAGTTTAAAATCATTCAAGTTATGCCTCAATTATTTACTGCGGAGGATAATGAGGCTATAGGGAGTCTTGGGTTACTTTATCGAAAGTGGAGGAGATATTGAAAAGTATGGCTAAGGATAAAAGTCCTGGACCAGATGGATGGTCCAGGGAATTTTTCCTTCAATTTTTTTAACTTTTGGGTCTAGAGTTGGTGAAGTTGGTGGAGGAGGCTCAGGAGTGGCAAGGTATCGGGAGGGGTTAATGCCACTTTTCTTGCATTAATCCCAAAGTCTATGAATCTGATGTCCTTTCAATATTATCGTCTGATTTCCCTTTGCAACCTAATTTACAATATTATCTCCAAAATTATGCAAATAGGATTAAGAAAGGGTTGTCTCATGGAATCTCAAAGGAACAATTTTGTTTTTTGCATCAACGTCAAATTTTTGATGCAATTGGGGTGGTCTAGGAGACCATTCACTTGGCGAAAGCCACTGGAAAATAGTCTTGTGTGTTGAAATTAGATCTGGTTAAAGCATATGATATGGTGGATTGGTCATTTCTTAGACTTCTTTTGCTCAAATATGGACTGGATTACAGGGAAACACAGTGGATCATGGGGTGTGTTACTTCTCCAAATTTTGTTGTCCTAATAAATGGAAGTCTGACTTCTTTCTTCAAGGATTCGAGGGGTTTGCGTCAGGGGTGCCCCCTCTCACCTATTTTATTCCTACTAACCATTGAAGGGATGAGTCAGCTTCTACTTCAAGCAAAAACTGAAGGGCATCTGCTAGGGATTAAGGTCTCTGCACATCACTATGTGAGCCATCTTCTTTCTGTCAACGATGTATTGTTGTTCGGTATTAGGTTAGTTAGCGAGTGGAATTACTTCAAATCTATTTTGTACCTATTCTGCTTTGCTATAGGTATGCTTATCATTTATCCCAAGTCTGGTTTTTACTCTTTGAACACTTCAGATACTCCCCTTGATCAGCTCAGAACTTGCATTCCATTGGAGGCTCAAGATTTAAATCCGGGGTTCATGTACCTGGGTTCTTTCCTCAAGTCCAATGACTAACGAATAGTGAATTGGCACTGGCTGATACATAATATTGAGAAAATGTTGGTATCCTGGACTTTTAGAAAACTATCTCTTGGTGGCAAATTAATATTATTGGATTCGGTCCTCCTTAATTTGCCAATTTATTGGCTTACCATTACAAATGTTCCTTGGTCCATTCTGCATTTGATCAGGAAATTATCCTTTAGATTCCTGTGGAAGTCAGTTCTGGAGGTTCAAAGATCACATTTGGTGGCTTGAGAAAGGGTGTCATTACCTGTGGATCAAGGCGGATGGGGTGTCAAGAATATTTTCTGGATAAATAGTGCATTACATTTAAAATGTTTATGGTGTGCCCTCTTTGATACAGGTCCGTGGAGTACCGTGATTAGAGATAAATACCTTAAACTCCATTTTGTTATTGAATGGATCAAAGGTTACACCTCAAAACCCAGGCATTGCTCTAATGTATGGTCTGGGCTGGTTGACACTATCCCATTACTAAAGTGTTGGCTTATTTGGCGGGTGGGGAACGGTTTTCAGAGCATGGTGGGGGTCTGTTAGGAACCTATGTAAACCCTTCTCTTTACTATGTTAGTATATTGTTGTTGGACGCATATGAGTCGTCCCGTAGTATTTGTTGATCCGTAGTTTATATTAGCCCATAGTATTGACCCATAGTATTGGACGCATATGCTTTGTAAGTCGTCCCGTAGTATTATATGTCCCATGGTTTTGACTCATGGTATTGGGCATAGACTTAGTATATAAGTGTGTGTTGAGGTCATTGAAGGCACCGTGAAGTTAATTGTATTGAGCTTGCTCAAAGGAGGTTGCCCCCTCGAAGTGGCCCGTGATTAATATAAAAGTGATTCTGTTCTATTATTTCTGCTATTTCACATATTCTTATTAATTAATTGTTGCAGGTGCATCACATCTGGTATCAGAGCACTTTCTTGGGCTCGCTGGGTGAAATTTCTGCCAAAATTTTTTTTCGCATCTGTTGCAGGTTCGGATTTGGGAATAATCCCTATCCGCTTAACTGTGGGAAGTACTTGGGCATAAGCCCTAAGACTCATTGTGAGGAGTACCATAGGAACCCCGAAGTAGCTGGCCCATTGAGAGGACCTGCCAACGAAAAGGGCAACGACCCCTACCTGATTGACTAGTTCCCACCCGTGAGGTAAACCAAGAGCTGTCATTTGTGGCAAAGCGATTATCAGTTTTACCTGAGCCGTGGAGTGAGGGGTACTGCCCCAATACACAAGCCGTCAGACAGCATTGGTGGCCGAGTGAAAACCCTGAACTGTTAGGAAGCCGCACATACCTGGGGTCCATATCTACTTTCAGCTGAACTATTGTCGATCACTGCTGCGTCGTTTTAGATCCATTTTGCAAGCCATTCCAGATCCATCCGTTCGGCGTTGTTCCAGAATCCTTTCGAGTCGTAGCCGCTCCAGTCTGTAAAAAAAATAAAAAAATAAATAAAAATAAAAATAAAAATCCGAGCCGTAGCCGCTCCAGTCTGAAAAATAAAAAAATAAATAAATAAAAAGGTATAAATTCAGTTTTTTGTCCATATCTCCCTTGTTTTCACTCTATTTCCCTTGAAATTTTTGAGGAACCCCTGTCATCCCATTCTGCATATTTCATTCCTGAGGACCCTATCCCCAATTCCCCTTCCCAAAGCCCGAAAGCCCACATTTGTCTATTTTTAGGGTTTGCCATAACTTCCTCAGATTTCACCCAATCGCCTTCAAATTTTACCACAGAGTTCCTTTCTGAACTCTGCTTCTTTGTCCCTCTCTTCCAAATTTTCTCATTCTATCAACCCGCTTCTGACATCCCCCTTTTTGCTTTCTTGTCCTTTCGATAGTGTCCAAAATCTAGTCAAACCCTAATTACCCATCAGATTGTTTCCCCAATCCAAATTTCCCTTTACTAAATCAGCTTCTGTTTGTGTTTTTCTACCCATTCCACACAAAAAAAAAAACACCTGGTTATGGTTATCACCCGTGCAGGAGCAAACACCATGGAGGAAGCACTTGCAGCCATCCAAACCAAACTCCAAGATCTGGATGAAAAATTTCTCAGCCTCCATCTTCAGCATTCAGCCATGAACAATAACCGACAGCCAGAATCTTTTGCAGTCACCGGGTTCTCTTCTTCCAACAATTTTCGTGGGCCGAAGCTTGATTTTCCTCGCTTCAATGGTACTGATCCGACTGGATGGATATACCGAGCAGAACAATATTTCAGTCTGCATAATACTTTTGATGTCCATAAAGTTCCACTTGCATCCTTTCATTTGGAACAGGAAGCCCTTCATTGGTACCGTTGGTACATCAAAGCTCATCCCGAGCCAAACTGGATAGATTTTTGCCAACTCATTTTGCCACGATTTGGCCCTAGTGCTTTTGATGATTTCACAGGAGCACTCACTAAACTTCACCAAATTGGCACAGTGAGAGAGTATCAGACAGAATTTGAGAAATTGGCCAATCACACAAAAGGATTGTCTGATGAATTCTACAGGAGTTGTTTTATAAGTGGTCTCAAGGATGAAATTCGCTCAGAGGTCAAAATGTTTTGTCCCAACACAATGATGGAAGTCCTAGGGTTGGCTAGGCTGGTTGAGGACAAGATTGTAGCTCAACAACGCTCCAAACCCACCCTTGTTCCCTTCAGAAATATGGGTTCCCAACGACCTCCCATCACATCTTCTCCTCAACCAACTCCTATCAAGCATTTGTCTGAAATAGAAATGCAGGCACGCCGAGAAAAAGGGCTTTGCTATAATTGTGATGAGAAATTCACTCGGGGACATAGATGTGTTCAACAAAAGCTCTATCTCTTGGATGTGGATTCTCCGCCTGCCTTAGAACTTGGTGAAGAAGCTACAGATACAGTGGATGATCAGATCGACATTCAACGCCCTCCTGTTGACACCCCATTTCAGGATGACCCACCTGAGATCTCTCTCCATGCTGTAACCGGCGTCACCACCCCACAAACAATGCGGGTTAGGGTATACTTCAAGAAGCTCCCTCTTACCATACTCATATATTCTGGTAGCACTCATAACTTCATTGACCCTCGGATTGCCAAACAGGCTGATTGTTTTGTCCATCCTTGCTCCAACTTTGAAGTCATGGTTGTCAATGGGGGCACCTTACCTTGCAAGGGGAAGTGTCACAATGTGCATATCTCTATGGAATATTATAACCTACGCTCTGACATGTTTGCCTTGCCCTTAGGCAGATGTGATGTGGTTTTGGGCGTTCAATGGTTACGCACACTTGGCCCCATCTTATAGGATTTTGCTGAACTTTGGATGCAGTTTAAAGTCAATAGGGCACAACACAAATTTATGGGCTTACAACCAGGGTCTCTTTGCATCATCAGTTCACATCGCCTGGAAAAAATCCTTAAGAAGAATTCCCATGGTGTCATCGCTCAGCTCAATTCCATTCAGATGCACCCATCAACAGTCTCCACTACTTCCTTGGATAGATATGCAGGTATCTTTGCTGAACCAATGTGCTTGCTACCTTCAAGAGACCTTTCCGGTAAGAATTTAGCCACATCTACCTCTCAGCAAGAAATTATGGCTATTTTGCATGCAGTACAGAAGTGGCAGCCATACCTATTAGGGAATTATTTCTGCATCAAGACTGATCTCCCGAGTCTGGAAAATTTTCTGGAACAATGGGTCTCCTCCCCAACACACCTGAAAGGGGTTATCCAACTCATGGGTTATCACTATGTGATCACTTACAAGAAGGGTTAGGACAATATGGTGGAAGATGCTCCTTCTTGCACAATTGATGACCCAGTTTCTCTTACAACTCTTTCTCTGCTTGTTCCAAATTGGGTGCAATATGTTCAACAGGGCTCTCTCTTCTATGAACTCCATGCTTCTTCATCAACAAGGCACTCTGGGTTCTGCAACATGTATGACCAAGAACAATGTAACTTCTTTTGGCAAGGACTAAAAATGACAATTCAACAGATGGTGGATGACGATGATACTTTCCAAGTCAACAAGGGTGAAACGACACTCCTTTTGGGATTGCTCAAACCCTTGCCTATCCCTAAACAGCATTGGACAACTATTTCTATGGATTTCCTAGCAGCGCTCTGGTGGTACAATACCACATCTCACAGGACACCATATGAAGTGGTCTATGGAAAAACACCGCCAGTTCTTCTTCCATACACCCTTAGCAGCTCCCCAGTTCAGGCAATTGACTCGGTTCTTCGAAACCGTGATCAGATTCTTCTCATTCTGCAGGACAATCTTCACATGGCCAGAATTTGCCTGAATCAACAAGCCGATCGCACCGCTCTGAGCGCATTTTCCATGAAGCTGACAGCGTTCTTCTTCATCTCCAGCATTCCAAGCAATCCTCCTTGACACTCCAAAGGCGTCAGTGGCCTGAAATGCAACCCGAGGATGCTACCAGGGAACCACTCCTTCAGCTTCTGCAGCAATTTCTCCAACCAAAGCTTTGAGGACAAAGTTTTTTCTAAGGGAGAGGGGATGTTAGGAACCTATGTAAACCCTTCTCTTTACTATGTTAGTATATTGTTGTTGGACGCATATGCTTTTTAAGTCGTCCCGTAGTATTTGTTGATCCGTAGTTTATATTAGCCCATAGTATTGACCCATAGTATTGGACGCATATGCTTTGTAAGTCGTCTCGTAGTATTATATGTCCCATGGTTTTGACTCATGGTATTGGGCATAGACTTAGTATATAAGTGTGTGTTGAGGTCATTGAAGGCACCGTGAAGTTAATTGTATTGAGCTTGCTCAAAGGAGGTTGCCCCCTCGAAGTGGCCCGTGATCAATATAAAAGTGATTCTGTTCTATTATTTCTGCTATTTCGCATATTCTTATTAATTAATTGTTGCAGGTGCATCACAGGGTCGACTCGATCTTGGGCACCTCTCGGCGGTTTCCTTTGCCTGAGTGGACCCTACAGAACCTACATAGTAAAGGTATATACTTTATTAATCAGGAGAGGAATAGAATTAGTGAGGCAAATGGGGGCACTTAATGGATCGGTGCAAAAGAATTAAATCCTACTGGTGCTGATGTTGTTTTATGGGAAAAATTATACTGTAGAGTTGATTCATGCAGGTATTAAATTATATGCTGAAAATGATGAATTAGAATGGGTGTATCAAAATTCATCAGGGGCGATAAATACTGTGCAAGCTTATCATTCTATTGTAGAATCTTCATCTCTCCCTCCTCAACAATGGTGGAACAAATCTGTGTGGCAATGAGAGATCCTAGTAAAAATTCAATGTTTTATCTGGATGGAATTACAAAATTGTATATTGACTGGTGAAAATTATTGGCATGGGGGGGGCAGTGGACCGACAACCTGCTCCTTTTGATGTTGCGTGACAAACTCCGTGGACCATTTTTTTCTAAGTGTCTGATTACCATTTATATTTGGGATGAAGTCTCTTCCAGATTACAAGTGGTGGGTAATTGGTCTGAAAATACCCTGGAAGAGAACTTAATTCAGTGGAACAGGTTTTATAGGAAAAGTATTTACTTTCCCACACATTTCATTTCGGGATTGTGGAGGTATCAGTGCTCGATTCTATTTCGAGATACTATTTTCTCTTTCTTGGAAGTTGTAAGGTATGTGACTTATTTGGATATTGGTGCTCCATTGGTTGGAAAGGATCCTAAATCAGTGTTTTTTCGATTCCCTACCTTCCTTTCATGTCTGTCGGTAGTTTTCTTTGACGGTGCAAAACAGGGCGGGCTCTGTGGTGCTGGAGTTTTCTTACAGGTGAACCATGAAGTGCACTATGAATTGAGTATGGGCTGCGGTACTGGTTCAAATACTCATGCTGAATTACTGGCTTGTTGGGGAGCCTTAGAGTTGGGCAGGAAAAAATATATTCTTTCTCTTCAGCTAGCCGGGGACTCTTCAGCTATTATTGATTGGATGAGAGGAATACATTTGCTTCAAACTCCCCTCTTATTTAATTGGAAAGGACATATCCCATATTTGATTGACAAATATGTAGAGCTACATTACATTCATATTTCTTGGATTTTCAATATGAAAGCAGATGCCCTTTCCAAAGCAGGTTTGAAGCTCTCAGAAGGTTAGGCACATCTCTGTGGTTTTTGTTAATTTTTCGATAATTTTATTCAATATTATATAGGATCACTAAGAGAATAACATGTACAGCATATCAATTATAAACAAAAGAGACAATAGACACAGAGTTTCCTCAGGGAAAACCAAGAAGGTGAAAAACCCCGCAACTTCCTCAGAGACAGAATAAGCTACAATACAAGATCACAATGATCAAACCCAAAGAGATGTCTCTAGCATATACTCCTCCTCCTCCACTTGTGCGCAACTCTCTCTCTCAACTATGCGAGTTGGAGAAGTGAGTGAATGAATAGAATGAGAGACACAACCTCTCTATTTATACACTGACTTGACCTGCCAATAAACTAACTGGGTCGACTTCCTAAGGAAGTCTAATAACCCACTCACATACTATAGTCAGGGCCGATCCCACACTAGTGGTCTAATAACCCATCAAATATAAGTTGTGACACTTGCAACACTTGCGACACTTACAAATACAAATGACGACACTTCTAATTGGAGGAATAATACATCTCCATCATACATATAACAAAGTACAAGTGTAATACATAGAAGAATATATTCCAAAGTTACAAATACATCAACACTCCCTCTTAACTAGGAAGGTATTCTTTCGACACAGGTCATCAATACATAGCGTCACAAGTCTTCAATTCTGGAGCTGGATCATCATCACTGGATCACGGAGCATCATCATCATCACTGATGTTGTACTCAGCATCTCGATCACTAGGCTATCTCATAATTCTTCTCGTCATAGGAAGTTCTATAGAGCTAGCCCTTTTTCATGTTGGATGTAGGCCTAGCCTCCTATAGGTCTTCATCATCTCTGCGAGTGGTCTGATAGAGGTGGTATCTCAGGACTGATTATGTGCATATGCAAAACCTGACAAGAGTACCTCAGGAATAGTTTACATGCATAAGCACGACCGGTAAGATCTCTCAGGACTAATTACATGCATCCCTTCACAAAACCATTAAAGAGTATCCCAAGATCAGTTTACGTGCCTCAGCACGACCGGCAAGATTCTCTAAAGAGCATCCCAGGACTTATTACGAGCACACAGCTCAACCTATCGGATCTCCAGGACTGATTACATGTGATTAGGAAAAATCTTAAAAGAATATCCTAGGATAAGTTTACGTGCCTAAGCACGACCGACAAGATATCTAAAGACCATCCCAGGACTTACTACGAGCACACAGCTCAACCTATCGGATCTCCAGGACTGATTACATGCCTCCCTATCAAAACCTCGAAAGAGCATCCTAGCACAGACTATAGGATCTCCCAGGATCTTTTCTATGCTATCTGCACAACCTGCCACATATCCTCGACCTTTGAGTATCATCCTGAAACTCATGATCCACCTGATCATCCTCGCACGGAGCATCATCCTGATGCTAATGATCAACCTGATCATCATCATACCGTACATCATCAGGATGATGTACATCATCATCACATGATCGTCCTGATCATCATACAATACATCACCCTAATGTACATCATCATCACATGATCATCCTAATCATCGTCACAACATCATCCTGATGTATATCATCACATATGATCATCCTGATCATCATCCTGACGCATATCATCACATATGATCATCCTCCTCATCATCATAGCATCATCCTGATGCATACCATCTGGAGCATCGTCCTAATGCTCATCACACAGCGCTTACATCCACAGCCATGGGAAGGATCCTCCTACCACCATGCTTGTAATGGCTCCTGCAAATGTGTCCCATCACTTCTTCCTCGAAGTATCTTGTATGTGAAGAACACCAAGCCTCTCTTTGAAGTACTCAAAATTCACTCTGGCTAGTGGTTTAGTCAACACATCTGCAACCTGCTCATACGTTGCAACATATAGGAGCTTCACTGCTCCTCTCTGCACCATATCCTTGATATAGTGATATTTGATATCGATGTGCTTCGACCTGTCATGGAACATCGGGTTCTCAGACAACTTCACACAACTCTGGTTGTCACAAAATATATAGTTAGCATCCAACGGGAGATCAAATAACTCAAACAGTAGATTCCTAATCCATACTGCCTCACAACTGGCCGAGCAAGCTGTGACATACTCTGCTTCGACTATACTCAGTGTTATGCAGGACTGCTTCCTGCTAAACCAATAGATCACACCTGATCCCATACTGAAGCAGCACCCTGAAGTGCTCTTTCTATCTGCAGCACTGCCTGCCCAATCTGAATCAACATAACCTTCCAGGTTAAACCTCTGATTCGCCTCATACTTGTGCCCATAATCAACCGTACCCTTCAGGTACCTCAGAATATGCTTTACAGCAATCAGGTGAACATGTCTAGGATCCGTCAGGAACTAGCTCAATGTGTTCACCGCAAAACAAATATCTAGTCTCGTGTTCATCAGGTACATCAAGGACCCAATGGCAATCATCTGAAGATGCACCGTGACATCAACCGGCTCAGATGAATCATCACACAATAGCTTCAGGTTCGATGTCGTAGGTGTGGCCATGGCTTTGCAGTCCATCATCCTGAACTTCTTCAGGATCTCTACTGCATACTTCCCTTGTCCAAGGAAGATTCCATCTGCACTCTACCACACCTCCATACCTAGAAAGTAATGCATCATCCCCAAGTCCTTCATCTCGAACTCGGCAGCAACCTTCCTCTTTGTGTCGTCAATCAACCCATCCTCACCTGTAACAAACAGGTCATCCACATACAGTAGTGGTATCACAGGATTTCCTTCCTCAACCTTGTAGTAAAGGTTGGAATCCGCTTTACTCTTAGTAAAGCCAAAACTGGATAGAAAGATGTCTATCCTACCATACCAAGTCCTAGGAGTTTGGTTCAAGCCATACAAGGCTTTCTTCAACCTGCACACATATGACTCCCTGTCATGTGTCTCAAAACCAAGTAGCTGCTCCACATACACTTCCTCTTTGACTACACCATTCAAGAAAGTTGTCTTGACATCCATCTGGTGTATCTTCCACTTCATCAATGCAGCCAGAGCAAGTACTATTATGATGGAAGGGTACCTAGCTATAGGAGCAAAAGTCTCTTCATAATCTATTCCCTCTTTCTGGGAGAAGCCATGAGCTACAAACCTCGCCTTGTTTTTCTCTATGCTACCATCTGCAGCATGATTGATCTTATAGATCCACTTGGAAGTCACAATAGATTTCCCTTCAGGTCTTGGGACCGCATCCCAAACATCATTCTTCATGATCAACTGGTATTCCTCGACCATGGCATGCTTCCATTCTTTCTTTTCCGCTGCTTCTTCATAACTGGAAGGTTCTTTGTTCATAATGTCACAGAGCAAGGCAACATAGCTGGTGTGTGACCTTGTCCTTTTCCTTTCTCTATGTTCCTCTTTTGGAATACCATACCTTTCTGCATCTTGGATGAGCTCTCTAGCCCATGCAAGTTTCCTCTTGTGAGAGTTCTTTTCACAGGGTAGATCTACAAGTTCTTGTGGATCTTAAATTTCACGATCTTCTTCTGGAATTGCTTCATTCATAGTGGTGTCTTGAATTTTGGTTACCCTTGGTTCTTCATTGTCTTCAACAGGTGTCTTCCATGATTTGATGTATGCTGAGTCTTTATCAAATGTTACATCCCTGCTAATATCAATCTTCTAGAACCCTGGAAAGTAGATTATGTAAGCCTTCGAGCTTTCACTGTAACCCACAAAGATGCCCTTCTTTCCTGAAGGATCTAGCTTTGTCTTCTTTTCCTTTGGAATGTGTTTGTATACTGCACAACCAAATATTCTGAGATGGCTAACTTCTGGTTTATTATCAGAGAAAACTTCCTCGGGTGTTTTGTTGTCAAGTATCTTGTGAGGTGTTCTGTTTTGCACATATACAGCTATCCTAGCTGCTTCTTCCCATAGGTGCATAGGCAGATCCTGCTCATGAAGCATTGCCCGTGCTGCTTCCATGATTGTTCTATTCTTTCTTTTTGCAACTCCATTCTGTTGTGGATTGTAAGGATTAGTCAACTCCCTCTTAATCCCTAAATCACTACATAACTTCTTGAAGTCTCCTAAAGTGAATTCTCCACCATTGTCAGATCTGAAGGTCTTGATCTTCTTATCAGTTTGATTTTCTATCAAGGCTTTGAATTCTTGAACTTATCAAATACTTCATCTTTATTTTTCAAGAAATAACCCCAAGTCTTCCTAGAGAAATCATCAATGAAGGAAACATAGTATACATACCCACTTAGAGAACTGGATGACATTGGACCGCATACATCGGAGTGGATAATCTCCAAGATTCCTTTTCCTTTGCTTTCACTGCTTGGAAATGTCTTCTTTGTGTTCTTTCCTTTTGCACACCCTTTTCCAAAATACCTTCATGCTTTGACTGGATTTCAGGAAGACCCTCTACTACTTTGCTTGCAATTGGAAGTGCTTTATAGTGCATGTGTGCAAGCTTTCTATGCCAAATTTCACTTGGCTCCATGGATTCATGTACCATGGCATGTTCAGGTTGTCCCTTCAACTTGTACAATCCTCCCTCTTGCTCTCCAATCACCACTGCATCATCTATTGTCTTACCTTTTGGCCACATGAGTTCTTGTCCATCTATAAATGCAGCTCTCATTCCCTTTTCATCTGAAGATGATATGGAGAGAAGATTCTTCTTGAGTCTAGGTACATATAGAACATCTTTCATCTTCAAAGACTACCCAAAGTCTAATTTGTAGGAGGCTTCACCACTTCCTTTTATAGGATATTGATAGTCATCCCCAAGTTTCACCTTGTGAAGTGACTCATGTTCAGATAGGTCTGCAAAGGATTCTTTAAATCCCATCATGTGTTTGGAAGCCCCACTATCAATAAGCCAATCATCACATCCATGTGAGATAGTACCTATGAGAGCAGAGATCAGCACATATTCTTCCTCACTTGAAGAGTCTTCACTTTCTTCCCGATTCTTCTTCTTGGGAGGTTCATCATCCTCGGCAGCATGACCATGATACCTCTTCTTGATGTTCTTGTTGTTGTTGTTGTTGTTGGATTCTTTCCTTCTCTTGGGACATTCAAAAGCAAAGTGTCCTTTCTCATTGCATGAGAAGCATCTTATATCTTTCTTATCTTTTGGATGGTAGTGAGAAGATTTCTTGTGGTGAGATGGCTCCCTCTTGAAATTGCTTTTCTTGGTGTGTACTGTGAGAGCTTGATCTTTACTTCCCATCTTTTCTTCTCGGGCCACAATCCTAGCTTCTTCTTGTGAACATTCCTCCCATAGTCTACTGAAAGAGATCAATTTCTTTCTTGCACAGATTCCTTGGATGAAGTAGTCCCATGACCTAGGTAGGCCATTTAGTGTGGTCATGACAATTTCTCCATTCTCCACCACTTCATCCATAGCTTCAAGTTGTTCCTTGATTTGAGAGACCTTAGAAAACTAGTATTGGATGGTCTCTCCATTTTGGATCTTTACCCCTTTCAATTGGTTCTGCAGAGTCATCTTCTGATTTATGTTCTTTCCTTCAAACAACCTAGTTAAAGAGTCAAACATCTCCTTAGGTGTCTTTAGGGAAGACACATGGGGTATGAGATGGTCTTTAATAGAATCAACAATGATTCTCTTGGATTTGACCAATTTCTTCTTGTGTAAGGCCTTATCCTCTTCCCCCTCTGGAATTGGAACCTCTTCACTTATGTAAGTGTCCAACTCATTCTCTTCTAGGATTAACCCAATCCTATACTTCCATGCTCGAAAGTTGTCAGCTCCTTCAAGCTTATCCTCAAGCTTGGTGTGGTGAGACATCTTAAAGAGTACCTCAAATGGAAATAGAAAGTTTTAGGTCTTACTACTTGATTTGCTGAAAACTGGATCTGGAGCTGGATTAGGGTTTGTTAGAGAAACCCTAAAAATTCAAACTTTGAATTTCAAACTTCTAAAAGGATAGAAATATGTGCCTTACTGAGCTGGTCAAGCCGGTATACTTTGATTTTTAGATTTGTAAAATTTGACCCCTCAAAAATGTCTTTGGAATTTTCGGATCTACTAGACAGTATCCCGAATTAGGGTTTGATCAATCTCGGTCTTCTTCCCAACCAAAAAGTTCGATCCAGTGCTCTAAACTTTGATTTTCTTGAGGAGTATCCAACCATGGATTCATATTCCAAAAATTCCAACTTTTTTCGAAACCTTAATTTCTAGCAGTAGTGACGGGCCAAAAACTGAAAATGCTCAGAATTGAATTCTGTCTCGACAGAAAGATGCACCCTTTCTAGGAGATTCAATATAGCCTCCTACCTTTGATGATTTGTGGAGAGAAACCCAAAAATTAAGAATCCCTAGCTTCCGCAGCTGCACACTGCCGCCTTCTTAGGTCAGCTCTGATACCATGTTAATTTTTCGATAATTTTATTCAATATTATCTAGAATCACTAAGAGAATAACATGTATAGCATATCAATCATAAACACAAGAGACAATAGACAGAGAATTTCCTTGGGGAAAACCAAGAAGGTGAAAAACCTCGCAACTTCCTCAGAGATAGAATGAGCCACAATACAATATCACAATGATCAAACCCAAAGAGATGTCTCTAGCAGATACTCCTCCTCCTCTACTTTTGTGCAACTCTCTCTCTCAACTATGCGAGTTGGAGAAGTGAGTGAATGAATAGAATGAGAGACACAACCTCTATATTTCTACACTGTCTTGACCTACCAATAAACTAACTGGGCCGACTTCCTAAGGAAGTCTAATAGCCCACTCACATAATATAATCAGGGCCGACCCCACACTAGTGGTCTAATATCCCATAAAATATAAGTTGTGACACTTGCAACACTTGCGACACTTACAAATACAAATGAAGAGACTTATGATTGGAGGAATAATACATCTCCATCATACATATAACAAAGTACAAGTGTAATACATAGAAGAATATCTTCTGAAGTTACAAATACATCAACAGTTTTCAAGACCATATCCTTATTGAAGATAGTCGACAATGTCTATATTGATGGATCGTGGATCAAGATGTTTTATTTTTCTGTTATTTTCATTAATTAGTATACTGCCATGCATTCTATGAGATATATGTAACTAGGCTTGTCTGTAGTCTAGTAGGAGATTTTTTATATTAGTTTTGTTTACTTTTTTGTTGATTTCTCCATGAAGGATTTATAATTTCTGCGTTGACATAATCACTTGTATTAATCAATATATCATAATGATTGTAACTTCTTTGATTCAAAATTGAATAGCAAGAAGTTTTTTTCTTTTGAAAAAAAAATGAACTTTATAACTGACTTTATCTCTTTCATACGGTTCATATGGTTTGAAGTGAAGTTTATATATGAATTCATTGAAATAAAGTTTGAATAATGGTGGGGGACTATTTATAGTATTTTTTATACATCACCTTCATCGAAATAGTAATGTTTGAATAATGGTGGGGACTATTTATAGTTTTTTTTATACATCACCTTAATAAACGAGCTAGTGATAAATAGGGATCACATAATATCTCAATTATCCCAAGGCAAGCTTGCAAAGCAGTTGATGGGCATGACCATGATACTTTCAGTTTTATAGTTTGCTACATTGGGATGAATTATTTTAAAACTATACATTATTTAAGTTTGATATTTTTAGTATAATGTTATGTTTATTTTAATTTTATTTATTTTATTGATTTTAATTGGGAATTTTGTGTTATATAGTTTTTTGTTTGCATAATTTTAATCATTAAATTCATTTTAATTATAATTTTTTTAAAAATATATATAAATATTTATTTTTAATCAATATTCACATCAATAAAAACAAGTATATTAAATTAGAGAATACAATTATATAATACGATTACAACTAATTTAATTTAGTAATATGTAAAATAGTCTCATTATAAAGTTCATATTTATATTTAATCAATATTAATATTAATAAAAACCTATATATAAAACATTATTATGACTTGAGAATGCATCTTTATAATAAGATTACAATTACTTTAATATCTAATTAAATAAAATTTAAAACAAAATATATCATAGAAAATATTTTTAAAATTTCAATATAATTTTTTGAATATATAATTAAATAAAATTATATGAATTTAAGATATTTATTTCCATTATAATTATAATTAAATAATTAAATTTAATCAATTAATAATTTATTTTAATTTTAAATTTTAAAATGATTTTATTTCATTATTATGAGAATGCATATTTATAATAAGATTATAACTAATTTAATGTCTAATTGAATAAAATTTAAAACAAAATATATCATCTAAAATATTTTTAAAATTTCAATATATTTTTTTTAATATATAATTAAATAAAATTACATAAATTTAAGATATTTATTTCTATTATAATTATAATTATAATTAAATAATTAAATTCAATCAATTAATAATTTCTCTTAATTTAAAATTTTAAAATTTTAGTTCAAAATTTTAAAATCATTTTATTTGATTAAAAGATAGAATATATCATATATATATATATAAATTAATAATTATTATACACAAAATATTTAAACTTGATCCATCATCATTTACACAAACATAATGTTGAAATACTTACTTTTATCTTAAAATATATAATCCATTGTAAACAATTTTTTACTTTTATAAATTTTAAAAGTTAATAAGTCTCATAATATATAATGTTTTTAGAGAATTAGTTATAGGTTTTAATAAACACATCATTTCTATGAAATTAGTTATATGTTGTAAAAATTGAAGTTTACGAGATATTTTTGGGATTAAGGAATAATATTTAAGCTTTAAAGTAGATGGATTAGTGTTTAAGGATCATGATTAAAGTTATAGATTTAATAAAATTCCAAAACAATTTATATGTTGTCATGGTAGGTTTTAATAATACACATCATTTCTATGCAATTCGTTATATGTTGTAAAAATGGAAGGTTATGGGATTTCTTTGGGGATTAAGGAATGATATTTAAGCTTTAAGGTAGAGGGATTAGTGTTTAAGGATCATGATAAATGTTATGGGTTTAATATAATTTTAAAACAATTTGTATGTTGTCATGGCAGGTTTTAATAATACACATCATTTCTAGGCAATTAGTTATATGTTGTAAAAATTGAAGGTTATGGGATTTCTTTGGGGATTAAGGAATAATATTTAAGCTTTAAGGTAGAGGGATTAGTGTTTAAGGATCATGATTAAGGTTATCGGTTTAATACAATTCTAAAACTATTTGTATGTTGTCACGGGCCAACATGGCTATATGGTTCACTAAAGTCAACTATGGTTAACTAAAGTCAAATGTGGACCACTAAAGTCAAACATAATTAACTATGGTCAAACAATAATCGACCATGGTTTACTATGGTGAAAGTTATTCAATTGTGTAGTTAATGATGGTTAAACAATAATTAACCGTAATAAACTATGGCCACATGGTTCACTAAATTCAACCATGGTCAAACAATAGTTAACTAAAGACAAGCATGGTTAAACAATAATTAACCATGGTAAATTATGACCACATAATTCACTAAATTCAACCATGGTTAACTATGATTAAACTTAGTTAATCATGAGTGTAAATATAGTCAACCTTGGTAAATATAGACAATCATGGTAAATAAAGTCAATTATGGTTAACTAACGTTAAACATGAACCAATAAAGTCAAACATAATTAACTATGATCAAACATGGTTAACCAAATTCAAACATGGTTATTTAAATTCAACCATGGCCAACTAAAGTCAACCATGGTCAATTAAATCCAACCATGTTTCATTAAAGTCAACAATGGTTAACTAAAGTCAAGCGTGACTAAATAATAATTAACCATGGTAAACTATGACCACATGGTTCACTAAAGTCAATAATGTTCAAACAATAGTCAACCATGGTTAACTATGGTCAAACTTAGTCAACCTTGGTAAATATAATCAATTATGGTAAATAAAGTCAACTATTGTTAACGAAAGTCAAACATTGATCACTAAAGTCAAGTACAGTTAACTATGGTCAAACTAAGGTCAAACATGATTAACCAAAGTTAAGCATGATTCACTAAAGTTAACCATGGTTTTGTTGCATTGTGATGTTCATCGAGGGTTATGTTGGATTACAAAGTTCACCAAGGCTTATTTTCGATTATGACATTCATCAAGGGTTATTGTCGCATATGGCATTCATAAAATTTTATGTCGCATTTATGTCGTCAATGCAATGCAACATAAATTCATTAATGTTAAATGTCGTCATTCATTAAGGGTTATGTCGCATTGCAAATTCATCAAGGGTTATGTTGGATTGCGACATTCCTCCCTGGTACACTCCTTAATGGTTTTGTCGCATTGCGACATTCATCGAGGGCTATGTTGGATTACGATGTTCATCAAGGCTTATATTGGATTGTGGCATTCATCCATGGTCATGTTACAATATGGTTTTGTTACTTAATATCAAATTGCGATGTTCACCAAAGAGGATGTCACATTTCAACATAATATGGTTTTGTCACATTGTGACGTTCATCAAGGCTTATGTTGGAATGCGAGATTCATCAAGGCTTATGTTGGATTGCAACATTCCTCCATGGTACATTCCTTAATGGTTTTGTCGCATTGCGACATTCATCAAGGCTTATGTTGGATTGCGAGATTCCTCCATGGTGCATTCCTTAATGGTTTTTTCGCATTGCGACATTCATCAAGGGCTATGTTGGATTATGACATTCATCAACGCTTGTGTTGGATTGCGACATTCCCCCATATTCATGTTGCATTATGGTTATGTTCCTTAATCTCATCTTATGACATTCATCAAAGAGTATGTCACATTCAACATAATATGGTTTTGTCACATTGTAACGTTCATCAAGGCTTATGTTTGATTGCGACATTCCTCCATGGTATTTTTTATACACCAACTTCCCAATATTTGACACATTAATAATGTGACATTTGGCATTCATTAAGGGCTATGTCATAGTGTGATGTATATCAAGTGTTTTGTTGCATTGCAAGATTCATCAAGGGTTTTGTCGCATTGTAACATTGATCAAGGGTTATATGCCTAATATGATAAAGAGTTATGTCCCATTCTGACATTAACCATGGTAAACTCTGACCACATGGTTCACTGATGTTGACCATGTTCAAACAATAGTCAACAATGGTTAACTATGGTCAAACTTAGTCAACCATGGTAAATATAGTCAACCCTGGTAAATATAGTCAAGCATGGTAAATATAGTCAACCTTGGTAAATATAGTAAAGCATGGTAAATAAAGTAAACTATGGTTAACTAAAGTTAAACATGGACCACTAAAGTCAAGCATAGTTAACTATGGTCAAACTAATGTCAGACATGGTTAACCAAATTCAAACATGGTTCACTAAAGTCAACCATAGTTTTGTCACATTTCGATGTTCATAAAGGGTTATGTTGGATAATGACATTCACTAAGGATCATTTTGGATTGTGAAATTCATCAAGGGTTATTGTCGCATTGTGACATTCATTGAAGACAATGTCGCATTTATGTTGATAATGCAATGTGACATAAATTCATTAATGTTAAATGTCATCATTCATTAAGGGTTATGTCGCATTGTGATATTCATCAAGGGTTATGTTGGATTGTGACATTCCTCAATGGTACATTCCTTAATGGTTTTGTCACATTACGACATTCATTGAGGGCTATGTTGGATTACAACCTTCATCAAGGCTTATGTTGGATTGTAACAATCCTCCATGGTCATGTTACATTATGGTTATGTTCCTCAATATCAAATTGTAATGTTCATAAAAAAGGATGTCACATTTCGACATAATATGGGGCATTGTGACGTTCATCAAGGCTTATGTTGGAATACAACATTCATCGAGGCTTATGTTGGATTGCGACATTCCTTAATGGTTTTGTCTAATTGTGACATTCCTCAAGGCTTATGTTGGATTGCGACATTGCTCCATGGTACATTCCTTAATGGTTTTGTCGCATTGTGACATTCATCGAGGGTTATGTTGAATTACAACATTCAATACACTAACAATTCCCAAGATGGGCACATTAATAATTTGACATTCGACGTCCATTGAGGGATATGTAGCATGTTGATGCTTGTCAAGGGTTATGTTGCATTACGATGTTCACCAAGGGTTTTGTCGCATTGCGACATTGATCAATATAATTATAATAGTATTTTATCTATATAATTTATACTATACTATAATATTATAGTTAAATAATAATATTTTAAATTAAATAATATTATCTCATAAATTTTGTTTTGATGATATTCAAAATATTGAAAATAATATTATTTTTAATTAAGTATTATTATTTTATCAATAACTTGTTATAATATTTTAATTATACCATATTCCTATAATTATGCATGATTATCTTTTACTAATATATATTATAATATATATAATTATAATATCATAATTAAATAATAATATTTTTATATAAAATGAAAATATAATAATTTTTATACTATACTAAAATATTAATTAAATTAAATTATTATTTAAATTAAATAGCATATTTAATTATTATATAAAGTTAAAGGGTATATTAGGCCTAATTATTAAAGAATAATATTAACCTTAACATATTTAATTATAGGGTATATTAATTTGCAAGGGTTTTGTCGCATTGTGACGTTCATCAAGTTTTATGTTGGACATATTGAATTGCAATATTTTGCATAGGTTTTGTCGCATTGTGATGTTCATCAAGTTTTATGTTGGATTGCAACATTCCTCTATGTTTATGTCACAATTTGAAAATCGTCTCTTCAATGTTCCTCAAAGGTTTTGGAAGGTTTTCGTCACATTGTGATGTTCATTAAGTGCAATGTTTGATTGCAAAAACAATCCATAGTTTTCATCTTTCCTATGTTCTTGAAATGTTTTATTCGGTATGTCACATCACATGACATTCATCTTTTGCAAGGTTTTTTTCGCATTCATTAAGTGCGATAATCGATTACGGCAATCATACATGGTTGTCATCTTTGTTATGTTCCTGGAATATTTTATTAGGTATGTCATATCATACATTCATCTTTTTCACGAGTTTTGTTGCATTACGACGTTCATCAAGTTTTATGTTGGTTATATGGAATTGCAATGTTTTGTGTAGGTTTTGTTGCATTGTGACATTCATCAAGTTTAATGTTGGATTGGGACATTCCTCCATGTTTATGTCACAATCTGAAATTCATCTCTTCAATGTTCCTTGAAGGTTTTGCAAGGTTTTTGTCACATTGTGATGTTCATTAAGTGCAATGTTTGATTGCAACAACGATCCATGGTCATCTTTGCTATGTTCCTGGAAGGTTTTATTCAGTATGTCACATCATGGCATTCATATTTTTTAAGGGTTTTGTTGCATTGTACCGTTCATCAAGTTTTATGTTGGATTGCGACATTCCTCCATATTTATTTCATAATTTAAAATTCTTCTTTTCAATGTTCCTTGAAGGTTTACGACATTCATTAAGTGTGATGTTTGATTACGACAATCATAGATGGTCTTCATCTTTGTTATATTCCTGGAATATTTTATTAGGTATGTCATATTGTACATTCATCTTTTGCAAGGGTTTTGTCACATTGTGACATTCATTAAGTTTCATGTTGGTTATATGGAATTGCAATTCTTTGCATAGGTTTTGTCGCATTAGGACATTCATCAAGTTTTATGTTGGATTGCGACACTCCGCCATGTTTATGTCACAATCTAAAATTCAACTCTTCAATGTTCCTCGAAGGTTTTGTAAGGGTTTTATCACATTGCAACGTTCATCAAGTGCAACGTTCGATTGTGACATTCATCCATAGTTTTCATCTTTGTTATGTTCTTGAAAGGTTTTATTGGTTATGTCACACTATGACATTCATCTTTTTCAATGGTTTTCTCGCATTATGGCGTTAATCAAGTTTTAAATATTCGATTGCAACATTCCTACATGTTTATGTCATAATTTGAAATTCATCTTTTCACTGTTCCTTGAAGGTTTTGCAAGGGTTTTGTCACATTATGACATTCTTTAAGTGTGGTGTTCGATTGTGACAAAAATCCATGGTTTTCATCTTTGTAATGTTCCTGGAAGGTTTTATTAGTTATGCCACATCATGACTTTCATCCTTTGCAAGAGTTTTGTCGCACTATGACGTTTATCAAGTTTTATGTTACAATTTTTTGCATAGGTTTTGAGGCATTGTGACATTCATCAAGTTTTATGTTGGATTGCGACATTCTACCATATTTATGTCACAATCTGAAATTCATCTTTTTAATGTTCCTTGAAGGTTTTGTAAGGGTTTAATCACATTGCGATGTTCATCAAATGTAATGTTCGATTACGACATTCAACCATGGTTTTCATCTTTGCTATGTTCTTCTAAGGTTTTATTTATTATGTCACATTATGTCATTCATCTTTTGCAATGTTTTTGTCGCATTATGACTTTCATCAAGTTTTATGTTGTATTGCAACATTCCTCCATGTTTATGTCACAATCTAAAATTCATCTTTTCAATGTTCATCAAAGGTTTTACAAGGGTTTTGCTACATTGTGGAATTAATAAATTGTTATGTCACATTTTTTTTTAACTAGGGCAATCGACAACTAGAGTTGGGCTAGTACTCGCGTGACACGGGGTCGAGGGATCCAAACTCGCTACCACTATAACCCTAGGTGCATCCACAAGGCCCAAAACATGGCGCACGTGTAAGATTGGGGGGATTCGAACATGTGACCTTCCATGTACAACTGATTACAACTTTTCATCTTTACCACTTGAGCTATCCCCCACGAGAGAATTGTTTTGTCACATTATGGCTAAGTTCCTCAATTAATTTGTCGTGATGATGTTAAACAAGCGCTATAAGGAATTACATTGTTTTGCTAGGGTTTTGTCGCACTTCAATGATGTTCATCAAGTTTTATGTCGGATTGAGACTTTCCTCCATGTTCATCTTACAATCTCAAATTCGTCCTTTCAATGTTCCTCGAATGTTTTGCAAGGGTTTTGTCACATTGCGACATTCATCAAGTGCTATGTTTGATTACGACATTATGACATATCTTGATGAATATCATAATGCAATAACATTGGTTGTGTACCCTTCGTGGACCTCATACATAATGTTGTATTTGTTAGATTCCCCAATATATTTGGCACATTACAACATTCAACAAAGGTTATATCACATTGTCACAATTTGCAATGGTTTTATGTTTCAGTCATGTAATTTTATTTTATTATTTATAACAATTTTAATTAGTAAATTATACTATTATATTTAAATAATAATGTTTTCCAATACATAATTTATTTTTATTATTTAATTTATTATATTATTTACATTAATATCATATTCAATTGTTATTCATAATTGTTTGAACTATATATAATTTTGTTTTATTATTACTTTTCTTATATTATTTTAGATAATTATTGTATTTAATTAAATTTTAATGTTTTAAATATCTTTATCAACCATTAAAATAATAATTATATATATTATAATTTAAAATTATAGTCAAATATTAATATTTTTAATTACATAATATTATTTTATTATTAGTTTGATTATAATATTTGAATTAAATACTATATTGTTATACTTTGAAATTAATATTTTAATTAAATACTATATTCATATATATATATACTTTTATTAAAAGTATTATCACTATATTATTATTTAATTAATTATTAAATTACAATTAATTAATTATTATATTTTTTAATTTTTTTTAATAAAGTATAATAAAATAATAGTTTTTGTAATATTTTATTATATTATAAATAATTAAATAATATTATTTTATTAAAAAAATACTATAGAAAAAAAACATTATTAATGTATCAAATATATCATAATGTTAGGCCGCGAATGTAGCTCACTTGGTGAGTGATGAGGCCGGAAAGTTCTGATAGTGTGGGGTGGGGTTCAAATCCCTCGCACTCTTGCAAGTGAAAAAAAAAAGTACAATTAAGAAAGGTGGAGTAAGTAGCCGAATGGTAAGTCACTCCTATAATGACGGTGTGATCCGTGTTCGAGTCTCTCGAGGGCATTTCTCACTTGAATGGGAGTGTGGTTCGGTGATTGGGCATATTAGGTTGCATTGCATTTTAGGAGCACTTTTTCGGGATATGAACCCCCACCTTTTCTGGGGTGGCAGGTGTGGGTGGGATTCTTTTTGATCCCAGAGGAAACAAAGTTGCAGCGTTCTCTTGGGGGCTCGGCAAGAAAATGAATAATGAGGCAGAATGGATAGCTCTTCTTCACTCATTAGAATTAGCCTCCTCTTTCAACATTGATAAACTTAATATATTCAGAGACTCCAGGCATGTCATACAAACCACGAGGAAAGGCTCAGCTCCCCAAGGCACTAAAGCTTATAGATTCCTTCAAAGAATAAGATCTCACTTAGTTCCCTCTGATGTCTCTTTCTTCCACATTCTAAGAGAAAATAACTCTTTAGCCGACTTTGAAACTAACAAAGGAACAACTTTGGATATAGGGAAAATCCTTTACCACAATGGAGTCAAGGACTTCCACTTCATACCCTAAACAATGCTTAGGACTACCCTTTCAATTTTTGCTCCATGCATGGACTTCTTGGCTCACCCTGGGCTCTCCCCCTTTTTCTCCTCGACTTACCTAGCTTCAACCACACACCATTCTCGAGCTCCCTGTGTTCGTCACATGGCTCCCTCCCCTGCTATCAGCTCCCATGATCCAGCCTTAACTCCTCCTCTCCCGTCATTCTTCCCACCCTTCGCAATGGCTCGACCTCCACATTCCTTTTGTTTTGCTCTAAGCCGGCTCTCCCTCTGCGATTTAGACCCCCCCCTGCGTCCATTACCAGCACTCCTCTCATACCTCCGTTCGCTCTTCGAAACAGTCTCTACACTATGGAGAATGTAATGGCATCCATAGCTTCCCTGAGCTGCACCGCTGTGGACATCAAGCTTTCTCTTCGCAGGACATATGACGCTGTTTGCACTAACGTGAAGCAAAATGAAGAATTGGCTTCGGAGATCAGGTATAACGTCACTCAGCTCTCATGTCAAGATTCAAGAATCGACGACCTAGAGAGAAATATCTTCGAGCTTATTGGAAAGGTAGATGTTCTTCAGGAAGATATTTCAGTTCTGACAGGAAAGACACAAGGCAACCAAGTGCAAGAAGCCCCCACCGTCAATCAGGAAATTAACCAGGAAATGATGGACGCAGCATCTGTCGAGCACAAGAATTATGACTAGTTCTCTTTCTAGCACAGGTTCCACCTTTTGCAAATGTTTTTCTAAATGTATTTTTGTATTTTCCTAAACAATCAGTTTGTTAGGGTTTATTCCAACACCATTTTGAATAATTTCAGGAAGGCAAGAAATAGAGCCTTTAAAAGAATGATTGCAGACATTATAGTCCCTCTAGAACTATCTCTTTCAGAGAAAACTTCTCATATTTTTTGTACTATATGGCTGTGCACAGCCCTTTTAATATATATATATTTCCCTATTTCTGTTAAACTATATATATATATATATCTCATAATGTTAATAAATATCTCCAAAATATATCATAATATTATACATATCTTCAATATTAATAAATTAGTAATGTTTAATTAATTATAATATAATAATTAATTATTTACCTAATAATTAATTATTTAATATATTATTATTAAGTAAATAATTATATTATTAACTAAATAATAATAATACCAATTTTTTTTATAATTATTTTCTTTAATTAATTATTATAAAATAATAATATTGTTTAATTAAACAGTATTGTTAATCAAACAATTAAAATATAGATTTCATTAAAATCATTAAAGATTATTAATCTATTAATATTTTTAATTAATATTATTATTAACAAAATAACAATAATATCAATTAAATTATAAAATAATTATAAAATAATTATTTTATAATTCGGTTGAAAAAATTATTTTATAATTATTTGTGTTTAATTAATTGTTGTAAAATAATAATATTGTTTAATTACACAATATTATTAAATTTAACAATTAAAATATGTATTTCCCTATAGTATGTGTCCAATTTACACGACTTATTTGACACATTAATATTATTAATGTGGTTGTTGCTAGTTTATTAGTTTTTAAAAAAGAGACGTGTGAGCTCTAGGATGAGAATGGAAGGAGTTACACATCCCAAGGATGAGCATGGAATGAGTTACACATCCCCCTACTCGCTGGGATGTATAATGCTCCTCTTCGAAACAACTAGATTAAAGCAACTTGCACTTAATTTGAATGCACCCTCCATGACAATGATTACTTAACTATTCAACCCCCTTTGCCACACACATATTGCAAATGTTAAAGAGGCTCTTCATACCCAACTCTATATATGTAGAAAACTACTGAACTTTAAGTGGATTATAGTGCAAGTTTAGGTACTCAAATAACTAGCTAGTGGTCCATAAAAGTGCAGATTTCCACTCCTACCAAATGCTTAGTCTTCTTCTAAAACGAACTTAAATCTAAAAAATAATATATGATTTTGAAATTTACTTATTTAACTTTAAATTTTAATTTTAATTTAACTTAAAATTAACCAGAATCAGATATAAATTTCTTATCAAGTTTAAACTATATGTTTAAACTGGAAGAAACAGATTTTTAATTTTTTTTAACAAAACTTTATTCAACCCAAAATAAACTTAATTTTGTGAGTTGCTTTTGTCCATTTTTCTGAGTGTAAATATTGTTCTATTTGCTTTGACCCTAAATGTACCTATGACTGGTATTGTCGCCCTTGATTCTTAACCCTTGCAATCCTACTCCATTTGCTAATGACAGGAATCTGAATTTCGATTTCTACTTTTGGGTGTCGTATGTTTTCTTAGACATAAGAATTAGTTGTTTGTAGAGGCTCTGGATTGTAGGCAAGTTTGACTTATTATGTACTTTCACTGCAAAGTCCCTATCCTTATCTCATTGTTTACCTTTCGGTGTACTTAGGTAAACAGCGAGTGCAGTAATGATGATCAGTTTGAATGCATCCTCCATGATGGTGATGAACACTGAGGAACACTGTGAGGTAATGATGATAAGTTTGAATGCACCCTCACTGTTTACCTTCCTCCATGATGGTGATGAACACTTGCCTACAATCCAGAGCCTCTACAAACAACTAATTCTTATGTACTTTCACTGCAAAGTCCCTATCCTTATCTCATTGTTTACCTTTCGGTGTACTTAGGTAAACAGCGAGTGCAGTAATGATGATCAGTTTGAATGCATCCTCCATGATGGTGATGAACACTGAGGAACACTGTGAGGCAATGATGATAAGTTTGAATGCACCCTCACTGTTTACCTTCCTCCATGATGGTGATGAACACTGCGAGGTAATGATGATAAGTTTGAATGCACCCTTATTGTTTATCTTTTAGTGTATTTAATTTTTAAGTAAACAGTGAGTGCATTAGTATTTAATTTTTAAGTAAACAGTGAGTGCATTAGTATTTAATTTTTAAGTAAACAGTGAGTGCATTAGTATTTAATTTTTAAGTAAACAGTGAGTGCATTAATGTTGATCAGTTTGAATGCACTCTCCATAATGATAATAATGATGATGAAGAACACTGAAACCAGATCCCATACCCATCTTATCCACACGAAAAAATATGATTCAAGATCAACACAACTTTTGAATCGAAATCACCAACAAAACAAATTCGATTTAATCCATACAAAACCCATAAACCATAGCCAAGAGTCCAAAACTCCTCTCAATTCTCTAGTTCCCACACTCCCGTTTTTCTCTTCGCTTCACGCCTTTTATCACCCTGAATCCCCTCGCACATAGCGAAAAGCGGGTCCAAGATTTAAACACCAGACGCGATTATTAATTCTCTTGTGGTTCCACAACTCAGTGCCTACTAATAATATACATGCAGCAGCGAAACTACCAAACTACCAAATCTTGCGGAAGGGTTACGATTATGATGAATATCAAACTTGGGCTGGGTGGGTTTGGCAGGCTTCCTATAAGCCTATGTATAGTACAGAAGACTTCCATCCTACATGCAGAGCTTTTAGCAAAATTTCATATAAAATAAGCATCATCATAATGATGCTAACAATAAATAAACATTATGTGGTGCAGCATTTAATAAAATTTCATATAAAATAAGCATCATCATAATGATGCTAACAATAAACATTATGTGGTGCCGCATTTAATGTTGTTATTGATAGCGATGTGAACCATTGGATCTTATCAAATAAACAATCTAAGGGTTCACTACTGCACTACCAGGTACTTATTGTTCGTTATCATAATGATGCTTATTTTTTTACGATTAGATCGATATCGAAATCAGAAAGTGTCGAGATCAGAAAGATAATGATGCATACACCCGAGTTTCTAAACACATGAAATTTGCAGTGAAGCAGATTAGGTGCCCAACACTTGCTTCACGGACGGAGGAGCCTTTGAGGGATCTCGATCGATATGGAGATCATGATGATAATTATGCATAGGTCAGCGTTCTTTCAATGCAAATAATATGAAATTTTGGTTAAAATAGTAATTTGGAGTATTCAGATTGTAATTTCAGCAATCTGAAGAGTTTTAAAATTGAGTAATTAGCTAGAATAAGCAATCTGAAGGACTAAAATTATCAAAATTGAAAAATAACCCTTTCCAGCAAGAATTTTACCATCTTTTCTCCCAAAACTGCTGGAAAAGCAGAACGTTTTAAACCAAATTTTTAATGCAACTAGATCAACCAAATTGGGGGCCTGATCCAGAAAAAAGATGAGTTTTAAACCAAATTTTTAATGCAACTAGATCAATTTCTCGAGTCGATCTCTTCCCATGGTTAGCGGAACCTCTGTCGGACACTAGGAAGCTGTAGGTAGCTTCAATTAATGATAGTATAAAGACACCATAAATAGAATAGTACGACAGGAGTACGTGTTAAATTACTGTTTTTTAATAATTATTTATTTTTTATATTTGATAAATAAATTTAAAATTAGATAAAATTTATAACACTAGTGGTTAAAAAAAATTGGAAATGGCCATTTCCATTAAAAATCAAATGCTTTTTATGGTACGTTCTAAATGGGAGTCATGGGATAATTTGGTAAGAAGGGGATGGATTGGACCGAATTGGTATTGTTTATGTAAAGAGAGTTCTGAATTTATTGTTCATCTTTTTGTGGAATGCAGCTTTGTCCAATAAGTTTGGCACTTTTGTTGCTTTGAATTAAATATTGATTTGTATTGGAAAGGTGATGATTTTGGTCTTAAACTGGCTTTGGAAGGGGAACACATCACTTTTTCTGCCTATTTTTGTCTCCTGGGCAATTTGGTATTTTCGAATAATGCTTTATTCCAAGATAAACTTCCTGTGGCAGAGGCTTGTGTTTTGACAATTTTAAAGATGTTCCACTTATATTAGATTGAAGAAGGTCCGCCAAGGGAGGATAGGATCAGTCATTTTTCTTTAATTTTAACACAACCGGTTTTGATGGAGCTATCCAGAATGGCTTGTGTGCAGCATGAGGGGTTATCTTTTTGAATGATGATCATTATTTTACCTTGCGACTTAATGGAGATTCAGGGACAAATATGAAAGCTGAATTGTTGGCTTTATGGTGTGTAGTGAAAGTGGTGAATATTTAATCTAAAGGTTTATGGGGACTTGCGTGTGACCATAAAATGGGTAGACAAACTTTCCAAACAAGGTTTTGAGGGATCTAAAGGTTTCTTATGCTGGGAAGAATTGCTTTGCTTGCAGGATAGAGGAGATTATTACTTTTTTTGATGTTATATTGTCTGATTTTTTGTTCTATTTTTTTGGAGCTGGTTGCTCTTTGTGATCTTGGATATTGGGAATATTGTTTTCTCTTTATCAGCTGATAAGTTCTCTAGATTTTTTGTGTAATATGGAACCTCGGAGTGTTCTTGGACAATCATTGTACTATTTGATTCGTTTTTTAATAACAATAGTACTTTTTCTCCTGGAAAAAATTATAGTCATCATCTAATCATAAAATAAAAATACTACAATTTAAAAATTAAAAAAATAACTTTCAATTTTTTAATATTCAATTTAATCTATCATTTTCACAAAACTTTGTAATATAAAATTATAAAAAATGTAAACTTTATAAAATTATTGAAAAATATTTTTAGTTACCACAAATTAATTAAAGTCAAAATTAGATGACCAAATATTTATTACTAGATACCCTTCCTTTTACACTTATAATAACTTAGCTATATACCAGGCTTTAGAAAGGTATATTAAGTTTTATGATTGCCCCGAAAAGACCCATTCCGCTCATTCTATCACTCAGGGGAAGATGTGTAACTCCTTGCGCGCTCATCTTGGAGCTAACACGTGTCCATTTTAAAAAATAATAAAATATTATAAAAATAACATGTCAGCTATTTAAAACATTTACAATGGCATATATATAAAAATTACAGAAATTAGATAAATTAAAAGGCTTCCTCAACATTTACACTCTAAAGAAGGAGATTATTACTTTTTTTGATGTTATATTGTCTGATTTTTTGTTCTATTTTTTTGGAGCTAGTTGCTCTTTATGATCTTGGATATTGGGAATATTGTTTTCTCTTTATCGGCTGATAAGTTCTCTAGACTTTTTGTGTAATATGGAACCTCGGAGTGTTCTTGGACAATCATTGTACTATTTGATTCGTTTTTTAATAACAATAGTACTTTTTTCTGCTGGAAAAAATTATAGTCATCATCTAATCAGAAAATAAAAATACTACAATTTAAAAATTAAAAAAATAACTTTCAATTTTTTAATATTCAATTTAATCTATCATTTTCACGAAACTTTGTAATATAAAATTATAAAAAATGTAAACTTTATAAAATTATTGAAAAATATTTTTAGTTACCACAAATAAATTAGATGACCAAATATTTATTACTAGATACCCTTCCTTTTACACTTATAATAACTTAGCTATATACCAGGCTTTAGAAAGGTATATTAAGTTTTATGATTGCGCCGAAAAGACCCATTCCGCTCATTCTATCATTCAGGGGAAGATGTGTAACTCCTTGCCTACTCATCTTGGAGCTAACACGTGTCCATTTTAAAAAATAATAAAATATTATAAAAATAACATGTCCGCTATTTAAAACATTTACAATGGCATATATATATAAAAATTACAGAAATTAGATAAATTAAAAGGCTTCCTCAACATTTACACTCTAAAGAAGGAGATTATTACTTTTTTTGATGTTATATTGTCTGATTTTTTGTTCTATTTTTTTGGAGCTGGTTGCTCTTTGTGGTCTTGGATATTGGGAATATTGTTTTCTCCTTATCGGCTGATAAGTTCTCTAGACTTTTTGTGTAATATGGAACCCTAGTCATCATCTAATCAGAAAAGAAAAATACTACAATTTAAAAATTAAAAAAATAACTTTCAATTTTTTAATATTCAATTTAATCTATCATTTTCACAAAACTTTGTAATATAAAATTATAAAAAATGTAAACTTTATAAAATTATTGAAAAATATTTTTAGTTACCACAAATTAATTAAAGTCAAAATTAGATGACCAAATATTTATTACTAGATACCCTTCCTTTTACACTTATAATAACTTAGCTATATACCAAGCTTTAGAAAGGTATATTAAGTTTTATGATTGGGCCGAAAAGACCCATTCGGCTCATTCTATCACTCATGGGGAGATGTGTAACTCTTTGCCTGCTCATCTTGGAGCTAACACGTGTTCATTTTAAAAAATAATAAAATATTATAAAAATAACATGTCCGCTATTTAAAACATTTACAATGGCATATATATATAAATTAAATTAGATAAATTAAAAGGCTTCCTCAACATTTACACTCTAAAGAAGGGTTGAGAGATTTGATCCCTCCCCACTCTTGGTAGATCCCCATGGATCTATGCTATATTAATTTCTTTTCATTTTATTTTGTATTGTAGACCTTATAATAAATTTTATTGTATTAATTCTTTTTTATTTATTTTTAATCTTAAAACTATATTCCATTATTCTATATTTTAACTTCTTAAATTTACTTTAATAAAACTATTCTTTATAAATTAAATATCTCACTTAGAGCTAAAGACGAGACACTACAAGTTGCTTTCTTACTTAAAGAATGTGACTACTCTTTAATTAAAGTGATGGTATTTTTTTATTTTTTTTTTAATAAAACATAATCCTTTACCTTTTTTAAATGCTATGTAATGCTGCGGAATCAATGCCATGTTGTTAAAAGTTATAGCTTCAGAATCTGGTATAGATTTTTGGTTCAGTCCAGCTGGTTATAAGCTTCTTTGGCATGGCAAGAAAGTAAAGACGACCTCAGCCATTGCATTGGCGTTGGTTTGGTTTCAATCATGAAATTCAAACATTGCGAAGAATGGATGGACTTTTGGAAGGCATCAGGACAACCAGAGAGAAGCAAAGATGATCAAGAAGGGTGGGTCAAGGACGGATCCCTCGATGTCAAAAGAAGGCCTGTTCTAAGGACAAAATCTGGTGGATGGAAGGCTGCTTCTTTCATCCTGGGTAACTCTTTATATTACAAACACTGTTGTAATCTGTCTGCTAAGAAATGCAGGTTTAACAAGGATTCCTGAGTAACTCTCTATATTACAAACACTGTTGTAATATGTCTGCTAAGAAATGCAGGTTTAACAAGGATTCCTGGGTAACTCTTTATATTATAAACACTGTTGTAATCTGTCTGCTCAGAAATGCAGGTTTAACAAGGATTCCTTACCTAGTTATAGTGTGCATTTGTGTAATTGTAATTGTGCAGTAGTTGAATTCAGCGAGAGGCTGGCGTACTTTTCGATTTCATCAAACTTGATCACCTATCTAACAACTGTCTTGCACGAAGGGCTTGCAACCTCTGCTAAAAATGTCAGCTATTGGATGGGTGTCACATGCGTTACACCTCTTATAGGGGGCTTTATAGCAGATGTTTACTGTGGACGCTACTGGATGGTCCTCGTCTCCTTGACAATATATCTCTTGGTGAGACTCAAAGATTTTAAAAATCTGTGCATAACTATTGTTGCAAGCCATATTATAGTTTGCTTGATTATTCAATCCATTTGATTCTGATTTATGTTGTATAAATTAATGTTTCAGGGATTAGTCTTGCTCACGCTGTCAGTATCTCTGCCAGCTCTGAAGCCACCTCATCAATGTGAATCTGGAATATGCAGCAAAGCAACGCCTACACAGATTGGTGTTTTTTTCTCGTCTTTGTATTTGATATCCTTGGGAACCGGTGCTAACAAGCCTTCTCTGCAAGCACTTGGTGCAGATCAGTTTGATGAGGAAGATGAAACAGAAAAGCTCAAGAAAAGTTCCTTCTTTAATTTCTGGTATTTTGGGCTTTTAAGTGGCCTTCTCTTAGCTGTCACAGTTATTGCATACGTTGAGGATAATGTAAGCTGGGGGTTTGGCTTCGGGATTGTCACAGTGGCCATGGCTATAGCCACTGTTGTATTCTTCTATGGAACAACATTCTACAGACACAAGCTTCCTGGAGGCAGCCCTATCACTAGCATCGCTCAAGTTATTGTCGCTGCGATAAGAAAAAGAAATATTAGCAGGCCTTCAGATATGAGCTTTCTTTATGAGGATATGGATGTAGAATCCATAAAATCAGGCCAGAGGCATCTATCGCACACAGATAATTTTCAGTAAGTTAAAGAAAGCTAGATTAAAAAGAACGTATCTACTTATTCTATCTTTGGTCTTATTTCTCTTGACTGTCATATTTTTACAGAAGTGCTCTTATTTTTCTCTCCTTTCATATTTATACAGAACGTACAAAACTGATCAACATAGGTCGACCTATTAAAAGCAAAGAGGGACTAATTCATTTTCGCTTAAAGATGGATTTATCATAATTATACTTATTTGTAGATTTTCAGTTAAAGCTGGATCTATCTTAATTACAGTTATTTGTCTCTAAACAATCAATAAAATGATGTAATATCTGCCTTTTGGCTGGCAACTTATTAGGTTTCTGGACAAGGCAGCCATAATGGTGCAAAACTCTTCGGAATGGAATACTGACAAAGAGGGAAGTACAAAACCTAATCCATGGAAGGTCTGCACAGTAACTCAAGTAGAGGAAACGAAGCTTATATTGAGGATGGTGCCCATCTGGTGCTCTTGCTTACCCTTTGGAATGGCTGCAGTATCACAGAATGGAACGTTCTTCGTAAAGCAGGGCATGACCTTGGATAGAAGCATGGGTTCCCACTTCCAAATCCCGCCGGTTTCTCTTGGCGTCTTTTCCACCATTGCTGGACTTGTTTCTATAACTATATACGACCGTCATACGGTACCACTGGTCAGAAAAATAACAGGCAAGGAACAAGGCATAACCGTCCTCCAAAGGATTGGAATTGGCTTGTTGTTTTCTGTCTTGTGCATGGTGACTGCAGCTCTTACAGAAAAGAAGAGAATCAATGTAGCAGAAACCCATGGCTTACTTGACAACCCCAAAGCTACAATCCCTCTCAGCGTTTTCTGGTTAGCTCCACAATTTGTTTTGGCCGGAATCGCAGATGTGTTTACTCTAGTAGGATTACAGGAATATTTCTATAATGAAGCCCCTGATAACATGAGAAGTTTGGGTATAGCCTTCTATGTGAGTGTTCTGGGAGTCTCCAGTTTTCTCAACAGTCTTCTCATAACCATAGTTGAAAGAATAACTACAGAAGGAGGGCATCAAGGCTGGTTGGTCAATAATTTAAATAGGTGCAAGCTGGATTACTTTTATTGGCTTTTGGCTATTCTTAGTGCCATCAATTTATGTTGTTATGTTTATATTGCACACATCTATACCTACAAGAAAGTGAAGAAAACTGTATCAGGAGATTATGCTGTATCCGGAGATTCTGCATAAGCTAATCAGTCACGGATCATGGCTGATGGAGCGTTATGGACATATGAATATGTTTCCTCTCAACTTGAACTGGGCAGTGTATACAAAACATACCACACGAGATCAGCTTCTCTTTCTATATGGTTATTTTTGCATAGACTTGTTAAGATTAGCGATGCTTTCGTCCTGCTTTCCAGATAAATGTTAAATTCCCATAAGCTATTTTAAGTAGCCTTTGTCGGTCCGGATTCGATCGGCAGTACTTCTCAGTTCTCTCTTTCAGAAAGCCTAATTTATATTCTGACATCGTGGCATAATTATATGGAAGATGGGATGCTTGACAGTGTATTCTGACAGCGTTCACTTGGCATATTATTTCTACTTTTTCATGAAAGATGTAGGTATTGCTTCACAATGTATTCTGGCCATATTCATATTCGAATACTATGTTCATTCAACTTTGTCCTGTAAACTGGATGGCATAACATTGTTCTCTACGTTTTATAAGCTTTGCGTATTGTACATGTTTCACTATTGGCAGAATCCGTGCAATCAGCCAGACTCTTAGAAAGAGTATGAACTAGCACATCTGCATAAAAGCACCGTGGGGTTACAGAGTGAGGCATTCTATCTAGGATTCCATGACTCACTCAATGTAGCTTTATTTAGAACTAATAATTAATTAATTAGTATAGCTATTTAATTTGTAGTTGGTGAACATGGATAAACTAGCACAGTTATTTAACTTGTGGTAGATGAACAGCTATAGAGCTATAGACCACAAGTTAAGTGCTCAACTTTGTGTTATCCATATAGTATGATTTTTTTTTTAATAATTGTTTATTTTGAATTTGGAACTATTGCCGTAAAATCAATATGAACAATAAGTATAATTTAAATCATTATGAACAAGAAAAGTATAGATGGTAATCCACCCTAAATTCTAAGATATACACTGTTTGTTTGAGGTGTGCAATTCAGACAAGTGAGTTTCAATTTCAAACCAGTTTAATCAAAAGATTTTAGGTGGGCACGTTTATTTATTCTTGCCATCTGAGAAATCTAACACACTGTAGGCTTGTAATAGCATTTTATTTTTTCTAAAACACGTTCAAGTCGTCGGAATCAGGTAGAGTAAATTTTTCCTAAATCTTAATTTTGAGTGTTTAGATGGCCGAAATTTGGGTGATCTGGGTAGTTTTAAAATTAGATTTAGTCTAGAGTAAGTAATCAGAATTGCTGAAATTATAAAAATTATAAAATTATGAAAATAACAATTTCCAATAAAAATTTCAACCCATTTTTCCCCAAAAATTCCTCTGAAAAACGGGGCATTTTAGTTATACACTTCATTTACAGAGAGCATGATAAATAAAAGTAAAGACGATCGGATATGTTGGGTGGGGTTATCCTACGCATATCAAAAGTTGTGGACAGCCATAGTAAGTTGATGGGAAAGCCGACGTTTAATCGGTATCCATCTTTCTGTCATTAATGGCGGCATGTGCGGAGGAAGGATGATGTGAAAGCAGAGAATATGGTTTCGTTGGAACGGTCAACTTTGATATTTAACGTTAATCTTGTTGATCTTTATCGTACGCGTATCAAACGCTGTGGACGGCCATGGTAAGCTGACAGGAAAGCTGATGTTTAGTCGGTATCCAATATCCATCATTCTGTCATCAATGGCGGCATGTACGGAGGAAGGATGATGTGAAAGCCTGTCATCAATGACGGCATTTGCGGAGGAAGGATGATGGTTTCGTTGGAACGGGGAACTTTGAAGATCTGCTTAAGTAAGTTGATGGTTCGAGCTTGGTATGTTGTCACCCGTTAGGAGATTCAATTCACTGCCAAATAAACTTGGGAATCGGGTTTCCAGATCATATATGCACTGTGTTGTGTTGATGTATTTGTAACTTCGGAAGATATTCTTCTATGTATTACATTTGTACTTTATTGTATATCCCACAAAGATGTATTATTCCTTTGATTGGAAGTGTCGTCATTTGTAATTGGAAGTGGCGTCATGTGTATTGACAAGTGTCGTCATTTGTATTGATGGGTTATTAGACCACCAGTGAGGGGTCGGCCCTAATTAGGTCATGTGGTTGGGTTATTAGACTTGAGTAGCAAGTCGGCCCCACTGAATTAATTGGTAGGTCAAGTCAAGTATAAATAAGAGGGGTGTGTCCCTCATTCTATTCATTCACTCACTTCTCAAGCTCGCATAGATAAGAGAGAAAGTGGCGCACATGTGGAGGAGGAGGAGCATCTGCTAGAGACATCTTATTGGGTTTGATCCTTTTGGTCTTGTACTTGTATTTATTTTATCTCTGAGGAAGTTGTGGGGTTTTTCACCTTCTTGGTTTTCCCCGGTGAAACTATGTGTCTCTTGTGTGATTTCTTTTGTGTCTATGATTGATATGTTGTAGATATGTTGTGCATGTTATTCTCTTAGTGATCCTGAATGATAATGGAATGAAATTATCAAAAATTTAACATGGTATCAAAGCTAACCTAAGAAGAAGGCACTATGTAGCTGCGGAAGTCAGGGCTTCTTAATATTTGGGTTTCTCTTCACAGATCATCAAAGACAGGAGGCTAGATTGACTCTCTTTGGAAGGGCGCATCTTTCTGTCAAGACAGAATTCAATTCTGAGTTGTTTAAGTTTTTTACCTAAATATTAGGGTTTCCACAAAAAGTGGAATTTCTGAAATCTGAGACCATAGCTGGAAGATCCTTGGAAAAATTGAAGTTTAGATATTTGGATCGAACTTTTTGGTTGGGTGAAGCTCTGGGAAACTCAAACCCTAATTCAGGGTCCTCCCTAGTGAATCTCGAAGATTTAAAAGCATTTATGAGGGGTAAAACTTTGCAGTTTTCAAATTCTGAATATACCAACTTGATCAGCTCATCAAGGCGCATCTTTCTATCCTTTAAGAATCTTGAAATTCAAATTTTGAATTTTTAGGGTTTCTCTAACAAATCCTAATTCAGCTCGAGATCCAGTTCTCAGCAAATCAAGTGGTAAGACCTAAATATTTTATATTTCCATTTGAAGTACTCTTTAAAATGTCTCACCACACCAAGCTTGAGGATAAGCTTGATGGAGCTGATAACTTCCGAGCATGGAAGTATAGGATTGGGTTAATCCTAGAAGAAAATGATTTGGACATCTACATAAAAGAAGAGGTTCCAGTTCCAGAGGGAGATGAGGCTAAGGCCTTACACAAGAAGGACTTGGTCAAGGCTAAGAGAATCATTGTTGATTCTATAAAGGACCATCTCATACCCCATGTGTCTTCCCTAAAGACACCTAAGGAGATGTGTGACTCCTTGACCAAGTTGTTTGAAGGAAAGAACATAAATCGGAAGATGACCTTGAGGAATCAATTGAAGAATATCAAGATCCAGAATGCGGAGACTATGCAGTCTTATTTCTCAAGGGTCTCCCAAATAAAAGAGAAACTTGAAGCTGTGGGAGAAGATATAGAGAATGGAGAAGTGGTAATGACCATTCTTAGTGGCCTTCCTAGGTCATGGGATTCATTCATCCAAGGAATTTGTGCTAGGAAGACACTTATCTCCTTCAGTAGACTATGGGAAGAATGTTCACAAGAAGAGGCTAGGTTTGTGGCTCGAGAAGAAAAGATGGGAAATGAAGATCAAGCTCTCACAGCACACACCAAGAATGGAAAGTTCAAGACGGAGCATTCACATCCCAAGAAACCTTCTCACCACTATAAAAATAGGAAACATCTAAGATGCTTTACATGTAATGAGAAGGGACACTTTGCCTAAGATTTTCCCAAGAACAAGAAGGACAACAACAACAACTTCAACAAGAAGAAGAAGGGAAACAAAAGAAAATATCATGCTCATGCTGCTGAGGATGATGAACCTCCCAAGAAGAAGGCTAGAGCAGAAAGTGATGACTCATCTAGTGAATATGAATATGTTCTAATCTCTGCTCTCATAGATACTATCTCACATGGATGTAATGACTGGCTTATTGATAATGGGGCATCTAAACACATGACTGGGTTTAAAGAATATTTTGTAGATCTATCTGAACATGAGTCACCCCATAAGGTGAAACTTGGGGATGACTATCAATATCCCATAAAAGGAAGTGGTGAAGCTTCTTACATGCTAGACTCAGCGAAATCTTTGAAAATGAAGGATGTTCTATATGTACCTGGGCTCAAGAAGAATCTCCTATCGATATCATCTCTGGATGCAAAAGGGATTCGAGTTGCATTTGTGGATGGCCAAGTACTCATGTGGCCAAAGAGTAAGACCATAGATGATGCAGTAGTGATTGGAGAGCAAGAGGGAGGATTGTACAAATTGAAGGGACAACCTGAACATGCCATGGTACATGAATCCATGGAGACAAGTGAACTTTGGCATAGAAGGATTGCACATGTGCACTATAGGGCACTACCGATTGCAAGCAAAGTTGTGGAAGGTCCTCCTAAAATCCACTCAAAGAATGAAGGTGTTTACAAAGGATGTTCAAAAGTAAAGAAGGCAAAGAAGGAATTTCCAAGCAATGAAAGCAAAGCAAAAGAAATCTTGGAAATTATCCACTCTGATGTATGCGGTCCAATGTCATCCAGTTCTCTGAGTGGGTATGTATACTATGTTTCTTTCATTGATGATTTCTCTAGGAATACTTGGGTTTATTTCTTGAAGAACAAAGATAAAGTGTTTGATAAGTTCAAGGAATTCAAAGCCTTGATAGAAAATCAAATAGATAAGAAGATTAAGACTTTTAGATCCGACAATGGTGGAGAATTCACTTCAGGTGATTTCAAGAAGTTATGCAGTGATTCAGGGATTAAGAGGGAGTTGACTGCTCCCTACAATCCACAACAAAATGGAGTTGCAGAAAGGAAGAATAAAACTATCATGGAAGCAGCACGGGAAATGCTTCATGACCAAGATTTGCCTATGCATCTATGGGCAAAAGTAGCTAGGACAGTTGTATATGTACAGAACAGAACACCTCACAAGATACTTAACAACAAGACACCAAAAGAAGTCTTCTCTGGTAAGAAACCTAAAGTTAGCCATCTTAGGATATTTGGTTGTCCAGTATACACACACATTCCAAAAGAAAAGAGGACAAAGGTAGATCCTTCAGGAAAGAAGGGCATCTTTGTGGGTTACAGTGAAAGCTTGATGGCTTACAGAATATACTTTCCAGGGTTCAAGAAAATGACATCAGCAGGGATGTAACATTTGATGAAGACTCAACATACATCAAATCAAGGAAGACACCTGTTAAAGACAATGAAGAACCAAAGGAAACCAGATTTCAAGACACCACTATGAATGAAGCAATTCCAGAAGTAGATCGTCAAATTGAAGATCCACAAGAACCTATAGATCCACCCTGTGAGAAGAACTCTCACAAGAGGAAACCTACATGGGCCAGAGAGCTCATTCAAGATGCAGAAAGGTATGGCATTCCATAAGAAGAACACAGAGAAAGGAAGAGGACTAGATCACATACCAGTTATGTTTCCTTACTCTGTGATATTATGAGCGAAGAACCTTCCAATTATGAGGAAGCAGCAGAAAGAATGGAAGGATGTTATGGTCAAAGAGTACCAATCGATCATGAAGAATGGGTTGATTTCCGACACCAAGAGGAAGCTTGCATCCGAGTTCGAGATGAAGGACTTTGGGATGATGCACTATTTTCTAGGCATGGAGGTGTGGCAGAGTGCAGATGGGATATTCCTTAGACAAGGGAAGTATGTAGTAGAGATCCTGAAGAGATTCGGGATGATGGACTGCAAGTCCATGGCCACACCTATGGCATCGAATCTGAAACTTCTGTGTGATGCTTCATCTGAGCCGGTTGATGTCACAATGTATCGTCAGATGATTGGGTCCTTGATGTACCTGATGAATACGAGACCAGATATTTGCTTTGCGGTGAACACATTAAGCTAGTTCCTGACGGATCCGAGAAGTGTTCACTTGGTTGCTATAAAGCATATTCTAAGGTACCTAAAGGGTACAGTTGATTATGGGCTCAAGTATGATGCGAATCAAAAGTTTAACCTGGAGGGTTATGTTGATTCAGATTGGGTAGGAAGTGCTCAGATAGGAAGAGCAATTCGGGGTGTTGCTTCAGTATGGGATCAGGTGTGATCTCTTGGTTTAGCAGGAAGCAGTCCTGTGTAGCACTAAGTACAGCCGAAGCAGAGTATGTTGCAGCTTGTTCAGCTAGTTGTGAGTAAGTATGGCTTAGGAAGCTACTGTCTGAGTTATTTGATCTCCCGTTGGATACTACTGGTATTTTTTGTGACAACCAGAGTTGTATGAAGCTGTCTGAGAACCCGGTGTTCCATGACAGGTCGAAGCACATTGAGATCAAATATCACTATATCAGGGATATGGTGCAGAGAGGAGCAATGAAGCTCCTGTATGTTGCAATGGATGAGCAGGTTGCAGATGTGTTGACGAAACCACTAGCCAGAGTGAAGTTTGAGTACTTCAAAGAGAGGCTTGGTGTTCATCAAATAGAAGATACTTCGAGGAAGAAGTGATGGGACACATCTGCAGGATCCATTCCAAGCATGGTGAGAGGAGGATACTTCCCATGGCTGTGGATGTAAGTGCTCTGTGATGAGCATCAGGACGATGCTCCAGTTACTTCTTGATATGATAAATTGGATCATGTATATGTATATGCATCAGTTGGATGCTTGGTATGATCACTTGGATCATATTGGATGCTTGGTATGATCAGTTGGATCATATATATGTATATGCATTAGGACGATGCATTGATGATGATCAGGAGGATCATGTGAGATGAGTATCAGGATGATACTCTGGATGATATGCATCAGGATGATGCTATGATGATGATCAGGATGATCATATGTGATGATATGTATCAGGTGGATACATGACATAATCAGTTGGATTATGTGTGATGAGTTCCGAAGACACAGATGCACATGGGCTTTTCGGACATGGTTGTAGATGTGTTCTCCCATGGTCGCGATGTAATTTCCATAGCCATTCTCACATGGTGGTAGATGTGTTCTCCCATGGTGCAGATGTAAGGGCTAAAGCCATTTGAGCATGGTTGTAGATGTTTTCGCCCATGGCTGCGATATAAGTGTTGTGTCATTCGAGCATGGTTGTAGATGTGTTCTCCCATGGCTGCGATATAAGTGATGTGTCATTCTCGCATGGTTGAAGTGTGTCTTCCCATGGCGTAGATATAAGTGCTGAGCCTTTCACGGATGGTTGAAGTGTGTCTTCCCATGCCAGTGAATTTAAGTGTTGTGTGATGTGCATCTGGGTTGTGCTTCGTGAACGATGTTATGATCAGTATGATCATGAGTATCGAGATGATACTATGTGGCCATGGACAGGTTGTGCATTGGCATGTAAAAGGTCTTGGGAGATCCGATAGGTTGAGCTGTGTGCTAGTAATCAATCCTGGGATGCTCTTTCAAGGTTTTGTTGACTCATGTAATAAGTCCTGAGGATTCCACAGTATGGCCAGTAATGATGAAGACCTACAGGTGGTGGGACTACATCCAGCATGAAAAAGGGATGGCTCTTTAGAACTTCCTATGACGAGAAGAGTTCAGAGATATCCCAGTGATCGAGATGTCGAGTACAACAGTAGTGATGATGATGATGCTCTATGATCTAGTGATGATGATCCATCTCCAGAATTGAAGACTTGCGCCAATATGTATTGATGACCTATGATGAAAGAATACCTTCCTAGTTAAGAGGGAGTGTTGATGTATTTGTAACTTCGGAAGATATTCTTCTATGTATTACATTTGTACTTTATTATATATCCCACAAAGATGTATTATTCCTCTGATTGGAAGTGTCGTCATTTGTAATTGGAAGTGTCGTCATTTGTATTGATGGGTTATTAGACCACCAATGAGGGGTCGGCCCTTATTAAGTCATGTGGTTGGGTTATTAGACTTGAGTAGCAAGTCGGCCCTAGTGAATTAATTGGCAGTTCAAGTCAAGTATAAATAAGAGGGGTGTGTCCCTCATTCTATTCATTCACTCATTTCTCAAGCTCGCATAGCTAAGAGAGAAAGTGGCGCACATGTGGAGGAGGAAGAGCATCTGCTAGAGACATCTTATTAGGTTTGATCCTTGTGATCTTGTACTTGGGTTTATTCTATCTCTGAGAAAGTTGCGGGGTTTTTCACCTTCTTGGTTTTCCCCGGCGAAACTCTGTGTCTCTTGTGTGATTGCTTTTGTGTCTATGATTGATATGTTGTAGATATGTTGTGCATGTTATTCTCTTAGTGATCCTGAATGATAATGGAATGAAATTATCAAAAATTTAACATGTTGTTCATCGGTATCATTGCTTCTGAGGATGTTGTACATTGGATAAATAGATCCATATATAGATTTGTATGCATACACTGTGCATTGTTTATTGCCTTTGTATGTTGCAAGGAACACCTATTAACTCTTCCTTAGTTCTATTGCTATTTCCCAAGAATAAATTTTATTTTAATATCCAAAATCCAAATCGTATTGATAAAAATTTGCATTATGAAATGAATGACTTGCTAATGGGGCGCAGTATAAGCGCTAACCAAAACGCCCCCAACCCGCTAGAATCTGGCTGGCCAGTTGTTTCTAAAATAGCAATTTTGAGTGTTTTATTTGCAATTTCCAGGATTTGGGTTGTTTTAAAATTGGTCATTTAGTTTAAAACTAGGAGAGATGATTGCTGAAATTGAAAAATTGCAAAAACAACCATTTCCAGGAACAATTTTGACCGGATTTTATTAAAAATTCGCCGAAAAAGAAGAGCGTTTTAGTTGTAGTTTATCCTACTTGTGCTAATGGTATCCAGACCAATTCCCAAAGTTCACAACAAAAAATCAATAGGAAATAAAAAAATTAAAGATTTCATATCACCGGATTCCAACCAATTTTGACCGGATGAGATAGTAGCACTTTTAGACGGCTTCAAATTAATATGCACAATATCCCACTTAGGATTCCCAAAATTAACTTATTGTACCTCAAAATTAATAGGATTCCCAAAATTAACTTATTGTACTTCAAAATTCATAGATATGAATGGATGCTATAAATTCAATGCACATGGATAAGTGAACAACAACATGGTAACTCAGATGGCCAATTTTTACATCAATCACTTCTAGTCAATATTATTTAGAATCTATCACACTTTGGTTATAAGTCAATTTTCAATTTGATTGAAAAATATTGAACTTTGTTATAATTTCTTTCTTTTATTGATAATGTTTTTTGGTTTGTTAGTTTGTATGGGCTAGGGTCACATCAATTTTTAAAATAGTTAAATTTTGTAATTCTTATCAAATAAAAAATATCACTTTTTGGAGTTGATCAAAAAAGACTATAATTGCCCTAGAAAATTAGGAAAATAATGAAGAAAAATTGTTTTACTTTGAACTTATTTACTTTATTATTCATATCAATTCTTAAAATAGTTAAATTTTGTAATTCTTATCAAATCAAAAATATCACTTTTTTGAGCCATTCAAAAAGAGCTATAATTGCGTTAGAAAATTATGAAAATAATGAAGAATTTGTTTTACTTTGAAGCTCTTTACTTTATTAGTCCTAGTCAAGAGAGGGAATATAGTGATCACTTTTACATTAATATAAAAAAAAATTATAATGTTTTTCAAAGTTTTGTAATATTTAAATATTAAACTTAATATTTTGAAAATATAAATTATTTTATAAAATATTTCAAATTAATTCATTTTATTGTATAATTGGTTGAACATTTTTTTTATTAATGTAAAAATCAAACTACAATACACTATTAATACTCTACTGTTGGCCCCAATATATTCCATTTCCCACATTTATATTCACGTTGAGCATGGTATGTACATACATGTCCAAGCAATCACTAGTCCGTAGGTTTATCATCTGTGAGCCAATGAATAATAAACGTGAGTTAAAATTGTGTCTTGTGGTGAGTTACGTTGGAAATTAATTAATTATACCACCACTTAAGATTGGTAACTGCCAAGATTTCGAAGAGCCTCCACCGCCACACAGCTTTATCCATTCAAATTTTGAAGATGCAGTCACCGCCCAGGCTCAGATGATTATAGGTGTGAAGAGCCACTATCATTAAAATATTTTGACTCTACAGAACATGAAGAATCAGTGCCATCAATCGCATTCATCCACTGTATTTATGAAGGGCCAACGCAGTCCTCATTTGGTCAGCCTGTAGAATTTCAATGAGACAGCGTATTTATTTCTACAGAGATAAATTGTAACGAAGGGTCAATTAGCATTTAATGACCGATTATCATGAATCACTATAAATACCCATCCTTGTAATCTTGATAGAGATAGAGTTGGATAGGATTATCAGTTGGAGTTTAACATAGAATTTTTACTGTGTATTTTTGGTTATGCTCTATTTTATGAGTTTGTAAACTCATAGTGATTTTGAAGTTATTTTGTTGTAGCAAGTGAAGAGATCAGAGTTATTTTTAAGTTAAATGTTTGATTGTTGAAACAGAGTATTAGCCTAAGTTTTATGAACATCGGGGTCATCCAAACATAGTTAAAATATTTGATGAAACGGTTTGCTAAAACAGTCATGTAGAATACTATTTGCTGAAACAGTCGTGTAGAATATTGTTTGTTGAAACAGTTGCAGAACTTTATGTTCTTGCTGAAAGTAGTCTTGTAGGTGATAATTTATGAGTTTAGTGATTTGTGTGTTGTTGTGAGTAAAAGCAACACTCCCCTTCCTTCTCACAGTGGTATCAGAGTGTGGTTGAGTTTTCTTTCTCAATTTTTTGTTTACAGTAATTTGGAATTTTAAATTGTGATGGCTACTAACAGCAGTGTAGTGCAACCACAAATTCCTGTGTTAACTGAGAGAAATTATGATACATGGTTTATTAAGATGAGAACTATCCTGCGTGCTCATGATCTTTGGGAGTTTGTTACAATTGGTTATCCAGATCTAGTTGATCAAGCTGCTGAATTGGCTCTGTCAAATGTTGAGCGTGTTCTATTACAAGAATATAGGAAGAAGGATAACAAAGATCTTGGCCTTATTTAGCAAGGTCTAAGTGAATCCATATTTATGAAGATATTAAATGCCAAGTCTTCAAAGAAAGCTTGGGACACTCTTGAAACTTGTTATCAAGGTGTGACCAAGGTGAAGAATGTCAAGTTGCGGAACTTGAGAAGGGACTTTGAGAATTTGAAGATGAAGGACAATGAGACCGTTGATAATTTTATGACTCAAGTTATGAACATTGTAAACCAGCTGAGACAGTATCGTGAAGACCTCTCGGATCATCATGTGATTGAGAAATTGCTGAGATATTTTCCAAAGAAGTTTGAAGCAGTGGTTGTTCCCATTGAAGAGTTTAAAGATCTCAGTCAAATGCACATTGATGAGTTGACTGGTTCCTTAATTGCTCATGAATCAAGAATGAACAGGTATGATGATACTCCATTAGAAAATGCTTTTAAATCCCAGCTACATGTTACTAGAGGCAGAGGTGGAGGAAGGTCTAGTAGAAGAGGAAGAGGAGGTCGAGCTGCTGATTATAGTGATAGCAGAAATGATTCAGAATCTGAAGAGAAGTTATAGCACAATACTCCTAGTGTAAGGGGGAGTAGCAGGAGAACATGGTAGCCAAGAAATCAAAGGCATGATAGATCTAAAGTTCAATGTTTCTATTGCAAGAAATTTGGGCATTTTGCTAACAAGTGTTGGAAGAAGGAAGCACATACTAGTAAGATGTCTACACACATTACAGAGGAGACTGTAAATGAGGAGAATCCTATGTTTTTAACTTGTAATGTCACCTAGGAAATTTCAAATGATATATGGTTCTTGGACAGTGCATGCAACAATCACATGACTGGAAATAAGGAGTTATTTTTAAGTCTAGATACAAGCATTCATTCTAAAGTGAAGTTAGGTAATGACAGTAAGGTAAAAGTTAATGGTAAATGTGTGATTGCTATATATTCCAAGAATGGTAAAAGAAGAACAATTCATGATGTTTATTATGTTCCTGGTTTAATGTGTAACTTATTAAGTGTTGGACAATTGTTAGAGAAGAAGTACAGAGTGTTCTTCAAGAACAAGGTATGTATTATTTATGAAAAATATCCAAGTAAGCAATTGATAGACAAAGTAGAGATGACAAAGCCTAATAGAATGTTTTCGTTGATTTTGAGGAATGATTTGACTAACTCTTTGAATGCTTATAAAACTAAGAGTTTAGATCAATCATGGTTATGGCATTTGAGGTATGGAAATTTACATTTTGGTGGCTTAGATTTTCTACATAAGAAGCAGATGGTAAAAGGGTTTCCCAGTATTCAACAGCCAACAATCTCATGTGAGAACTACATATTAGGAAAGCATCATAGAGAGAAATTCGTCTCTGGAGTTTCATACAAAGGAAAATCACCGTTGGAGATGGTACACACAGATTTTTGTGGACCGATGCAAACACCTTCTTTGACTGGTAACGTTTATTTTATGACTTCCATTGATGATTTCAGTCGAAAAACTTGGGTGTATTTGCTCAAACATAAATCTCAAGCTTTTGATGTGTTTAAAAGTTTTGAAGCTATGGTTGAAAAGGAGAGTGACAGATTTATTAAAATCTTGAGATCAGATAGAGGAGGTGAGTATATGTTAAATGATTTTGTGGAATTTTGTCAATATTATGGAATTAAAAGACAGATTATTGCTCGCTACACTCCACAGAAAAATGGAGTGGCAGAAAGAAAGAATCGAACCATTATGAACATGGCTCAAAGTATGATGAAGGAGAAGCATCTTCCGGATGAATATTGGGGAGACGTTGTTACTTGTTCAGTGTATGTTCTGAACAGAAGTCCAACTAAGAGCGTGAAGGATCGAGTTCCCCAGCAAGCATGGAGTGGTAAGTGTAACAACATATCTCATTGTAATGTCCCTTATTAGGAATTTTATTAAAATTGCAATTTTCCACTTTTTTCCCTAGTTTGACCTTTGACTAGTTTGGATCTCTAGGTCCCAAATTTGCCCCAAATGATCCCAAATCTTCTGAGAAGGTATATGAATGATATTAGAACATAAATATGTGTTTTAGGGATGCCTTTGGACCTTTAAAATACTTCTGCAAATTTTCTTTCAATTCTGATCAATGTAGGTAACTTTACTAGTGATTTCCCTTTGACTAGTATTGGTCTCTAGGTCTCAAATTGACTCCAAATGCCTTCAAATATTCAAGGAAGGTGTATGAATGATATTAGAACTTGAATATGATGTTTATGGATGACATATGGCCACCAAAAGACCTCTTCAAACTCTCTTAAGATTCTGGACCAATTATGCAATTTTACTAGTAATTTGGGGTTCAAATCCCCATGGGGTAAGTACTGAAAATGGCTTCCCAAATGCCTCCAAACCCACTCAAATTTATGAACAGGGGTATGTAATGTGTTAAGTATTTTATTAAAGTATCATATTCACCATTAATATATTATTACAACTGTTCTCACCCTCTCCCATTCAACTGCAAAAATCCCCAATTCGACCCTTGGGGAAATGGCACTATTTCACCTCTCAATACAACTAAACTGAGTAAAAATGCTTCAAATGCTCAAGTACAGTACATGAAACTTGTAGAAGACATCCATGGCAGTATATTGATCACAAATATATCAGAGAATCATCCATTCATTCTAAATCATCATCAATACATTGGCTCACAACAAGGTAGTGGGGAAATGGCATTGTTCTTCCATTAAAAATTAGATTTATACATTTCTACTTGGAATTTCGACCTAAAACTTTTTGGAGATGAATAACAGAGTATTTAATTCATATTACAAAATAAATTGGACATTAAACGCTTCCCCAAAGAGTACAATATCTCACCAAAAACACCCTCCCTCAAGGATCAAGAATATGCCATCAAAACTAGAAATGGTTGAAGGAGTGAGCTGCAATAGAAGAAACCATGAGCTTCCCTGTAGCTTACACCTGCAAATAAAGACTCCATTAAAGCTCTAAATGAAAGGTCTGAATGGCCTTTCCAATTGCCAACTTGGATGGGAATCTTTCACCCTCGAAATTGGCTAAGGCAAGAAACTAGTCATCCACTAGCTCTCCCTCTTCACAAATGCAATTGCAAATTCTACAAATGATCAAAAGCTGGTTTCATTCTTTGTTATTGACATTTATAAACTTCTAATGTCCTCCATGGGTCGAATTCCTTCCAAGAGACTCATGCCAACTCATTTTGGGAAGAGATTCCAAAGAACGCCACTTGTACAACAATTCCTAGTCTCCCACTTCCACCAAATCACATGTGGAAGCATCTTAGCTGCCCTAACACCCTTGAGCGCCCTCTTGGAGTCTATTTTTAGCCCTGACATGTCATACATTTCATATGTCATCCTTCAGGTCTGATTTGTGTCATAGGTGTCATAGCATCTTCATCATTGTTGTCATAGAGCTAGGGAATCTAGCCCAAGTGTCTCACTAGCTCCAAATTGCCTCTTCCTCTTCCATGGGAGTTACTCTTCCTGTATATTTCGACCTTGGATGAGTCATGCAATGAATAATACCTTTTGGAATCCCCCAAGTATGTTACCATTCACCTTGAATTCGAATTGGTGAGAGAATGATGCCAAATGTAGTGGGGAAATCTAGCCATATGTGGGTCCCACTTCCTCCATGTGTCTTCATGATGAAATGCCACTTTGATTTTCACTTGTATATATTTATTTAGATCCTTTATTAAATATTTATGCCATTTTAATGTTCAAACATCATTTATTATCCCCATTATTCCAAATCCCAAAGCTTCCACCCCAAACCTAGGAAACTAGTAATTTTCCTCCTTTGCAATTATTTGACCTTTAGCATCAATTTGACAAACTCTCATGAATAGGGCCAATGTGATTAGGCCATTGTGACCCAATACCAAATTTGGGACATGACAAGTCATCCCTTCCCAATATTGCTTGTCCTCAAGCAATTTTAAATGTGGGTGTTGAAGAACCTGCTTTCTGTATAATTCTTTGAAGTTGCCATTGAATTGCCCAACCTTGAGTCTTTGAATTTCCATGAAGATTTTAGAGAGGAACCACCATGCTTGCTGCTGCACTACTCTGATTAAAATCACTTTATTAAGTGGGGAATCCATCTCCCATACTTCTTGTTTCCCCAAAAAATATGAAACCAATGAGATAAAAATTATTCCAGGGTCCCATTGCTTGTATTGCACCCCAATAATTAAGAGTGCTCTCCAACCCACACCATTAGTTAAGAGGATTCTTGGATCCCATTTTCTTGTATACATCCTTCCAAACATCATGAGTACCAAATATATATCATCAAAGTACATAACAACATAATGAAAATGCACATCAAGGATATGCTTCATCAAAGAGTCATGAAAGTGCTTATACCTCCAAGCAAGTAGACCACCATTTTCCAAGTGCATACAAGCTTCAAGTGACCAATCAAATTTGCTCCAATGACATAGGTGAGGATCCCATGTCCTATAATGTTGATCCAAAAGGATGTGATATGCATCAAAATATTCAACCATGTATTCTTTCATCCAAGAAGTGAATGAATAATCTCCATTAAAATCTGAACCAAATAATGAGCAGAAAAAACAAGGAGACTTCAAATGACTCAAAGAAGTCTCACCCATACATCCATGAATGTGAGAATAATAAAGATGTAACAAAGCATGTGGCTGCCAACAAAAATGTTCTCCCATCATAAATCTATTCACCCAAGTGTTGGATGAAGTTCCTCTAACATCAAATGAACCTAGTGTTGAGCAAGAAAAACCATGAGTCTTCAAGTTACTCAAATCCATATCATAGGTGCATCCATGTAGATGTGAATCATCATAAAGTGACAAATGATGATGCTGAAATGTGAATAAGAATGTGCTCCAACCATGTCATCATAAAAGTTAAATCTAGGAGTTCCATACTCCTCATGTGGCACGATCAAAAAGAACCCTTTCACCCATACTTCATTGAGACTAATGTTGCAAAACATGGAATTGTAGGATGTAGGAGAATGAACTAACTCACCCAAATGATAAAAAAGTGCAGAAGTTTCATCATGGGAAGGATCCATAGGGGTATTATCATGCAGCTCCTTCAAAAGTATGAATTCTTTGTCATAGTTTGGTTCCAATGTAGAGGAATCATGCTCTTCTTTAAAAATTGCATAACCTTCATCAAGAGACAATTCAAGTTCCTCTTCCACCACATCAAGTGTTTGGATCTCTTCAAGTTCATCTTCAAACACATTAAGAACATTCAAATTTCCACATTTCTCATGATCCACCATGTCATGATAATCCTCCAAACAATCTACCATTTGACAATTTGAAACATAGGAGGAAAAACAAGTATCTTGCAACTTTTCAAGAAGTTGCTCATTTTGAATTGTGAGCTTATGATTATCCTCATTATTCTTCAAGTATGCATCATGTAACAATTCATTAATCTCAAACAAATGGTTTCTATCAAAAAGCAAAGACATGAAATTACCTTTGATGTGGCACATTGCTCTTTGAATCTTCCCCATGTCTTCAAGGAAGGATGTTTCCCCCAATAAAGTAGCTCTACAACAAGAATTTGACACCAATGCTTGAGTGTCATGGAGAATGCTGAGGGACTCTTGGATCTTCTTTTCATTCATCTTTAAGGACCCTTCAAGAAAATGAGGCTCTTGCAAATGAACCTCCTCATCTTCTTCATTTTTTCTTAGACCAACTTCATGAAGCTCAAGTGGTGATGGGGAAGTTGATATTGGTTCTTCTTCAACTGCTGCAAGGTCTTCATTATCATGCTTAATGGAACTTGGGCTTGCAGCAACACTTTCAAAAGTGATCTCTATGTCACCAACATAGAGGTGTGAGCACCCATCAGTAGGTACTCCTTCATGGTTTAAGCATCCATCAGTAGATGCTCTTTGGTTCATGTCTAAGCTAGAAGGTGTCTCGAAATTATCTTCTATATTTTCAATAGAATCTTCTTCATGATCTTGTGATGTCTCTTCCTTTTGCTCCTTCAAGCAAGCTGATGCATTTTGCCCCTTGGTTTTCTTAAAATCAATAATTTTTTCCACAAGTTCGATAAAAAACAATTCGAATCCTTCCTTAAGTTGCTTGGTCATATCTTCAAATATTGTTTTCATAATTTTTATATGCTCCTCACCATCATATGAGGCTCCCTTTTCATCCCTAGTCATAGTTTCCTCAAAAAATTTGCTCTTCTTCTCCTACTTTTTTTTTTTTTTTCTCTTCAACAAAAGCACTTTTGGTTTCAATATCTAATGGTGGTACCTGAATTCTTGTCCTCATGAATATTATACCACATCAAGTGCCAAGATCATGCTCTGATACCACTGTAATGTCCCTTATTAGGAATTTTATTAAAATTGCAATTTTTCACTTTTTTTCCTAGTTTGACCTTTGACTAGTTTGGATCTCTAGGTCCCAAATTTGCCCCAAATGATCCCAAATCTTCTGAGAAGGTATATGAATGATATTAGAACATAAATATGTATTTCAGGGATGCCTTTGGACCTTTAAAATACTTCTGCAAATCCTCTTTCAATTCTGATCAATGTAGGTAACTTTACTAGTGATTTCCCTTTGACTAGTATTGGTCTCTAGGTCTCAAATTAACTCCAAATGCCTTCAAATATTCAAGGAAGGTGTATGAATGATATTAGAACTTGAATATGATTTTTATGGATGACATATGGCCACCAAAAGACCTCTGCAAACTCTCTTAATATTCTGGACCAATTATGCAATTTTACTAGTAATTTGGAGTTCAAATCCCCATGGGGTAAGTACTGAAAATGGCTTCCCAAATGCCTCCAAACCCACTCAAATTTATGAACAGAGGTATGTAATGTGTTAAGTATTTTATTAAAGTATCATATGCACCATTAATAGATTATTACAACTGTTCTCACCCTCTCCCATTCAACTGCAAAAATCCTCAATTCGACCCTTGGGGAAATGGCACTATTTCACCTCCCAATACAACTAAACTGAGTAAAAATGCTTCAAATGCTCAAGTACAGTACATGAACTTGTAGAAGACATCCATGGAATTATATTTATCACAAATATATTAGATAATCATCCATTCATTCGAAATCATCATCAATACATTGGCTCACAACAAGGTAGTGGGGAAATGGCATTGTTCTTCCATTAAAAATGAGATTTATACATTTCTACTTGGAATTTCGACCTGAAACTTTTTGGAGATGAAGAATAGAGTATTTACTTTATATTAAAAAATAAATGGGGCATTAAAATCTTTCCCAAATAGTACAATAGCTCACCAAAAACGCCCTCCCTCAAGGATCAAGAATATGCCATCAAAACTGGAAATGGTTGAAGGAGTGAGCTGCAATAGAAGAAACCATGAGCTGCCCTGTAGATTACACCTGCAAATAAATACTCCATTAAAGCTCTAAATGAAAGTTCTGAATGGCCTTTCCAATTGCCAACTTGGATGGGAATCTTTCACCCTCGAAATTGGCTAAGGCAAGAAACTAGTCATCCACTAGCTCTCCCTCTTCACAAATGCAATTGCAAATTCTACAAATGATCAAAAGCTGGTTTCATTCTTTGTTATTGACATTTATAAACTTCTAATGTCCTCCATGGTTTGAATTCCTTCCAAGAGACTCATGCCAACTCATTTTGGGAAGAGATTCCAAAGAACGCCACTTGTACAACAATTCCTAGTCTCCCACTTCCACCAAATCACATGTGGAAGCATCTTAGCTTCCCTAACACCCTTGAGCGCCCTCTTGGAGTCTATTTTTAGCCCTGACATGTCATATATGTCATATTTCATCCTTCAGGTCTGATTTGTGTCATAGGTGTCAGCATCTTCATCATTGTTGTCATAGAGCTAGGGAATCTAGCCCAAGTGTCTCACTAGCTCCAAATTGCCTCTTCCTCTTCAATGGGAGTTACTCTTCCTCTATATTTTGACCTTGGATGAGTCATGAAATGAATAATACCTTTTGGACTCCCCCAAGTATGTTACCATTCACCTTGAATTCGAATTGGTGAGAGAATGATGCCAAATGTAGTGGGGAAATCTATTCATATGTGGGTCCCACTTCCTCCATGTGTCTTCATGATGAAATGCCACTTTGATTTTCACTTGTATATATTTATTTAGCTCCTTTATTAAATATTTATTCCATTCTAATATTCAAACATCATTTATTATCCCCATTATTCCAAATCCCAAAGCTTCCACCCCAAACCTAGGAAACTAGTAATTTTCCTCCTTTGCAATTATTTGACCTTTAGCATCAATTTGACAAACTCTCATGAATAGGGCCAATGTGATTAGGCCATTGTGACCCAATACCAAATGTGGGACATGACAAGTCCTCCCTTCCCAATATTGCTTGTCCTCAAGCAATTTTAAATGTGGGTGTTGAAGAACCTGCTTTCTGTATAATTCTTTGAAGTTGCCATTGAATTGCCCAACCTTGAGTCTTTGAGTTTCCATGAAGATTTTAGAGAGGAACCACCATGCTTGCTGCTGCACTACTCTGATTAAAATAAATTTATTAAGTGGGGAATCCATCTCCCATACTTCTTGCTTCCCCAAAAAATATGAAACCAATGAGATAAAAATTATTCCAGGGTCCCATTGCTTGTATTGCACCCCAATAATTAAGAGTGCTCTCCAACCCACACCATTAGTTAAGAGGATTCCTGGATCTCATTTTCTTGTATGCATCCTTCCAAACATCATGAGTACCAAATATATATCATCAAAGTACATAACAACATAATGAAAATGTACATCAAGGATATGCTTCATCAAAGAGTCATGAAAGTGCTTATACCTCCAAGCAAGTAAACCACCATTTTCCAAGTGCATACAAGCTTCAAGTGACCAATCAAATTTGCTCCAATGACATAGGTGAGGATCCCATGTCCTATAATGCTGATCCAAAAGGATGTGATATGCATCAAAATATTCAACCATGTATTCTTTCATCCAAGAAGTGAATGAAGAATCTCCACTAAAATCTGAACCAAATAATGAGCAGAAAAAACAAGGAGACTTCAAATGACTCAAAGAAGTCTCACCCATACATCCATGAATGTGAGAATAATAAAGATGTAACAAAGTATGTGGCTGCCAACAAAAATGTTCTCCCATCATAAATCTATTCACCCAAGTGTTGGATGAAGTTCCTCTAACATCAAATGAACCTAGTGTTGAGCAAGAAAAACCATGAGTCTTCAAGTTACTCAAATCCATATCATAGGTGCATCCATGTAGATGTGAATCATCATAAAGTGACAAATGATGATGCTGCAAATGTGAATAAGAATGTGCTCCAACCATGTCATCATAAAAGTTAAATCTAGGAGTTCCATACTCCTCATGTGGCACGATCAAAAAGAACCCTTTCACCCATACTTCATTGAGACTAATGTTGCAAAACATGGAATTGTAGGATGTAGGAGAATGAACTAACTCACCCAAATGATAAAAAAGTGCAGAAGTTTCATCATGGGAAGGATCCATAGGGGTAGTATCATGCAGCTCCTTCAAAAGTATGTACTCTTTGTCATAGTTTGGTTCCAATGTAGAGGAATCATGCTCTTCTTTAAAAATTGCATAACCTTCATCAAGAGACAATTCAAGTTCCTCTTCCACCACATCAAGTGTTTGGATCTCTTCAAGTTCATCTTCAAACACATCAAGAACATTCAAATTTCCACATTTCTCATGATCCACCATGTCATGATAATCCTCCAAACAATCTACCATTTGACAATTTGAAACATAGGAGGAAAAACAAGTATCTTGCAACTTTTCAAGAAGTTGCTCATTTTGAATTGTGAGCTTATGATTATCCTCATTATTCTTCAAGTATGCATCATGTAACAATTCATTAATCTCAAACAAATGGTTTCTATCAAAACGCAAAGACATGAAATTACCTTTGATGTGGCACATTGCTCTTTGAATCTTCTCCATGTCTTCAAGGAAGGATGTTTCCTCCAATAAAGTAGCTCTCCAACAAGAATTTGACACCAATGCTTAAGTGTCATGGAGAATGCTGAGGGACTCTTGGATCTTCTTTTCATTCATCTTTAAGGACCCTTCAAGAAAATGAGGCTCTTGCAAATGAACCTCATCATCTTCTTCATTTTTTCTTGGACCAACTTCATGAAGCTCAAGTGGTGATGGGGAAGTTGATCTTGGTTCTTCTTCAACTGCTGCAAGGTCTTCATTATCATGCTTAATGGAACTTGGGCTTGCAGCAACACTTCCAAAAGTGATCTCTATGTCACCAACATAGAGGTGTGAGCACCCATCAGTAGGTACTCCTTCATAGTTTAAGCATCCATCCGTAGATGCTCTTTGGTTCATGTCTAAACTAGAAGGTGTCTCGAAATTATCTTCCATATTTTCAATAGAATCTTATTCATGATCTTGTGATGTCTCTTCCTTTTGCTCCTTCAAGCAAGCTGATGCATTTTGCCCCTTGGTTTTCTTAAAATCAATAATTTTTTCCACAAGTTCGATAGAAAACAATTCGAATCCTTCCTTAAGTTGCTTGGTCATATCTTCAAATATTGTTTTCATAATTTTTATATGCTCCTCACCATCATATGAGGCTCCCTTTTCATCCCTAGTCATAGTTTCCTCAAAAAATTTGCTCTTCTTCTCCTACTTTTTTTTTTCCCTCTTCAACAAAAGCACTTTTGGTTTCAATATCTAATGGTGGTACCTGAATTCTTTTCCTCGTGAATATTAGACCACATCTGGTGCCAAGATCATGCTCTGATACCACTGTAATGTCCCTTATTAGGAATTTTATTAAAATTGCAATTTTCCACTTTTTTCCCTAGTTTGACCTTTGACTAGTTTGGATCTCTAGGTCCCAAATTTGCCCCAAATGATCCCAAATCTTATGAGAAGGTATATGAATGATATTAGAACATAAATATGTGTTTCAGGGATGCCTTTGGACCTTTAAAACACTTCTGCAAATCCTCTTTCAATTCTGATCAATGTAGGTAACTTTACTAGTGATTTCCCTTTGACTAGTATTGGTCTCTAGGTCTCAAATTGACTCCAAATGCCTTCAAATATTCAAGGAAGGTGTATGAATGATATTAGAACTTGAATATGATGTTTATGGATGACATATGGCCACCAAAAGACCCCTGCAAACTCTCTTAAGATTCTGGACCAATTATGCAATTTTACTAGTAATTTGGGGTTCAAATCCCAATGGGGTAAGTACTGAAAATGGCTTCCCAAATGCCTCCAAACCCACTCAAATTTATGAAAAGAGGTATGTAATGTGTTAAGTATTTTATTAAAGTATCATATGCGCCATTAATAGATTATTACAACTGTTCTCACCCTCTCCCATTCAACTGCAAAAATCCTCAATTCGACCCTTGGGGAAATGGCACTATTTCACCTCCCAATACAACTAAACTGAGTAAAAATGCTTCAAATGCTCAAGTACAGTACATGAACTTGTAGAATACATCCATGGAAGTATATTGATCACAAATATATCAGAGAATCATCCATTCATTCGAAATCATCATCAATACATTGGCTCACAACAAGGTAGTGGGGAAATGGCATTGTTCTTCCATTAAAAATGAGATTTATACATTTCTACTTGGAATTTCGACCTGAAATTTTTTGAAGATGAAGAAAAGAGTATTTAATTCATATTACAAAATAAATGGGGCATTAAAATCTTCCCCAAAGAGTACAATAGCTCACCAAAAACGCCCTCCCTCAAGGATCAAGAATATGCCATCAAAACTGGAAATGGTTGAAGGAGTGAGCTACAATAGAAGAAACCATGAGCTGCCCTGTAGCTTACACCTGAAAATAAAGACTCCATTAAAGCTCTAAATGAAAGGTCTGAATGGCTTTTCCAATTGCCAACTTGGATGGGAATCTTTCACCCTCGAAATTGGCTAAGGCAAGAAACTAGTCATCCACTAGCTCTCCCTCTTCACAAATGCAATTGCAAATTCTACAAATAATCAAAAGCTGGTTTCATTATTTGTTATTGACATTTATAAACTTCTAATGTCCTCCATGGGTCGAATTCCTTCCAAGAGACTCATGCCAACTCACTTTGGGAAGAGATTCCAAAGAACGCCACTTGTACAACAATTCCTAGTCTCCCACTTCCACCAAATCACATGTGGAATCATCTTAGCTGCCCTAACACCCTTGAGCGCCCTCTTGGAGTCTATTTTTAGCCCTCACATGTCATATATGTCATATGTCATCCTTCAGTTCTGATTTGTGTCATAGGTGTCATAGAATCTTCATCATTGTTGTCATAGAGCTAGGGAATCTAGCCCAAGTGTCTCACTAGCTCCAAATTGCCTCTTCCTCTTCCATGGGAGTTACTCTTCCTCTATATTTTGACCTTGGATGAGTAATGCAATGAATAATACCTTTTGGACTCCCCCAAGTATGTTACCATTCACCTTGAATTCGAATTGGTGAGAGAATGATGCCAAATGTAGTGGGGAAATCTAGCCATATGTGGGTCCCACTTCCTCCATGTGTCTTCATGATGAAATGCCACTTTGATTTTCACTTGTATATATTTATTTAGCTCCTTTATTAAATATTTATGCCATTCTAATGTTCAAACATCATTTATTATCCCCATTATTCCAAATCCCAAAGCTTCCACCCCAAACCTAGGAAACTAGTAATTTTCCTCCTTGGCAATTATTTGACCTTTAGCATCAATTTGACAAACTCTCATGAATAGGGCCAATGTGATTAGGCCATTGTGACCCAATACCAAATTTGGGACATGAAAATCATTTAAGTATTTTTGGGTGTGTAGCTTATGCACATGTACTTGAAGAGATGGGGAGAAAGTTAGATGACAGAAGTCAGAAGTGTATTTTTGTTGGATATAGTGAAGAATCGAAAGCACATAGACTCTATAATCCCATCACCAAGAAGTATGTTATCAGCAGAGATGTAGTGTTTAAGGAAGAAGAAGTATGGGATGACAACATAGATAAATTGGTTGAAGAGGACGTTGTTACACCTCACACAGAAGATTAAGGAGATGAGAAGGGCATACATGGTGGACAGTTAACTCCACATACGTCTACACCAGTAGTAAGAACACCTATCAGAATTCCCATAACTCAAGTACATGGTGAACCATCAAGTGTTGGTGGACAACAAGGAATAGAATCAGAGGTAAGTAATGAATCAAATCCTACATTAGCTTAATTAAGAAACAAAGTTAGAGGTCAGAAGACTAGAAGTTTAAGAGAATTGTATGAGCAAAATGAAGAAGTAGATCAAGTTTCAAATTTTGCATTGATAGCATGTGATCCTATAAATTTTGATGAGGTCGTTAAAGAGGATGTTTGGATAAAACCAATGGATAAAGAAATTGATTCATAGAAAGAAATAATACTAGGATCTTGTAGATTTTCCTGATACCAAAAATTGTATTGGTGTTAAATGGATTTATAAGACTAAGTTAAATGTTGATGGTGAAATCATAAAATAGAAAGCAAGACTTGTAGCTCAGGGGTTTAGTCAACAACCTAGTATTGATTATAATGAGACTTTTGCACCTATAGCTAGACTTGATATGGTAAGGATATTATTAGCTATTTTTGCTCATAATAAATGGTGTGTACATAAAATGGATGTAATGTCTGCGTTTTTTAATGGATCTTTAGAAGAAGAGGTTTATGTGAGACAACCTTCTGGATATGAAATTGATGGACAGGATGACAAAGTCTACAGATTAAAGAAAGCATCGTATGGATTGAAGCAGGCACCTAGAGTATGGTACAACAGGATTGATGAGTATTTGAACAGTGAAAGATTCAGCAGAAGACCAAGTGAGCCAACCTTGTATAGAAAGGTAAACCAAGAAGGTAAAATACTGATTGTTTGCTTATATGTTGATGATTTGATCTTCACTGGAGAATTTTCAGTAGATGTGTTTAAGACAGCCATGAAAACAGAATTTGAGATGACTGATTTAGGAATGATGAAATATTTTCTTGGTATTGAAGTAGCTCAGTCTAAGGATGGTATTTTTATCAATCAAACTAAGTATGAAAATGATGTACTGAAAATATTTGGAATGATGAATTGTAAGCCAGTTGTAACTCCAATTGCATCTGGCACAAAACTAAGTAAGGAGGATGATGGGTCAAAGGTTGATCCAACATTGTATAAGAGACTGGTAGGAAGTCTCATGTACTTGACTGCAACAAGACCTGATATAGTGTTTGCAGTAAGTTTGATTTCGAGATTTATGGAATACCCAAAGAACACCCATTGGAAAGCTGGAAAGAGGATTCTGAGATATATTGCTAGAATAACAAAGATTGGTATCCAGTATACATCGAACTCAAATTTTAAGTTGATTGGATATACTGACAATGATTTTGCGGGTTCTACAGATGATAGAAAAAGCACATTTGGATATATATTCAGTTTTGGATCGATATCAGTAGCATGGGATTCAAAGCATTATCCTTTGTTGAGGCAGAGTATGTTGCAGCAACATCAGCTGCATGTCAAACTGTGTGGATGAGAAGAACTCTTTCTGAGTTGCAACATGAACAAGATGAACCAACTCAAATTTTCTATGACAATAAATCAACCATTGCACTATCAAGAAATCACGTCTTTCATAAAAGAAGTAAGAATATTGATACAAGGTATCATTTTATTCGAGAATTGATCAACATGAATGAAATCAGTATGGAATTTTGTAGATCAAAAAATTCAGTTTGCGGACCTATTTACAAAACCTTTGGGGAAAGAGTTATTTGAGTTTCATAGAGAAAACATTGGGGTTTGTAAGCTGTAAAAGAAATCTAGTGTTACAAAGTTTTGTTTTTGGGTGAAATAATTAAGGGGGAGTATGTTGGAAATTAATTAATTATTCCACCACTTAATATTAGTAACCGCCAAGATTTCGAAGAGCCTCCACTGCCACACTGCTTTATCCATTCAAATTTTGAAGAGGCAGTCACCGCCCTAGCTCAACTTATTAAAGGTGTGAAGAGACTATCATTAAGAAATTTTGACTCTACAGAACATGAAGAATCAATGCCAGCAATCACATTCATCTACTATATTTATGAAGGGCCAATGCAGTCCTCATTTTGTGAGCCTGTAGAATTTCAATGAGACAACGTATTTATTTCTACAGAGATAAATTGTAACGAAGAGTGAATTTGCATTTAATGAACGATTATCATGAATCACTATAAATAACCATCCTTGTAATACTGATAGAGATAGAGTTGAATACGATTACCATTTGAAGTTAAACACGGAATTTTTACGGTGTATTTTTTGTTATGCTCTGTTTTATGAGTTTGTAAACTCATAGTGATTTTGAAGTTATTTTGTTGTAGCAAGTGAAGAGATCAGAGTTATTTTTAAGTTAAATGTGTTTGATTGCTGAAACAAAGTATTAGCCTAATTTTTATGAACACAAGGGTCATCAAAACAGAGTTAAAATATTTGTTGAAACAGTCCTGTAGAATATTATTTGTTGAAACAGTGTTATAGAATACTGTTTGCTGAAACAGTTTGTTGAAACAGTTGCATAACTTTATGTTCTTGCTAAAAGTAGTCATGTAGGTGATCATTTTTTAGTTTAGTGATTTGTGTGTGTTGCTCTGAGTAAAATCAACATTGCCCTGCCTTCTCACAAGTTAGATACATCCATACACACCGATACAACATGGACATAATTATAGGGGTTGATCCTACTGTGTCTACTTGAACAACATACAGAAGAGGAAAAACACCATTAGTTTTATAAAAGAATCCCTGCAACAAAAATAAGGAGCCATTATTACTACTCTCTAGGGGTGGTACAACGTGCACCTCAAGCGTGACAACGGTCGAGTCTATCGCCATAATTTCATATAAAAACATGAATCTCTTTGTTTACATTGATGTTTGTGAGTTTGAGTTTGGTAACTTTTAAATGATTATTGTTGAATATAATGATCGTTGGGCTTAAAAGGTGGTTTTATATTTCTTTACATTAGTTGTTTGTTGTTTCATTAACATTAAATATTAAATTTGAAAATGTAGAAAAGAGGATAAATAATTGATCAAATAATAATATTTTTTATAATAATAATATTTCATGGCATATAGAATTAAGAGTAAAGCTATTTAATGTTTATTTCTTAAAAAATAGAATATAAATACTAAATTATAATATTTAAAAATATTCTTGATTAATGAAATTTGTTAAAAGTATAACATCATTTTATTCTATAATTTTTTAAATAATTTGCAACTACTACATAAAGAAAATTATAAGTTGTAACATCTTATAAACAATTTTGTTTCCAAAAAATATGAATAGTAAACTTAACGTTTTATTTATCAATTAGAAAAATCATAAATACAATCTTAAAGTAGCTTTGAAGCATTTATTCCACTAAATTATTCAAAATTTATAATCAATTCTATTCTTTTATTTTTCCAAGAAAAATTCACAAAAGAGTAAGTGCATGTGCTAAAGACACTTACACTTACAATAGTACAAAGGTAAAGTGCACTTGTAAGTGCAATTTACCTCAAACACTACAAGTGTTTTTAAATTTGTATAACTAAATTACCTCAGACTCTACAAGTGTTTTTAAATATGTATAAAGTTTCAACTAACTTGTCCAACATGTAGAGGAAAAGAGACAATCCCACCTATTTTTTTATTAATTCACAATAGAAAACATTATAAAAGTACACATGCATTTTAGTTATAAAATTATAGTTATAAACGTGTGCATGTTATTAAAGTGTGCATTATTTTTACCTAAACTAATAAACATGTAGAACTCCCTCACCCTTGCATGTTTCAAAACAAAATCTTTAACATTAAAACCTTGTTTTAATTACATATAACTTAGTTTCATTTCCTAGCCAAAGTGAAGACCTCTAGACCCACCCCCTTTGTGTAAAACCACCTAAGCGTTCCTAGGATATCACTCAGAGGTGAATGAACCCACACATAGGGTATGTTTTATGGTTGGAGACCTTGTTCACAATGCTTGAAGCTCTAAAGATTCATTTTCCTATGTAAGGCCCTTATTTTCATTTTCTAGTGTTGTCTAGGGCCTTAGACCTGTCATTGTTGCTCAAAAATAATTAATGAAGGCCATATCTCACTTGGAGTCCAAAGTTCCCATATAAAGGTCTTATGTGGTGTTTCAATGAAACTTTTATGATTGTTAAAATCCTAATCCTCTTGGTGTAATTCCATAACCATTGCTAAGACACAAAGACCCATCAATCTTGTTGAAAACACCATAGTCTCCCTTGGTAAACCTCTCATAATCTGAAGATTCCCAAAAGAGAAATGGTTTGTGGGTTGTAGGTGTTATTCATAGGGATTGAGTCTCAGACGCTTCATTTAGGGTACAAGGCCGTTGTTGTCATCCTCTAAACTTTATTAAACCTTAAGACCCTTGGTTCACAATTACCTAGTCATGGTGCCCATATCCCACTTTGAGGTGATCAACACCATACAAAGGTAATGTGTGGTGGTTTAGGGACTCATCTATGGCACTTGAACCCGAGAAGTGAGGTTTAGGTTTGAAGGCTCTATTTTCACTCCCTTTATAATGTGTAAGGACCTAAGATCCATCCACGATGCCCAAGACTTAGTAATGGTATCCATATTCAACTAAGATGCCAACGACTCAATAGAGAGGGATTGTGTCATGTTTTGTGTGTTTTTCATGGTTCTTGATCCCAATAAGGTTTAATTAGGGAATAAAGCCATTATTTCCCTCTTTACCATGGTTATGCCTTGACACCCATTTCCAATGCACAAGAAATGCTCATGGCAGTTATATCCCACTTAGAGACCAAAGACCCCTACAAAGTTCCCATGTTTACGGACGTGTTCTTCTTGGTCCGAGAAGATTCAAAACGGTCCTAAAGGACTTGTTTTCATTCTGTAATAATAATCAAGGTCTCGTGAGCCATCCATGTTTTATAAAATGTTTTATGGCATCTACATTCAATTCAAATGCCAAAGACTCCCTAAAGAGGTGTGGAACCATGTTGTTTTTCATGTATCTCAACTCTAAGAAGGTTTGCATGGAGCATGAGGGCATATTTTCCTCCATTGAAATTGTTTGTACCTTGAGAACTAACCCTTATTCTTAATACGTAAATTCATTATTCCCATATCACTCTAGTAGGTTAAAGATATCTTATAGGGATCTCTTGTGGCAGTTCAAGGATGTGGTCACATTGCTTGAGCATGATATGCTATGATTAGGGCTTGAGGTTGTTGTTTACCTCCCTTGACCATGGTCAAGGGCATAAGGTTGATCTTTCCATAACATTACCGTGATTCACAGGATATTCACTCAATGAACTATGCCATAGCGCCTTTGTTCATGGGATATTAAAGAATACCTCTAATTTCCTTAGATATTGATAAATACCTACTAAAATCCTTTTGTTGAACCCCCCTCCCAATCATACTCCAATTAAAAAACCCTATGATATATTCCCTACTTTTACTAGATACCCCTTTTTATACCCCCCCAATACCTATAAAACCCCCATACCCTACTCTCCACCCCCCAATACCTACAATATATTGACCTTATTTTCACAATTTGAAAACACCCCTTTGTGAATGAATGTGATAATATACTGGTCAACAAGGTGAGTCCCCAGTGCTGTGATTAAGCCTTCGAGACCCATGTATGATGGACAAAAAATATTAATGTCACCCATATGCAAATCTTAACGTCACCCATATGCAAATCTTGTATCCACTAATGTTAGTATGGAAAGCTCTAGTGGTCACAAATGGAGGAGAAAATCTCAATGAAATGACGAGATGTACACTGAATGATTCTAAAATTTGAAAATACCAAAAAATGAATTGCCATAAAACCTCCGATGATTTGAATTTTAGACATCCTCAAACTCTGGAACTTAATGACTCCTTACAAATCCTTGTTGATTCTTAGCCATTCTTTGTTGTTGACAATGACTCAACTTTTAGAGTCGTCAAGTTCCTATAGTTGAATCCCATCATCATTCAAATTTCAAAGCCACTACTCTATATAGATGAATCCCATTATCATGCCTAACGATTTGAAATGTAGACATCCTCAAACTGTGGGACTTAACAAATCCTTGCTAGTTCTTAGGAATTCCTGTTGACATTGCTACAACAGTTGAAAAATAATACCAAAGGCACGACTAGCCATATTTCGGTAAAGATGAGGTGTTTGTAATTCGTGATAGTTGGTGAGTAGGATTTTAAAAGCTGTGGACAATCATGATTCTCTAACAAGCAACCCGATGTTTAGTCGGTATCCTTTTTTTTTCATCAATGTTGGCATGTGCGGAGGAAGGATGATGTGAAAGCAAAGAAGATGGTTTCATTAGAACGAGGAACTTTAAATATCTTCTTAAGTAAGTTGATGGCTTGAACTTGGTATGTCGTCACCCATTAGAAGGTTCAATTCAGTGCCAAAATAAATCGGGAATCGAGATTCAGGATTGTATCTGCAGTGTGTTGTTCGTCGGTATCATTGATTTTGAGGATGTTGTACATTGGACACGTAGATCCATGCAAATAAGTGTATGCATATAGTTTGCATTCTTCGTTGCCTTGTCTGTTGTACAAAACACCCATTAACTATTCCTTAGCTCCGGCTACTGGGTTCCAAAGCCAAAGAATAAATTTAATTTTAATACCCAAAATCCAAATACTATTGGTAGTCTCTGCAGAATTTTCATCATGAGATAAATGACATGCAAATGGAATCCCATGCAAATTCCCAAGGCTGACATCATTTGATCTAAACCAATAAGAAATAAGAAAAATAAAAATTTCCATAAATAAAATCAGTCTGTGCAATGTTCAACTTAGGATTTGGAAAAACTAACCTATTGTACCTCAAGAGTAATAGACATATGTGGATGCTATATGTCCCCAAGGAACATAATAAATACCAAACGAAAAAAATACCAATAAAACAACAATTAAAAAGGGAAATGTTTTTATAAGTGAAGTGGTTATTTATATAAATTCAATGTGCATGGATATGTGAACAATAACATGGTAACTTAGATGGCCAAATTTCAAGGCAATCACTTCTTGTACAATATTGTTTAGACCTTATGACACTTTGTTTATAAGTCAATTTTCAATTGGTATCTAAGAGAAATATAATGTTGATGAAAAAGGTTAAACTTTGCTATAATATTTTTTTTGTAATTTTTTGGTTTGTTAATTTGTATGAGGTTTAAGTCACATCATATCTTAAAATGGTTAGATTTTGTGGATTCAAAATTATTCTTGTCAAATAAAAAAATATCACATTTTTTAGCCACTCAAAATAAGTTATGATTGCCCTAGAAAATTAGTAAAATAATGAAGAGAATTTGTTATACTTTGAACATCGTTACTTTATTGTAAAATGTGTTTATTTCACTAAAACTATTCAAAATTTATAATCAATTAAAATACATTTGTTCACATTAAGACATCAATTTAATATCTAAATTTGAAATAAGTTTTTCTAAGAGTGGTATGATACTTTTCCTCTAAAATATCACACATATGTTCAGATTAAGACATCCATTCAGTATCTAAATGAAACAAATTATTCAAAGAAGTTTGTACAAGTGTAGATGATAACAATTAGTTCTTATGCACCACCATTTTTTCACATCTTTTAATGTTAATTTTATATTTGTACTTGTGCACCATATAATCAATTCTCAAGATGTTCTACGCAATAAAAAGTTACAATAAAAAGAGACATTTTTATTTTAGAATTATATAATGATACAAATAAAATTGAAATATATATATATATAACAAAGTTCTATAAGTGTGTGTAGTTTCATCAATGATGAATATGTGGAGTAAAATGGAGATAATGATATGTAGCTAGAAAATTGAGTGTTTTTGTTTATGCACTACAAACCACTAGGTTCATCTATCTCAAGCTCAAGCCAAAGCAACCAACTCATCCAACATGTAGAGGAAAAGAGACAATCCCACCTTTTTTTTTATTCACAAGAAAACATATACTATAAAAATGCACTGCATTTTAGTTACAAAATTATAGTTATAAATGTGTGTATGTTATTAAAGCACGTGTGAATTATTTTTATATAAAATAATAAACATATAGAAATTCCTTACTCTTACATGTTTCAAAATAAAATCGTTAACATTAAAACCTTGTTTTAATGGCATTTGAACTAGATTCCATTCCTAGCCATATTCAAGACCTCTAGAGCCACCCCCTTTGTGTAAAACAACCTAAAGGTGCCTAGGTTATCACTCGGAGATGAATGAACCCATATAGAGGGGATGTTTCATGGTTGGACACCTTGTTCACAATGCTTGAGGCTCTAAAGATTGATTTTCCTATGTAAGGCCTACTTATTTTATTGTTTTAGTGTTTTCTAGGACCTTACACCCATCATTTTTGCTAAAAATAATTAATGAAGGCCATATCTCACTTGGAGTCCAAAGATCCCATAGAAAGGTCTTATGTGGTGTTTGAATGAATTTTTTATGATTGTTAAACACCTAAGGATCTTGGTGTAATTCTATAACCATTGATAAGACCCAAGACCCATCAATCTTGTTGAAAACATAATAGTGTCCCTTGGAAAACCTCTCATAGTCGAAAGATTCCCAAATGAGTGCATGGTCTATGGGTTGCATGTGTTATTCACAGGGATTGAGTCTAAGAGGCTTTATTTAGGGCACAAGGCCCTTGTTGCCATCCTCTAACTTTTATTAAAATTTAAGACCCTTGGTTCACAATTACCTAGTCATGGTGCCCATATCCCACTTTGAGGTGATCAATACTATACAAAGGTAATGTGTCCAATGGTTTAAGGATTTGTCTATGGAACTTGAGCATGAGAAGTAAGAATTAGTTTTGAAAGCTCCTTTTTCACTCCCTAATAATGTGTAAGGACCCGAGATCCAATCATGATTCCCAAGACATTGAAATGGCATCCATATTCAACTAAGATGCCAACGACTCAATAGAGAGGGATTTTTTCATGTTTTATATGTGTTTTGCATGGTTCTTGAGCCCAAGAAGGTTGAATTAGGGCATAACGCCATTATTTCCCTCTTGAACATGGTTATTCCTTGACACCCATTTCCAATGCACAAAAAAATCTCACGATAGCTATATCCCACTTAGAGACCAAATTCCCTCTACAAACTTCCCATGTATTGTTGGAACTATGATTCAGTTGTCATTGATGGTTGGAAAGCAGACAAGGAGGGTGACTCAGACCATACCAACTTCATTTTACTAAAGCTGCGACTGAGTTTGAAATACAAGAAATAATGTTGTTAGACAAGTTGCAACTCAGACAGTTGCAACTCAAACAGCTACGACTCAAACAAGCTGTGACTCAGGCGGTTGCAACTCAAACGGCTGCGACTCAAACGGTCATGACTCAGATGGATAAGACTCAGACGACCGTGACTCAGACGGATGCGACTCAGACGACCGTGACTCGGACAGTTGAGACTCAGACGGCCGTGACTGAGACAGCCGTGACTCAGACGGCTGAGACTCAGACAGTAGTGAATTAGACATTCACGACTCAGACAAGCTGCAACTCACAAGCATTTATTTATTTATTAATTAGTCAGTTATAGCGTGTAAATTCTGGAAGTCAAAGAGACAGTTCAATTTTCGAATTGGGAGTTAAAGAGACAGTTTCAGTTTTAGAATTGGAATATCTAGAAGTTAAAGAGACCGAGGCATATAACTTCAGCATCTATAAAAAACAATTGATGAGAACAAAATCAGAGTGAGAATTGAGAGGATGAAGAGGAGTGGTTGCCGATGAAGCTGTGATTCGAAGAAAACAATTAAGAACAAAAATGTATGGCTCGATTTAATGAAGAACAGAATGCCCAAAAACTCAAGCTATAGCAGCACAGAACAAAAATGAAAAGGGTATGTACTGATATATCTGAACCAGTGTGATATGATTGACTGAAAAATTCTTAACAATTTAGGATAAAAATGTGTGGCTAGATTTAATGAAAAACAGAATGCCCATAAACCCAAGTTGTAGCAGCACGGAACAAAAATGAAAAGAGCATGTATTGATATATTTGAACCAGTATGATATAATCGACTGAAAAATTCTTACATAGGGTGGAAGGGAGGTGCTAGGGAGGATTGATTTCCTCTGTAAATCAGGTTGATGCCTTAATATTGGGAGTGAGTGCTTCCCTCTAGTGGGTGCTAGAAAAACATGAGAGTTGGTGCTCTCAACAAGTTGCACCTTGTTAAACAGAGGTTGCAGCCTCATCTTGAGTTGGTGCTCAAAGATAATTGATGTACAGGAGTTAAATACTGCTTATCATTCTAAGAAGAAGAGGTTTTTTCCCTTTATGGGTTTCCTCATGAATATTTGTATCTGTGTACATAATATGTGTGAATGATGATTACTAGTTCTTTGCTTATCTCATTCATTATCTTGACAATCATTTTGTGAATGCTACTAAAATTTTAAAAGAAAATATAAATTGATTATTGTTGTTATAATTACAACTGATTCACCCCCCCCTCTCAGCTGTAACAATTGGTATCAGAGCAGGTTCCTTTTATTTAAATCTCAGTCGTCTTGCAGAAGTTGAATTTGTAAAAGTTATGCATCTTGAATATGCCAAAGGAATGTGGGACAAACTTATAAGCAGTTATGAAGGGAATGAGAAAGTAAAATATGCCAAACTGCAGACATACAGGTTGAAATTTGAACAACTAAATATGAATGAGGATGAGAATGTTAGTAAATATTTCCTAAGGGTTAAAGAGCTTGTGAATGCTATGAAGGGCCTCGGTGAAACAATTGAAGAAGAATACTTAATTCATAAAATTTTAAGATCTCTACCTGATAAATTTAACCCCAAAGTTTCAGCAATAGAAGAGTTAAATAATCTTAAAACTCTGGGCATTGGTCAACTCCTAGGAACTCTAACTGCTTAGGAAATGAGGATTAGTACAGACAAACTCATCACTAGAGAAGCATCCTTTAAAGCAGATAAGAATATTGATTATGGAGCAGATGATATTGAGGCAATATTTGTAAGAAGATTGAAGGAAGGATCAGGTAAATATAGAGACAAGCTTCCCTTTAAATGTTTTAACTGTGGTAAGATAGGTCATTTTGCCTCTAAATGTCCTCACAAGAAAAAAGATCAGAATTATGATGATGAAGAGAAATACAAATTTAAGAAATACAATAAAAAGAAAAGTTTGTGTGCAAATGATGATGACTCAGAGGATATAGATAGCAATTCATCCTGTGAAGATAGAATGAATGATTTTATGCTTATGGCCATAGAAGATATTAATGATGAATAAGCTATTATTGACATGGAAGGTGAATTAATCAACGCTTTAGAAGAGATTGACAGACTCAAACTTAAGAAGAGAAAACAAAAACATTTGTTGATGCAGCTTGAAAATAATGGTAAAGGAACAAGTGAAGATTTTGTGCTGTTAAAAATAGAATTAGAAGAAGCAAAGAAAATAGAAGACACTCTAAAACAACAATAGCAGAAAAAAATTTAAGATGTGAAGCTCTAGAAGAAGAAGTAGTAAAAGCTAGAAAATATTTGGAGAAAATTCAAGCTTTGTACCACCAAAATTTGTCAAGTATCAAAGCCTTAGGAGAACTGAATAGTATCCTGAGTAAACAAAGATCTCCATTGATAAATACTGGCCTAGGTTATGAAAGTGGGTCAAGTAGCAGACAGTCAGATGATTATCATACCTTGCTAACCAAAATTAATAAACATAAGTTGAGATCTGATCAGGAACATAGCCAACAAGAGACAAAGCAATCAAGCTCAGAAAGAAGACCAATATCCAGGTACCAAAAATTTTTCTATGGTTATTGCTATTATTGTTCTAAATTTGGTCATAAAATTGCAAATTGTGGAATTAAATTTAGAAGTATGCAACTATGGAAGTCAAAGAGTTAGATGCTACAAAACAGAGATGGACAGTCGATGAGGAAACAAGGATATCACGCAATTCAGTCCACAACTAAAAGAAGAACCGATTATCAACATATCAACTCTTTTGATATATTAAATAATGAGTCAGAATGCTTTGTTTGTCATAATTTTGGACACAAAGCTACAGACTGACATTTAAGGAAATACAAAACAAATCAGAGAATCAATTATACATTTGAAAAGGCTAAGGTTTGGAAAAAGAAAGAAAGTGACAAATGTGGATTAGTACTTTCTACTCAAAGGCAAAAGGATCTATTGTATATTGACAGTGGTTGTTGTAAACACATGACGGGTGATAATAAAAAAAAAATTGTCTCTAAATGAAAGCAAATCAGGAAATGTGACCTTTGGAAATGATGCTCCAGGAAAAATCGAATGAAAAGGGATGGTAAGCTTGAATAATGGCAGAGGAAAAGCTCAATATGTGTTGTTTGTACATGGTTTAAAACATAACCTCCTTAGTGTCAGACAAGTCTGCGACAGAGGGTGTGAAGTAGTTTTTAATTCGAAAGGTTGCAAGATAAAATATGTACCCTCGGGACAATTGATTGCAAAAGGCATAAGGACAGAAAATAATGTTTATGTTTTGAATGAAGAAAAGGAAGAATGTCATCTAGGCAAGTATGATGAGAGTTGGTTGTGGCATAAGAGACTTGGACATTTGAATTTTGATCATATAATCAAACTTAGTAACAATAGGGCAGTAAAGGATCTTCCAAAGATATCAAAGCCATATGATTGAGTGTGTAAGTCATGTCAAATGGGAAAGCTAACCCACACTCAGTTTAAATCAAAAGGTTTTACATCAACAAATGAGCCCCTTCAGTTAGTACATATGGATTTATGTGGGCCATCCAGGAAGGAAGGTAGAGGAAAAGAAAACTATTTCATGTTGGTTATTGATGATTATTCTAGACTCACGTGGGTTGCTTTTCTAAGAGAAAAATCTGAAGCATTTGAAAAATTCAAAGTGTTTAAGGCTCTAATTGAGAATCAAACAGGAAAAAGATTGAAGGCAGTAAGGTCTGATAGAGGAGGAGAATTTAGTTCAGGAGATTTTAAAGAATTATGTGATAAACATGGGATCAAAAGGGAATATACTATTCCAAGGACTCCACGACAAAATGGAGTAGTGGAAAGACAAAATAGATCAGTTCAGCAAATGGCAAGATCAATGATGAATGAAAAAAACATTTCTCAAATTTATTGGGTAGAAGCAATTCATACAGCTATCCATATTCTTAACAAAGCGCATCTGAAACCAAACAGTGATAAGACTCCTTATGAACTTTGGTTTGGGAGACCTGCTACTATTAAGCGTTTCAAAATCTTTGGAATTAAATGCTATATTAAAAATAATGATGAACATATTGGCAAATATGATGATCGAGCTGATGAAGGTATCTTTTTGGGATATGCAACAAACAGCAAAGGATATAGATGTTATAATAAAAGATTGCATAAATTAGTTGATTGTATTGACATTAAAATTGATGAAGAAATCTCAGTTAAAAATGATCAGATAAGCAGTATTGAACCAGATGCAGAGGATACAATTGAAATTGAAGATGAAGAGGTCCAAGAATCAGAAAGAGAAGACCTTGAGTCAGATGATGGAGATGCAAATATTCAGGCAGTTTCAAATCAACAAACATAAACAAAATCACCTTCCAGAATTGTTAAAAAGAATCATCCTAACAGTCAGATAATTGGTGACAAGAATAAAGGAGTTCAGACAAGAAGAAAATTGATTGAAGCTTCAGAGCAATCACAGATTGCTTTTCTATCTATGGTTGAACCCAAGAACTTTGATGAATCTAGTAAAGATGAAGATTGGATTAAAGCCATGAATGAAGAGCTTGATCAAATTGAGAAGAATAATACTTGGGAACTTGTTCCTAGACCTACATATAAGAATGTAATAGGCTCTAAATGGGTGTTTAAAAACAAGATGAATGAACAAGGACAGGTTGTGAGGAATAAAACCAGATTGGTCTGTAAAGGGTATGCACAAATTGAGGGTCGGTATTTTGATGAAACCTTTGCACCAGTGGCAAGATTAGAATCCATTAGAATGTTTCTTGCATATGTTAGCCACAAAAACTTCAAAGTGTATCAGATGGATGTTAAATCAGCATTTCTTAATGGAAATCCGGAAGAAGAAGTCTATATGGAGCAACCTGAAGGATTTCAACTGACAGATAATCCTGACTATGGTTGCAAACTGAAGAAGTCACTATATGGATTGAAAAAAGCACCAAGAGCCTGGTATTATAGACTGGATAAGTATCTACTGGACTGTTAAGATTTAATATGCTAAGACAGAAAATAGCAGCATTGCATTCCATTTCACAATAATAGCATATACAGGATCACTGAAGAAACAACAAGCACAGCATAAACACAAGAGACACAAATTTATCCTGGGAAACCCTCATGGGGTAGAAAACCCAGTAAAGCTTCCTCAATCTAGATGACCAGCAATATACAAAGATGCAAACCAAAGACATGATCTCCTCCTCCACCATAGCAGACCTCTCCTCCACAAGTGCGCTACTCTCAAGTGAGTGAGTGTGTGTGTAAAATGAGGAATACACCTCCTCTATTTATACACTACTCCGACTTGTCTTTTACACAAAACATGTAGGCTCGTATTTAACCAATGAGTTAAATACCCCACTACAACTGACTGGTTCGACCCCTCTAGGGTGGTCTAATAACCCTTTGACCCACATAACACACGTAGGGCCGACCCCCCACTAGGGAATTCTAATAACCCAAGTTACCACATTCCGACAAAGGAATAAACATCTCCGGATATACAATAAGATCTTCACGGAGGAATGAAACATCTCCGGAATAATAAAGTACAAATATAATATTCTTTGAAGTTACAATATCTCAACACTCCCCCTTAACGAGAAGGATATTATAACAGCATCTGCACGAGCAAGGAGTCATCAACATCATACATGATACATCTACAAATCATTGGAAGCTTTCTCAACATCATCAGTAACTCAACCAGTTACTGGAACATCTTCAATACTAGAACATCAACATCTTCAGTACTGAGTCTTTATCTTCTGCAGCACTCAACCAGCTACAACAACATCAATATCTGAATCCTCACGATCATCAGCATTGTCATCACACGATCATCAGCATCATCATCACACGATCAACATTGTCGTCTAGATCAATACGATCAGCATCGTCACATCATCTCGATCTACAACATCTGGTTCATCACGATCTACAGCATCTATATCATCTCGATCTATAACATCTGGATCATCACGATCTGCAGCATCTGGATCATCTCGATCTACAGCATCTGGATCATCTCGATCTATAGCATCTGGATCATCACGATTTACAGCATCCGGATCATCTTGATCTACAGCATCTGGATCATCTCGATCTACAATATCTGGATCATCTTGATCCACAGCATCTGGATCATCACGATCTACAGCATCTGGATCATCTCGATCTACAACATTTATATCATCTCGATCTACAACATTTGGATCATCTCGATCTACAGCATCTGGATCATCTCGATCTACAGCATCTGGATCATCACGATCTACAGCATCTGGATCATCTCGATCTACAGCATCTGGATCATCTTGATCTACAGCATCTGAATCATCATGATCTACAGCATCTGGATCATCTTGATCTACAGCATCTGGATCATCTCGATATAGAGCATCTAGATCATCACGATCTACAGCATCTGGATCATCTCGATCTACAGCATCTGAATCATCTGTATTAGTATCCACACCAATACATCTATCATCAAAAGCATGTATTCTCACTAATACATCTATCATCAATAGCATGTATTCTCACTAATACATCTATCATCAAAACATAGCAGCATACCCTGCAACACACACGATCATATTACAGGATGATCAATCCCGCTCTCTTTAGGACATAGGTCCATGGATGATACAATCCATATCAAGTTCCAGGATGATCAATCCTTATCACTTTAAGACAAGTCTCATGTCTAGGGACGATGCAATCCCATCACGTACATTTTGAACCCAGTTCATGGACGATGCAGTCCTCACACGTACATTTTGAACCAAGGTCCAAGGACGATGCAGTCCTATCTTCAATTCTCGGAGACATCAGTCTACGGATCAATTCTAGGACCAAATTCTGGGGAAGATACAATCCCCTACCTGTTCATTCAGGACTACATTCTCGGAGATCCAGTCTACGGCTCAATTCTGGGACCAAAGTTTGGGGAAGATACAATCCCCTACCTGTTCATTCAGGACTTCATTATCGGAGACATCATGTCTACGGCTCAATTCTGGGACCGAAGTCCGGGGAAGATACAATCCCCTACCTGTTCATTCAGGACTTCATTATCGGAGACCCAGTCTACGGCTCAATTCTGGGACCTCAATCCGGGGAAGATACAATCCCCTACCTGTTCATTCAGGACTTTATTATCGGAGACATCATGTCTATGGCTCAATTCTGGGATCTCATTCCGGGGAAGATACAATCCCCTACCTGTTCATTCAGGACTTTATTATTGGAGACATCATGTCTATGGCTTAATTCTGGGACCTCAGTCCGGGGAAGATACAATCCCCTACCTGTTCATTCAGGATTTTATTATCGGAGACATCATGTCTACAGCTCAATTCTGGGACCGAAGTCCGGGGAAGATACAATCCCCTACCTGTTCATTCAGGACTTCATTATCGGAGACATCATGTCTACCGCTCTCTTTAGAACATGTGTTCAAGGATGATACAATCCCTCTTCTTTCTCGGAGACATCTGTCTACGGCTTCACTTTAGGACTGACATCCAAGGATGATTCAATCCTCATATGTCCACGAAGGACTTCATTCTCGAAGACATATGTCTACGGCTCACTTTAGAACATGTGTTCAAGGATGATGCAATCCCTCTTCTTTCTCGGAGACACCTGTCTACGGCTCACTTTAGAACATGTGTTCAAGGATGATGCAATCCCTCTGTCACCTTAGACCCTATCTAACGATCATCCACCAACCTCTCTGTCGGCATCACCAATATAGGTATCCACATCATCGACCTCACTGTCGATGTAGGAAATCTCATCATAAGTGATCACATCACTCCCCCTTTCGAGGAGGTTCTTCTAAACTATATTAAATTTGTCTCGAAAAACTTTACTTGAGGTAGAGGTTTGGTTAGTACACATTGGTAACTTGTTACAAATTCGAACTTTAATTCCTTTCTGCACCATATCTTGTATATAGAAATGTCAAATCTCTATGTGCTTTGACTTATCATGGAACACTGGATTCTCTGCCATTTTGGTACAACTCTGTTTGTTACATAGGATCACAGTTGGGTCCATTTTTATGTCAAACAATTCTGAAGCCATACTGCTTCACAACTAGCAGAGCAAGCAGCCATATATTCCACTTGTGCTGAGAGCCACACTAGATTGCTTCCTGCTAAACCACGAGATCATGGTTGATCCCAGACAATAACATCCTCTCGATGTGCTCTTCCTATTTGATACAATTTCTGCCCAATCAACATCTGTGTATCCATCTGAATTCATGATCTCTAAGATAACATAGATCAAAGTCTATCATATCCTTTAGGTACCTCATCACTTGCTTTGCAACTAACAAGTGAACACATCTAGTTTCCACTAGATACTGACTCAAGGTGTTCACAACAAAGCATATATCTGACCTAGTATTCGTTAGACACATCAATGACTCAATAATTTGTCTGTACAGAGTTATATCCACTAACTCTGATGAGTCATCTGCAAACAACTTCAAGTTGGAATCCATGAGAGTGGCCATTCCAACACATCAAGTCCTTTTAATATTTCTCAGCATACTTTCCTTGGTTGAGAAAGATTCCTTCTGCGCCTTGTCATACTTCCAGACCTAGGAATTAATGCATCAATCTGAGATCTTTCATTTTCATTTCTTCAGCCATCTTCTTCTTTCTTTTCATGATTTGTTTCGCATTTCTTGTTAGAAAGAGATCATCATCATACAATAATGGTATGATAGGTTCATCATCTACAACCTTAAGGTAAAGGTTAGGATTAGCTTTACTTCTATTAAAGCCCAAACTTTGTCAAGAAGTTGTCAATTCTCCATCATTCACACTCTGCATTGAGTGATCTTATGCATATCTATTTGTGCCATCTCTCGTCAGATGGGTCTACTGATATGAGCCTCAATATCATTTGAACTCTGTGGTGAGTTCCTTCTTGCATCCATGTCATCTGTGTATAGAAGCCATATTCAACCTTGTAGCAAAGGTTGAGATCCATATCACCCAAGATGATCATTAAGCTCATCAATTGACTACCAATTCTGGGTACCCATACAGAACCTGCATCACACTTCTTCTTTAATCACACCATTAAGAGAATGGTCTTATCTATCCACTTGGAGCAAACATCTTGTCATGATTCTCTTCCTCTTTCTAAGGGAATCTTCTAGCCATGAGCCTTCTATATTTTGTTTGATTTGTAAATCTTCTTGTTGAACATCCATCACTTGTTCAGTGTTCATCATTCTTCATGATCTTTCCTACAAATCAAAGTTAAGTACATGATTAGTAATACTTCATAATCATGAAATCATGTTGACATGATAACCTATTATGCATACAGATATCATTTACATAGTTATGCAACTATCTTGACCAATACTTTGGCACAACACTTTTTCATATCCTGTATGCATACAGTGGCTATCTAGATGCCTTCCATCTCTACCAGAGCATACTATCGAGAGTGTGCACAGCTCTCAGCATGTCAGCAAAGAGGTTTCATTCTAGACAAGCAACAATGGAATGTTTGTCCAACTTACCAATCATATGCATATTAGTAGTATACTGTTCAATGCTCTATGAATGTTTACACTCAGCATGATATATTCTAGGAATACAAATATGCATACAAGCAATATCATTTACTATTTCAAATAACAACTCAAATACTTATCTTTTATGTTTGTGTGGTTGCCTCCCGCTTGATCTTCTATATGTCTTTTGAACTTCTATTCATTCTGTACCACTGTGCATGCTCAAGTGTGCACTAGTGTCATCCTCATGATCTCATACACAAACATACATTCATTAGTATATTCTCAAAACATTCTAATTCTAAATAATCTTGAATATGTATAGTCATGATCATTAGTATTCAGGGTTTCAAGGAAGTCTTCTTTTACTCATGCATATTCTTGATTGATCATAGTACTCTTCTGGTTAATTAAATCATCAAGATAAGAGACATGATATGCATAAGCCATTGATTACTAACTTTATGAATAAGCATAACCAATCATACCAAGTATACTTATATAAGGGATCCTAACACAAGGTAGGATTCTAACTTGACATAGGAAAACATACCTAGATTAGTATACCTGCTTAGTTATGTACAACATACCTAAACAATCTCTTCAATGATTTAGAGATCCTGAGCTTAGAACCTGCATGTCTCATAGGTTAAGCATAATATAACAAAGTCATACATACCTCGTAAGTAGAACAAAGATTATGGATGATTCTTTGTCTTCATGTTGTCATGGTCATGGAACTTGATTTGTCTTTTGTGATGTACCTGTATCTTGTTAGCAGACAACATCAACCTCACACAACACCATAATGCATTAGTACAATCATATAGCCCTGATAAATGAATGTCTTCGATCATTCACATGCATTCATACTGTTACTAGGGTGATAAGACAATTCTAACATTAATCAAGATTGTACTAATAAATAATATGAAGACAAACACATCATGAACTTAATCAAGAATCAGATTTCAAAACATACCTGAACCTCCTTAAGTCATACCTATCGAGACTTCTTGTAGTCTTCTTATGTAAAGCCTTAGCCTCAACTCCCCCTGAAACTTGATCTCGAGCTTGATTAGGGTTTGCTAGATAAACCCTAAAAATTCAATCTTTGACTTTCACACTTCTGAATGGATGGAAGGATGTGTCTTGCTAGCATACTTCAATTTTGAAATCTCCAAAATTTGACCCCTCAAAATTTCCTTCGAAACTTCTGGATCTTCTGGACAGGAACCCAAACTAGGGTTTGATGAAGCCCACCCTTCTGTCCAATCAAAAGGTTTGATCCAAGGCTCTAAACTCTTATTTTTCTGAGGAGCTTCCAGCCGTGGATTCCGATTCCAAAAATTCTAACTTTCTCCGAAACCCTAAATTCCGGAAGCCATGAATGAAGGTGCTCCAAAAATAAATCTGTTTTGATAGAAATATGTACCTAATTGTTTCTATTGTAACTCCGAACTTTTCGTTCCACAGGGTCTGAAAAAATTTTATGTGGTATCCTGACCTGTCATCTTTCCATCCCGACAGGTCTGACCTCAATTGGATTTTCTGAGAGAGAGTTATGCCAAGTGTCGCAACGTGACCTGTTTATGGGATAAAATAGGAGAGCGAAATTGTACGGCGTGCCACGTGTCACTGATTCAACTTCGGCCTCTAAAAACGTTTCCTGAGATAGTACCATCTGTGTAATACCTGTCACGTTTTATGAAATTTCATTTGGAGCTTCCTAGCCCAAGTTATGCCAAGTGTCGCAACGTGACCTGTTTATGGGATAAAACAGGAGAGCGAACTTGTACGGCATTCCACGTGTCACTGGTTGAACTTCAGCCTCTAAAAAATGTTTCCTGAGATATTGCAGTCTGTGTACTACCTTTCACTTTTTACGAAATTTCATTTGGAGCTTCCTAGCCCAAGTTATGACCTTTTTGCCTAAGTCACCTGATTTTTACTGAGATCTGGAAGAGGCAGAAACCCTAACTTGTACTGATCATAACTTACAAAGTACAACGAAGCTGAGGGTTCCCTTTGGACACAAGATACCTGGCGATGTTATCTACGACCTGTAAAGGTTTTAGATCCTGAAACTTAGTCAAAATGGATTTATGGCGAAAGTTCCACGATGACTGGTTTTTGCTATATAAAACCCTAACCTTCAAATTGTCGCAAGAGAAGCAAGTGTCGTAAGTGCCATACATTGCCTTCCTTCAGGTTAGCTCTAATACCATGTTAAGATTTAATATGATAAGATAGAAAATAGCAGCATTGCATTCCATTTCACAATAATAGTATATACAGGATCACTGAAGAAACAACAATCACAGCATAAACACAAGAGACCCAGTAAAGCTTCCTCAATATAGATGACTAGCAATATACAAAGATACAAACCAAAGACATTATCTCCTCCTCCACCATAGCAGACCTCTCCTCCACAAGTGCGCTACTCTCAAGTGAGTGAGTGTGTGTGTAAAATGAGGAATACACCTCCTCTATTTCTACACTACTCCGACTTGTCTTTTACACAAAACATGTAGGCTCGTATTTAACCAATGGGTTAAATACCCCACTACAACTGACTGGGACGACCCCTCTAGGGTGGTCTAATAACCCTTTGACCCACATAACACACATAGGGCCGACCCCCCACTAGGGAAGTCTAATAACCCAAGTTACCACATTCCGACGAAGGAATAAACATCTCCGGATATACAATAAGATCTTCACGGAGGAATGAAACATCTCCGGAATAATAAAGTACAAATATAATATTCTTTGAAGTTACAATATCTCAACATGGACAAAGGTTTCAAGAAAGGTATTGTTGACAATAATTTGTACATCAAGGTTGAAGGTGTTGATTTATTAGTTGTTTTGGTCTATGTGGATGACATTATTTTTTGATGTAGTAATGATTGTTATGTTCAGTGGTTTGCTAATGCCATGCAATATGAGTTTGAGATGTCAATGATAAGAGAGTTGTCATTCTTTCTTGGTCTTCAAATCAAACAGAGTTCTGAAGTTTTATTTCTCTCCCAAGAGAGGTACTTGAAGGAGATGTTGAAGAGATTTCATATGGAAGATTCTTCACCTGTCAACACACCCATGGTTGTTGGATGCAAGCTCAGCAAGGATGATGTATCACCAGATGTTGATCAAAGAACATATCGGTCAATGGTAGGTATCCTGTTGTACATCACAGCATCTCGTCCTGATATAATGCAAGTTGTTGGTATGGTAGGTAGATTTCAGTCTGCTCCTAAGCAAAGCCATTTAGTAGCTGTTAAGAGGATATTCAAATATTTGAAAGGCACAGTGACTTATGGTCTCTGGTATCCTGGAAATCAGAACTTTCAGTTAACAGCATATTCATATGCTGACTGGGAAAACGGTTTGGATGAAAGAAAGAGCACAAGTGGAGGTGCATTCTTCTTAGGTGATTCACTAGTAGCATGGCTAAGTAAGAAGCAAGGCTCTATAGCTTTGTCTACCACAGAAGCTGAATACATTGTTGTAGCCACATGTTGTACACATGTTCTATGGATGATTCAAACTCTTGCAGATCTAAAAGTAACATATGCTAAATCTATTCCTATTCATTGTGATAACACAAGTGCCATTAGCGTCTCCAAGAACCCTGTTCTTCATTCCAATACCAAACACATTCTAATCAAGTATCATTTTTTAAGGGAGCAAGTTACAAACAAAGTTGTCCAATTACATTTCATTCCTTCTAAAGAACAGATTATTGATATCTTTACTAAACCCTTATCCAAAATCCAGTTTGAATATCTACGCTAGAAGTTGGGTGTCATATCTTATTCCAACTAACTTGTTCACTTTGGCAGGGGGAGTTTGTGCTTGGTATCAGAGCACAAACTAATGTAATTTTGAGATGGTTCCAGAATGTTTTCTTTGTTGGTTTCTGAGTTCATCTTGATAGGGGGAGATGTATTGTCATGTTTTCTTTGACATTGATGTCAAAGGGGGAGAAGTTCAAGTAGTTGCAGATGACAAGCAATCAGTGATTTCACTTGCAGCATCATAAATTTTAGGTTTCCATCAATGCCAAAGGGGGAGATTGTCGGCACTATGATTCAGTTGTCATTGATGGTTGGAAAGCAGACAAGGAGGGTGACTCAGACCATACCAACTTCAGTTTACTAAAGTTGCGACTGAGTTTGAAATACAAGAAAAGAATGTTATTAGACAAGCTGCAACTCAAACAGCTACGACTCAGACAAGCTGTGACTCAGACGGCTGCAACTCAAACAGCTACGACTTAGACAAGCTGTGACTCAGACGGCTGCAACTCAGACGGCTGCGACTCAAATGGCTGAGACTTTGACAGTCGTGACTCAGATGGCTGCAACTCAGACGGTCGTGACTTAGACGGATGAGACTCAAACGGCCGTGACTCAGACAGCCGCAACTTAGATGGCTGAGACTCAAATGGTAGTGACTCAGACAGCTGCGAATCAGACAAGATGTGACTCACAAACATTTATTTATTTATTTATTAGTCAGTTACAGCGTGTAAATTCTGGAAGTCAAAGAGACAGTTCAATTTTCGAATTGGGAGTTAAAGAGACAGTTTCAGTTTTAGAATTGGAATATCTGGAAGTTAAGGAGACCGAGGCATATAAATTTAGCATCTATAAAAAAACAATTGATGAGAACAAAATCAGAGTGAGAATTGAGAGGATGAAGAGGAGTGGTTATTGATGAGGCTATGATTCGAAGATAACAATTAAGAACAAAAATGTATGGCTCGATTTAATGAAGAACGGAATGCCCAAAAACTCAAGTTGTAGCAGCACAGAACAAAAATGAAAAGGGTATGTACTGATATATCTGAACTAGTGTGATATAATTGACTGAAAAATTCTTAAAAATTCAGAAGAAAAATGTGTGGCTCGATTTAATGAAAAACAGAATGCCTAGAAACCCAAGTTGTAGCAGCACAGAACAAAAATGAAAAGAGTATGTACTGATATATTTGAACCAGTATGATATAATCGACTGAACAATTCTTACATAGGGTGGAAGGGAGGTGCTAGGGAGGATTGATTTCCTCTGTATATCAGGTTGATGCCTGAATATTGGGAGTGGGTGCTTCCCTCTAGTGGGTGCTAGAAAAACATGAGAGTTGGTGCTCTCAACAAGTTGCACCTTGTTAAACAGAGGCTGTAGCCTCATCTTGAGTTGGTGCTCAAAGATAATTGATGTACAGGAGTTAAAGACTGCTTATCATTCTAAGAAGAAGAGGTTTTTTCCCTTTATGGGTTTCCTCATGAATATATGTATCTGTGTACATCATATGTGTGAATGATGATTACTAGTTGTTTGCTTATCTCATTCGTTATCTTGACAATCATTTTGTGAATGCTACTAAAATTTTAAAAGAAAAGATAAATTGATTATTGTTGTTATAATTACAACTGATTCACGCCCCCCCTCTCACTTGTAACATGTATGAGGACTTGTTCTTCTTGAGTTTGAAAAGATTCAAAAGGATCCTAAGGCACTTGTTTTCATTCTTTAATAATAATCAAGGTCTCGTCACCCATCCATGTTTTATAAAATGTTTTATGGTGTCCACATCCAATTCAAATGCCAAAGACCCCCAAAAGAGGAGTGGTACCATGTTGTTTTTCATGGATCTTAATTATAATATTTTTTCTATGGGGCATGAGGGCCTATTTACCTCCCTTGACATTGTTTATACCTTGGGAACTATTCCTTATTCTTAAGACCTAAATTCACTCTTCCCATATATCTATAGCAAGATAAAGATATTTTATATTGATCTCATGTGGTCACGTTGCTTGAGCATGCAAAGTTATGTTTAGGGCTTAAGGTTCTTGTTTACCTCCATTGAAAATGGTCAAGGGCCTGTGGTTATTCTTTCCATAACATGACCGTGATTCATGAAGTATTCACTGAAATGAAACTATTCCATAGCGCCTTCGGTCATGGTATATTAAAGAATACCTCTAATTTCACATATATTGATAAATACCTACCAAAATCCTTTTTTTGAGCCCCTCTCCCAATACATATTCCAATTTAAAAAACCTATGAGATATTCCCTGTTTTTATTAGCTACCACATTTTATACCCCCCATTACCTATAAACACCCCATACCCTACTCAATGCCCCCCAATACCTACAACATATTGACCTTATTTTTCACAATTTGAAAACCCCCTTTATGAATGAATATGATAAGATATTGGTCAACAAGGTGAATTGCATGTGTCGTGATTAAGGCTTCAAGACACATCTTTAATGGAAAAAACATATTAATGTCACCCATATGCAAATCTTGTATCCTCCTATGTTATTGTGGCAAGCTCTAATGGTCACAAATGGCAGAGAAATTCTCAATGAAATGACCAGCTGTACTTCATTCTAAAATTCAAAAATACCAAAAACTGAATTGGCATAAAACATCCGATGATTTGAATTTTAGACATCCTCAAACTTTGGAACTTAACGAATCCTTGTTGATTCTCAGTCATTCCTTCCTACCGACATTACCTCAAATTTTAGAGACACCACCCCTATAGTTGAAGGCCATCATCATGCAAATTTCAGAGAGACTACTCCTATAGTTGAAGGCCATCGACATGCCTAACAATTTGAAATGCAGACATCCCCAAACTTCGGGACTTAACGAATCCTTGTTGGTTCTCAGTCATTCCTGCTGACAATGCTTCAATAGATGAAAAATAATACCAAAGTCGTGACTAGCCAAATTTAGAAAAAGATGAAGTGTTTGTAATTCGTGATAGTATGTGAGTAGGTTTTCAAAAGTTGTGGACAACCGTGATGCTCTAATGGGTAACCCGACGTTTAGTCGATATCCATCTTTTTGTCATCAATGGAAGCTTGTGCGGAGAAAGGATGATGTGAACGTAGATAAGATGGCTTTGTTGGAACGGGGAAATTTGATGACATGCTTAAGTAAGTTGATGGTTTGAACTTGGTATGTTGTCACCCGTAAGAAGATTCAAGGCACTGTGAAATAAATGTGGAAATCAGAATTTGGGATCATATATGCAGTGTGTTGTTTTCCAGTATCATTGCTTATGAGGATGTTATACATTGGACAAGTAGATCCATACATAGATTTGTATGCATACAATGTACATTCTGCATTGCCTTTGTTTGTTGCACGAAACACCCATTAACTCTTCCTTAGCTCTTCTTACTAGGTTCCAAAGCCTAAGAATAAATTTCATTTTAATACCCAAAACCCAAATACTGTAGGTAGCTTCTGAATAATTTGCATCATGAGACCAATGACACGTGAATGGCATCCCATGCCAATTCCCAAGGTTGACATCATCTACTTTAAACTAATAAGAAATAAGAAAAATATAATTTCCATAAATAAAATTAATTCGTGTAATATTCAACTTAGGATTTGGAAAATTAACCTATTGTACCTCAATATTAATAGACCTACGTGGATGCTATATGTATATGTCCCCATATGGAAATAAAAAATACAAAACAAATAAACATTACCAATAAAAAAAACAATTAAAAATGGCAAAATTTTGATAAGTGCGGTGGTTATTTATATAAATTCAAAGCACATGGATAAGTGAACAATAACATGGTAACTTAGATGGCCAAAGTTCATGGCACTCACTTCTTGTACAATATCATTTAGGCCCTATGACACTTTGGTTATAATTCAATTTTCAATTGGTATCTAAGAGAAATATAATGTTAATGAAAAAGGTTAAACTTTGTTATAATTTAATTTTTTTCATTGGTAAATTTTTTTGGTTTGCTAGTTTGTATGGGGCTTGGGTCACATCGATTTTTAAAATGGTTAGATTGTGTAGATTCAAAATTATTCTTCTCAAATAAAAAAATATCACTTTCTATTCATGTTATTTTGAGCCACTCAAAAGGATTTATGATTGCCTTATACTTTGAACTTCTTTATTTTATTGTAAAAAGTATTTGTCCCATTAAAACTATTCAAAATTTATATTCAATTCTATTTTTTTTCCAAGAAAAGTCTACAATTTTAGGTATGCATGATACAAAAGAGTAAGTGCATGTGCTAAAGACACTTACATTTACAAGAGTACAGAGTTAAAGTGCACTTCTACGTACAATTTACCTCTTTACAAGTGGTTTTAGGAAAAATTACTATAACTTGTATTTATGGAAAAATTGTTGTTCTTATCCTATGTGTATCAAAAGCTGTGGACAGCCATGGTAAGTTGATGGGAAAGCCAACGTTTAGTCGGTATCCATCTTTCTGTCATCAATGGAGGCATGTGCAGAGGAAGGATGATGCAAAAGCATGTCATCAATGGCGACATTTGCGAAGGAAGGATGATGTGAAAGCATAGAAGATGGTTTCACTGGAATGGGGAACTTTGAAGATCTGCTTAAGTAAGTTGATGGTTCGAGCTTGGACGTATGCCGTCACCCGTTAGGAGATTCAATTCACTGCCAAATAAACTTGGTAATCGGGTTTCTGGATCGTATCTACACTGTATTGTTCGTCGGTATCATTGCTTATGAGGATGTTGTACATTGGATAAATAGATCCATACATAGATTTGTATGCATATACTGTGTAGTCTTTATTGCCTTTGTATGTTGCACGGAACACCCATTAACTCTTCCTTAGTTTTGTTTCTTTTGCTGGGCTCCAAAGCCCGATAATAAATTTCATTTTAATATCCAAAACCCAAATATTATTGGTAAATTTGCACCATAAAATGAATGACTTGCTAATAGCATCCAGACCAATTCCCAAAGTTGACATCATTTATTGTAAACCAATAAAAAATAATAATAATAATTTATAAATAAAAATAATATGCACAATATCCAACTTAGGATTCGGAAAAATTAACTTATTGTACCTCAAAATTAATAGATCTGAATGGATGCTGTAAATTCAATGCACATGGATAAGTGAACAATAACATGGTAACTTAGATGGCCAAAGTTTACATCAATTACTTAGTCAATATTATTTAGACTCTATCACACTTTGCTTATAAGTCAATTTTCAATTTGATTGAAAAAGATTGAAATTTGTTATAATCTCTTATTGATAAAAAAATTTGGTTTGTTAGTTTGTATGGGCTTTGGTCTTATTAATTCTTAAAATAGTCAAATTTTGTAATTCTTATCAAATCAAAAATATCGCTTTGGTTATAAGTTAATTTTCAATTTGATTGAAAAAGATTGAACTTTGTTATAATTTCTTTTTCTTATTGATAATTTTTTTGATTTGTTAGTTTGTATGGGCCTGGGTCACATCAATTCTTAAAATAATTAAATTTTGTAATTCTTATCAAATCAAAAATATCACTTTTTTGAGCCACTAAAAAAGAGCTATAATTGCGCTAGAAAATTAGGAAAATAATGAAGAGAATTTGTTTTACTTTAAACTTTTTGTTTTACTTTAAACTTTTTTACTTTATTAATCGTGGTCAAAGGAGGAAATATAATAATCAGTTGATTATAAATAAACAAATTCAACTTTTATATTAATATTAAAAAAAAAAAAATTTCAAAATTTTGTAATATTTAAATATTAAATATAAATTATTTTATAGAATATTTGAAATTTATTCATTCTATTATGTAATTGGTTGGTTGAACACTTTTTTTATTAATGTAAAAATCAAATTACAATACAGATTAATACTATACTGTTGGCCGCAGTATATTCCAGTTCCCACATTTATATTCTGGTGAAAACTTCACGTGAGTGCCAAGCAACCACTAGTCCGTAGGTTTATCATCGGTGAGCCAATGAATAATAAAGGTGAGTTAAAATTGTGTCTTGTGGTGAGTAAGATACATCCATACACACTGATATAACATGGACAGAATTATAGGGGTTGATCCTACTGTGTCTACTTGAACAACATACAGAAGAGGTAAAACACCATTAGTTTTATAAAAGAATCCCTGCAACAAAAATAAGGAGCCATTATTATTACTCTCTAGGGGTGGTACAACGTGCACCTCAGGAGTGACAGCGGTCTGAGTCTATCGCAATAAAATCATATAAAAACATGAATCTCTTTGTACAAAAATAAGGAGCCATTATTACTACTCTCTACGGGTGGTACAACGTGCACCTCAGGAGTGACAGCGGTCTGAGCCTATCGCAATAAAATCATATAAAAACATGAATCTCCTTGTTTTGTTTACATTGACGTTTGTGAGTTTGAGTTGGGTAACTTTTAAATGATTATTGTTGAGTATAATGAACGTTGGGCTTAAAGGTGGTTTTATATTTAGTTGTTTGTTATTTTATTAACATGAAAATGATTAAGTGTAAAAAAGAGGATAAATAATTGATCACATAAAATTATTTCTTATAATAATAATATTTCATAACATATAGAATTAATAATAAGTTATTTAATATTTATTTTTTTTAAATAGAATTTAAATACTAAATTATAATATCTAAAAAAAATTCTTGATTAATGAAATTGGGTAAAATTATAACATCATTTTATTCTATAACTCTTTAAATAATTTGCTACTACTACATAAAAAAAATTATAAGTAATAATATCTTATAAACAATTTTGTTTCTAAAAAATATTAATAATAAATTTAACGTTTTATTTATCAATAAGAAAAATCATAAATATAATCCTAAAGTAGCTTTGAAGTATTTATTCCACTAAAATTATTCAAAATTTATAATCAATTTTATTCTTTTATTTTTCTAAGAAAAATCACAAAAGAGTAATTGTATGTGCTAAAGACACTTACACTTACAAGAGTACAAAGGTAAAGTGCACTTGTAAGTGCAATTTATCTCAGATTCTACAAGTGTTTTTTAAATTTGTATAACTAAAAAAAATGAGTGTTTTAGTTTATGCACTATAAATCACTAGGTTCATCTCTCTCAAGCTCAAACCAAAGCAACCAACTCATCCAACATGTCGAGGAAAAGAGACAATCCCACCTATTTTTTTGTTAATTCACAATAGAACACATTATAAAAGTACACATGCATTTTAGTTACAAAATTATAGTTATAAAAGTGTGCATGTTATTAAAGCATGTGTGCATTATTTTTACATAAAATAATGAACATGTAGAACTCCCTCACCCTTGCATGTTTCAAAACAAAAGATTTAACATTAAAACCTTTTTTTAATTGCATATAACTTAGTTTCCTTTCCTAGCCATAGTGAAGACTTCTAGACCCACCCCCTTTGTGTAAAACCACCTAAGGGTGCCTAGGATATCACTCGGAGGTGAATGAGCCCACACAGGGAATGTTTCATGGTTGGAGACCTTGTTCACAATGCTTGAAGCTCTAAAGATTCATTTTCCTATGTAAGGCCCTTATTTTCTTTTTTTAGTGTTGTCTAGGGCCTTAGACTTGTCATTGTTGCTCAAAAAGAATTAATGAAGGCCATATCTCACTTGGAGTCCAAAGTTCCCATAGAAATGTCTTATTTGGTGTTTCAATGAAACATTTATGATTGTTAAAATCCTAAGCCTCTTGGTGTAATTCCATAACCATTGCTAAGACACAAAGACCCAGCAATCTTGTTGAAAACACCATAGTGTCCCTTGGTAAACCTCTCATAGTCGGAATATTCCCAAAAGAGCGATGGTTTGTCGGTTGTAGGCGTTATTCATAGGGATTGAGTCTGAGAAGCTTCATTTAGGGTACAAGGCCCTTGTTGTCATCCTCTAACCTTTATTAAACTTTAAGACCCATGGTTCACAATTACCTAGTCATGGTGCCCATATCCCACTTTGAGGTGATCGACACCATACAAAGGTAATGTGTGGTGGTTTAGGGACTCGTCTATGGCACTTAAACCTGAGAAGTAAGGTTTAGGTTTGAAGGATTTTTTTTCACTCCTTTGATAATGTGTAAGGACTTGAGATCCATCCATGATGCCCAAGACTTAGTAATGGTATCCATATTCAACTAAGATGCCAACAACTCAATAGAGAGGGATTTTGTCATGTATTATGTGTTTTTGATGGTTCTTGATCCCAAGAAGGATGAATTAGGGAATAAAGCCATTATTTCCCTCTTTACCCTGGTTATGCCTTGACACCCATTTCCAATGCACGAGAAATGCTCATGGCATCTATATCCCACCTAGAGACCAAATACCCCTACAAAGTCCCCATGTTTAAGGACTTGTTCTTCTTGGTTCGAGAAGATTCAAAACGATCCTAAAGAACTTGTTTGCATTCTTTAATAATAATCAAGGTCTCATGAGCCATCCATGTTTTATAAAAAAAAATATGGTGTCTACATTCAATTCAATGCCAAAGAATCTTTAAAGAGCTGTGGCACCATGTTGTTTTTCATGTATCTCAATTCTAAGAAGGTGTGTATAGAGCATGAGGGCATATTTTCCTCCATTGACATTGTTTATACCTTGAGAACCATCCCTTATTCTTAAGACGTGAATTCATGATGCCCGTATCTCTCTAGTAGGCTAAAGATATCTTATAGGGATCTCATGTGGTGGTTCAAGGATGTGGTCACATTGTTTGAGCATGACAAGCTATGATTAGGGCTTGAGGTTGTTGTTTCCCTCTCCTAACCATGGTCAAGGGCCTAAGGTTGATCTTTCCATAACATTACCATGATTCACGGGATATTAACTCAGTGAAACTATTCCATAACACCTTTGTTCATGAGATATTAAAGAATATCTATAATTTCATTAGATATTGATAAATACCTACCAAAATCCTTTTGTTGAACCCCCCTCCCAATCATATTCCAATTAAAAAACCCTATGAGATATTCCCTATTTTTACTAGATACCCCTTTTTATACCCCCCCCAATACCTATAAAACCCCCATACCCTAATCTCCACCCCCCAATACCTACAATATATTGACCTTATTTTTCACAATTTGAAAACACCCCTTTATGAATGAATGTGATAAGATATTGGTCAACACGGTGAATCCCTAGTGTCATGATTAAGGCTTCGAGACCCATGTATGATGGACAAAACATATTAATGTCATCCATATGCAAATATTAATGTCACCCATATGCAAATCTTGTATCCACTAATGTTAGTATGGCAAGCTCCAATGGTCACAGATGGCGGAGAAAATCTCAATGAAACGACCAGCGGTACACTGAATGATTCTAAAATTTGAAAATCCCAAAAAATGAATTGGCATAAAACCTATGATGATTTGAATTTTAGTCATCCTCAAACTCTAGAACTTAACGAATCCTTGCAAATCCTTGTAGATTCTCATCCATTCTTTGTTGTTGACATTGCCTCAACTATTAGAGTCGCCACTCCTATAGTTGAAGCCCATCATCATCCAAATTTCAAAGCCACTACACCTATAGATGAATCCCATTATCATGCCTAACGATTTGAAATGTAGACATCCTCAAACTTTGGGACTTAACAAATTTTTGCTGGTTCTCAGGAATTCCTGCTGACATTGCTTCAACAGATGAAAAATAATACCAAAGACATGACTAACCGGATTTCGGTAAAGATGAGGTGTTTGTAATTCGTGATAGTTGGTGAGTAGGTTTTCAAAAGCTGTGGACAATTGTGATTCTATAACGGGTAACCCAATTTTTAGTCGGTATCCATCTTTTTGTCATCAATGTTGGCATGTGCGGAGGAAGGATGATGTGAAAGTAGAGAAGACGGTTTCATTAGAACGAGTAACTTTAAAGATCCGCTTAAGTAGGTTGATGGTTTGAACTTGGTAAGTCGTCACCCATTAGAAGATTCAATTCACTGCCAAAAAAATTCAGGAATCGAGAATCAGGATTGTATCTGTAGTTTGTTGTTCGTCAGTACCATAGCTTCTTAGGAGTTTGTTCATTGGACACGTAGATCCATACAAATACGTGTATGCATACAGTGTGCATTCTTCATTGCCTTTGTCTGTTGCACGAAACACCCATTAACTCTTCCTTAGCTCCACCTCAAGGATAATTTTAGGGGAGAAATTTAGCCCATGGGCTAGTTTTCCATGTTTTTTTTCCAAAAAAGATACGCCAATTTGCATTTTTTGAAGCCCCATTTTGCCCAATTTTGATGGGGTCAACTTTTTTCACTCTAAAAATCACCAAATTATTATATAAACTATATAAAATCCTTAGAAATTGAAACAACTTTAGAAAAATATCGCCAATAGTTGACATTTTAAGAATTGGTAAGATTCGCCAAGGTTTATACACTTTTAAATAAGTATGGGCCCTTAAAATTATCCCTGCTCCACCTACTAGATTCCAAAACCCAAAAATAAATTTAAGTTTAATACCCAAAATCCAAATATTTCTAATAGTCTCTACAAAATTTTCATCATGATATCAATGACATGCAAATGACATCCCACGCAAATTCCCAAGGCTGACATCTTTTACTTTAAACCAATGCAAAATAAGAAAAATAAAAATTTCCATAAATAAAATCAATTTGTGCAATGTTCAACTTAGGATTTGGAAAAATTAACCTATTGTACCTCAATATAATAGACATACATGGATGCTATATGTCCCCAAGAAACATAATAAATACCAAATAGAAAAACATTACCAATAAATAAACAATTAAAAAGGGAAAAATTTTGATAAGTGTAGTGGTTATTTATATAAATTCAATGCACATGGATAAGTGAAAAATAACATGGTAACTTAGATGGCCAAAGTTCAAGGCAATCACTTCGTGTACAATATTATTTAGACCCTATGACACTTTGGTTATAAGTCAATTTTCAATTGGTATCTAAGAGAAATATAATGTTGATGAAAAAGGTTAAACTTTGCTATAATATTTTTTGGTAATTTTTTTTGGTTTGTTAATTTGCACAGGGCTTAGGTCGCATCAATTCTTAAAATGGACATATTTTTTAGATTTAAAATGATGGTTGTCAAATAAAAAAATATCACATTTTTGAGCCACTCAAAACAAGTTATGATTTTCCGAGAAAATTATTAAAATAATGAAGAGAATTTGTTATACTTTGAACATCTTTACTTTATTGTAAAATGTATTTATTTAACTAAAACTATTCAAAATTTATAAACCATTCAAACACATTTGTTCACATTAAGACATAGATTTAGTATCTAAATTTGAAATAAGTTTTCTAAGAGTGGTATGATACTTTTCCTATCAAATATCACACATATGTTCAGATTAAGACATCCATTTAATATCTAAATGAAACAAATTATTCAAAGAAGTTTGTACTAGTGTAGACAATAACAATTAGTTCTTATGCACCACTATTTTTTCACATCTTTTAATGTTAATTTCATATTTGTACGTGTGCACTATATAATTAATTCTCAAGATGGCCTAGGCAATAAAATGTTACAGTAAAAAAAGACATTTTTATTTCAGAATTATATAATATAGACATAAATTGAATTATAATTATATATATATATATATATATAAGAGTTCTATAAGTGTGTATAGTTTCATCAATGATGAATAATGATGAATATGTAGAGTAAAATTGAGCTACAAACCACTAGGTTCATCTATCTCAAGCTCAAGCCAAAGCAACCAACTCATCCAACATGTAGAGGAAAAGAGACAATCCCACCTTTTTTTTTAATTCACAAGAACACATATACTATAAAAATGCACATGCATTTTAGTTGCAAAATTATAGTTATAAAAGTGTGTATGTTATTAAAGCATGTGTGCATTATTTTTATATAAAATAATAAACATATAGAAATACCTTACCCTTACATGTTTCAAAAGAAAATATTTAACATTAAAACCTTGTTTTAATGGCATATGACCTAGTTTCCATTCCTAGCCATATTCAAGACCTTTAGAGCCACCCCCTTTGTATAAAACAACCTAAAATTGCCTTGGATATCACTCAGAGATGAATGAACCCATATAGAGTGGATGTTTCATGGTTGGAGACCTTGTTCACAATGCTTGAGGATCTAAAGCTTCATTTTCCTATGTAAGGCCTAATTATTTTCCTTTTTTAGTGTTGTATAGGGCCTTAGACCTGTCATTTTTGCTAAAAACAATTAATGAAGGCCATATCTCACTTGGAGTCCAAATATCCCATAGAAAGGTATTATGTGGTGTTTCAATGAAATTTTTATGATTGTTAAACACCTAAGGATATTGATGTAATTCCATAACCATTGATAAGACCCAAAGACCCATCAATCTTGTTGAAAACATCATAGTGTACCTTGGTAAACCTCTCATAGTTGGAAGATTCTCAAATGAGTGCATGGTTTATGGGTTGTAGGTGTTATTCATAAGGATTGAGTCTGAGAGGCTTTATTTAGGGCACAAGGCCCTTGTTGTCATCCTCTATCTTTTATTAAACTTTAAGACCCTTGGTTCACAATTACCTAGTCATCGTGCCCATATCCCACTTTGAGGTGATTAATACTATACAAAGGTAATATGTCCAATGGTTTAAGGAGTCGTCTATGGAACTTGAGCATGAGAAGTAAGATTTAGTTTTGAAGGTTCTTTTTTCAGTCCCTAATAATGTGTAAGGAGCTGAGATCCATCCATGATTCGCAATACCTTGAAATGGTATCCATATTCAACAAAGATGCCAATGACTCAATAGAGAGGGATTTTGTCATGTTTTATATGTGTTTTTTATGGTTCTTGATCCCAAGAAGGTTGAATTAGGGAATAACTCCATTGTTTCCCTCTTGACCATGGTTATTCCTTGACACCCATTTCCAATGCATAAAAAATGCTTACAAAATCTATATCCCACTTAGAGAACAAAGTCCCTCTACAAACTTCCCATGTTTGAGGACTTGCTCTTCTTGAGTTCAAAAAGATCCAAAATAATCCTAAGGAACTTGTTTTCATTCTTTAATAATAATCAAGGTCTCGTGACCCATCCATGTTTTATAAAATGTTTTATGGTTTCAACATCCAATTCAAATGCTAAAGACCCCCAAAAGAGGAGTGGTACCATGTTTTTTTCATGGATCTTAATTATAAGAATGTTTGTATGGGGCATGAGCACCTATTTACCTCCATTGACATTGTTTATACCTTGATAACTATTCCTTATTCTTAAGACCTAAATTCACTCTTCCCATACCTCTATAGAAGGATAAAGATATATTATATGGATCTCATGTGGTCACGTTGCTTGAGCATGCAAAGCTATGTTTATGGCTTAAGGTTCTTGTTTCCATCCCTTGACCATGGTCAAGGTCCTATGTTTGTTCTTTCCATAACATGACCGTGATTCATGAAGTATTCACTGAAATGAAACTATTCCATAGCGCCTTCGATCATGGGATATTAAAGAATACCTCTAATCTCACGGATATTGAAAAATACCTACTAGAATCCTTTTGTTGATCCTCCCTCCCAATACATATTCCAATTTAAAAAACCTATGAGATATTCTCTATTTTTATTAGGTACCCCTTTTTATACCCCCGAATACCTGTAAACACCCCATACCCTACTCACTGACCCCCGGTACCTACAACATATTGACCTTATTTTTCACAATTTGAAAACCCCCATTTATGAATGAATATGATAAGATATTGGTCAACAAGGTGAAGTGCATGTGTCGGTATTAAGGCTTCAAGACACATCTATGATGGACAAAACATATTAATGTCACCCATATGCGAATCTTGTATCCGCCTATGTATTGTGGCAAGCTCTAATGGTCACAGATGGCAGATAAATTCTCAATGAAATGACCAGCTGTATTTCATTCTAAAATTCAAAAATCCCAAAAACTGAATTGGCATAAAACATCTGATGATTTGAATTTTAGACATCCTCAAACTTTGGAACTTAATGAATCCTTGTGGATCCTTATTGATTCTCACGCATTCCTTCCTACCTACATTGCCTCAAATTTTAGAGCCACCACTCCTATAGTTGAAGGCCATCATCATGCAACTTTCAGAGCCACTACCCCTATAGTTGAAGGCCATCAACTCGCCTAATGATTTGAAATGCAGACATCCCCAAACTTCGGGACTTAACGAATCCTTGATTGGTTCTCAGTCATTCCTGATGATAATGCTTCAATAGATGAAAAATAATATCAAAGACGTGACTGGATAGATTTTGAAAAATATGAGGTGTTTGTAATTCGTGATAGTGTGTGAGTAGGTTTTCAAAAGATTTGGAAAACCGTGATGCTTTAAGGGGTAACCCGATGTTTAGTCGGTATACATCTTTTTGTCATCAATGACAGCATGTGCAGAGAAAGGATGATGTGAATGCAAAAAAGATGGCTTCGTTGGAACGGGGAAATTTTACGATCTGCTTAAGTAAGTTGATGGGTTGAACTTGGTATGTTGTCACCCGTAAGGAGATTCAATTCACTGTGAAATAAACATGGGAATCGGAATTTGGGATAGTATCTGCAGTGTGTTGTTTTCCAATATCATTGCTTCTAAGGATGTTGTACATTGGACAAGTAGATCCATACATAGATTTGTATGCATATAATGTGAATTCTTCATTGCTATTGTCTGTTGCTCGAAACACCCATTAACTCTCCCTTATTAACTCTTCCTTAGCTTCGCCTACTAGGTTCCAAGTCCCAAGAATAAATTTCATTTTAATACCCAAAACCCAACTATTGTTGGTAGTCTCTGTAGAATTTGCATCATGAGACCAATGACGTGCGAATGGTATCACACACCAATTCCCAAGGCTAACATTATCTGCTTTAAACTAATAAGAAATAAGAAAAATAAAGTTTTCATAAATAAAATTAATCTGTGTAATATTCAACTTAGGATTTGGAAAACTAACCTATTGTACCTCAAGATTAATAGACCTGCATGGATGCTATATGTCCCCAAATGGAAATAATAAATTGAAAACAAAAAAACATTACCAATAAAAAAACAATTAAAAATAGCAAAATTTTGATAAGTGCGATGACTATTTATATAAATTCAATGCACATGGATAAGTGAAAAATAACATGGTAAATTAGATGGCCAAAGTTCATGGCACTCACTTCTTGTACAATATTATTTAGACCCTATGACACTTTTGTTATAAGTCAATTTTCAATTGATATCTAAGAGAAATATGATGTTGATGAAAAAGGTTAAACTTGGTTATAATATAATTTTTTTCATTAGTAAATTTTGTTTGTTTGTATGGGGCTTGGGTCATGGTTGGTTAGATTATGTAGATTCAAAATTATTCTTCTAATATAAAAATAACAATATTACTTTCTCTTTATGTTATTTTGAGCCACTTAAAAGGAGCTATGATTTCCCTAGAAAATTAGTAAAATAAAAAAGAGAATTTGCTATACTTTGAAATTCTTTATTTTCTTGTAAAAAGTATTTATCCCACTAAAACTATTAAAAATTTATATTCAATTATATATTTTCCAAGAGAAGTCTTTGCACAATACAAAAGAGTAAGTGCATGTGCTAAAGACACTTACATTTACAAGAGTATATATGTAAAGTGCACTTATAAGTGCAATTTACCTTTCTACAAGTATTTTCAGGAAAAATTACTATAACTTGTATTTATGGAAAATTTATATGGATAATTTTAAGGATCCATACTTATTTAAAAGTGTCTAAACCTCGGTGAATCTTACCAATTCTTAAAATGTCAACTATAAAATATTTAGTGATATTTTTATAAAAATATTTCAATTTCTAAGGATTTTATATAGTTTATATAATAATTTGGCTATTTTTAGAGGGAAAATATTCAACCCCATCCAAATTGGGCGAAACATGGCTTCAAAAATGCAAATTGGCGAAAAAAAATTTGGAAAAATAGCCCATGAGCTAAATTTCGCACCTAAAATTATCCTTGTGTATAACTAAAAAAATCAGTTTTTCTAAGAGTGGTATGATACTTTTCCTCTAAAAAATATAACACATATGTTTACATTAAGACATCGATTTAGTACCTAAAGTTGAAATAATGTTTTCTAAGAGTGGTATGATACTTTGTCTCTTAAATATCACGTATATGTTCACATTAAGGAAACCATTTAAAATCTGAATGAAATAAATTATTCAAAGAGGTTTTTACAAGTGTAGACAGTAATAGTTAGTTCTTATGCACCACCATTTTTTCATATCTTTTAATGCCAATTTTATATTTGTACTTGTGCATCATACAATTAATTGATGGTCTAGGCAATAAAAAGTTACAATAAAAAAATACCTTTGTATTTTAGACAGGGTAATTTTTAGGGGCGAAATTTCGCCAATTAGATATTTTTGGTGCTTTTTTTCAAAAAATAAATTCGCTATGTGGTCATTGTTAGTCTCTAATATCGCCTATATTTACATAAAATATGTTTCTTTATCCTTATATTCGCCAAAAATTACAATTTTTAGTAGTAAATTGTATGTTTCATATTTATTATTCGCCTACCCATCTATATACATGTTTTTTACAATCCAAAATAATCGCCTAGAATACTACACTTAAGTATACTATTAGAATACTTAAAAAATACCCTGATTTTAGAATTATATAACATGCACACCTAAAATTGAATTATATATATATGTGTGTGTGTGTGTGTGTGTGTGTGTGTGTGTGTGTGTGTAGTTTAATCAATGATAAATATGTGGAGTTAATTGAAGATAATGATATCTAGCTGGAAAATTGAGTGCTTTTGCTTACGCACTATGAACCACTAGGTTCACCTATCTCAAGCTCAAACAAAAGCAACCAACTCATCCAACATGTAGACGAGAGGAGACAATCCCACCTTTTTTTTAAATTCACAAGAACACACATATTATAAAAGGGCATGTGCATTTTAGTTACAAAATTATAGTTATAAAAGTGTGCATGTTATTAATGCACGTGTGCACTATTTACATAAAATAATAAACATGTAGAACTCCTCCACCCTTACATGTTTCAAAAGAAAATATTTAACATTAAAACATTGTTTTAATGGCATATGACCTAGTTTTTGTTTCTAGCCATAGTGAATACCTCTAGACCCATCCCCTTTGTGTAAAACCACCTAAGGGTGCCTAGGATATGACTCAAAGGTGAAAGAACCCATACAGAGGGGATGTTTCATGGTTGGAGACCTTGTTCACAATTATTAAGGCTCTAAAGATTCATTTTTCTATGTAAAGCCCTTATTTTATTTGTTTAGTATTGTCTAGGGCCATCTTAGACCCTTCATTGTTGCTCAAAAAGAATTAATGAAGGACATATCTCAATTGGAGTCCAAAGATCCCATAGAAGGTCTTAATGTGGTGTTTCAATGAAACTTATATGATTGTTAAACTCCTAAGTCTCTTGGTGTAGTTCCATAACCATTGCTAAGACCCAAAAACCCATCAATCTTGTTGAAAACATCACAGTGTCCCTTGGTAAACCTCTCATAGTTGGATGATTCCCAAAAGAGTGCATAGTTTTGTTAGGATATTTAAACACTTAGGAGTTAGTTAAGATCAACTTGTTATAATATATTTGTTAGGAAAAGTGCGCTTCTTTAGTATATGCATTAGTATGCATTTGTAAATATCTAATATGACGGTCATGATATGTTCTAGACATAGAGTGATCTGACGGTTCAACTTTTGTTAGATCATAACTACTTTTGATCCATGGCTTGACACCCGATTGGTCCATGATATCTATTTAAATAGCATGGAGATTCACTTGCTATTTGATTGATTATGAGAAGATCATATGTAACCTTCTTTCCTTTGCATAATAAACTGCCTCAAGTAGCTATTTGGCTGGGGACATGGAGTGTTTCCCTTTCGAGTGTGTAAACCACGTGAAAACATTGGTGTGTTGATCTGTGATCGGTTAGAGTGAGTGACTTCTCTAGGTGTTTGGTCTTTTGGAATGATCATATGTAGTCAAACATGGTATCAGATCCTTTCTAAAGAGTTCCTTCCGTTGGTGATCTAGATCTTGAACCAGTGTTGCTGAAGCTGTGAAAGGGTTTCTGGTTCTGAAATTTCTAGCATTTTTGGGCTATGAGAGGTGTTTCATTGCGTCTGGAGCGTTGTTTCCAGTGGGGAACAATTTTCATTTCATCGAAAAAGGATTTTGTTTCCCCAAGATACTTGCATTTCATCAAATCTAGAGGTATATTGTTATAGTGACATTTTTTATTTAAAATAATTTTCTCATTTTCTTTTCAGATCTAGTATTTTTTTTAGTTTTGGGTCGTTACCTTCTCTTTCTTCGTATGCTTTTTTCCTTGCACTTTGTGCAATCTCGACAAATCATAAACAAAATAAAAAGAGTTTTATTTACTGCGTATGCTCTTTGTCGTGCACTTTTTGCAACCACGGAAAATCGGAAATAATGAGAAAACATATACAGTTCAGGCAAGCTAACGAGGTCTAACCCCAAATTCGAGGCATATTATATTTTTTTTGTTTTGTTTCGATTTATGTGAAGTGATTTGCATAAAAAATGTCCTTTTCTAGTAAGCATGAAGTTCGAAACAAAAGAGAAAAAAAACCCTTCCTCCCTTTCGTATTTTACGTACCTTTTAATATTAGCTCACTTGGTTAAAAGTTGCTTTATTTAATAAGAGGTCTTGAGTTCAAGTCTTCTTGTTAGTTACTTTTCTAAAATTGCATGTAATTTCTATTTTTCAGTTAATTTATTATAAAAGTGCATCTCACTTAAATTATAAAAGTGATCCACTTAAATTCTGTTAGTTTTTTGCATGCAATATTTAAAGTAAAATTATTGTAAATGTGAAACTCCACTTATTTTACAAAAGTGGTTCACATAAAGAAACATTATTGTAAAGTTAGTTTTAAAGGTTAATCTTTGGAAGAGGGTGGATCTTTTTTTCAGTTGGGTCTATCCTTTGTCTGCCTCATATTTGTTGGGGTCACCTTGAACCATTTTTTCAATCTAGCATAACTTCCTCATCCAGAGTCAATTTTCAGTGTCATCTTTTCTAAACAGCCTGATGTTTCGAGATGTTTGCATCCAGAACATTGGTTTATGTTTTTGCGAACTTCATTATACAGTATGGACGCCCCATGTGATATTATACTTACTATTTCCAATTATTTATCATGTAAATCTCATATGGAGGATGTCCTACGAAGTAGGGGAATTTACCGAATTACCTCAAGGAAAGAAACAGACCCCACTGATGCTGATAAGAAAATAAAATGGGCCAATAAATGTGAGGAATCTTGTGGATTGATTGGAATGCCAATCTCTATTGATTTACAATTCCAAATATTTGGAATTGATAAACCAGATAAAGCTTGGGAAAAATTGGAATATGTGTTTGGTAAACACAATGAGATTTGAGGTCACCAACTAGAAAATGAGTTGATTTCCTTAAATCCAACTGATTTTCTGTGCATTCAATATTATATATGTAAGTACAAAACTCTTAGACTCTTATGTGCATAATGAAAAATTAAAAGAAAATACAAGCAATGCATTTATCATATTATTTCGAAACTAGGACCTGCATATTCTGTTTTTGTATCTACATTTTAATCTATGAAATAATCCTTGGATCCAACTAACTATAAAGAGCCTACTCTTGAATCCTTTTATGATTCTTTGATTAGAGAACATGATAAGCTCATACATTTTGGAATGATTAGCAATGCAGATACATTTGGAAAATCCTTGCTAGCACAACATAAAGATAAGTCCAAGCATCCCAAGAAGCAAAATATTCTCAATAATAAGCCAAAAAAGCGTACCAAACCCTCTCAACCAGCTTATTCTTGAAAAAATGACAAAGGAAACAAACCAAATATTAAGAGATTGAGCTTTATTGCAACTTTTGTGGGAAATATAATCATGATGAATCTAAATGTTTCAAGAAGATGGCATCCTTTGAAGTAGCATTGAAGAAGCACCACATCAGCCTTGATTCATCTTCAGAATCTTCATCTCACAGACATGCACTTTGTGCTTCTGGTTTTTCCTATAATGCATCTTCTTCTTCTACTTCGAATGAGTGGCTCATTGATTCCGGAGCTTCTTATCATATGGCTAAGGATAAATCCATATTTTCTACTATGCATGAATGTAACACCAAACAAATATTTGTTGGTGATGATAGATCTCTTAGTGTTGTAGGATATGGAACAGTTCTGGTAGATAATGGACAATTTAGTGATGTACTATGTGTTCCAAGAATTTCCTACAATTTGTTGTCATTCTATCAAATCACTCATTCTGGCGAAGGTAAAACTGTAATGTTTACATCTCACCAAGTTGAAATCAAGGATTTTAAATATCTTAAGCATGCCCTAGCCAGTAGCCATTGGAACTGTTAATGATATTACCAAGTTGTACAAGTTTAACAACTTTGGGTCATCACCTTTTCCCTCATTTGTTGTTGCTCATAGTGATGACTTGAGCAAACTTTGGCATGAGCTATTTGGTCACTTAAATTATCGCTCATTGCAACAACTATGTAAAGAAAATATGGTGACAGGTCTTCCGATGGTATCTTGCAAGGATGGTGCTTGTTCCAGTTGTGTACTCGGAAAACATCATCAAGGCAGTTTTGACAAACATGCCTCTTGGCACGCCTCGTCCCCCTTGGAGCTTGTGCATAGTGACTTGTGTTGTCCTCTTCCATCTGCTTCCATTTCTGGTTTCAAATATTTCTTAACTTTCATTGATGATTACTCTAGACGCACTTGGGTTTATTTCCTAAAACATAAGAGCGAAGTATTTAACATGTTCTTGGCTTACAAAGCCCTTGTTGAAAAACAATCTGGTCATCAAATTCTAAAGTTAAGATCTGATAATAGTGGATAATATGTTAACAACAAGTTCACTACTTTTTGCACTGAACATGGAATCCAACAACAACATATTGTTCCATATACACCACAGCAAAATGGTGTAGCTAAATGGAAGAACAGCACTTTAAAATAAATGGCTAATTGTATGCTTCAAGCTAAGGGAGTAAGTCTTCAATTTTGGGATGAAGCCATAAATTGTGCAAATTACATAGTTAATCTCGCCCCCACTAAAGCTTTACAAGATATCATAGTGAAAGAAGCATGGAGTAAAATTAAACCAGATGTAATTCACTTCCATTTGTTTGGTAGTGAAGCATGGGCTCATATTCCGGATGAAAAATGGAAAGCAGTGCAGCCTAAAAGTGAAAAGTGCATATTTGTTGGATATTATGAAAATGTAAAAGGTTATAGACTTCTTTAGCCACATTATCATGATATAATTATTAGAAGAGATGTTAAATTTGATGAAAATATCTTGTCCTGTAAGCCTAACTCATCGTTTGTGCCATCTTTGTCCTGTGAGCCTAATTCAGCGCTTGTGCCTTCTTCTACTCCCAACTTCCTTGACAACATTCCAATTCCAGTTTCTGATGATAAGAGTGAGGATGAAAATCCACCTCTGCCTGCTCATTTTCCTCCTGTTGCACCAGCACAATTGCTTCCTCGATGGTTCCGTTCAACATGTGAAGCAACTGGTGATCTTGTCGGTGATCCTAGAGATCAAAGACGAACATGTTCTCATTTCCAATGAGCCTCTTCTCTTTTGCTCAAGTTTCCGAGAATCGTGATCCAGATACTTTTGCAGAAGCTTCAGGGAATCCAAATTGGGATGCAGTTATGGATGAAGAATATTGTTCCTTAATGGAGAACGATACTTAGGATCTTATCCCTCTTCCAAAAGGAAGAAAACTTGTCAGATTTAAATGGGTTTACAGAACTAAGTATGCCTCAGATGGAAGTATTGAAAGGCATAAGGAAAGGTTAGTTTCCAAAGGTTTTTCCCAAGTTGAAGGAATTGACTACAATGAAACCTTTTCCCCTATTGCCAAAATGAACTCCATCTTCCTTGTTCTTTCCCTTGCATCCTTACATAAATGTGAGGTCAATCAAATGGATGTCAAGTCTTCATTTTTACATGGTGATTTGCAGTAGGAAATTTATATGGAACAACCTCGTGGTTATGTTCAGAATGACTCTAGCCTTGTCTGTAGCCTTAAAAAATCCTTATATGGCCTTAAGCAAGCCCCTCGAGCCTGGTATGCTAAAATGGATAGCTTTTTCCTTGACACTGGTTTTTCTAGATGTCATTTTGATCCTAATGTCTATACCAAGAAAGTAGGAAACAATCCCATCATCCTTGTTCTTTATGTTGATGATTTTATTATTACTGGTAGAGAGCCTAAGATTTTAACCCATGTGAAATCCAGTCTTAAGCAAAATTTTGAAATGGCAGACTTAAGACATTTGCATTATTTTCTTGGACTCCAAGTCTTGCAAACCAAAGATGGAATATTTATTTCTCAGTCTAAGTATGTTTGTGACCTTCTTCGTCACTTTCACATGGAATATTGTAAACAAACTCCCTCTCCCTTCCAGTCTAGAGTCAAACTTTATGCCACTTGCACTTCACCCGAAGTCGATGCTACCCTATATCATCAGCATGTTGGTAGTCTCTTATACTTTACTCATACCCATCCTGATGTTTCCTTTTTCGTTGGTCGTGTTTCCCGCTATATGAAAACGCCCCATGAAATTCATTGGAAAGCATAAAAAAGAATACTTTGATATATTCAGGGTACAATTCAGTTTTGGATTCATTACATTCTAGGGGGGACTCCTTTGTTGGTTGGTTTCACTTATTCATATTGGGCCGACAATCATGATGATCGTAATTCTACTACAGGTTATGTTTTCAATCTGGTTTCTGGACCTATCACTTGGGCTTGTAAGAAACAACAAACTCTTTATCTCTTTTCCGCAGAAGTAGAGTATCATGCAACAGTTAATGCCAGTTAAGAATATTTATGGCTTTGACAGATCCTTTCAGAGTTTGGATTCTAGCAGCAGAATCCGACTCCACTTTGGTGTGACAATCAAAGTTCCATCAAGCTCGCCAAAGATCCAGTTCAACATCAATGTATTAAACACATTGAGCTACATATTCACTTCATAAGAAAGCTTGTCCATGATCATGTTCTTGAAGTGCTCTTTTTCCCTCCAGATGATCAAGTTGCAGACATCTTCACCAAATCTCTTACAAAAGCGAAGTTTTCTAAACTTCAATTTATGTTAGGAGTTCATGAAATTTTCATTAAGGGGGGACAGGATATATTGCCTCCTTCCTTCTCCTAATAGTGTAACTTTTGTAAATCCTTCAATCCTATTCCAATTTGTTCTTAAGGGGGGATGTTAGGATATTTAGACACTTATGAGTTAGTTAAGATCAACTTGTTATAATATATCCATTAGGAAAAGTGTGTTTATTTAGTATGCATTTGTAAATATATAATTTGATGGTCACGATATGTTCTAGACACAGAGTGATCCGACGGTTCAACTTCTCTTATGTCATAACTACCTTTGATATGTGGCTTAACACCTGATTGGTCCATGATATCTATTTAAAGAGCATGGAGGGTCACTTTCTAGTTGATCGATTATGAGAAGATAATATGTAAGTTTCTTTCTTTTGCATAATAAGCTTCCTCAGGTATCTATTTGGTTGGGGCCATGGATTATTTCCCTTTCGAGGGTTTAAACCACGTGAAAACATCGGTGTGTTGATCTGTGATCTGTTTGTGTGAGCGACTTCTCTAGGTGTTTGGTCTTTTGGAATCATCCTGTGTAGTTGAACAATTTTGTATGTTGTAGTTGTTATTCATAGGGATTGAGTCTAAGAAGCTTCATTTAGGGCACAATTCCCTTGTTTTCATCCTTTAACCTTTATTAAATCTTAAGCCCCTTGACTCACAATTACCTAGTCATGGTGTCTAGATCCCACTTCGATATGATCGATATCATACAAAGGTAATGTGTGGTGGTTTAATAACTTTCCCATGGAACTTGATCATGAGAAGTAAGGTTTAGGTTTGAAGGATCCATTTTCACTCCTCTAATAATCTGTAAGGACCCGAGATCCATTCATGATTCCCAGTACCTTGTAATGGTATCCATATTCAACTAAGATTCCAACGACTCAATAGAGATGGATTTTGTCATGTTTTATATGTGTTTTTCATTGTTCTTGATCCCAAGGAGGTTCAATTAGGAAATAGCGCCATTGTCTCCCTATTGACCATGGTTATATATTGACACCCATTTCCAATGCACAAAAAATTCTCATTGCAACTATATCCCACTTAGAGACCAAAGACCCCCTACAAAGTTCCCATGTTTGAAAAGTTATTCTTATTGAGTTCGAGAAGATTCAAAAAGATCATAAGGAACTTTTTTCATTCATTAATAATATTCAAGGTCTCGTGACTCATCCATGTTTTATAAAATGTTTATGGTGTCAAAATCCAATTCAAATTCCAAAGGCCCCTAAAGAGTTATGGTACCATGTTGTTTTTCATGGATCTTAATTATAAGAAGGTTTGTATAGGGAATGAGGGTCTATTTTCCTCCCTTTACATTATGTGTACCTTGAGAACCATTAGGATTATTATTAAGACCTAAATCCATTATCCCATATCTCTCTAGAAATATACAACAATCTTATAGGGATCTCATGTTGTGGTTCAAGGATGTGGTTACATTGCTTGAGCATGAGAAGCTATGTTTAGAGCTCGAGGTTATTGTTTCCCTCCCCTGATCATCGTTAAGGGTCTTATGTTGTTGTTTCTCTCCACTCACCATGGTCAAGGGCCTAAGTTTGTTATTTCCACAACATGATCGTGATTCACAAGGTATTCACTTAATGAAACTATGCCATAGCACCTTCGTTTATGGGATATTAAAAAATACCTCTAATTTCACTAGATATTGATAAATATCTACCAAAATCCTTTTGTTGACCCCCCATCCCAATACATATTCCAATTATAAAAGCTTATGAGATATTCCCTATTTTTACTAGATACCCCTTTTATACCCCCCCCCCGATACATATAAACCCTCCATACCCTACTCTCCACCCCCCAATACCAACAATATATTGACCTTATTTTTAATAATTTTGAAAAACCCCCTTTATGAATGAATGTCATAAGATATTGGTCAACAAGGTGAATCCCGTATGTCGTGATTAAGGATTCGAGACCATCTATGATGGAAAAAACATATTAATGTCACCCATATGCAAATATTGTATCCACTGATGTTAGTGTGGCAAGCTCGAGTGGTCACAAATGGTTGAGAAAATCTCAATGTAATGACCATCTATACATTGAACGATTCTAAAATTAGAAAATCCAAAAAACTAAATTGGCATACAACCTCTGACGATTTGAATTTTAGGCATCCTCAAACTCTAGAACTTAATGAATCCTTGTTGATTCACAACCATCCCTTCCTGCTAACATTACCTCTACTTTCAAAGTCATCACTCCTATAGTTGAAGCACATCAACATGCAACTTCCAGTGCCACTACTCCTACAACTGAAGCCCATCATCATTCCTAATGATTTGAAATGCAAACATCCTCAAACTGTGGGACTTAATAATTCCTTTACTGGTTCTTATTCATTCCTCCTAACATTGCTTCAAGAGATGAAAAATAATATCAAAGTCATGACTAGCCATATTTCAGCAAAGATTAGGTGTTTGTAATTCGTGATTGTAGGTGAGTAGGTTTTCAAAAGCACAGGGCAACCGTGATGCTCTGAGGGGAAACCCAACATTTAGTTAATATCTATTTTTCTTCCTTCAATGGTGACATGTGCAGAGGAAGGATGATGTCATGGTATGTTTTCCTGTTGTGGACTCGAAACATCGATGAAAATCATGAGATCTGTGGAAATTCCAAGTGTTCATTCTGAAATGAATAACATGGTATGGGATTCAGTTTCCATAGAACGTATGTATGTAATAATTGGGACGAAGAAGTAATTAAAAGTCATTATAATATAGTAACGATTCTGGAATGTACATACCTTATACATAGAGGGTATCACATGGAATGAAGTTTCCCTCTTTACATAGGGGACGGTATTTAGTTGTCGACATTTTAGGTGTAAAATAATTTGGGAAGATTTAAATGAATATATGTGGAGATATGGATATTGATATGGTGATTATGAGCATATATGTTGTGATGAATAGAAATTTTAAACATAGTGGTTGATTTATTTATATATAAATTACAATTGGGAAAAACTGCAATATGTTATATGGATACGAATTGAGGATATATATATATATATATATGCTTTAGTATGATTTGTTATGGATCATGTGCAAATTATATAAATGGTGCACAAGTTAATGGCATTGACGAAATAGCAAGAAGGTAATGTTTTATAATAGTTAAACATTAAATGGTTGAGTAGGAAATTATGTATTTTGAATTATATATATATATACCAGTGATTTCCTACTAAATAAATAAGGTCCTATAAATATATTTGCCTAAATCAATAGGTTAAGATTTGTCGAGGATGTAATAGGAAGAGCGATATACTCCATATCACGTAGAGACAACATTATGCTTTAGGGGTATAAAACTGCATAAATGAATATATATTTTACGTTGAGGATTGAAGCATTGAAGATAGTGAATATGATAAGTATCTTTTTTTAATGAAAGTTGTATGCAAAAAACTAGTTTTTACTAAGCATAATATTAAAAAAAAAAATTCCAAATTTTCAGTATTTTGGGTTGTTACATGTGGTATTAGAGCTTAGATTATGACACTTGGCCTTGTGGTATCCATTATATTTATGTGAAAACTAATTTTATTTATATGTTTTTCTTATTTCATTCATAGAAGAAATTTTGTGTTACTAAAGTGTGGGAAGAAATGGTCGGAAGATGATCCCCTACCCCACCTGTTTGGGTTGAACTTAATGATGAGAATAATAATGTTAATAATGAGATTTCACAAACAGTAAGATACTTGCAATTCAAATTGATGAACTTTAAGACTGAATAGGAAAGGGTATTGAGAACCCAAGAAGACTTAAATGAAGCCTTACTATTTAAACTGAATGAGATAACTGATGATAAGAATAAAAAGAAACGTAAACAAGGAAAATCATCCTATGATTGTCCTTCTTCTGACGAAATCCCTATATCTAGTGAAACGGAAGATTCTAGTGATAGCTCCAGGGACTGACAAAGCAAGAAGAGAAAACATAAAGATGAGATAACATGAGAATTTAAAAAAATAAAGCTTCCTACCTTTGATGGTGAAGTCAAAAATGGAGAAGAAGTTGAGGCTTGGCTCTCTGGGCTGAAGAAGTACTTTACTATATACAATTATTCCAACTCTATGAAGGGAAAAATGGTCATCTTAAATCTAGTCGGAAAGGATGATATTTGGTGGCAATACTTAAAAAGAGAAAAAATAATTAATGATAGAAAAGTAAGTTGGAACTGGTTTGAAAAGGAATTTAAAAGGGAATACCTCTCAGAATATTACTATAAGAGGAAAACAAAATATTTTTATGAGCTAATACTGGGATCAATGTCTATGCATGACTTATGTACTAATTTGTATCCTTGTTAAGATATGTGCCTTACCTAAATGACGAAAAACAAAAAATTCAGAGATTTCTAGGCTGCTTACCTAGCTTTTATAAAGACAAATTAGAGTTTGATGAACCAAAAACGTTATATGAAGCAATGAGAAAAGAAAAACTAACATATGATCAATCTAAGAGTAAGAATGAAAATCCTTAGAACTTCAAGAAAATGGATGGAAGTAATTTTAAGAGAAAATAATTCAAACCTTTTAATAAACATAAGAGTTTCCAGAGAAATACTTGTAAGGACAAACAACAAACAATAAGCACTGATTATAAACAACTAATGAGAACTGTTGAGTATAAAGATAATCTTTTTAATAAAAAGAAATAATAAATAAAATGAGAACCTTTTGCAGTTTTGGGGTTGTGGGGAGAGTCATTTCTACTGCGATTGTCCTCATAAGAAGGATAATCAAAATATTCGCACTATCCGAGAAGCAGCCACAATTGGAGAGGTTGCTCGGAACATACCGCAGATTAGCGTCGCCTTGGACAATCATCAAGCGGATTATCAACCTTCCATGATCGAGGTAGATGGTAATATATTTGACAAACCTATTTCTATATTAGTTGATTCTGGATCTACTTTAAGTTATATTTCTCCTAAGCTAGTAGATTTATGTAAAATAAAATAAATAAAAATTTTGAAAGGCCATGGTTAGTGCAATTAGCCATAGGGACAAAAAGAAAAGTAACCAGCTATATTTCTAGTTGTGAAGTTCATATGCAAAATTTGATTACAAAAGTAGATTTGAATATTTTTCCATTAGGATCTTATGACGTATTAATTGGCATTGATTGGATAGAAAAACATAGATTTGTGCTAGATTGCTTTGAAAAAAAATTTAATTGTATTGATGAAAATGGTGAAAGTAAAATTATTAGAGGGATTCCAAAAAAGATTCTTAAAAGGAAAATATCTTCTTTGCAATTGAAAAAGTGTGCTAGGAAAGGATGTAGGTTGTTTGATGTACACATCACCGAAACTAATGTTGATAAACCAAAACCTAATTTAGAGTATTTTCCTCTTTTAAACGAATTTAAAGATGTTTTTACAAAAGAGATACTTGGACTACCTCCAAGGAGGGATATTGACTTTACCATTGAGTTGGTACTGGGAGCGATACCTGCCTCAAAGGCTCCTTATCGAATGAACACACCTGAGTTGGTGGAATTAAAATTACAATTGCAAGAATTAATGGATAGGGAATATATGAGGCCGAGTGTGTCTCCATGGGGAGCACCAGTTTTGTTTTTTAAAAAGAAAGATGGAACACTAAGGCTTTGCATTGATTACAGACAATTAAATAAGATGACAATTAAAAATAGATACCCTCTCCCCTGCATCGATGATATGTTTGATCAAGTACAGGGATCAACGGTATTATCTAAAATTGACTTGAGGTCTGGGTACCATCAAGTAAGAGTTAAGGATGAGGATGTTCATAAAATTACATTTAGAACAAGGTACGGGCATTACGAATTCTTAGTTGTACCATTTGGCTTGACCAATGCTCTGGCCATGTTCATGTGTTTAATGAACATCATCCTCCATGAATACTTAGATAAGTTTGTAATAGTTTTTATTGATGACATCTTAATATATTCTAAAAATGAAGAAGAGCATAAAGAACACCTAAAGTTAGTCTTACAAACCCTAAGAGAACATAAACTATAAGCGAATTTTAGTAAATGTGATTTCTTTCAAGATAAAATTCAATACCTAGGTCATGTAATATCTAAGGAAGGAATTTTTGTAGACCCGGATAAAATCAAGGCATTTATTGATTGGCCAGTTCCTAACGATGTAACCGAGATTCAATCCTTTATGGGGATCACGGGTTACTACCGTAGGTTCATTGAGGGGTTCTACAGAATTTCTTACCTGATAACCTCACTTCAAAAGAAAGGGACTAAGTTCATATGGTCTAATAAATGTCAAGAAATCTTTGAAAATATTAAACACTTGCTGACCACCGCACCTATTCTAAGAATAGCAGATCCATACAAGGACTTCGTTGTATGTACGGATGCCTACTTAGAAGGGTTAGGTGGTGTGTTATTGCAAGAGGATTATGTAATAAGCTACGAGTCAAGAAAACTTAAACAAAATGAACGTAACTATGTGACACATGAATTAGAACTAGATGCTATAATACATGCATTAAGGATGTGGAGACATTACTTAATAGGATTAAAATTTACATTAATGTTCGATAATATAAGCTTAAAATACTTAATTGATCAAAAACATTTAAATGCTCATCAAACACGGTGATCAGCGTTCTTGAGTGAGTATGATTGTGAAATTAAACACATTAAAGGAAAAGAGAACAAAGTGGCGGATGCCCTAAGTAGAAATGTCATTCCACAGTGTTCGGTTGCTTTTAGCAGTTATAAGATTTGATAAAAGATACAACTAAATATGACGAATAATACTTAAAAATTAAAGAACAATTGGAAAATGATGTAAATAGAAACGAATCCTCGGCTTACTCCATAAGCTCGGAAGACTTGTTAGTCTATAAAAATCGATTATATATACCAAATTCAAAAGAAGTTAAGAAATTAATCATGAATGAGCTACATAAGAAACCATATTCCGAACAACCGAGATACCAAAAGATGATAACAAAGCTAAGAAGAAGTTATCATTATCCTAACATGAAGAATGATGCTACAAATTATCTAGCTAGATGCATTGAATGTCAACAAGTAAAAACGGAACATCAACATCCTACTGGGTTACTTCAACCCTTACATATTCCATAATGGAAGTGGGAGATAATAAGTATGAACTTTATAAAAGGATTACCTAAAACGAATAAACAACATGACTCAATAATGGTAGTTTTGATAAGTTAAGTAAAGTTGCACACTTCATACCTGTGAAATCTACGTTTAAATTCATTAGCATAGCTGATATTTTTATGAAAAAGATATTAGGTTTGCATGGTATTCTGAAAGTTGTGATTTATGATAGGGATGCAAAATTTACAAGTAACTTTTGGAAGTCCTTGTTTAAAGGTCTAGATACACAGCTGAATTTCAGTACTGCTTATCATCCTCAAACGGATGGACAAACTGAAAGAACTAATCAAGTGTTAGAAGATATGCTGCAAATATATGTAATGGATAAACCAAGTAAATGGGAAGAGTATTTGTATTTAGTAGAATTTACTTATAATAATGGGTATCAAGCTTCATTAAAAATGAGTCCATTCGAAGTCTTGTATGGTTGAAAATGCCACACTCGTGTGTCTTGGGATAACCCTGTTGACATGATTGTTCTAGGAACTGACATGTTAAAAGAGATGGAACAAATGGTTAAAGAGGTGCAACAAAACTTAAAGGTTGTTGAGGATTGACAGAAGAGTTATGAAGATTTAAAGAGAACTCCAAGAGAGTTCAACATTGGAGATCATGTATATCTAAAGGTAAAGTTAAAGAAGAGTGCCTTGACATTGGGAAGGTGTTCCAAGATGGCACTTAGGTATTGTGGACCATTTGAAGTGTTAGCTAAGATAGATATGGTAGCCTATCAATTTGCACTCCCCCCTAATATAAAATGTCATGATGTATTTCATGTTTCATTATTAAAATTATGTATACATGATGCTACTCATGTAATTGAATGGAATGTTATTAAGGTAGAACCGAAGGCGCGTTCCAAACTGAACCTTTCTGTATCCTAGACAAGAAGGAACATATTCTACGGAATCGAGCCATCGTTCAAATAAAAGTGCAGTGGAAGCACTTCAGCCCTGAAGAGGCAACTTGGAAAATGGAGGATAAAATGCGAGAGGCATATGGGCCTCCATGTTTTAGAATGAGCAAGAGCACTCAAAATAAAGAACATTGAGGACAGTGTTAAGAATAGGGCGGGGGATGTGATACCCCAAAACATTATTATTTATTTTATTTTGATTTAATATTTGTGACAATTATTTTTATGTAATAATTAGTTAAAACTCAAAAACGCAAAGTGACACTTTGCACAACAAACTATTTTTTTATTATTAAATAAAAGAAAAAAGAACTTGGAGTGTTCAATTAAATGAGGGGAAACCACCATGGCATAGAGAAAACATGTGTAAGAAAGCAAGAAAGATTTTGCTTTTACCAATCAAATCCAATCTAAAAGATCAACTACTAGACAAGATCCTAAATCATAGGTATTTATGGATTGATTGAAGATTTGATTGGGGTGACACACTGGACAAAACTATATTGGGACGTTGTGTTGTGCATAAAGGAACTATGTTGAGTGTTCTCTCTTTTCATAATTCCATCATTGTTACGGACTCTGAGAGAGAGAGTGTCGCGTGAATGTGATTGCTTGACGTTCTAGTGCATGGTGGTGATCCAACTCAGGGGTGGAGCTGGGAAAACAATCGAGATGCTCTCTCCTAAGGTTCGGAGGAGTTGATTCTCCAAGGAGCCACTTTCAATCAATTTTAGTTATTTGGATTATCGTTTTAATGGTATAAATTATTATTATTGCTTACATTTTGGGAAAATATAATTAATCCATGGCGGCAACGTTCAAGTATATATCTGAGTGTCGTATCGTATTTTATTATGAGTGCATTTTTTTTACTGTGTACGTTTTTCTTTTTTTTTCTTTTTCATGCCTTGAATGCTATTATAATAGCTTAAATTCTATTTTCAAATAGTAAAGGATTCAACTAGTTACGAAATGAGATTTATATGCGCATGAGTTGAATTTAACTAAATATAATTAAATAAATCTCAGAAGTTCAAGGCCTTGATTAGCAATCGTCTCTGCATTAGAAATGGCGTAAAATAACTCATTTCTGGGATCTATTGATTAAACGCAAAGTGTGGATCTCTGCGTTATAATGGAATGACTTCTTCTTGTTGTATATATATACATATATTTAAATCATTCTAGAAATTGTTTAACGCAGAGTGTGTATCTCTACTTACGTAATGGAATGACTCATTTGTATTTCAAACCATAGCAAACTCAATCGAGAACGAATGGTTCTGCGATTTCCTTATAGAATTATTGTTATTATGTCAAGAAATTGGGTTATTTAAATCAAGAGATTTGATCTCTTTTCCATATCAATAACACGAATTTTCCTATCGTACAATTCTTGTTGATCAGAATTCATTTATGATTTTTGTTATGTAGCTACAAAGAACAGAGCTTATGCTCTGACGGTCGTAATATCAAATCGATCCTCAGTGGATCACACTTAGTTTAAAATATGTCATATATTTTGATTGAGGGGATTTAGTTGTAAACTTATCCTGTTATAACTTGAATCCCAAAGAGATTTGTTCCATTGATGTGTATACACAGGAGTGCAACCTCTCTGCAAAATCGTAGAAACAAGAATATTATAAAATCTTCTATGTCTAGAACTTGGGATATCTCTTAATGTATTGTTGATAACTGGGTATGGTAGTCGATTTTTTTACTATATGCATAAAATTATTTAAACAAACTCTATATCTATATTTCTCCTTTAATTTTAATCTGTAGACGCTATGTATTTAATCGCCACTACCTTCGTTCCTATTTAATTGGTGCGTTCCTATTTAATTGGTGCGTACTATGTACACACCTCTGGATTGTCGTGGTAGAGTTAGTCAAGTTAGTTTCCTTAGCCGATAGTCCAAGTAAATGCATAGAATATTTTAAGTAAGGATTTGGTTGCCATAGAATGTATGCATGTAATTATTAGGACTAAGAAGTACTTAAAAGTCATTATAATATGGTAACGATTCTGGAATGTACATACGTTATAAATAGAGGGTATCAGGTGGAACGAAGCTGCCCTCTTTACATAGGGGACGGTAGTAATAATTGGGACTAAGAAGTACTTAAAAGTCATTATAATATGGTAACGATTATGGAATGTACATACCTTATAAATAGAGGGTATCAGGTGGAATGAAGTTGCCCTCTTTACATAGGGGACGGTATTTAGTTGTTGACATTTTAGATGTAAAATAATTTGGAAAGTTTTAAATGAATATATGTGGAGATATGGATATTGATATGGTGATTATTGAAAAGTTATGAGTAAGGGAGGGATGCCAGTTGTTGGACACCCCACGTGGCTCCCTCCCCCATGCCACACTGGAGAGTCGACACGAACGCATCCCGGGCCCAGATGGCACCGCCACCTGTCGTGGTGGGTGGGTGCATTAAAGAGGCCTTTATGGCACGCTTTTTCATGCTTTTCCGATGCTTTTCCCGCGACCTCTCCTTCCTACCGTGTATTGTTGCTCGAGCCCTGTCTATGAACGCTCCGCCACCCCACTTCCTGTTCACGCCCGCTCTGGTTCTGCACCACCCCCGCTCTGGTTCTGCACCATGGGCGCTCTGGTTCTGCTGGTATCCTGTTGTGCTACTGTTATATGGCGGACGCTTGTTGCCTTACCCCCCGACGGATGGCATTTGCCACTGCTGTATGTTCTGTCCGCTAGCTCTCCCGACGTTGACACTCGCTCCATGCCCATAGCACACCACAGGCCCTCGAAGTTGTCTGCGGCGGACCCCATTGGAGGTTTTCATCGGTTCGGTGGTGGTGTTGTTGGGTTGTTGCTCGGCTGGTTTCGCTGGTGGCGATGGTGGCTTCCATCAGGCGTTCGTCCCTTCCTGCTCACGGCGGTGGCATTGGCTGTTCCTGCTCACGGCGGTGGCGTTGGCTGTTCCTGCTCACAGCGGTGGCTTGTCCCTTCATGCTTCTTCGGTTTCACTGGTAGGTTTCCTACCAGCCATTCCCTGCATCATTGTTTGTCAACACTCTCAACCTTCTGGGGATTTCGTGGACCATTTCTGCTGCTTTTAAAGGTTAAATTCTGGTTTTCTGGGTTGTGAATTTATGCATTTCTAGGTTGTGAATTTGTGCATTTCTGTTGGTGAATTGGTTTGGTGCCCTCCTGCTCGCACTTTGAATTGTGTATGGTGGGTTTACATTGCGTTTGTGGCAATGGTGAAATGAATTTCACATGAGGGTTTTTATGTGGCATCAGGGGTTTAATTTGTTTATGCTGCAGCAGGGTTTAGGAATGGTTTATAATGCAGTAGGGTTTATGAATGGTTTATGATGCAGTAGGGTTTATGAATGCAGCAGGGTTTATGAAGGTTTTAGTGTTTATTCATTTATTAGGTTGGAGGTGAATTTGTTTCGGCTAAATTATTGAAGGTTCTATGGTTTACGTTGCACTCGTAATTAAGGTTCTGTGGTTAATGTTGAAGCTGCGTTTAAATTTTTTTTAGGGTGTATGAATTATGGTTTTGTTGTAGCTGCATTTAAATTTTTTTTAGGGTTTATGTTGCAATCATAGTTTGGGCAGAATTATTGCAGGTTCTATGGTTTGTGTTGCAGCTGGTTCTATGGTCTGTGTTGCAGCAGGGTTTGCAAATTTTTTAGGGTTTATGTATTTGTTTCGGCTGAATTATTGAAGGCTCTATGGTTAATGTTGCAGCAGTGTTTATAATTTTATTGGGGTTTATGAATTTCGTTTGTTGCTGGTTTATGTTGCAATCATAGTTTGGGCTGAAATATTGAAGGTTCTATGGTTTATGCTGCCTTATGTTGTAGCAGGGTTTGTAATTTTTTTGGGGTTTATGATTTTAGTTTGTTGCTGGTTTATGTTGCAATCATAGTTTGGCCTGAATTTTCTATCTTCTATGGTTTATGTTGCAGCCAGGTTTGTAATTTTTTAGGGTTTATGAATTTAGTTTGTTGTTTGTTAATGTTGCAATCATAGTTTCATCCGAATTATTGAAGGCTCTATGGTTAATGTTGCAGCAGTGTTTATAATTTTATTGGGGTTTCTGAATTTCGTTTGTTGTTGGTTTATGTTGCAATCATAGTTTGGGCTGAAATATTGAAGGTTCTATGGTTTATGCTGCCTTATGTTGTAGCAGGGTTTGTATTTTTTGGGGGGTTTATGATTTTAGTTTATTGCTGGTTTATGTTGCAATCATAGTTTGGCCTGAATTATCTATCTTCTATGGTTTATGTTGCAGCCGGGTTTGTAATTTTTTTAGTGTTTATGAATTTAGTTTGTTGTCTATTAATGTTGCAATCATAGTTTCGGCCGAATTATTGAAGGCTCTATGGTTAATGTTGCAACAGTGTTTATAATTTTATTGGGGTTTATGAATTTCGTTTGTTGCTGGTTTATGTTGCAATCATAGTTTGGGCTGAATTATTGAAGGTTCTATGGTTTATGATTTTAGTTTGTTGTTGGTTTATGTTGCAACAATGTCCCTAAATTTTATCTGGTTTATGAATTTAGTTTGTTGTTGGTTTATGTTGTTAGTTTTTGTCGCAGTAGAATGGTAATAGTTAAAAGGAAAAACTGCATCATACAGGGGATGGATGGCAGTTGACAACAATGACTTTTCCATTGTCTCATTTAATTGGAAGAATACCCATAATTCAGTTGTTGATATCAGCAAGTTTGCCAAATTGGTTATTGTTGATGCATTTTACAAGCAATCTGATCCACCTTATGATCTGTTGTTGTTGATGCAGTTTACAAGTTGCATGCTATTGTTAAATTATAAGTGTATGATGCAGTTTTTACTTTTACCTATTAACATGAAGTGATCTGCTGCTTCTTATCTGCTGTTGTATGATCTGTTGTATGATGCAGTTTTTACTTTTACCTATTAACTTGAAATATTGGGCAAAATAGAAGAAGTTAAATTAGTTGTTGCATTATGGGAAAAATAGAAGAAGGTAAATTAGTTGTTGCATTATGGGTATTTATATAGACATAGTTTTATTAAACAGTTTGTGTGCTTGATTATTGTTGTTTGTTGTTCTAGCCTTCAAAAGGATATTGAATTTGTTTATAGGAATGTACATAGACTGGATCTAATTTAGGCATGTTATGTTGATTAGTATGATACTGTATTAAGTTGTAATAAGTCATGCATGAGAGCCCTCCATGGAACATTCCTTATAGAAGCATTATTAATAATAGGAGAGAAATATGGACCATGTTGCAGTACAATTAGCATCGAATGGATGGGTATCACACCCATGCAATGGTTCAACCCCATTCCTAACTGCTAGTTTAAGGAAAATATAGGGGTCAAGAGTTGTAAACCATAGAACCAACTGCACCATAAACCATAGAACCTTCAATAATTCAACCCAAACTATGAAACTTCAATAAACCTTAGACCCTGCTGCAACATAAACCATAGCGCACGATATCATCTAGGATGAAGCTATTATAGTGGTCTTGGGATTCTTCTATCTCCCTTTGAATTTTGGGCATATGGTTGTAATCCCATGTGGTTGTAATTCAGCCGAAATGACTGCAACATAAACCATGGACCCTGCTGCAGCATAAACCCTAGAATTCATAAACATTAACCATAGAGCCTTCAATAATTCATAGAATTCATAAATTCAGAAACCCCAATAAAATTATAAACATTGCTGCAACATTAACCATAGAGCCTTCAAGAATTCGGCCGAAACTATGATTGCAACATTAACAAACAACAAACTAAATTCATAAACCCTAAAAAAATTACAAACCCGGCTGCAACATAAACCATAGAAGATAGATAATTCAGGCCAAACTATGATTGCAACATAAACCAGCAACAAACTATGATTGCAATGGTTGGGCATATGGTTGTAATCCCATACTACTGCAACATAAGCCATGGACCCTGCTGTAGCATAAACCCTAGAACCTTCAATAATTCATCCCATACTACTGCAACATAAGCCATATACCCTCTGGGTGGCGGAGCGTTCACAGACAGGGCCTGAGCAACAATACACGGGAGGAAGGAGAGGTTGCGGGAAAAGCACCGGAAAAGCGGGAAAAAGTGTGCCATAGAGGCCTCTTTATGGCGCCCACCCACCACGACAGGTGGCGATGCCATCTAGGCCCGGGCTGCGTTTGTGTCGACTCAACAGCGTGGCATGGGGGAGGGAACCACGTGGGGTGTCCAACAACTGGCATCCCTCCCTTATATAGAAATACAACAATGTTTGTTTGGTTGTAGAAGATATTTTGATTCCATCAATAATGATGATTAATCATTTTGGTGTGTATGTGTTGGTCTTTCATAATGGTAGTGATGACAGTAAGTTTTTTGGGTTGTAGGTGCATAAACCCTACAACCTTCAATAATTCATCCCAAACATAAATTGCAACATAAACCAACAACAAACTAAATTCATAATCCCTAAAAAATGTTAATGAAATGTTTAATCAGAGTACATTACAGCTTGTTGTTGAAATGATGAAATTGTATATTAAACCTTATGATAAACCCCTGATTACAATGCCGCAAACATCAGGGAACGATATGACCTAGGATTGTACCCAAAAATGTATAGGATTGTATACAAAATGGCCATGTTGCAGTTGTTAGACCCAGTGATTACAAAATCCACAATGCAATGTGGTCACAACAAAAACTTTGGCATCCCTATATGACACTCCTATGCTTGATGTCGTCCAACATCTTCACTTCCCAATATTGTTGAGTTTCCTGCTTGAGCCAGGTTGGTTGGAATACCTAACAATGGCTGATTAGGTTGTGGCTGGTTGCCTCCATATGATATCCAATTTGCTTCTTGTATCCATGGAGGAATTGAGTAGCCACAGTGCACACTTGTGCTACTAACCCCTGCATTGGGTTGAGCCCCCCGATAATCATACATATGTCTGACACCTATACTGGTAGGAGGGAATAAAGTGGGCACGCGCACTTGTTGATAGCGGGGGACTTGGATGTTTAGGAGGTCTTGGAAACATGGAGTATTATCTGCAAGATGTTCCAATGTGTTTGGCATCATCCTACTCCCCTCCACTATGTTTGCATCAATGGCAGAACTTTTTCCCACCCCTTGTTCTTTTTGAAGCAATTGTTGAGCCTTTCTCAATTCCTTTTCATGCCTTGCCATTTGTTTTTTATGAGCCTTTTCTTGTCTTTCTTTCTCTCTGTCAAGCCTCTCCTGTGCTCGAATTTCTGTTGCAGCAATCCTTGCAGCCTTCTTTTCTTTAGCTAAGTCCCTCTTTTTATGCTTTAAATCCTGGAGTTCAAGTTTCCTATGCTCAGACTCAACCAATAGTTTTATATAGTCCTCTGAGGTGAGTAACTGTGAACTTCAGCATAGACGAAGATTGTCTGTTGTAAATTGCCTTCTTTTTGCTGACACTCTCTCTACCGGTAGCTTTAGAAACCGACCAAGCAACTGGCCCTTCTTTGACACTTGCTGCTCCTTGCTTGACACTTGCCTCTCAATATTTGGGTCAATGTTCTCCTGCTCTATTTGAACCATATTGTCCTCTTCAGCTGGAACCTCGTTGTGGACACTATCTTCTTCCAGGTTTCCATTGTCCAGAAAATAATGGACAATTTCTTCTTCCAATTCTCTGGGCTGTGAAGGCATGTTCATGCTTTCTTCATTTGTCCTTGACACAATATTTTTGTCCAAATTCATCATGGCTTCTACCAGCCATGATGGTGGGGTAACCTGGCTTGGCAAAGTCAATTCTCCATTGCTGCTTCCTGGTGCATGGTCAATGTTTTCATTGACATGAACAGAAGCAGAAGTTGCAACTGTTTCTTGCATAGATACATTAAGAAGATTAGAAGCAGAAGTTGCAGCTGTCTCAGTTGGTGTATGTACCTCCATGTTACTGTCAATTGGTTCATTGTTATACTGTGTTTCACTTACCTCTTCTTCTTCATCACCACAGTATGGTCCTCCTTGAGAGAGGGATATCATATGATCAGCAACAACAATGTCTTCCTCTGCCTCCACATCTTCCTGGCCAGCAACATGTGCTTGGACATCCCCTTCTTCCTGAGCAGTCAGATCAAATCCCAGGCTACAACTAGTATCATGCATGAGAGCCTCAAAATTCAGTGGCCATATTCCAAACCTCCTAAACCCATCCTTGATATTCGTAGGTGTGAGAGCCCTTTTAAAGGCTTTACTTGCAAGCTCGGCTAGCTCAAACCTTTTTACCTCCACCCCTGGATTCTGTGCCATCCACGAAGCTCGCTCACCCCTGAAATAGTTCTTGAAAGGCCCGAACACACTGACATCTAGGGGTTGCAATCTGTGAATGGTATGAGCAGGCAGTGTCAACAGGTCGATGCCCAAATTGTTAGCCTCCTCGATTGTTTGCACAGCAATGTGGCTTCCATGACCATCTAAAACCAGCAGGTGTCTATTTACAGGTGAGACACCGCCTGGTATAGATGCAGCAAAGTGAGTAAGCCAATTCAAAAAGAGTTCTTTGGTCATCCAAGCATGGGGATTTGCAGCCATGCATGCACCTGGTTCACAATTCTATATATAGTTTTTGAGTTGATTTTTACCTTTAAATAGATAAAATCCTGGGATTGAAGCACCAATTGCATTGACACAACATAGAATAGTGATCCACTCCCTGCTCCTAGGAAAAATCTTTGGCACATTACGACTCCCTCTCTTGGCAATTACACGCATGCCATAGTTCCTTCCTGCCTATAAACCTGTTTCATCACAGTTCCATATATGGTCTGGAGCATACCCATGGTTCTCATATGCACTAGAAAGGGTGGCATAGAACTTAGTCAGAATTGTAGGCCGTAGATTTAGAGCCCTGTCTCTATCTAGGCCCTCAGCTGTACGCAACACAAGGTCTAGATGCCTTTTTTTAAACCCAAACCACCATGACTTACCAGGAAACCCATCTTTGAAGGGGTTTGGCCTCCCTTGATAGATTTGAGCTACTGTGGATTTTAGTTGTATCAGCTCTAGCCCATGTCCCATTTCAGCCATCTCCTTACACCACTGAACCACCTCGGCCTCGTCCTCTTCACTCATAACTGTAACAGGCCCTCTGCGCTTTGTATGTGTGAGTCCATTTATCCAATAATGTACTAAAGAGGTAGCAACTCCATGTTTTTTAGCAGCAGCACGAATGGAATATCCATTGAACTCTATATCATCAATAGCATCTAGCATGTCTTCTTTTGTACAACCTCTTATTGCACTGATTTTGGTGAATGAACTTGTTCCTTGAACTGTGGTTGGAAGTGACTGTGTGGTTGGTGGTGGGACAACAATGTCCTCTTCCACCACATTGTCATTCTCAACAACATTGCTGGGAGCATTGTTGGCATTTGAATGATTGGGCCTCTCCTCATCCGATGAGGTGCAGCGGAGCTGGGCACCCCTACTCAGTCGACGACTTGTTCTCCTTGCATCACTGACTCTTGCCATGCCTACAACAACCTGCACATTTAGAAGGGAGGTTGGTTATGTAGAAGAAACTAGAAGTTGATTATAACATAAATGTAAATAACAGAAACAAAAACATAAATAACATAACTAGAAACATAAATAACATAAATAACATGAATAATAGAAACATAAATAACATGAATAACATAGCTGGAAATAACATAAACAGAAACATAAATCACAGTAACAGTAACCTGAATCTACTGTGCACACAGTTCTGCTGGTATGCCCCCACTGTGCACACACTTCCGATGGTATGCCTCCACTGTGCACACACTCTGTTGTTCGAATTTCTGAAATGGAACTGTGCACACACTCTACAGGTCGAATTTATGAAATGCATCTTCATAAGGGTTGTGGTTCATTTATAGTTGTTTGCTATTGAATTGGGTTGGTAAGAAGGTTGCACATGGATTGCAATCTCTCAAATTTCAATGTGTGTTGTGGATTGATTTGAAAGTGATCCAATGGTTGGGAGCTTGTCATTGTGGATCCCTGTGCCTTCATCTGTTTCATGATCTGTGTGCTTCCATCTGTTTAATGGGTGCATTTAATGGGTAGGTGTCATTTATTGAATACAGTGGGTTGGAATGTTGAACAATCTTGCAGTTATGGCTGACACTATCTTTTCTGATGCTTGAACAGGTTTCAATGAATGCTGGGATATTTAGGCTCCATTAGATATTCGTGGGTCCTCCTTTGATAGGTACCTTGCAGTAGGTGGCAAAAACGAGTTGGGTTATTTAGCTATTCATGTACTTCTGGATATTTGAGCAGATATGTACTTTGTTGGGACAAGATTTTTTGTACAGTTTGTCATATAAAGACTATTTATTGACACCTATTGGCCCAGTCAGTTAATGGGCAATTTTTGGACATAATTTAAATATTTTCTGCACTTAATATGGAATGTGTATGTTTAATTTATAGGTTTATTTGTGTCAATATATGGTGGTTATGTGGGACCAGTACTATGACAACTACTGGTCCCTGTTCAAGAATAGACAACTCTCCCCTATATATATGTTGTGATGAATAGAAAGTTTAAACATAGTGGTTGGTTTATTTATATATAAATTACAATTGAGAAAAAAGGTAATATGTTATATGGATACGAATTGAGGACATATAAATATATATATATATATATTATGCTTTAGTATGATTTGTTATGGATCATGTGCAAATTGTATTTTTTATGCTTTAGTATGATTTGTTATGGATCATGTGCGAATTGTATACATGGTGTACAATTTAATGACATTAACGAAATAGCAAGAAGGTAATGTTTTATAATAGTTAAACATTGAATGGTTGAGTAGGAAATTATGTATTTTGAATTATATTAGGAATATATATATATATATATATATATATATATAAAAGTGATTTCTTATTAAATAAATAAGGTTCATATATTTGCTTAAATGAATAGGTTAAGATTTGTTGAAGATGTAATAGGAAGAGTGATATACTTCATAGTACATAGAGATAACATTATGATTTAGGGGTATAAAATTGCATAAATGAATATATATGTTTCCTTGAAGATTGAAGCATTGAAGATGGTGAATATGATAAGTATCTTTTTTTTTTATAAAAGATGTATGCAAAATTCTAGTTTTTACTAAGCATAATAATAATAAATTGTAAGATAGAGACCTGGGCACACACTCTATAGACCTGTAGGACACACATATAGACCTGTAGGACACACATATAGACCTGTAGGGCACACACACTCTATAGACCTGTAGGACACACATATAGACCTGTAGGACACACATATAGACCTGTAGGGCACACACACTCTATAGACCTGTAGGACACACATATAGACCTGTAGGACACACATATAGACCTGTAGGGCACACACACTCTATAGACCTGTAGGACACACATATAGACCTGTAGGACACCACGATAGAGGCCTGCAACTTGAGGTCTGGAACATCAAGACGGACTCGTCATGCATGGGAGTTATCTTAATAGGAGCCATATACAAGATTATAACATAGCTGAGTTGTGTTATATACTGGATTTTATACTTTCAATATAAATTAGAAAATATAAATTAGAAAATATAAATTAGAAAATATAAATTATAAAATATAAATTAGAAAATATAAATTATAAGGGTGTTCATTTCTTTTGGGGGGTCTTTGGGGGTCTTTTATCTATTTTGATATACTTCATAGTACATAGAGATAACATTATGATTTAGGGGTATAAAATTGCATAAATGAATATATATGTTTCCTTGAAGATTGAAGCATTGAAGATGGTGAATATGATAAGTATCTTTTTTTTTTATAAAAGATGTATGCAAAATTCTAGTTTTTACTAAGCATAATAATAATAAATTATTTTTTTCCAAATTTTCAGTGTTTTGGGTTGTTATGAGGAACATGGAAGTTCCCCAAACAATTGGAGGCTTAAAGGATGATAAGTTATTCTATTTTTGTTCATTATTTTGTTATTGGATATTTCATGGCTATACCTGTAGATAGACTAATTAAATAATTACGGGGAAAATGCTACAATTTATTTCTGATTATTTTAGCTTTTAACCTGTCTTTTTAATTGTCTTAAAATGTTATTTCTATGTCTTCATTGTTTATAATATTTTTTAATATTATTCTCTGCTTATTTCCTTAAACAAAATCAATTTATTTAAATATCATATATGTCTTCTTAATTGTCTTTAAATGTTAATAGGGTTTTACCTAAACCTCAATCGATGTCTCTTCAAGACGGGTTGGACAATTAATGTTGTCCAACCACCATTCTCACGCAAAAAAAACAACCAACCTTTATATAACCACTAAACAATTTCCTAACAACACTTGTTTAAATCATTGTTAGTTTGATTTCAATTAGATATATGTGAATTTCATGTTGTTCAATTAGAATTCATTATACATGTATGAAGTTCTTTGTAGATCTACTTCAAATTTCATATTAACATATTGTTGTTTGTTATAACAATTGGAAGAAATCTTTGTTTGTTGTCATTCAAGCTTGATGGGGAGTAAAAGAAAACGACAAAGGAAGCATGCTGGTGAAAAAAATGATGATGGTGAAAAGAATAAAGAAAGGATGATGCAACAAAGAGCAAGGTTGAGAGAAGAAGAAGATGCACTTTTGGTGCAACAAACTCCAATGGAGGACAACTATGGTAATTTTTGAATTACATGCTACCTAATTTAAATTTCATATTTTATATTTCTCTAATAATTAGTTATCTATTACTAACGATTTGTTTTCATCTTAGCGGTTTGTTTGTAATAAGATTCTTAACAATTTGTTCTTTATATTTCAAAATTTGTAACAATTTCAAGTTAAATGGATATTTGTCAAGTGACTAACAATTTTCAATGTTAATGGAACAATTTTCAAATTAAATGTACACTTTCCAATTTTCAAGTTATTAAAAATTTTCAAGTAAAATGTTCAATTTTCAAACTTTAATATAACAATTTTCAAATTAAATGTACATTTTTCAAGTTACTAACAATCTTCAAGTTAAAATGTACATATTTAGCTATTTTCAATTTTCTAAAGTTACTAACAATTTCAAGTTAAATGTAATTTCAATTAGTGTTTTGTTATTTGTTTAAAAATTATTTGTATAGGCTCATGTGAGCTCCATGTCTCAACATTTGTTAATTGAAATAACTAATAATGTCTCATTTTAGAACCCTCGTTTTATTTGAAATGAACATTGTGATAGTTATGTATTATTTGGAAAATTCAATTTGAAAACAAATGAAAATGAACATTTTGATAGTTATGTAGTAGTTGTAAAATTCAATGACAATAACTAAAATGAACATTGTGATAATTATGTAGTAGTTGCAAAATTCAATTATCTTGTTTTTAATGTATTTTCAATTCTTGTACCAACTTTTTGTATGCATGAATGTAGGGATAAGTTATATTTTTTTCCTTATAGTACCATAATAATGAATTATAAAATATCATTTGTATAGCTTCATGTGAAATCCAAGTCTCAACATTTGTTGATTGAAATAACTATTAATGTCTCATTTTAGAACCCTCATTTTATTTGAAATGAACATTGTGATAGTTATGTATTAGTTTGAAAATTCAATTTGAAAACAAATAAAATGAACATTTTGATAGTTATGTAGTAGTTGTAAAATTTAATGACAATAAATCAAATGAACATTGTGATAATTATGTAGTAGTTGCAAAATTCAATTATCTTGTTTTTAATGTATTTTCAATTCTTGTACCAACTTTTTCTATGCATGAATGTAGGGATAAGTTATATTTTTTTCCTTATAGTACCATAATAATGAATTATAAAAAATCATTTGTATAGCCTCATGTGAAATCCAAGTCTCAACATTTGTTGATTGAAATAACTATTAATGTCTCATTTTAGAACCCTCATTTTATTTGAAATGAACATTGTGATAGTTATGTATTAGTTGGAAAATTCAATTTGAAAACAAATAAAATGAACATTTTGATAGTTATGTATTAGTTGTAAAATTCAATGACAACAAATAAAATGAACATTGTGATAATTATGTAGTAGTTGGAAAATTCAATGACATGATCAAATACAATGAACATTGTGATAGTTGTGTAGCAGTTGAAAAATACAATGACAACAATACAAATGAACATTGTGATAATTATTTAATAGTTTGAAAATTCAATGACAACAAAAGGGTTGTAGATTTTGTCAAATCTCAAATTATGCCTACCATTGATCTAATTATATTTGGTATAATTTTCAAGTCATTGGCAATTTTCAATTTGTTAATTTCCACAACAAATTTCAAGTTAATAGCAATTTTAAAGTTAAATGTACAACTATCAAGTTATTAACAATTATCAAGTTAAATACATATTTGATTTTCAAACTTTACTAACAATTCTCAAGCTAAATGTACAATTTCAAGTTAAATACTTATTTACTTATTTTCAATTCAAGTTACAAACAACTTTCTTGTTTTTAATGTATTTTCAATTCTTGTACCAACTTTTTCTATGCATGAATGTAGGGACAAGTTATATGTTTTTTTACTTATAGTACCATAATAATGAATTATAATATATTCAATAATCAAATCTAGGAGCTTAAAAATCAAAGAATAATGAGTGTTTGTATGTTATGCATATGAGTTAGTGCAATAATATAATAATGCCAATGTTATCACATAAATGCTATGCAATTCTACAATTACAATCAAATTTAAATATTATGATGATGGAAAAATTAGATTCTTGAGTTGCATTTGTGTCTTTCGCATTTCAAAACACTTCAAAATGGTGCTTTAAAATTAACCTCCTTGCATAGTGCATTTCTTATTGAAATTCCCTTCACATGAATTTTGATTATGTAGGGATAGATTATGGTCATCTGTCACATCATTATGATCAAGAATCACATGAACCTGTGCCCCCTCACAATCTTGATCAGCTATCACATGACACTTTGTCCTCTCACATTTCAAGTATAATTGGGAGCTGCAGTGGGGTTGCAAGGGGTTGTATTTTTGTTTTCTTTCTTGAGCTCATCAAGTGTTTGAATAAATTCTTAAATTTATATAGCTTTCCAGCACACAAGTGTATGAATAAATTCTTAAATGGTTGTAGCTTTTGAGCACACAAAGTGTATAAATAAATGCTTATTTGGATAGCTTTTGAGCACACTAAGTGTTTGACTAAATGCTTAAATGGCTGTAGAATTCACGTATCTTATATTTGAACCAGTAAGTTGTATATTGTTTAGTATAGTTCATAAATGGAGGAAAACGTTTAATTGATTTTCAATGTAAGTGATATATTAATTAGCAATGGATTGTTAATATAAATCCTATGTCATATCTTTGTTCTTGGTTTAGAAACCTAATCAATGAACTATGTATTATCATGTTCAAGTTACTTACACTTGTTGCGCCGAGAGGCACTCTACAGCCCAGTATGGGGGAGATCTTGTGAGTCGAGTGTTTGTCGAGTTTGTCGAGTAACAAAATAATACAAAGTAAACAAAAAAAATAATACAAAGTAAAAAGTAATAAATATTATGTCGCCCATAAACAAAAAAGAATAATACAAAGTAAAAAATAAATATGAGACTTAAACTAGAGACTTTAGAGCTTAGGATTAGGTGGTAAATATTATGTCGGCCATAAACAAAAAAGAATAATACAAAGTAAAAAGTAAATATGAGACTTAAACTAGAGACTTTACTTTTTACTTTTAATACAAAGTAAAAAGCAAATATGAGACTTTAGAGTGTTTGTCGAGTGTTTGTCCAATAACAAAATAATACAAAGTAAAAATTAATAAATATTATGTCTGCCATAAACAAAAAAGAATAATACAAAGTAAAAAGTAAATATGAGACTTAAACTAGAGACTTTAGAGCTTAGGATTATGTGGCTCAGGTGTTGCACTCAAGGAGCTATTCAAGAAGAGGTTTGCACCTGGGGAGATTTGATCCTTCTAGGGGCTTGATAGAGCCTAGGATTTGGATCTTATTTATTTCAATTATATACTAGTTCCCTCATTTCTTAATTAGAGTGTGACACTTGTTTTAGAAAATTAAGAATAAATATAATTACATGTAATTTGGATGGAATGTTTAAGTTATTGATAGAATAAGTTTATATAATTATAATTATCTTCCAGTCATGTTTATTTTATGATATATGATTTTAGTACTTAATGGGAATGCATTTCAAATATTAATGTCCTTAAATTATGTAATCTTGTATGATGTTCATAGATATAGGTTGAGTATCTACATCTATGCAAATGATATATATATCTATGATATAACTTGAACAAAATTAGGTGGCCTCACTTCAATAATTACCTCTCATAACACCTTTCAAGAAGATGGTGTTTTCTATTTCCCTAAGTAGTTAATATTCCTTCATAAACAATGATTAAAATTCAAAGTCAGAACAATGTTCTGAAAGTGGGTAGCTTCAAGGATTTGACCCGTTGTCTGGAAATTTGTGCATTAAGTGGCCATATTAGTCAACTTCAAGTGATGTGACGCTGACACAGATAGAGATGAAATAACTGCTTGAACTATCTATCTTTATATATCCACAAGTAAGTCAAATAAACTAGTCAAACAAAAATTCAATGGTGGAAAGGTGAATCCAGCCTTGGAGAGCCATTGCAAAATCGATCGCTTGAATATTGAATCAAGGGAGGATCTTCCAGACAATACCACTATTTCCTAGCAATGATTAATGTTACAAACTATTAGGTCAAAAACCAAATCAAAATGCATTCATGTGACAACAATCTATATTTGGGGGGAGAAAAGAAGATCTTTGCATTAATGCCAACAAAATGTTGTGAAAATGGAAATTTCACCTTGAGGAGTGTTGAAAATAGCCTCAAACAGTCTCTCTTTCGGGTTTATTTCCTTTGAGAGAACACTCTCCGAATTTGGAATGATTTCACCAACATTCTCATTATGAGATGGTCATACCAAGAGGAAATTTTGGCCTTATAAAACAAAAGAGGTTTCCCTTATATAATACTTGAGAATGTTCAGGCATAGGGATGGTCTAAAATATTTAATATTCACATCAAATACTTCACTTCAATCCAATCCAAATCATTGGGAAGCTTAAGAGAAAAGATACCAAACAAATGTGCTTCAATGTCAACAAGTTATATCCCTTAGGGAACACTTTTTCACGCACATAACAAATTTGAACTCACTTTATTACAACAAAATGTACCACAGTAAATATACCCCCTAATCTTCAAGATATATGTTTAAATCTCTTAACTATTTCAACACAATGTTATGTCAATTCATCATGAAGAACATGCGTTGGAATTTACCCAATCAAGAAGACAATACAATATGAAAATAAAATATGCAAGTACACAATTATTTGATAATTGAAACACTTTAGTTATACATAAGATAATTACATGTACATACTCACAAGTTATCAAAATTTGGTATAGTTTGAGGTTCTACAAAGACCAACTATGGAAATCAAGAAATGAGAAATCCCTAGCCACCAACTCCTAGCTATGAATATCTTGTAACCAAAGCTGGTCAGACCACCTAGAATCCTCAACAAGATAGCATCATCACCAACAAGTCTTCCTTGGCTCATGCAAAACACTACCTTCTCTTATCCTCATCAACAAGCATAACAAGTAGGGTGTCCAAAACCATAATCTTCTTCTCTCGCAAGAGCTACAAGATAGAATGCGTATTTATTCCTTTAGGGTTTATGACAAGCACTAGCTTCTTTTCTTCGTTAGGGTGAATCCATAACACTAGAATATCCATTGAACTTCTCCAAGAAGCCTAGCACACTAAGACAAAGAGACAATATAGTGAGGAACATAATAGAGAGAGGAACTAGTGTGCCACACACCTCACATTCCGAATACAACTACCTAATGAATCAATCCACAAGATCAAGTATCATCTCCAATGTGTGATCTCTCTCTCTCTCTCTCTCTCTCCTAGGGTTTCCTCTCTCATCTTCTCCTAGGGTTTCCTCAAGAACCCTAGTGTCTTTCTTCCTAAAATGTATCTCACTAAGATGAGTACAAAGAGTGAGTACAATGATGATGATGATTACTAAATGACTATCTCCTTCCTTTATTTAAATGAGAGGCAAGGGAGGTTAAAATATAATAGTCATCCTAATATACTACAAGAAACCTATCTATAGGAAGATAGGCCTACATGTGAAGTGATTCCTCTTCAAGTGGCACATGATGTAGCTCCAAAGTGAATATTCCCAACAAGAAACTATCCAAGGTGTGAAACTCTCCTCAAGGAGCTACAATGCTCCACCTCCACAGGGATCCAAAGCTTCAATGCTCTTCCTAATCCATGTGCTCCTCTAGGTCCATCCCACCTACATGATAACTACCTCAACTGAAGTGTCTTCAATTCAAGCACAAGCCTCCATGAAAGAAACCAAGTGTTCCCATGTCATATAGGGCTCAAAACCCTCCTCCAAGGTTCCCAATAATCCTCCAAATTAAGTCATTCACACTTGTAGGAAACCGACCTCCATGTGGCCATCATGAAGATGTCACCAAGCTCCACAACTCTCCAACGCTCCAAGGAAGAAATCCAAAAAAGAACCAAGATGAGGTATAGCAATTAATGAACAAGCCAACTCATGTCTATGTCCATGATGACACATAAAAGGGTTATCCATACACCATGCACCTCACATGACATGAATCAGCCCCAAGCATGGTGTAAACACTTTTGGAGTAACCTCAAAAGCTAACAAACACTTCTATGACCTAATAGGATGTTTGGAGCAAGTGGGCTTCATAATCCTTGAGTAAATTATTGTTGCATAACATTAGCGATCTTGAGCTGGTTGAAATTGAGGATGGAGGCCTCTATTTATAGATCTTCTTGGATCCAAAATTGATCTTGAATGAAAAACTACATCAGTGTGAATATGATAACTCAAAGTATGGCCAATGACTCTTCAATTGGATGAATTAGTTCCACTAGTATAGGCATGAGTTGACCAAAAATATTCTTGAAGTGTTTGTCTCATTGAATGGGCCATGGAATTTGCCAAAATCCCATTGATATAGGCTACATGTTTTAGGTTACAGCCATGGACAAGAATCCAAACAAACCCACAACATTTTTTTATAGAGCCATTTATAAACGTGACTTATTGGACGTTCAAACGATGTTCGAGTGGTGTGGGTTGAACGTTTGTAGCATAACTCTAACGTCGATTATCCAGAGAATACTTGACATTAGTTCAACAGATCATCCACGTTTTTCTTTAGCTCAATGCAATTGTAGATGTCTCTTTTTGGACGTTCAATCGATGTTTGGTCTACATCGCAAATGTCTCTTTTCGGACGCTAAATCGACGTTAAATATGATTTGCAAATGTCTATTTTCATACATTTGTTGGATGTTACTTCCACATCAATTGACATCTCTTTTTCGACAATCTACGGACATATAATAATGTCACTTTGCATACGTTCAGCGAACATTTAATTCACATTTTTACAAGCGGTTGAAGTTAAAAAAAATCAATCTTAGTTGTCACTTAAGAGACGTTAAGAGATGTTACTTGGCATTCTTAAGCGATGGTTTTTAAAAGCGTTTGAAGTTAAAAAAATGATCTTAGACTTCACTTAAGAAAGGCTAAAATACGTCACTTGGCATTCTTAAGTGACATTTTTAAAAGCGTTTGGCATTAAAAAAATAGTCTTAGACATCGCTTAAGCGACACTTAGCGACATCGATGGGATTTCTTATGTGACGATTTTTTAACGATGTCTTACCGACATTGAAAAGCACGCCTATCCGACACAAAAAAAAGTGTCAAACAAGCATCGAATTTGGGTTCAAAATGTAGTAGTGACTCGATCCTAATTAAAGCAAGGGATTCCCATTTCATGCAAACCCTATATTACAAGAATGTGCCATATAGATGCACACAGTGCAAGTCACATGGTCATCTCAAAATTATCTTCCCATACGCCAAACCTAGGGGGGATATTGGAAGCATTCATATTGTAATGAGTCCATCAGAATTTGGCACGGAATAGCTCGCACAAGTAGAAAAAAGGAAGAGGAATATGGACACATTGGACTCGGAGCAGGATACATTGCGTCAAGAAAATCCTCGCATAAATGAGGAAATCGCAAGGGTTAACACACATTTCTCTCGGCTAGTATCAAAGAATTGGAAGACAAGCTTCAATCAAGTCGACCAGGACAAAATAAACCACAAAAAACTCTTGTGATTTCTACTCAAAGTTCGCTAGGTTTTACAATTTCATACAAATATGTATCTACGCCGCCAAACCCTATTATGATATAGACTGAAGATGGCGAGAAGCATACAGAGCCAAAGAATCAGCATTCCACTAGTTCTTTTACAACTCCTCAGTTTCAGAGATATAATATGTGCTCTAAAGCTAAACTAGCATCTTCTCAGTCCAAAGGGCTATGTATGTCATTAGCCAACCTAGTATAGGAATCTATGTGAAGGAAAGCACATATTCTTCACACTCAAGAAATAGTTGAAAAAAATTATGGAAGAAATACAATTAACCATATATGGGGCCCTTAGCAGAGAAGACATTGAAATGGTCTTGAAATGATTATAGTCTCGAACAATCTAAGAGACCAAGAGTATTCCTCAAAACAAATATACCTCAAGAGGATGGTACAAAAGCACTCTCCAATTGTTCTATTTCTACAGGAAATGATGGCATCGGCTGCAGATGCCTTACGTATACTTAACAAACTCTTCCTGAGATGGTGTTTCTTGATTGAAGATGCAGTTGGTAAATTTGAGGGTTTAGAAATGGGTTGGATGTCCGTAAGTCAGCTGCAATTGTCAGTAAGCTTTCCAAACTGTATTTTTTCCTCTCTTAGTTATGCCTTTTTCCATTACTCTGGACATGTCAAACATCTATGCTCTGTCTCATGACCGAAAGGATTTTTTGGAAGACCTCTCATCCTCCCCTCTCATTTCTCTCCCCGATCTTATTAGAGGTGGTGATCTAAACTTTACCATCTACAATTGTAAAATATGGCGGCCTCGGCTCGTCATGTTCCACTTGTAGAATTCTTTGAATCCTTTGTTTTCAAGCATCAATTGATTGACATTGAACCCTTTGATCTATGTCCTACCTAGTAAAACCATCGCATCAATCACAACCACATAGCTAAAAACTTGGACTTCTCTTTGGCTAAAGACTCCTTGCTCTTATCCCTCCATGCTTATAAAACCGCAACGCTAAAATTTGCACACTCTGATCACTGTCCCATCTCTCTGAAATTTTATTCCAACTCATTCAAACCTATTCCTCCCTTCAAATTTAATCCACATTGGCTTCAATATAAGGATTTAGGATCTATATTCCAAGATCTATGGTTTCCTTACTTGGCCTCTCAGAACACTACAGCTATGGTATCTCTACAGGTTAACCTCATAAAAATTAAAGGCAAGAAAAGGAGTGGGTTTATAAAACTTTCAAAAATGATGATCTAGCCCTAAATATAGTGGAATAAAAAATAGAATATTGTATGGACTTTGTAGCAGTCTCCCCTATGGACAATGACAAATTGGAGGAATTAAAGTCACCAAAAAGGAAAAGTCCAGATTGTTGGCTTGCTAGGAACTAAAATGGCGTATGAAGAGTTGTGTGTTGATGTATTTGTAACTTCGGAATATATTCTTCTATGTGTTACATTTGTACTTTATTGTATCCCCAATGGAGATGTATTATTCCTCCGATTGGAAGTGTCATCATGTGTACTTGCATGTGTCGCAAGTTATATTATAAGTGTTGTAACTTATACTTGATAGGTTATTAGACCACCTTGATGGGGTCGGCCCTGTATGAGTCATGTGGTTCAAAGGGTTATTAGACCACCCTAGTAGGGGTCGACCCAGTCTACATTATGTTAAGTGGTTAATTTGAAGCCGACCTAGTTGAGTAAAGGTCAAGTCAAGTTAGTGTATAAATAGAGAGTGTGTCTCTCTCATTTTACACATTCTATTTGTTCACTCACTTCGCATTAGTGAGAGAGGAGGAGTGCGCACTAGTGGAGGAGTAGTATTTTACTGCTATCATATATATCTTGGGTTTGATCATGGTGATCCTTGTATTGATGCTTATTCTATCTCTAAGGAAGTTGCGGGGTTTTTCACCTTCTTGGTTTTCCACGGTGAAATGTTTTGTGTCTCTTGTCTCTTGTCTTTTATGCTTGATATGTTGTACATGTTATTCATTCAGTTAAGATCCTAGATAAGAATGTATTAAATTCTGAAAAACTAACACGGTATCAGAGCTAGCCTGAAGGAAGGCATGCTATGGCATTTATGAGACTTGTTGCACTTGCGACAAATTACAAGCTAGGGCTTTATATAGAAAACACCAGTCATCGTGAAACTTTCACTATAAATCCATTTTGGCGAAGGTTCAAGATCTGAAACCTTTACAGGTCTTAGATAACATCCCCATGTACCTTATGTCAGAAGAAAAAATTCTAATTCGTTGTACTTTGTGAGTTATGATCAGTACAATCTAGGGTTTCTACCTCTTCCAGATCTCAGTCATAGATAGGTGACCTAGGAAAAAAGGTCATAACTTGGGCTAGGAAGCTCCAAATGAAATTTCATAAAAAGTGATAGCTAGGGAATGGACTTTAGTTTCTCTGGTAAGTTTTTACGAGGCCGAAGTTGAACCAGTGACACGTGGCACGCCGTACAAGTTCGCTCTCCTGTTTAATCCCGTAAATAGGTCACGTTGCGACACTTGGCATAACTCTCTCTTAGAGAATACAATTGAGTTCATACCTATGGGTTTGGAAAGATGACAGGTCAGGCTTCGACAGGCTGAAGTTTCAGACCCTGTAGATTCATAATTTCGGAGTTGCACCAGAAACAATCAAGTACATATTTTTGTCCAAACATAATTGATTTCTGAGCACCTTCATTTTTGGATCGTCATTGCTATGGGAAATTAGGGTTTTGGAGAAAGTTGAAATTCTTGGAATCGGATACCACAACTGAATGCTCCTCAACAAAATCAAAATTTAGAGACCAAGATCGAATTTTTTGGTTGGGGAGAAGGCCGGGCTTGATCAAACCCTAGTTCCGTATTTTGATCAAGAAGATGGAAAATTAGGGCTTCTACAAAAGTTGGAATTTTTTAAATCTGTGACCGCGACTGGAAACTCCTTAGAAAAATCAAATTTTAGATATTTGGATCGAACTTTTTGGATGGGTAGAAGACCGGGCTTTATCAAACCCTAGTTCAGGGTCCTGTCTAGTGAATCTGGAAGTTTCAAAGGAAATTTTGAGGGGTCAAATTTTGCATTTTTCAAAATTGAAGTATACCAGCTTGATCAGCTCAGCAAGGCACATCTTTCCATCCATTCATAAGTTTGAAATTCCAAATTTAAATTTTTAGGGTTTCTCTGACAAACCCTAATCCGACTCCAGATCGAGTCTCAGCAAATCAAAGTGGATTGGGTTAATCCTAGAAGAATATGATTTGGTCACCTGCATAAATGAATAAGTTCCAGTTCCAGAGGGAGATGAGGCTGAGGCCTTACATGAGAAGGCTACAAGCAATCCCATCAAGTATGACTTGAAGAGATACAGGTACGTTTTGAAATTTGTTCATAATTGAGGTTATGATATGTTTGTCTTCATATTATTGAGGTTAGTACAATCTTGATTATTTTTAGAATTGTCTTATCACCCTAGTAGAAGTATGAATGCATGTGAATGATAGAAGACATTCATTGATTAGGGTTATACGATTGTACTAATGCACTGTGGTATTCTATGAGGATGATGTTGTCCACTAACATGAAAGGTGCAAATCAAGTTCTAGATTAAGAATATATGACCATGGTGACATGGAGACAAAGACTCATGGATCACATAGAAGCTCTACTTACGAGGTATGTATATTTTGGTTCTACAATGGTTAACTTATGAGTTATGCAAGTTACTAGCACAAGTCATCAAAGAAAACAAGAAGACAATGTTTAGGTATGTTAGACATAACTATCTAACATGATAATCTAGGTATGTTTTTCCTATATCAAGTTTGAACCCTACCTTGTGTTAGGATCTCTTATATAAGTATATCTTCGTATGATTGATGATTTTTCATGAAGTTATAAGTTTGAGTAATCATAGGATTATGCATATTATATTTCTTACTTTGATTAATGATATGACTAACTAGAAGAGTCATATTGTCAAATAAGAATATGCTTGAGTAATAGAAGTCCTCCCTGAAACCTCTTTGCTGACATGTTGGGAGTTGTGCACACTCTTAACAATGTTGCGGTAGAGATGGAAGGCATCTAGAAATTTACGGGATATGGATAAATGTTGTATTGAAGCATTGGCTAAGACAATTGCATGACTGTATGACATATATTCTTATGTGTAATATTTTGTTCTAAAAACTATGAGAAGTTTCTAATCATGCAATTGAATTTGACATGTAGGAAAGATCGTGTAAAATCACCTACAAAAGAAGGACTACAACATTTGTTCAAAGCAACGAAGTTTAAAGAAATCTATCTATTGAAGATATTGAAGAAACTGAAGTTTCCAGGATTCGGGATGTAGTAATGGAAGAATTCCATGATCGAGGAATATCAGTCGATCATGAAGAATGATGTTTTGGATGTGGTCTCAAGACCTGAAGGGAAGTCTATTGTGACTTCCAAGTGGATCTACAAGATCAATCATGCTGCAGATGGCAGCATAGAAAAGTACAAAGCGAGATTTGTAGCTCGTGGATTCTCCCAGAAAGAGGGAATAGACTATGAAGAGACTTTTTCTCCTATAGCCAGATACACTTCCATCAGAACAGTACTTTCTCTGGCTGCAATGATGAAATGGAAGATACACCAGATGGATGTCAAGACAACTTTCTTGGATGGTGTAGTCGAAGAGTAAGTGTATGTGGAGCAACCACTTGGTTTTGAGACACATGACAGAGAGTCATATGTGTGCAGGTTGAAGAAAGACTTGTATGGCTTGAAGGAAGCTCCTAGGACTTGGTATGGTAGGATAGACAGCTTTCTATCCATTTTGGGCTTTACTAAGAGTAAAGCAGATTCCAACCTTTACTACAAGGTTGAGGAAGGCAATCCAATGATACTACTTATGTATGTGGATGACCTGTTTGTTACAGGTGAGGATAGATTGATTATCGATACGAAGAAGAAGCTTTCTACCGAGTTTGAGATGAAGGACTTGGAGTTGATGCACTACCTTCTAGGCATGGAAGTGTGGCAGAGCACAAATGGAATCTTCCTTGGACAAGGGAAGTATGCAGTAAAGATACTAAAGAGGTTCGAGATGATGGACTGCAAGGCCATGGCCACACCTATGGCATCGAACCTGAAGCTTCAGTGTGATGCTTCATCTGATCCGGTTGATGTCATTGTGTATCGTCAAATGATTGGGTCCTTGATGTACCTGACAAACACGAGACCAGATATTTGCTTTGCGATGAATACATTGAGCTAGTTCCTAACGAATCCCAGAGGTGCTCACCTGGTTACTGTAAAGCATATTCTGAGGTACCTAAAGGGTACGATTAATTATGGGCTCAAGTATGATGCGAATCAAAAGCTTAACCTGTAGGGTTATGTTGATTCAGATTGGGCAGGAAGTGCTGCAAATAGGAAGAGCAGTTCTGGGTGCTACTTCAATATGGGATCATGTGTGATCTCTTGGTTTAGTAGGAAGCAGTCCTGCGTAGCACTGAGTACAGCCGAAGCAGAGTATGTTGCAACTTGTTCGGCTAGTTGTGAGGTAGTATGGATGAGGAAGCAACTATCTGAGTTATTTGATCTCCCGTTGGATGCTACTAGTATCTTTTGTGACAACCAGAGTTGTGTGAAGTTGTATGAGAACCCAGTGTTCCATGATAGGTCGAAGCACATTGAGATCAAATATCACTATATCAGGGATATGGTGCAGAGAGGAGCAGTGAAGCTCCTGTATGTTGCGACGGATGAGCAGGTTGCAAATGTGTTGATGAAACCACTAGCCAGAGTGAAGTCTGAATACTTCAGAGAGAGGCTTGGTGTTCTTCAGATTGAGGATACTTCAAGGAAGAAGTGATCGACACATTTGCAAGATCCATTCCAAGCATGGTGAGAGGATGATCCTTCCCATGGCTGTGGATATAAGCGTTGTGTGTTGAGCATCAGGACGATGCTCTAGTTACTGCTTTGTATGATCAGTTGATCATGTATTTGTGTATGCATCAATTGGATGCTTTGTATGATCAGTTGGATCATGTATGATGATATGTATTAGGTAGATACATTATATGATCAGGAGGATCATGTGTGATGATATGTGTTAGGTGGATACATTTTATGATCAGGAGGATCATGTGTGATGATATGTATCAGGTGGATACATTGTATGATCAGGATGATCATGGACGATGAGCTTCAGGATGTTGCTCTAGATGATATGCATCAGGACGATGCAGTGATGAGTATCAGGACGATGCTCTGGATAACATGCATCAGGACGATGCAGTGATGAGTATCAGGATGATGCTCTGGATAACATGCATCAGGATGATATCATGACGATGATCAGGATGATCATGTGTGATGAGTATCAGGATGATACTCTGGATGATATGCATCAAGACGATGCTATGATGATGATCAAGATGATCATGTACATCAGGATGATGTATGGTGAGTATCAGGTTGATACTCTGTGGCCGTGGACAAGTTGTGCAAGGGTAGCATGTAATACGTCCGGGAGATATGGACAGGTTGTGCTAGTCACATAAAAGGCATCAGATGCTCTTTAGAGATCTTGCTTGGTAAGACACTCTTTTAAGGTTTTGCTAGACCACATGTAATACATCCTAGAGATCTGGACAGGTTGTGCTAGTCACATAAAAGGCCTCAGATGCTCTTTAGAGATCTTGCTTGGCAAGACACTCTTTTAAGGTTTTGTGGGGACCACATGTAATAAGTCCTAGAGATCTGGACAGGTTGTGCTAGTCACGTAAAAGGCCGCAGATGCTCTTTAGAGATATTGCTTGGCAAGACACCTTTTAAGGTTTTGTGGTAGGGGTCACATGTAATAAGTCCTGGAGATCCAGACAGGTTGTGCTAGACATGTAAAAGGCCTCGGATGCTCTTTAGAGATCTTGCTAGGTAAGACACTCTTTTAAGGTTTTGTGACAGTCACATGTAAGTGGACCTGGGAGATCTTTCTGGTTGTGCTTCGGCACATAAAGGATCCTGGGATACTCTTTCGAGGCATTGTGACACACGTAATAAGTCGTGAGGATTCCACAGTATGGCCAGTGTTGATGAAGACCTACAAGTGGTGGGCCTACATCCAGTATGAAAAAGGGCTGGCTCTGTAGAACTTCCTATGACGAGCAGAATTCAGAGATAGCTCGGTGATCGAGATGTCGAGTATAGCAGCAGTGATGATGATGATGCTCCGTGATCCAGTGACGATGATCCAGCTCCAGAATTGAAGACTTGTGCCTATGTGTATTAATGACTTGTGTCTAGAGAATACCGTCCTAGTTAAGAGGGAGTGTTGATGTATTTGTAACTTCGGAAGATATTCTTCTATGTATTACATTTGTACTTTATTGTATCCCCAACGGAGATGTATTATTCCTCTTATTGGAAGTGTTGTCATGTGTACTTGCATGTGTCGCAAGTTATATTATAAGTGTTGTAACTTATACTTTATGGGTTATTAGACCACCTTGATGGGGTCGGCCCTGTATGAGTCATGTGGTTCAAAGGGTTATTAGACCACCTATAGGGGTCGGCCTAGTCAGCATTATGTTAAGTGGTTAAGTTGAGTCCGACCTAGTTGAGTAAATGTCAAGTCAAGTTAGTGTATAAATAGAGAGTGTGTCTCTCTCATTTTACACATTCTATTTGTTCACTCACTTCGTATTAGTGAGAGAGGAGGAGTGCGCACTAGTGGAGGAGGATTATGTTGCTTCTATCATCTATCTCTTGGGTTTGATCATGGTGATCCTTGTATTGATGCTTATTCTATCTCTGAGGAAGTTGCGGGGTTCTTCACCTTCTTGGTTTTCCCCGGTGAAATGTTTTGTGTCTCTTGTCTCTTGTCTTTTATGCTTTATATGTTGTACATGTTATTCATTCAGTTAAGATCCTAGATAAGAATGTATTAAATTCTGAAAAACTAACATTGTGCACTCTGCTTGGTGAGGGAGACAACAACACCACATTTTTCCATAGGCAAGAAAATGCCAGGAAGGCCATTAACACCATTTGGAATATTAAGGATCAACAAGATCAGGAGAGCACTCACTTCAAGTCAATATCAAAAGCAACAGTCAATCACTATAAGAGTCTATATTCAGAGACTCCTTGAGAAAACATTCGATATATTCTAACAATAGCAACATTTTTTTATGGTCCATGGCTTACTAATGAGCAGATTGATAGACTTCAAAAACCTATCACAAAATAATAAGTCTTTGGCGCACTTAACTTTCAGAAAGGAAAATCCCCTGGATTGGATGGATGAGCAATCGAGCTCTCCATTCATTTTTTCGTTTTGATGGTAGATGATCCCATTGTTGCAATAGAGGCGTCAAGAATTACAGGTAAAGTTTACTCTCCTTTAAACTCTGCTTTCATGTAGGGTAGATCCGTTGCATGCGGGTCGTTGTCGGTATTCCTCTGATCGGGGAGGGGAAAATCAAGACAATATTCCCATATTTTGGTGGGAAAACGATGTGAAACTGCATGCTCATTTCAGGGAATATGATGCAAGCTTCTGTGCTTTTTTAAAGAGAGGCTTATGCCCCTTTCCTACCCCCTATAATGAGGAGGAGGATCCTACCCCCTATAATGAGTCCCCCTATCCCTATAATGAGGCCCCCTATAATGAGGAGAAGGAGGATATAAATGCACCACTCTCTTACCCACAAAGCCCATATAGAAAACATCCCAAAATGTGACTCCCATGAAGGGTTGGAACATTATCACCCTATATCCCTCTGCAACTAATTTTACAAACTCAATGCTAAGGACATTGATGGGACCCTAAAATGGCACATTATTTGGCCTATGCATGTTTGTTTAATGATATCTTGACATTTGATTAGTATTGTTTACTTAATTCGCTTATTCCTTTGACTTGTTGGATAATATTTCTTGAGTTTTGGTGGATTTATATCAATCCAACTGAAGGACATCAGGTCACCAAAATCAACTCAATCATCTTCAATCAATTCACTAGTTAAATTAGATATTAATGGATTAATTTAAGGGATTATGTCCCCTCATGATTCTCATGATATCCAGAACATAAAGGACTCAATCTCATCCAAAGACGAAATCATTGATTCCAATTCGAACTCCTAAGAGGGTGAATCAATCCCACAAAATCAGAATGTATATTTCTAGTTAACTGGCACAATTTTCTTAAATCAAGGAGCTGATTGCATGGACAATTTGTTACACCTAAAATATTACCATCTTGAGATTCATTGTATGCATCCCTAAAGTTTCCTTGACTACGTTATTGACCTGGAAGAGATATTAACCCATTAATACTAGGTTTTGAGAGGTCGTCGCAGGCTTCCCTCATGCAACCTGCGACGTCGCATCTTGCACTTTTGTAGGGTGCGACAATGTCAGTTAATGGATAAAAATAGTTCCTTCGAGCCCATTCTCGAAGCTAGCTGGCATGGATCCCTATCCTTGACCTTTTGGGAGAGTTGGCACTCAGTTCCTAACCTCTTGGAAGGATCCCCTATCTCTCTCCTACCATATCTCAACCTACCCTATCCATACCCTATCCACGTAGTTCTATATAAGTGAAGCTCACTCTCATTCCAAAGGAGAGGAATTCTATAGTGTCTACATGCTGGTGAAATCATCTTGGAGAGATCTCTACTTATCCATTGAGAAACTCACACTTCCTTGGGAGGATATGGCATTGGCTTGGATGGAGAAGGGTTACTTCCTTAAGCTCTGGTTGTAGTCGTTCTCTTCTATGTACTTTCCCTATTTTTACAGTAATATAAACGCTTTCCACCAATATTGTTGTGTTGATGATATTGTGTAGTTTACCTGCTTAACTGTTTACTTAGATCTGTTATCGTTTGGATGTTTTTTACTTGTTTGTCTTGTTTTGTGTATCTTGGCAGGTCTTGCAGCTTAGATCTGACGACCGCAAGGCATGGAACAACATCCAGGAAAAGGGACTGCAAAATTAAGGTAAGACATCTGATAACTTGATCCTTAACTAGATCTAGGAAAGTGGTTTATAGTCTGTACTACTTGTTCTTGACTCACATTGAGCTAGGGAGATCCGGCTCACGTCCGCTCGAGTGGATTGTCAGTCAAACACAATTTTCTCAAGTGTCAATTACTCTCATGAGATTCCACCACTAAAAAAAGGACTAAATGATCATCCAAATTTGAAATCACAAGGTCAAGGTAGAATTCCTAAAGAGAAAATCAATCCCACCACCTTGCATGCAGATTTCTAGTTAACTGTGACAGCTTCCACAAATCAAGGAGATGATTGCATGGGATGTTTTGAGTTATTTTTGTATAAATGCTAGTAAATTTGATGGCATGAAAAAAAATATTCAATTATTATTCTTCTCTCAAAAAATTTCCCATTCATACCTTGTTTTTCAAGGCAAATTTGTAAGAGGCATCTTGATGCCCTGTTTTTAATGGCAGATTGTTAATAAAAAAACTAGCTTCAATCTATATTTGAATTAGTTAGTGTAGCAGGGGTTCTAGGAGCTCCCTTGGGTTGGGCCCATTCAAAGGAAGGACTATGGAACCTTGCATACCTTTCCCTTTAGTCGTGCATTTTATTTCATAATTTTTAGATGCAGATTATAGAAAATACATAAATCTGTGTGTTTTTCTACAATTTATAGTAATTCTACATTTTTGTGTTTTGTTACAAAAAACATAGAAATCTATGTGGTTTTCTACAGTTTGTAGTAATTCTACTTTTTCTATGATTTGCATTGTAATGGTGCAATTTCCCTAGAGTTAGCGGTTTTTCTCATTTCATTTGAATAGATTTGCTTCGTTTATCCTTCCCATAGTTAGATTTATGATGCTCACACCATTTACTTTACATGATTTACAAATTTGAATTAGAAGTTATTTCCATTTACATAAGATCATGTGTTTCTAAGTTTAGTAGAACTAAAATATCTATGCTTGAATGACAACTTGCATGAAGGATTTAGGTTGTAACATTATCTACATTGGTAGATTGTAGTGAAAGGATTAGGATGCTTCGCTAACAATTGTAACATGAATGAGAACTGTCTTGATACTTTTACGTGACATTGTTGATAAATGATTTTGGATGCTAAGTAGGGGGGTATGATCTTGTGCCCTTGCAACCCTTAATTAAAATTTATTTCAGAATTTACCTTTGATATTATTCCACATGCCATTTATTTTTGTGTATGAATTCATCATTTCGACTTGGTTAATGCTAGCCTTCTGCTTATTTTGATCACTTGCATGGAAACCATAGCTTTTGAATGTCTGCATCTAGTAACCTGAAAATAGAATAAGGGGGGATTTCACTTAAATTTATCGCAGTTGAATGTGAAAGGTCACCCTGTGCTCACCCCTAAAGGAGATAATGAGGAACTAAGTGCCAAGTGTAATGTTTGGATCTTAAACTCTTGCAACCTGTAGTTAGCAATCATTTAAAGTTTTTTATAGAAGCTTTTGGTTGATTAGATTAGGTTTCATTTTTCAGTTTAGAGAAGATTTCATTTATTGTTTATCAGATTAAATTTATTTTATTTTGTTAGAATAGATTTCACTTATACTACTAGACGAATTATTCCTTTGCAACTGCATATATAGTGCATGGTACCTCTTAAGTTTGTACGAAATCCCGGGTTGAAAATTTAAATAATGAGCCAAGGGATTAAGTTTTATAGCTGCAATTCATTGGCCCCTCAGTCATCTATAGGTGAATCAAACTAATCATCTCTGCCAATACATCTACTAAACAATATGGGTTCCTAGATAAGCAAAATATCCATGATGGAATAGGGGTGGCCCAAGAATCCTTGCATTCTATAAAATCCAAATCTCGGTATGCATTTATGCTCAAAATACTTTGACAAGTTAAATTGGATCTACCTTTTCCTTATACTCACACAGACTAGATTCCTGCAATCCATCATAAATTGGATAGAGGATTGTTATCAAAATTCCTCTTTGCCATCCTAGTCAATGGATTTGCATCCTCCTTCAAACCCTCACGCGACCTGAGGAAAGGATCCTTGATCTTTCCCTTCCTTTTCCTCATTATTTCAAATGGACTAAGTCGGTATATCAACCATGAGAAACTAATTGGATCTCTCTCAAGAGTAAAGATAGCAAGTACTCATCATATTGCACAAGTTCTTTTTGTGGGTGACATCCTCATTTTTGGAAGATCCTCCATTGTTTAATCCAAGTGTCTCAATCACATATTAAATATCTTCTCATCAGCAACAAGATTTCTAATGAAGGCTAATGATTATGAGATTCAAGATTGGTATTGTTTCATCGTAAGGTAAAGAAGCGTTTGGGCACATGGTACCACAAATGGAACTCGATGGAAGTCCAACTCACATTGATTAAGAGTGTTATTGAAGCAATACCAATATACTGGATGCCCTTGGCTCTCACCCCCAAACCAATTATGAACCACATTCAGAAAATCTGCTCAAATTACCTCTGGTCAGGGAATAAAGAGGATAATAGCCCCCCCTTGTGTCGATGGGAAATCTTATGCAAATCGAAAGGGATGGGTTGTTGGGGTATAAAACATATGCCCCTTTTCTCCCAAGCCTTGGTAACTAGTAGTCTGTGGAGGTTAATCACTCTCCCCGACCCATGGCAAAAATGCATACACCTCAAGTACATAGCTCTCTTATCTATCACTTCCTGGTTGCAAACTCCTCATCCTACACAAGCAAAAGGATCTATGTTTTGGAGGGCCATCAACAAATCATTTAAAATCATTGGGGACAATATTTCTTGGGATCATGGGAACGGACTATCAATATTGTTGGATTTTTTGCAACTTTGGAAGATATTCTTATTTTATTTTATTGTAATTATTTGTACTTCCTAGAGTATTTGATCTTGATGTAATTAATCATGTAAACCCTAGAAAGAACAATGTAAACCTTGGGGTGAAAATCAAGTAAAGAAAATAATTATTAAATATAGTTTTATATTCCCCCAAGGCAAGTCGGCCCAATTAGGGAAAAGGCCAGTTTGGTAAGTGTATAAATAGAGAGGTTATGTTCCTCATTTGAGACATTCGTTCATTCACACAAGTTCACATCACTTGGAGAGGAGCTCGCATTTGCAAAGAGGATAATTTTTGGGGGGGTTTTAACTTAGAGAGACTTTTCTTTTATCTCTCTCATCATTGTACTATGTTCTCGGAATTATTCATCTCTATATTAAAGTTGTTGGCTTTTCTCCTGATTGGGTTTCCCAGGATAAATTCTCGTGTTCTTTGTTTCTGTGCTTTGCCTTTCTTATAGTGATCCTATTGATCTTATGCAATTGAATTATTATGCTATAATTGTATGAAAAACTAACATGGTATCAGAGCGGTACTAGAAGAAGCCATTGTTGTAACTAGGGTTTCATCTTTCAAGTCCTTCACTAAACATTTTGGAAGAAAAAGTGCTTTGGGAATTTCGCTCTAAGTGTAGTGCTCTGGTTTTTACAGCAGAGCACTATGTAAAATTTCAGGTTTAATTTTCTACGTTTTAAACCTTATCAGTTTATGGAAGTGAATTTCTAAAAAATTTCTATGTGCCGAAATGATATTTAGTGTACTGTGGTGTTTTTACTAACCTTACATTCGAAATTTGAAATAAACAACATATCGTTATTTTCTTTTCAACAGCATAAGAATAGGTTTCACAACTTAGTAAATCAGTAAATAGCAGTAAATCAGTAAATAGTAAGTTTGCATGTTTACAGTAAGATTTAGCATAATAGTAAATAACGGAAATTACCTGATGCTGATGCTAACCGTAAGTTGTAGCAGGTTGTATAATCCCCTTAGACAGCCAAACTGAAGTGTCCACCCTACCGACCAGCTATAATCTTGCTGGCCCTTGGAAATCAAAGGATTTCCAAGCCCCCGAGCCCACAATCTGATAATCCCGAGAGCAGTCTTTCCTTCTGTTCTCAAAATCTTTCTGTTCGCCAAACTTTCTGCCCTCCCAACTTCTGTTCTCCAAACTTCTTTTCTTCCCCCAATCAAAAAAAACCTCCCCTTTCTCCAAGCTCTCCCTGACAAGCTCTTCTGTCCATACACAAAACGCTCTACCTGACAATCATCTGCATCAAGGTAAGGAACATATTTTACCAGTTCCATAAACCGAGATTCATACTCCTCCACTGTCTTGTCTCCCTGTACTAAGGCATGGAGTGCACCTGCCTGTTCTTCCTTGTAGTAATTTGGCAAATACTTCATGTGGAACCTCTCCTCGAACAGTTCCCAAGAAGTTGTAAGAGGTGTAAGGTGCAACTGCTTCTCGAGATCTGACCACCAATTCAAAGCATCACCTTTAAGCTGAAAGACGGCCATCCTAGCCTTGGAACTAGATGTGTACTCATTCAATGCGAAGCATCTCTTCATGCCTTCCAGCCATGCTTCGGCATGCTTACCGGGTCGTCCTCCTGAAAACTCTGGAACTTTTATCTTTTGTAACTCCCTCGATATGTCCTGAAGCGGTTCCAGTCTTGGGCCATGTGCCCTTTCAGAGTTCTCTCGACTCACCTGAGTGGTTTCCACCTCAGCGGCCCTTTCCGACTGCCTGTTCATCGTGGTCATAATAGCCTCCAATGACCTCATTATGATCTGCATTTCTGGTGTTGAGGTTGGTGGTGGCGGTGTTGGCGGTGGCGGAGGTGGTGGTGACGGTGGTCGACCTTGACCCCGACCTCGACCTCTGCGTGTTGTTACCATGATAGTTCCTGAGTTTATTGAAAATAAAACCATGTCCTTATTTGTTCAATCAAATACACGCGGAACTTAAAATGTAGGTATTCATACACTTATACTTATGCATAAGAAATAACTTGCATCATGAGATAACAGATTGTCAGGATTAGCGCAGTAAAATCTATAGTCGTTTTTATTAAACAATCTTGTCATGGTGTTCAGCTCGTCGTGCTGATCCTAATGGTGTCTTGTTTTTGACTTTTCGGGTCTCTTTCATCCCTTCGACTAGGAGTTGAAATCTCGGCAAAAAAAATTTTATATTAAATTTTAATTCTTAACAAAACTTAGGTTACACACTATATAAATGTATACCAAATTTAATTAAATTAAATAAAATGGTGCTAACCCTATACAAATATATATATGAAATTAAATTTAAATAAAGCAACGCTAACACTATATAAACGTATACAAAATTTAATTAATTTTTAAATAAATGATACTAACACTATATAATTATATATACGAAATTAAATTTAAATAAAGCAATGCTAACATTATATAACGTATACAAAATTTAATTAATTTTTAAATAAATGATACTAACACTATATAATTATATATACGAAATTAAATTTAAATAAAGCAATGCTAACATTATATAACGTATACAAAATTTAATTAATTTTTAAATAAAATGATACTAACACTTTATAAATATATATATACGAAATTTGCCAAAACTTAGGTTATAACATTAAAACTAAATTTAAATAAAATAAATAAAAATAAATAAGGAAAATTTACTCGACCGCTTAGCCCTTTTCACTCGACTCTCGGCTAAGCAAAAGGTATGGCCACGCGGCTCTTCGTGTCAGTTCACCGCCATGCAAGAGCAAGTCCGCATGAAGGACACGCGGTCTCTCCAAGCAGCCCACCGCCCTCGGAAAGTGGGGGAAACCCTAAATAGGGTCAATCCCCAAGACGCGGCCATTTTCACCCTCTCTTCCACAGTTTTAGCTCTGCAACTCCCATCTTCTATGGTAGAAGCACTGGCGAGGCTGGCCCAGCGGGAAAATACCAGCGTGGTTTTCAGAAAACATTGAGCTCGAGCAGGGTAAAAATGGTTGCTGGGCACGCTCAGAAGCTCGCCCGTGAACTCATTGCAAGCCATTTCGGCGACATTGCTGGGGAGGTATGCAGCTGCGTGCAGAGTTGAAGAATTGCCTTTTTGTTCTTATACAACACGATTGTGTTCAGGCCTTCAGAATTGAGCAAGAAGAAGGCGCAGGGCCGGCAGCAGCTAGGAGTTTTAAGGTAATCTTAATAAAACTCTGAAATTTATGATAGGAATTCGTTGGGAGTGGATTAATGGTATTGGAATATGGAAAAGCCACCCAAGAAAGTGTTTTTGAGCAGCTTCGTGTCGTACGCAATGGTCGGCTACGGGTAATATTCAATCCTGAGTTGAAGATTTTGTCTTGGGAGTTCTGCGCAAGAAATCATGAGGAGCTTTTACCTCGCAGGCCGTTTCTTTTCTTTGTCTTTTGACGCATTTTGAGTCCACGAGAAATGTAACAGTTGGCCTTCTGCTAATTCGTACCTTGTGACTGTTTTTAAGCTTTTGCTTTTCCTGCCCTTGGTTTAAATGACTCTCATGGTCTGATCTGGTTTCTTTTGCTTGATTCCGCTCTCGATTCCTGGTGATTGTTATTAATAAATGTCTAGGGCAGTTGAATCGACGGATTTTTATCCATTTGTTCTTCTGAATGAGTTTTCCTGTGACGTCTTTGGATTGGGATGGATGTTAGATTTCGATCTTTAATAATTATGTGTATCCAGGTTATTGGAGGTTAGCTCGTGGATTTGGTCGCTGCTCTCTGCGCCGTGATTCAGCTTTTGATTGATTCTCTACGGGTTGGTGATACTTTCCGTGAAATTTTTGAAATTTCTCCGCTATTGTATTATTTGAAGATCATTTGTCTTTAACTTGGAATCAGGTTTTGATATCAGTTTTTCTGTCACAGTTTCATAATCTTCAACGGCAATGGCAATGAAGACCTCCACATTTGCAGTGGCAGCTGCATACGCTGTGGTCTTGATGTTTGCTCTTTTGGCCTCGCAACGGCTGCTGACGCACCGACTCCCAGCCCTGTGGCTGGCGCGGGTTACCTGGACTTTGTTCCTTCTGTCGGTTTTTCTGCGATAGCCTCAGCTATCGCATTCTTGGCCTACATGTTCTTCTGAGAGCCATACATATGAGGTATTATCCCTGGAGATGTAGTTTGATGATGGTGTTTCATATTCTCCGTTGCTTTAAACGGGTTTTGCTATGTTCTTCATTGTTCTGTCGCTCGTCTATTTACATTTTTTGTACAGAAATTGGTTTCGTGGGTGACGATACTCTACTATACATCCTGCTAGGGTTATTAATTTGTTTTCCATGTGAAGAATTATTTAAATGTTTTCTGATATTATTTTGACCACATAGAGAGAGGCAAGAGGTTTTCGCAGCCTTGGTAAAATCACTTTGGCAAAGTGGACGATCTTGTGAAAGATTAAGAACAGTTAAATGCAAACGCACATAGATGTCTACCTATGCAAAAATACAGAGATGTCTTCCCCATAGCGGTTGGGAGAGAGGGCAAGTAGGGGCACGAAGAGTCAATTTCTAAAAGATTTCAAGAGCGAAGAATTCTGGGTGCAATTTTTGTATAATATATATTTTTATATATATTCATGCATATATAAAAAAAATAATACAAAATGGTGTATGCGAAAGTAATTTTCATTTTTCTCTGTTGCAAAAACTAGATACCTACAATTTCCAGGATTTATATATATATATATATATTGTGTTAGAACTCTTTTTGTTTATATTGATTATCAAAAAAAAACTAATTATATCTTGGTTTTCTATGCGTGCAGGTAGTTAGTTTCCTGGTGCTTACAACTATTGGGAAGAAGGATCTTGTGTAACTCTCCGTGTGTGTCTTGCACGTAAATTTTTTTGTTTTTGCTAAGTTCGGCAAGAGCTCGAATCTAGGTAACTAATTGAATTTTCTAGTGTAGATCCAATCTCTTAGACTAGTTTTTTTTTTGTGTGAGTAGGCCCTAAAGGTCTGAGTTTCCGAGCCTGGCGCTCTGATACCATCTGTAGTGCTCTGGTTTTTACAACAGAGCACTATGTAAAATTTCAGGTTTAATTTTCTACGTTTTAAACCTTATCAGTTTATGGAAGTGAATTTCTAAAAAATTTCTATGTGCCGAAATGATATTTAGTGTACTGTGGTGTTTTTACTAACCTTACATTCGAAATTTGAAATAAACAACATATCGTTATTTTCTTTTCAACAGCATAAGAATAGGTTTCACAACTTAGTAAATCAGTAAATAGTAAGTTTGCATGTTTACAGTAAGATTTAGCATAATAGTAAATAACGGAAATTACCTGATGCTGATGCTAACCGTAAGTTGTAGCAGGTTGTATAATCCCCTTAGACAGCCAAACTGAAGTGTCCACCCTACCGACCAGCTATAATCTTGCTGTCCCTTGGAAATCAAAGGATTTCCAAGCCCCCGAGCCCACAATCTGATAATCCCGAGAGCAGTCTTTCCTTCTGTTCTCAAAATCTTTCTGTTCGCCAAACTTTCTGCCCTCCCAACTTCTGTTCTCCAAACTTCTTTTCTTCCCCCAATCAAAAAAAACCTCCCCTTTCTCCAAGCTCTCCCCCTCTATATCATTTCCCTTCCTCGAGAATATCTTGGGCTTTCTCCACCGCCCCAAACTCCCCCTCTCGAGCCCCTCAAACCTTTACTCCTCTCCCTAGTTCATTCATCCACGTCTCATTATAGAAATGTATAATTAATTACTCTTATGGAAAAATTCACTTGGTTTTTGGATTGACGGTCGTAATTATCTATTACGGTGGGAATTATCACCCCAAGGTTATCCATTCGGGACAAGTTCCATTAAATACAAGTCTATCCGCCATCCTTGATATTTTAATATTATTAATGTAATTAATAAAATATTATATAATTAGTTGCCCCTTTTCAACTTGGACATGATGTGTCTTAATGATCCACCTTATCCGTCGAGACTACTTTAGTTGAGGTTTAAATTCCAAGATTAACATTGAATAATTAAATATCCATTTTCCATCACATCACGGTTATTCCAAAAAGGATTATCTTGTTATGGCTAACTTTGAAATGGAATTAATCATGCAACATTAATTTATAAATCAATATTTTAAATCTTACTTATATTGCATTTGTTACGATAGGGATATAAATGTTTGCTGGAATATCATTTATTAATTAATAATAATAATTAAATCACCCTTTGACAATAATAAAAGGTGAATCGATCATAGTATTCTTAATTATTTGTTTATCACATGGGTACCCTATCATCAACATAGCATCCTTGTTATTATAAACAAAGCACTTGTGAGGGCTTAAACAATTTTACTAATTAATTAGACACTATCATTACCCTATTCACAACAGTTCTTCTATGACAATGTTAACTGACGATACTTGTCTTAGTTTATTATTACAATGTTTTCATATAATTACTAATTCACTTATTTACACATTGACAACCTAACCATTCATTACCTAAGTTGATTGATGTATCCTTAACTGAGTTATCTATGACATTTATACTACTATTCGAGCATGACAAGTATGTTATACACCAGTAATATTGTACACGTACAAGGTGTGCATGCATGGCCAGTGTATGCACATGTCGGACATGTACTATAAACAAACCCCATTCCGCCTATGCATACTTGCTAACTAACAATAGTATCTACCCCCATGCAGAAGAGCAAGCATAATCTATAGTATAATTACTTTAACATCCTCGGTTATTTAACAGTTAACCCTTTACGATTTAACATCATTGTCTTTATGTTTACATTAGTTTAATCAATCAAGTACAGGAAGGGTGCCTACTTCCACTAACTCGGAATCAAGGAATACTAAACCCCCCAACAGTACTAACTAACACATCCTCCCATCATAACCTACGTCCAGCATCCTCCCTATCCTCCCTCTGCTAGTACAACAGTGGGTGTCGGACTTACCGATCTGACCACATAGAACTTGAGAGCGATAGCGTCGGCTGAACAGCGGACCTATCCTCCCCTAGCAGGCATCCGACAATCGTCATCACAACAACATGGGGAGCGTGTCTCAGCACGGCCCTCCCACGACCTCGGGTCTCATGGAAACATAGGGTGGGAAACACATCCATCCCTCTCAACATACTGGGCCTACGCCCTTATCAACTCATACTTGCTGCTATCGGGATTATCAGTTTGTGTTATCGTATCCTCATTTTGGCTGCTAAGGTTTGCTGTATGAACATGTTTTTCCTTTCCAATGTATATCAGATCAAGTAACTGGCTATCCCATAGCCCTTGTGTCCTGTAGGTTAGTGTTTTGCAAAATACAATTTATAGAAAGCATTTTCCATTGATCGCCAATTGATCCATTTTATCATTTCATTTCATGTAACCTTTTAGCTCATCATAGATACATATAACATTTCAATGATTCATATAAGAAGATGGTATCCACGTACCGAATCATATATTTCACATTTCATTAAGGAAAACATATAAACATATACTGCAATCGTAAAATAAGGAAATCATATGATAATCATGACATCATAACTGCATAACATAGTAACATCATAATCATGGTGAAATCATAAGACAAAGTATCATCATATAATGAGGTCCAATATAGTTTACTCAGTCGAGCTGAGTTCGACAAAATATATAAGAAGTAAAGTATGGTGTGTCTAACTAATAAATATGCCGAATCAAAATATGGGCATTACATACACCCACCCTTCGGGAAACTTCGTCCCGAAGTTATGGTCAAAATAGTGAGGGAAAATCTCGACGCATGGTCTCTGCGTCCTCCCAGGTAGCAGACCCGGGGCTATACTTGTCCCATTGGACCTTAACTTGGTCCACATGGCGACTACGGAGCTGTCGAACCCTACGATCAAGTATACGTAATGGTTCGACCCTGAAGGTTCCCTCGTCCGAGACCTGCAATTCCTTCCAATGAATTTTGTGAGTCTCATCAGCTATGTAATGTCGTAATACAGAAACATGAAATACATTATGAGTTTTATGCAAGTGGGGTGGCAGCGCGAGACGATAAGCAACTGGTCCGATTTTCTCAAGAATCTCAAATGGACCTATAAAGCGAGGTGACAACTTGGTACCCTTCCCAAACCGAATGGTACTTTTATTTGGTCTGATGCGAATAAATACACGATCCCCTACTCCATAAGTTCTATCTGATCTGTGTGCATCAGCGTAACTCTTTTGCCTATCCTGTGCTTCCTTCAGCCGCTGCCTAATCTGTATCACTTGCTCCTCCATTTCCTGAATTAATTCAGGCCCAATTAAAACTCGATCCTCTAACCTGTCCCAACTGAGTGGTGTCCTGCACGGCCTCCCATACAATGCCTGATATGGTGGCATACCAATGGAGCTGTGATGACTATTGTTGTATGCAAACTCCACTAAAGGAAGATATTTCTCCCACTGTGTCTGCTGATCCATAACATACATCCTAAGCATGTCCTCCATCACTTGATTCACTCTCTCAGTTTGTCCATCTGTCTCGGGGTGATAAGCTGAGCTTAAGTTCAACTGTGTCCCTAATGCTGACTGCATGCTTGTCCAAAATCTGGAGGTGAACTTAGGGTCTCTGTCAGAGATTATCTTTTTAGGAACTCCATGAAGACGTACAATCTCATTTATGAATACCCTTGCCACATCTGTCACATCATAGGTGTCTCTGACTGGAATGAAGTGAGCACTTTTGGTCAGTTTGTCGACTACCACCAAAATAGCATTATGTCTCAGAGATGTGAGTGGTAGTCCTACAACGAAGTCCATGGAAATGACTTCCCATTTAGTCATAGGAATATCATGCGGTTGTAGGAGACCGGCCGGGTGATGGTGATCTGCCTTCACTTGTTGACACTCGAGGCACTTCGAAACAAAATCCACTACATCCATCTTCATACCTGGCCAAAAGAAGAGTTGCTTCATGTCCGCATACATCTTCTTCACTCCTGGGTGTGCACAGTAATGTGACCTATGGGCCTCTCTAAGGATTGTTTTCCTGATATCACCTTCCTTAGGAACATACATCCTTCCCTGATACCGCAACAACCCATCTTCCTCAAGATGGTACCCATCATACTTCAATTCTTGTTTCTTTCCATTCTGAATAGCTGAGGTTACTTTTAGATACCAACTATCGCCCAATAGTTGTCCTAGTACCCTTTCCCTCAAGTCAACCTTCAAGGGAATTAAGGAGAAAAGTCTCGGCCTTCGGCTTAGAGCGTCTGCCACCACATTCTCCTTTCCTTTGATGTAAGAGATACCAAAGTCATACTCACTCATGAACTCACTCCATCTCCTTTGCCTAGCATTCAAATCCCTTTGGGTAAAGATGTACTGCAAGCTCTGATGGTCTGTTTTAAGGGTGAAGCTTCTACCAACTAGGTAGTGCCTCCATAATTTTAGTGCCAACATTACTGCGGCCAATTCTAGATCATGTGTGGCATACTGCTCCTCATGAGGTTTCAACTTTCGAGATGCATAAGCTATTACCCCACCCTCCTGCATCAACACCGCTCCTAATCCTTGCTTCGAGGCATCGGTGCATACCATGAAATCTTTATCCATGTCTGGTACCCGCAAGATCGGTGCACTTGTCAACAATCTTTTTAACTCTGTAAAAGAGGCATCGCATTCATCGGTCCATTCATACCGGATTCCCTTGCGCTGCAAGGTGGTAATAGGTTTTGCAATTTTAGAAAATCCTTCCACAAACCTCCGGTAATAGCCTGCTAACCCCATGAAGCTGCGCACCTCATGAGCATTCCTTGGAATTGGCCAATCTTCAATGGCCTTTACCTTTTCTGGGTCTACAGAGATCCCTTCACCTGAGATGATGTGCCCCAAGTAGTGAATCTCTTTTTGGAAGAAGGAACACTTTGACAATTTACCATAAAGTTTATGTTCCCTTAAGCATGTCAAGACTAACCGCAAGTGTTCCTCATGCTCCTTCTCATTCTTAGAATAGATAAGAATATCATCTAAGAAGACCTGAACAAAGTGGTCCAAGTATTTTCGGAAGACACCATTCATGAGGCTCATGAATACAGCTGGAGCATTGGTCAAACCAAATGGTACCACTACAAACTCGTAATGCCCAAATCGAGTTCGAAAGGCAGTCTTAGGAATGTCGCCTTCCTTGATCCTCAACTGGTGATACCCTGATCGTAAATCAATTTTTGAGAAGACTGACGCACCTTTCATTTGATCAAAGAGGTCATCAATTCTTGGTATGGGATACCTGTTCTTCACGGTGGCCTTGTTCAAATCTCTGTAATCTATGCACAGTCGTAGAGATCCATCCTTCTTCTTAACGAAGATCACTGGTGCTCCCCACGGTGAGATACTGGGTCTAATCAGTCCCAAATCTAGCAATTCTTTTAACTGGATCTGTAACTCACGGAGCTCTGGAGTTGTCATTCTATAAGGAGTTTTTGAGATAGGTTCTGCACCAGGTTTTAGTTCGATTGTGAAATCGAGCTCTCTTTCTGGAGGTAGTCCTGGTAATTCCTTCGGAAAGACATCCTTGAACTCAGAAAGTACTGGGTAAGAATTCAAGGAAGGTCCTTTACTATCGCTCACGGCCTCTACTACGAACAACTGGCATCCTTGTCTTAGGCACCGCTTAGCTTTCACCATAGAGATGAAACGGAGGGATACCTTCCTCTTCAAGCCTTGGATTTGAATTGTCCTTCCCTCGTCATCGAGGCACAACACCTTCTTTGCATAGCAGTCTATGAAAGCTCTATGGTCTTCTAACCAATCCATGACAATAATGAGGTCATAAGTCCCCAAATTGGTGACATAAGCATCCAACTCAGTGGTGCAAACTCCTAAGTCAACCCCACAACCTCTCACTTTAAGACCTACTGGTTGCTTAGTTCCTGAAGCCATTTCGACCAGTTTGAAATCATCGTGCTCGTAGGCTGCCAACCCACATTTATCTAATGCAAATGGTGAAATAAAACTATCAGTTGCTCCTGGATCAAACAAAATTTTAAGTTTGACATTGTTTACATTACCAGTGGATTCTACTACGGTAGACTGATGTTCTGCCTGGTGGTTATGCACCGCTGCATGAATCCGATGACTGTTACCCGAACTATCCATGGGTGCCTTTCCTTCCCTGTGCCTGCTGCTTGACTGACCCTTGGGACAGTCTCGCTGGAAATGAGGACCTCCGCATCCCCAACAAGAGAGATTGGGAGGGGCTTGCCTGTTGCTCGAAGGAATCCTCTGAGATGAGTTCCTTCCCCTGGTTCCTCTAAAACCCCTTGCTCCTCTATAGGAACTTCCCTGTGTACGTCCTTGGATTTGGTGGGTTGCGGACGATGCCTGCGAGATTGAGTTAACTGAAGTATTACCCCTCGGTGTGAACCGGTTACCATAAGGAGGGGGCCTAGATTGTCCTCCCCTGAAGTAAGGGCGTGATGCCTTCCCTGAAACATACTGATTGGTTCCTGTCAACTTACTGCCCCCTTTTCCATCTGACATATCAGCTGCATAACGAGCATACTCAACTGCCATGGCAACTGAAGTTGGCTTCCACATCCGCACAGCAGCTCTAATCTTGTATTTAAGTCCATACACAAAACGCTCTACCTGACAATCATCTGCATCAAGGTAAGGAACATATTTTACCAGTTCCATAAACCGAGATTCATACTCCTCCACTGTCTTGTCTCCCTGTACTAAGGCATGGAGTGCACCTGCCTGTTCTTCCTTGTAGTAATTTGGCAAATACTTCATGTGGAACCTCTCCTCGAACAGTTCCCAAGAAGTTGTAAGAGGTGTAAGGTGCAACTGCTTCTCGAGATCTGACCACCAATTCAAAGCATCACCTTTAAGCTGAAAGACGGCCATCCTAGCCTTGGAACTAGATGTGTACTCATTCAATGCGAAGCATCTCTTCATGCCTTCCAGCCATGCTTCGGCATGCTTACCGGGTCGTCCTCCTGAAAACTCTGGAACTTTTATCTTTTGTAACTCCCTCGATATGTCCTGAAGCGGTTCCAGTCTTGGGCCATGTGCCCTTTCAGAGTTCTCTCGACTCACCTGAGTGGTTTCCACCTCAGCGGCCCTTTCCGACTGCCTGTTCATCGTGGTCATAATAGCCTCCAATGACCTCATTATGATCTGCATTTCTGGTGTTGAGGTTGGTGGTGGCGGTGTTGGCGGTGGCGGAGGTGGTGGTGACGGTGGTCGACCTTGACCCCGACCTCGACCTCTGCGTGTTGTTACCATGATAGTTCCTGAGTTTATTGAAAATAAAACCATGTCCTTAGTTGTTCAATCAAATACACGCGGAACTTAAAATGTAGGTATTCATACACTTATACTTATGCATAAGAAATAACTTGCATCATGAGATAACAGATTGTCAGGATTAGCGCAGTAAAATCTATAGTCGTTTTTATTAAACAATCTTGTCATGGTGTTCAGCTCGTCGTGCTGATCCTAATGGTGTCTTGTTTTTGACTTTTCGGGTCTCTTTCATCCCTTCGACTAGGAGTTGAAATCTCGGCAAAAAAAATTTTATATTAAATTTTAATTCTTAACAAAACTTAGGTTACACACTATATAAATGTATACCAAATTTAATTAAATTAAATAAAATGGTGCTAACCCTATACAAATATATATATGAAATTAAATTTAAATAAAGCAACGCTAACACTATATAAACGTATACAAAATTTAATTAATTTTTAAATAAATGATACTAACACTATATAATTATATATACGAAATTAAATTTAAATAAAGCAATGCTAACATTATATAACGTATACAAAATTTAATTAATTTTTAAATAAATGATACTAACACTATATAATTATATATACGAAATTAAATTTAAATAAAGCAATGCTAACATTATATAACGTATACAAAATTTAATTAATTTTTAAATAAAATGATACTAACACTTTATAAATATATATATACGAAATTTGCCAAAACTTAGGTTATAACATTAAAACTAAATTTAAATAAAATAAATAAAAATAAATAAGGAAAATTTACTCGACCGCTTAGCCCTTTTCACTCGACTCTCGGCTAAGCAAAAGGTATGGCCACGCGGCTCTTCGTGTCAGTTCACCGCCATGCAAGAGCAAGTCCGCATGAAGGACACGCGGTCTCTCCAAGCAGCCCACCGCCCTCGGAAAGTGGGGGAAACCCTAAATAGGGTCAATCCCCAAGACGCGGCCATTTTCACCCTCTCTTCCACAGTTTTAGCTCTGCAACTCCCATCTTCTATGGTAGAAGCACTGGCGAGGCTGGCCCAGCGGGAAAATACCAGCGTGGTTTTCAGAAAACATTGAGCTCGAGCAGGGTAAAAATGGTTGCTGGGCACGCTCAGAAGCTCGCCCGTGAACTCATTGCAAGCCATTTCGGCGACATTGCTGGGGAGGTATGCAGCTGCGTGCAGAGTTGAAGAATTGCCTTTTTGTTCTTATACAACACGATTGTGTTCAGGCCTTCAGAATTGAGCAAGAAGAAGGCGCAGGGCCGGCAGCAGCTAGGAGTTTTAAGGTAATCTTAATAAAACTCTGAAATTTATGATAGGAATTCGTTGGGAGTGGATTAATGGTATTGGAATATGGAAAAGCCACCCAAGAAAGTGTTTTTGAGCAGCTTCGTGTCGTACGCAATGGTCGGCTACGGGTAATATTCAATCCTGAGTTGAAGATTTTGTCTTGGGAGTTCTGCGCAAGAAATCATGAGGAGCTTTTACCTCGCAGGCCGTTTCTTTTCTTTGTCTTTTGACGCATTTTGAGTCCACGAGAAATGTAACAGTTGGCCTTCTGCTAATTCGTACCTTGTGACTGTTTTTAAGCTTTTGCTTTTCCTGCCCTTGGTTTAAATGACTCTCATGGTCCGATCTGGTTTCTTTTGCTTGATTCCGCTCTCGATTCCTGGTGATTGTTATTAATAAATGTCTAGGGCAGTTGAATCGGCGGATTTTTATCCATTTGTTCTTCTGAATGAGTTTTCCTGTGACGTCTTTGGATTGGGATGGATGTTAGATTTCGATCTTTAATAATTATGTGTATCCAGGTTATTGGAGGTTAGCTCGTGGATTTGGTCGCTGCTCTCTGCGCCGTGATTCAGCTTTTGATTGATTCTCTACGGGTTGGTGATACTTTCCGTGAAATTTTTGAAATTTCTCCGCTATTGTATTATTTGAAGATCATTTGTCTTTAACTTGGAATCAGGTTTTGATATCAGTTTTTCTGTCACAGTTTCATAATCTTCAACGGCAATGGCAATGAAGACCTCCACATTTGCAGTGGCAGCTGCATACGCTGTGGTCTTGATGTTTGCTCTTTTGGCCTCGCAACGGCTGCTGACGCACCGACTCCCAGCCCTGTGGCTGGTGCGGGTTACCTGGACTTTGTTCCTTCTGTCGGTTTTTCTGCGATAGCCTCAGCTATCGCATTCTTGGCCTACATGTTCTTCTGAGAGCCATACATATGAGGTATTATCCCTGGAGATGTAGTTTGATGATGGTGTTTCATATTCTCCGTTGCTTTAAACGGGTTTTGCTATGTTCTTCATTGTTCTGTCGCTCGTCTATTTACATTTTTTGTACAGAAATTGGTTTCGTGGGTGACGATACTCTACTATACATCCTGCTAGGGTTATTAATTTGTTTTCCATGTGAAGAATTATTTAAATGTTTTCTGATATTATTTTGACCACATAGAGAGAGGCAAGAGGTTTTCGCAGCCTTGGTAAAATCACTTTGGCAAAGTGGACGATCTCGTGAAAGATTAAGAACAGTTAAATGCAAACGCACATAGATGTCTACCTATGCAAAAATACAGAGATGTCTTCCCCATAGCGGTTGGGAGAGAGGGCAAGTAGGGGCACGAAGAGTCAATTTCTAAAAGATTTCAAGAGCGAAGAATTCTGGGTGCAATTTTTGTATAATATATATTTTTATATATATTCATGCATATATAAAAAAAATAATACAAAATGGTGTATGCGAAAGTAATTTTCATTTTTCTCTGTTGCAAAAACTAGATACCTACAATTTCCAGGATTTATATATATATATATATATTGTGTTAGAACTCTTTTTGTTTATATTGATTATCAAAAAAAAACTAATTATATCTTGGTTTTCTATGCGTGCAGGTAGTTAGTTTCCTGGTGCTTACAACTATTGGGAAGAAGGATCTTGTGTAACTCTCCGTGTGTGTCTTGCACGTAAATTTTTTTGTTTTTGCTAAGTTCGGCAAGAGCTCGAATCTAGGTAACTAATTGAATTTTCTAGTGTAGATCCAATCTCTTAGACTAGTTTTTTTTTTTTGTGAGTAGGCCCTAAAGGTCTGAGTTTCCGAGCCTGGCGCTCTGATACCATCTGTAGTGCTCTGGTTTTTACAACAGAGCACTATGTAAAATTTCAGGTTTAATTTTCTACGTTTTAAACCTTATCAGTTTATGGAAGTGAATTTCTAAAAAATTTCTATGTGCCGAAATGATATTTAGTGTACTGTGGTGTTTTTACTAACCTTACATTCGAAATTTGAAATAAACAACATATCGTTATTTTCTTTTCAACAGCATAAGAATAGGTTTCACAACTTAGTAAATCAGTAAATAGTAAGTTTGCATGTTTACAGTAAGATTTAGCATAATAGTAAATAACGGAAATTACCTGATGCTGATGCTAACCGTAAGTTGTAGCAGGTTGTATAATCCCCTTAGACAGCCAAACTGAAGTGTCCACCCTACCGACCAGCTATAATCTTGCTGTCCCTTGGAAATCAAAGGATTTCCAAGCCCCCGAGCCCACAATCTGATAATCCCGAGAGCAGTCTTTCCTTCTGTTCTCAAAATCTTTCTGTTCGCCAAACTTTCTGCCCTCCCAACTTCTGTTCTCCAAACTTCTTTTCTTCCCCCAATCAAAAAAAACCTCCCCTTTCTCCAAGCTCTCCCCCTCTATATCATTTCCCTTCCTCGAGAATATCTTGGGCTTTCTCCACCGCCCCAAACTCCCCCTCTCGAGCCCCTCAAACCTTTACTCCTCTCCCTAGTTCATTCATCCACGTCTCATTATAGAAATGTATAATTAATTACTCTTATGGAAAAATTCACTTGGTTTTTGGATTGACGGTCGTAATTATCTATTACGGTGGGAATTATCACCCCAAGGTTATCCATTCGGGACAAGTTCCATTAAATACAAGTCTATCCGCCATCCTTGATATTTTAATATTATTAATGTAATTAATAAAATATTATATAATTAGTTGCCCCTTGTCAACTTGGACATGATGTGTCTTAATGATCCACCTTATCCGTCGAGACTACTTTAGTTGAGGTTTAAATTCCAAGATTAACATTGAATAATTAAATATCCATTTTCCATCACATCACGGTTATTCCAAAAAGGATTATCTTGTTATGGCTAACTTTGAAATGGAATTAATCATGCAACATTAATTTATAAATCAATATTTTAAATCTTACTTATATTGCATTTGTTACGATAGGGATATAAATGTTTGCTGGAATATCATTTATTAATTAATAATAATAATTAAATCACCCTTTGACAATAATAAAAGGTGAATCGATCATAGTATTCTTAATTATTTGTTTATCACATGGGTACCCTATCATCAACATAGCATCCTTGTTATTATAAACAAAGCACTTGTGAGGGCTTAAACAATTTTACTAATTAATTAGACACTATCATTACCCTATTCACAACAGTTCTTCTATGACAATGTTAACTGACGATACTTGTCTTAGTTTATTATTACAATGTTTTCATATAATTACTAATTCACTTATTTACACATTGACAACCTAACCATTCATTACCTAAGTTGATTGATGTATCCTTAACTGAGTTATCTATGACATTTATACTACTATTCGAGCATGACAAGTATGTTATACACCAGTAATATTGTACACGTACAAGGTGTGCATGCATGGCCAGTGTATGCACATGTCGGACATGTACTATAAACAAACCCCATTCCGCCTATGCATACTTGCTAACTAACAATAGTATCTACCCCCATGCAGAAGAGCAAGCATAATCTATAGTATAATTACTTTAACATCCTCGGTTATTTAACAGTTAACCCTTTACGATTTAACATCATTGTCTTTATGTTTACATTAGTTTAATCAATCAAGTACAGGAAGGGTGCCTACTTCCACTAACTCGGAATCAAGGAATACTAAACCCCCCAACAGTACTAACTAACACATCCTCCCATCATAACCTACGTCCAGCATCCTCCCTATCCTCCCTCTGCTAGTACAACAGTGGGTGTCGGACTTACCGATCTGACCACATAGAACTTGAGAGCGATAGCGTCGGCTGAACAGCGGACCTATCCTCCCCTAGCAGGCATCCGACAATCGTCATCACAACAACATGGGGAGCGTGTCTCAGCACGGCCCTCCCACGACCTCGGGTCTCATGGAAACATAGGGTGGGAAACACATCCATCCCTCTCAACATACTGGGCCTACGCCCTTATCAACTCATACTTGCTGCTATCGGGATTATCAGTTTGTGTTATCGTATCCTCATTTTGGCTGCTAAGGTTTGCTGTATGAACATGTTTTTCCTTTCCAATGTATATCAGATCAAGTAACTGGCTATCCCATAGCCATTGTGTCCTGTAGGTTAGTGTTTTGCAAAATACAATTTATAGAAAGCATTTTCCATTGATCGCCAATTGATCCATTTTATCATTTCATTTCATGTAACCTTTTAGCTCATCATAGATACATATAACATTTCAATGATTCATATAAGAAGATGGTATCCACGTACCGAATCATATATTTCACATTTCATTAAGGAAAACATATAAACATATACTGCAATCGTAAAATAAGGAAATCATATGATAATCATGACATCATAACTGCATAACATAGTAACATCATAATCATGGTGAAATCATAAGACAAAGTATCATCATATAATGAGGTCCAATATAGTTTACTCAGTCGAGCTGAGTTCGACAAAATATATAAGAAGTAAAGTATGGTGTGTCTAACTAATAAATATGCCGAATCAAAATATGGGCATTACACTAAGGAGGGTGCATCTTTTGGTGAAGGAAGAATCAAATTCTGAGAATTTTTCAATTTTTGACCTAATTCTACAGTTGCAGCAGAAATTAGGGTTTTTGTTTTTGAACTACTTCCTCCACAGTTTTGGCTCAGCCCCACATTTTCGCAACTCGCCTTTCTAGTGCGCATCTCCCTGTGGAGTCAATTTTCCAATAATCCAACTTTCATTTTTGACCTAGCTCCTACTAGGGTTTCTACAGTCAGGATGATTGGAATGACGGTTGAAGATTGTCTAGAAGGGACTTCCAATTTCATCTATTGGAAGTCTAGGGTTCTTCTCTTACGAGAAGAAAATGATATCTTGCATTTTGTCAATGAGAAGGTCCCAGAACTAGAAGCCGAAGAAGAAAAATCTCGCTGGAGGAAGAATGATGCCAGAGCAAGAAAGATTTTGGTGGACTCAGTCAGAGATCACTTAGTTCATCAAATCTCATGAAAAAATACTACTAGAAAGATGTTCAAAACAATAAAGAATATGTTTGAACATAGTAGTATCAATGTGATGCTCACATTGAGGAACCAGCTATCAAATATGAAGATTTCCAAGTCAAAATCCATTTCCTCATATTTCATGAGGATCACAGAACTAAGGGACAAGCTTAGTACCAGTGGAGATCCCATTGATGATAAGGATCTTGTCATTACTACCCTAAATGGTCTCCCACCATCTTGGGAGTAATTCATTCAAAGTATAAGCGGTAGATCCAAGCTACCCAAATTTGATAAGCTATGGGAAGATTGCACTCAAGAAGAGACAAGAATAGCTGCAAGGCAGAGACTTCATGGCACTCAACCTGAGGAGAATCAAGCATTCTTGTCCCATGCCAAGAAAGGAAAGGGAAGGGAAAGAAAGTTTTACAAACACAAGCATCAAGGTAGGAGATCAATTCCTCCTCCAGATCAGAAGAAGAAGAAGGATTTGTCAGATACAATGCTACAGGTGCAAGGCATATGGTCATTATGCCAGTAACTGTCGAAGTTCAATTAAAAGGAAGCATGAAGCCTCAATGGCTAATGTTGATGAAGACACTCCTCACAAGAAGTGAAGGAATGGTGATCGTTCGTAGTTCTTATATTTCTCCATATGTTGAGGAGATATGAAGATCCAAACTGCAAGAACAGAGGTCTCTCATGGTTCCCACAAGAAGGCAGTGGGAGCCCACACACAAAAACAATAAGAGATAAGTATTTGTTTTTTATTGCTCACATAGATCTGTTTTGTCTTATACACATCAAATTATATGCAGATCTATCAGGAAGTGTGTTGAGCAGTTGATATAGTTTACTCTTTGATGAATAGTAGACTCTTGTTGTATTTGTTATGTATATGAGCTACACAACATTCCATGAACGCATGATGGAGCTAGTCTAGATTAGATCTCCTTCATGCATGCTTAGGGTAGTAAACACTCTTGATGGCATGTTCTAGTGGAGATAACAGACATCTAGATAGTTCTCATATGTGTTTGGAAGACATGTTTATGATTTTTGTGCTAAAGTATTAGTCAAGATGCCTGTGTAAACTATTGTCATTGCATTGAAATAGACATTAGTTAAATTTGATTATGCAATGTCACTAATCATCATACGAGATTTGACTTGTAGGGAAAAGATCATGTGATGTGACCTACAAGAGAAGTATGATGAGACTTGTTTCGATGAAAAACTGGTGGACACATTAATCTCGTTGATGTTCAGCAGGAAGCTTCTAGGAGGATGACTCTCAGCCTAGAAGGATGACTCCTAGACAATGCAGTTAGATGGAAGTCATGCAAGAAAGGATATTTCATAGGATATAGTGAATCTTCAAAGGCGTATAGAATCTAGATCCCAGGATTCAGAAAGATTGAAGTCAGCAGGGACGTGTCCTTTGAATAAGTAATGGCTGTCAGGAAAGGAAGAGGATCAGACATGGATATCGATGATGAGGAAATGCTAGAACCAATGGAGATGATATCATCTACCCCTCCAGTTCAGAGGGAGTTAGCAGAAGAGGATGAACCCATCAATTCCATTGATCCAGTTGAGCCATTTGATGCTCCCATAGATATTGCAGTAGGCCGGAAGAGGCCTATATGGGCACAACAGACTTTGTAGAATGCAGAGGGGCATGAAGCTCCACATGGAACTTTCTGAAATTTTAAAAGACCTCGGAGGTTCTCCAGCTATGTAGCATTGATGAGTCACATCATTGAATCAGAACCTACCCTTTATGAAGAAGCATCCAGACACCAAGTTTGGGAGGATGTCATGGTGGAAGAATATCAATTCATCATGAAGAATGATGTGTGGGAGGTTGTGCCGAGACTTGAGGGGAAGTCAATAGTGACTTCCAAATTTTTATACAAAATCAAGCATGGAGCGGATGGTAGTGTTGAAAAACACAAGGCTAGATTTGTTTCCAGAGGGTTCTCTCAGAGAGAAGGAGTCGATTATGATGAAACATTTGCTCATGTGGCTTGATATACTTCCATCAGATCGATCATTGCTATTGCTTCAGCTATGGGATGGAATTTGCATCAGATGGATGTCAAGACATCCTTTCTCAATGGTGTTATTGAGGAAGAAGTATATATTGAACAACCATAAGGGTTTATTGTCCATAGAAAGGAGTCTCACATATGCAGGATGAAAAAGGCCCTGTATGGACTCAATCAAGCACCTCATGCTTGGTATGGATGGATAGACGGATTCCTGGTGAATTTGGGATTCACCAAGAGTGATGCAGACCCCAACCTTTACTACAAGGTTGTGGATGATGAACCACTGATTTTGGTCCTTTATGTTGATGACCTGTTTCTCACTGGAAATGAGAAACTTATCGTATGGTGTAAGAAGAAACGTGCCTCTGAGTTCGAAATGAAGGATCTTGGATTGATGCATTACTTCTTGGGATTATAAGTATGGAAAAGGCAGAAGGATATTTTCCTAGGTCAAGTAAAATACACAATAGAGATTCTGAAGAGGTTCAGAATTTTGGACTGCAATTCCATGGCCACTCCGATGGATGCAAATTTGAAGAAGCTAAGGAATTCTGCTTCAGATTCAAATTTGATTGATCCCACTATGTATCACCAACTAATTTGGTCCTTGATGTATCTGATGAACACCAAACAAGATATATGTTTTGATGTGAATTCCCTTAGCCAATTCATGTGTGAGTCGGGGCAAATTCACTGGATTGTTGCAAAACATGTGCTTAGATACTTGCGTGGCACTGTGGGATATGGCCTAAGATATGCTTCAGAGTGTGACTTGAGATTTCAGGGGTTTATAGACTCATATTGGGTCAGATGTGTTGCAGATAGGAAGAGTACTTCCGGATGTTGCTTCAGTTTGGGTTCTACAGTGATTTCCTGGCGCAGCAGGAAGCAGAACTCAGTAGCACTCAGTACTGAGGAGGCTGAGTATATGGCTGCTACTACAGCAGCCCAAGAAGCAGTATGGCTTCGAAAACTCCTTGTAGGATTGTTTGGCCAGATTCCAGATCCAACCGTGATTCACTGTGATAACCAGAGTTGTGTGAAGATGTTAATGAATCATGTATTTCATGACAATTCGAAGCGTATAAAGATTCAGTATCACTTTAATCGTGATATGGTGCAGAAAGGTGCAGTCGAGTTACAGTATGTTCCGACAGATGACCAGACTACAGATGTTCTCACCAAGCCTCTTTCCAAGATAAAGTTTGAATACTTTCGTGGAAGACTTGGAGTGGAAGAGAACATGTCCCTCCTTGAGAGGGAAAGATGGCATAGCGATGTTTACCCTTCTTTCACCCCGGAACCTCTACTTGTCTAGTTTCTCATCCAGGTCTGGGAGAAATCCCATTGGCAGATGAGACAGACAGGTAGTAGGTGGTCGGGTTCCACCCGGGTACCTCTACTCGTCCAGATTCTCAGCTAGGTATGGGAGAAATCCCATCGGCAGATGAGATGGACATGTAGTAGATGGTCGAGTTACACACAGATGCCTCTACTCATATAGATTCTCAACCAGGTATGGGAGTAATCCTATCGACAGATGAGACGGACAGGTAGTAGATGGTTGTGTGATGCTTGCACAGGTACCTCTACTCGTTCAGGTTCTCAGCCAAGTATGGGAGTATCCCATCAGTAGATGAGATGAACAAGTAGTAGATGGTCATGCACCTCTGCTCGTCCAGGTTCTCAGCCAGGTATGGGAGGATGCCATCAGAAACATTAGGGGAATTTTGAGGTAAAAAATGGGCCTCAAGACAAAAAATGTACTATCAATTCAACTTTAAAAGAACCAAACACATTTTAGATGATAACATCATCTATAATAGTTGAGGTGGCATTGGTTGAGTTAAAGGTGCTTACTTGTCAAATTATAAATGGGGAATAAAAACCCATAGTTAACCATATCAATGTTATAATTCTAAATGGGGAATAAAAACCCATAGTTAACCATAACAATGTTTAACATTGTTATGGTTAACTATGGGTTTTTATTCCCCATTTAGAATTATAACATTGATATGGTTAACTATGGGTTTTTATTCCCCATTTAGAATTATAACATTGATATGGTTAACTATGGGTTTTTATTCCCCATTTAGAATTATAACATTGATATGGTTAACTATAGGTTTTTATTCCCCATTTAGAATTTGACATGTGACAATTTTGCCTGTTTCTTGAAATTTTCGTTTTCATGTTGACATCAACATTTTCATAGTTAGTAATCAATTTTGACAAAAATATTTTTAGAGACTAAAGTATAGGAATAGATGTAGTGTATACAATTTTTAAATATATTTTTTCTATAAATATTTGTTGTCCCAACATGTGTCGACGAAAAAACCCTTTCTCATAAAAGTGTTTCTCAACTTCGCGTTTTCGCGGAAGTAAAGTACTCATAATGAAAATAGTACTTATAAATTACTTTTGAATATAATATAAATGTACTAAAGTACTCCTAAAGTACTTAAAAAGAAAGGTAGTCCCTATATTTCAATATAAAATAAATTACAAATACCAAAAACATAAATGATTTATTCAAAATCAAATCTGTGATTACTTTTCAATGCACATAATATATACTTTTAAATAATAAATTATAAATATAAAAAACATTGAAACCTCTTCAAAATCAAAATCATCTAAATACTTTTCAATATAATTTATACTTTATAATATATATATTAAATATTATAATATATATATTAAATATTATAATACATATATTTATATATTTAATGTTTTTTATAATATATAATTTAGACTTTTAAATAATAAATTAAAAATATAAAAAATATTGAAACATGTGTAATTACTTTTCAATATATAATATATTATTTTAAATATTTACTCTTTATCAACTTAAAATCCATAATTATTATGTCACTGACATAAAATAAAATAAATTAAATGAGATGTAAATCCATTAAATTAATATTTAAAACAAATACATATTATATTAATCTATTGAATTTTTTATTTTTTATTTAATTAATAATGCATAAGTATATATACAATGGAATACTTGTTATGGGATCATTAATTCCTATTAAATCCTTTATGTTATTGAATTAAATAAAACAAATGAAATTTATTGATGTTAAATGAATATTTTAAAAATATTTAATTTTATTAAGTATATTTAAATAATGCAGATATTTATATAAATAGATGTTTAATATATTTAAGAATATTAATAATAATATAAATAAATGATTAAGTTAGATTTATAAAAAATTATAAATACGATTTATATGAATATATGATTGAGTTTTATTTTTAATGAGCAAGTTAGATTTATATAATAAATATATACTCTTAAAAAAGGATAATTTATTCATATAAATTTACTTTATGTTTAAAATTCAAAATTCAAAATATATAGTTTTATAAATATATTTTGAATATTGAATCAGTTATATTTCAAAATTCAAACTTTTAAGTACATTCATCATACTATATTTAAAAACAATTCATGTATTTAAAAGTACTCTTACTTTTAGTCACATCAAAGAAGTTTTTTTAATTGTTTTTATTTTAGACATCTTTTCAATCTAATTTAACCATAGTTACATTGGTTGTAGTGTAAAAGTTGAGTTGTAAATATACCCCCCCACAAAATGCCTCACTCATAATATTTTATTATATATCTTAGGAGGCTCATTTTAGACCTCAAAATTCCCCTAATGATTAGACAGACAGGTAGCAGATGGTAAAGCGTATCTCTCAAACATCCAGGTAGGATGGAGAGGCTACTCTTGGACTCACCGAAGGACTGGTGGAGGTGATGCATGATGACACTTCTCGAAGGACTGAGATTGTGTTGGCAACCTTTAGTGTGTATAGAGATGATTGAGATAGTATAGATGTACAGATTAAACCCAGATGATTGTGATGATTGTGATGATGATGATGACCGAAGAATACCTTCCTGGTTGAGAGGGAGTGTGGATTTTGTGCAACTTTGGAAGATATTCTTACTTTATTTTATTGTAATTTGTAACTCCTCGGGAGTTGATCTTAATGTAATTAATCATGTAAACCCTAGAAAGAACAATGTAAACCTTGGGGTGAAAATCAAATAAAGAAAATAATTATTAAATGTAGTTTTATATTCCCCCAAGACAAGTCGGCCCAGTCAAGTTAGACAAGTCTTCCTAGTTAGGAAAAAGGCCAGTTTGGAAAGTGTATAAATAGAGAGGTTATGTTCCTTATTTGAGACATTCACTCATTCACACAAGTTTGCATCATTTGGAGAGGAGTTCGCATCTACAGAGAAGAGACGTTGTTTTGGGGTCTTAACTTAGAGAGACTTTCTTTTATCTTTCTCATCATTGTACTCTGTTCTCGGAATTATTCATCTCTATACGAAGGTTGTTGGGTTTTCTCCCGATTTGGTTTCCTAGGATAAATTCTCGTATTCTTTTTTTTTGTGCTTTGTCTTTCTTCTAGTGATCTTATTGATCTTATGCAATTGAATTATTATGTTATAATTGTATGAAAAACTAACAATTCTGAACCACATTCAAAAAATATGCTCAAATTACCTCTGGTCAGGGAATTAAGAAGATCACAGCCCCCCCTTGTGTCGATGGGAACTCTTATGCAAATCGAAAGGGATGGGGTGTTGGGGTTTAAAACATCTGCCCCTTTTCTCCCAAGCCTTGGCAACCAATAGTCTGCGGAGATTAATCACTCTCCCCGACCCATGGCAAAAATGCATACACCTCAAGTACATAGCTCCCTTATCTATCACTGCCTGGTTGCGAACTCCTTATCCTACACAAGCTAAAGGATCTATGTTTTGGAGGGCCGTCTACAAATCATTTAATATCATTGGGGACAATATTGCTTGGGATCATGGGAACAGACTATCAATCATGGTGGGTGTGGATCCCATTCTCGGCCTAGACACCACTGATCTCCTGCGCAGAGAGATGACCCTGACTCTTCACTCTATACATATCAGATGTCTATTGAACATCTATGAAGAAAACTAGGATTCTATATGGCTTCCTTCTTAGCAAACATTGCTAAATATCGGACTTCAAGGGCAGAATGAAGAGCACTTGGAAAGATATATCATAGGTTTGAAGAATAATCACATCACTATATTCGAGGAAAACAACAAATTAACATGGACTCTCAATCGCGTGAGTGAATCTTATCAAGCTAAATTGGGTTACAAAATCTTAGCAAGTGATACTATCACTCAATGGTGGTAGCCAAAATGATGGAAGCTCCATACACCCCTTCCAAATCAAATCTATTTTACTGGCTCGCACTAAATAATAAAATCCTCACATAGGATAATTTATTGAAGAGGGGGGAGCATGGTCCAAGTATTTCTTCACTTTGCAAATCCAACGAAGAAAATGTTTCACACTTACTAGTCAACTGCCCTTTTACTCGAGAGGTATGTAAGATCGCAAGTCTTATCAAATCAAACACATGGCCAATATGGGAGGGCAACTCTTTAAATGCAACATAGAACACAAGGAGGGTATCTTGCACCAACATAGACTTTTCCAAGCTCACTCAATCGTTGGATGGATCATTTGGAGCACCAGAAATCAAGTTATTTTTTGTGACAAACCTCTATCGCCGATTGGGACCACATACAAGATTAAAAATGCTTTCCCATAGTTGAAGACAAGTAACCCCCAAAGAACATGGGTGATCCCACTGCTTACATTGAACATATATGCCCCACATTGTATTTGTGATGAAGCATCACAAGGAAACCCTGAGAACAACATAGCAAGCAGTATCATTCATTATAGTGACTATGTGATCTCTTTCCAACAAGGCACGGGGTACAACACCAACAACTATGCAAAGCTTTTAAGCATCCTCACGACAACCACTCTGACTAGGGAAAACAATATAACACATATTTTTGTCCTCTAAAACTATAAAATGGTCATTGATTGGATCAACTGAAGAAGCCCCTATGCACATTTTATCTTGAATCACATATTGCAAAGGATGCATGCGCTCACAGGATTTCACCAACATCGATTTCAGGCCACCTCTCCACAACATACAAGTTCTCATCCTACAACATACTAATCACACGAGCCACCTCTCCACCAAGGAGACAAATCTCAGGTAATGTTTATGAAACTGAAACCTCTCAGTTAGACTATGATGGACTATTGGAATCATAGTTGGCAATATCAACTATCCTTTTTTTTAAACACAAAATGTAACTAAATGAGAATACTCCCCATGAAAATCTGCAAAATTACACAGACGACCTTTGGATCATCCTCGTTTGTAACTTTTCACCAAAATTGGAATAAAGTTGTTAATCTTTTTTATTTGGAATATATATATATAATGACTAATGAACGAGTGATGATTATAATCCCTCCTAACCATATATTTATACACATTTACTAATCAAGAGTGAAGAATTTTGATCCTTTTATTTAATTATTAATATTAATATTGTTAATATTATTATTATGACTACATATTTATATTTGTTACAAAGTTCTTGCCTCTTTGCTTTTATGTGTATGTTCTTACCTCTTTCCATGATCTAATATTTCAATTTACACATTTTCTCTCTTCAAATACTAGACACATACTTGATATTTATGGCCCTTTCTTGGGATCTTCATTAGTTTCAAATGCCTCTAGTTTGATACCATGTTGAAACTTGGGGATGCACACAATCGATACAAGATAAGCAAATATATATATATATATATATATATTGGAATAATAGATACATTAAGATCCAAGATCCATGTACTTTCATTGATGTTTCTAGTTTGATACCATGTTGAAACTTGAGGATGCACACAATCGATACCAGAGAAGCAAAAAATATATATATTAATTGGTACCATGTTGAAACTTGAGGATGCACACAATCGATACAAGAGAAGCAAAATATACATATATTAACTGGAATCAAAGATACATTAAGATCCATGTACTTTCATTTGTAAGTTTAGTAGTTGCTTTACCAAACTCTTCGAAGTAATAACATTTTAATTTAATGTTGGTCACATAACACCATTGCGACCTATAATAAATTGATTACACTTTGTCATTTGACTTATTATTAGTAGTGTGTTAGTACCCCAACATATATATAACTTGCTCAAGATAGGCTCTTTAATTATATTTACGTCTTCTCCAATTTACCTACAATTGTTTTACTCATATAACCCTTGTTAGTGACCTTTGAGAATCCTAGAAGCTTTGAATATCATCATGATTATCCATTTATTATGGAGAAAAGACGTAACTTTGAGATTTCCATGCTTATGATAACAAACAAGAAGCAATGTGAGTACAAAGGAGTTAAAGAATGGCGTTTACAACCTTAACCCATTGACGCTATGAATGGATGCAATAAATATTTGAGGTAAAGAAATTCTATGCATCTCTGGATGCCCAATAGATAAGATATATGCAATCAGATGGTTATGTTATAAAAACACCCTTCAACATGTCTTTAATCAAGAAAACATCTAAAATTACTTTGGTACAACCTACTCTAAGATTCATGATCAGAAAACTGCAAACCATTAAAGTCCTTGTCCACATAGAGAATGACAACAAAGATTATTGAAGGCTAAAATTCTATGATTTCAACCTTTTTCCAGTGTTCCATCGCCAACATCTGGTGAGGAACCTTTACCAAAATTGTAATTTTGGATTGATGAAATTAGTTTTTTTAATGTAGAAATGAATTCTGTGCCCCCGAACACCCTACCGCAATAGGATTGTGCAATGTTAACATCTGGTATCAGCAATTCCATCCATCCAGAACAAGTGTTGCTGGATTTCAGGCCAAAAATACCAGTTTCTCTCCCCATTGTTTTGAGTGGCCAGAGAAATCAAATAAATAGCACTTTTAGAATAAAGAAAGATTATTGTCTCTTTCTTTTGCTCTGAGAAGGATGCAAAAGGATTGTCCAGATTTGTAATGTGACCAATCAAGAACCTCTGAATCTGTCCAGATCTGAAAGACCCTCTTTAACAACAGTGATATCTCAACATTTACAAAATGAAAATGTCAAAGTTCATACCATTTACCTAATTAAAATATGATTACAGTAATATCTGCAAAATCCAATGACATAAATATGTGAAACTGTTGAATGTGAGATGAGTGCCTTCATCTAACGAAAATTGAATCTCCAAGTCATTTAAATCATATCTTCAGAAGGCTCTCACAGGAACCTATCTAATTACCACGCTGAGGTTAATGCCCTAAGCAGGTTCAAGCTCCAGCTTTGATAAACTCTGGCACAAAGAGACTGCCGCTTCCTGGGATTGTGTTTGTTTTACAGCATCAAAAGCAAGCAATTTTTCCTCTATATTTGGAATCTGAACTGATAGATGTTCATCCTCTAGTTCCATCTCAAGTCTAGCAAATTCCTCCTCAAGGTCTTTGTCTTCTATGTCAACTGATGAAAATGACTTCGCCTCTGCATAAAACAAACTTGTCATTACTGAAAATTCTCGAAATATATTGTTCAAGCAAGAATAGAAATTGAACTGGTTAAGGAAGAAGGCACATGGTAGGAAAAATAACTAAACTCTATGGCAAGAGTAGTAGATGGAAAAAAGAAGGGTTTAAATAACAATCATCTAGCAATATTTGTAAATTCTCGAGATAAGGATTTGAGTAGGTAGTATATCTGCACACAAAATAGACATTTATGCCACATCAAGAGCCATCAGTATAGTTAGATGGTCCATAAGATTTGCACTCCTTCCAATCTGATGAAAGTGCATAGCTTTCACCAGTAGGACAAAACCTTGGTAACATGAGTCTATCTTGTGGGTGCTAAACTTGGCCATTCAGAAGCCACTACTTATGATACTGAAGTAATAAAAGCTGATCAGGACTTGTATAATGTTTCAAGGAAACCACATCATGTTAGAATGATGCATGGCATGTTTGAAGTTGTATCAGAGAATCATAGCTGCAATGAAAATTAATTTTATTACAAGGTGCATGTACATATTTTTTTCAAGAAATTGCCATTATTTCAGGGAATGCATCATGTATCTTCTTTTACATTATTCAGTACTCTGAAGACTATCTGGAAATAAACAACTAGCTGAAAATTTAAGGGTACGCTCCATCATTATAAAATAATTCATTGCATTATCGCCAATTTATCATGATTTTCTGTGTTTCCTGCATGGATTAAATTAAATGTCACCAACTTGCTTCCTTATTGTAATTTGGTTATCATTATCATCTACTGGAACATTGAGACTGTAAATACTAAAAATGGCTTGTAATATAATACAATCTTATTCCAATCCAAAAGCACTATTAGTTGCTTTCAACAATCCCATTGGCATTTGATATACGTATACCGTTACAAAGCAATTATTCAATTCCTCTTCAATAATTTATTTTCAAACCAAAGCCAAATGATTTGAACAGTCACAATTTGCATCATTCACCATTCACACAATGGAATCATCCATTTAAAAACCTTCACAAGACATGACCTTGGCAGGCTCTATGATCAGCACGGGTTATGAATTCAGGACATTGAAAAGATCAAAGAAATTTGGCAAAAAATTGACAAACATGAAAAATACAAAATATATTCATTTTTTAAATATAACCTAACATCAAATAATCGCATTGCCACATAAATATGATTTACGAATATTGATATATAAGAAGTACAAGATGGCAAATGATCCATCACACATTAATTGTCGATAGTTGTCACGTCAAGACTGAAAATTGAATACATAAGAAAAAATTACATCAAAAATATAATAAATGTATCGCATGAGTTGTACAATGACCAATCTCCTATCATTCCCTCTGCCTCATGGGTTAGTGTAACGGGTTGTCCTCTAGAAAAGTAAGGTCATGTTGCTGGAGTCAAACGTATACTCATGGCTGTATCAATCTGTGTACAGGTAGTGATACCAAGGTTGGCATCTCACTCCCCTAACTCCCAATGTCTTCCTTCTCTAACGGCACTAGGACATCATCTCCTGCCCCTTGCTCTTTCTCAACCTCTAACCACTTAGGTGCCTCCGCCATGATGTTAGAATTTTATTATAGCAATATAATTTCATCTCTTTCAACTTATAAACAATATAGGATCACTGAAAGAACAACTATGCATAGAAACAATAGACACAATAGTTTATGTTGGGTGTTATCAGCTATTTTGTACAATAGCTGAGTTTCTCGTGAGCCGCCAGTTTCATGAACATGATTCATGTTCATCATCAGTGTTCAGAAGTTCATAAGTCATATTCAGGGCAACTTTGCCCCATTTGTAATAACTGCATGTTCATACCCCCATGGAGAATTTGTAAAAAGTTGGTCTAAACGGGGTCCTTTTATAAAAGACTCAGTTATCCATAGGTTTATCCATTTGGGGGATACTCTAGAGTGTTTTTTCCTTAGGAATTATGCACTACTCATCAGTGGCGTATAATCCCTGAATTTTTCACTCAACCTTCCAAAGCTAGAGTATTTCCCATGGTGGTCAAAACCTAAGGTGGTTATTAGAGTCTTGTGTCTAGGATTTTTTATGTGTTAGCCATCTCGATTGAGTCATATGAACGTGCACTAGGTCCCCTAGGAGTTTCGTTGAATTCCGAGAAGAATAAATTTTTTCATCAATTTGACCATTTTTTAATGGTTTATTTAAAAAAATTCAAAAAGTGATAAAAGCCTCATCCGGAGGCGGATTTTGGCATGGGGAAGCTCGTTTTGACCCTCAGAGCATCCTTTTCACCCTAGCGCCAACTTTTCTAAGGTTTCGGGCGATTACACCGCCTCTGGGAGCAGTTTTTCATCTTTTTGGCATTTAATGGCCATAAAATGACAAAAGCACAAAGGGCAAAAAAAATTTAAAAAAAATCAAAAAATATGATTTTTTAAACTATGGAAAAAAACTTGGGAGCTTTTCTCTCCATGAGCTTAATGAACAATACCATGGGATTCTTTGGATAAATTGAGCACTCTCCTCGTGTGGCGTGATCTTGTGAGTTCTTTGATAAGTGTGAATATATCTAGATTCTGCGTCTTCTTTTCTTTGTGTAAGAGGCCATAGAAGGGTGACAATCCACCACGTTGGAAGGTGAAGAATTCTTAGCAGCCAGCTTTCTTTTTCCCTTTGGTGAAGAACTCTTAGCATCTACTTTCTTTTTCCCTTTGTGAGCGTGCATACACAGGTATTGATCTTTGCATTTAATCTAGTTTGATTGTGTAATATTGATCTTTGGTTTGCATAGCGCACCTCCCACAGTTAGAGAAGAAGAAGTACTCTGATTGTTAAAACACTAGACTGAGCAGGGCTTGCTCAATCATGCAATCTTTCCCCCTCAGTCACATATGACACAAGGCCACTTTGAGCTCTCTTTTGACTCCATTCGCCCCTCTGATATACTGGCACTGGCCTTTCCTCGAGGACTGATCCTCCCATCTTTCCCATCACCCAAACGAAATTACCTTATTTTGTTACAATCGTTTCCTAAGGCAGCCTCTTCATTTCACCTTGCCCTCCGTTGCACCTTCTTTAGCAATCCTATCTTAGGGATACCCCCCTTGAGTTGGAGAAGAGCCAAACTGAAGTGAGAGGAGAGGAGTGTGATGACATTGGCCTCTCTCCTGAGAGTTGTCAATCGAGCTGGCGTGTTTACATTTTGGGCTTCAACACACGCATGCCAGTTTTGGGAGACAACACTGGGAAAACCCAAACTCGGGGAAAACCCAGCAAGTTAGCAACTCTTTCTTACTCAAAGATTCAGTACAATAAAGATAAAAGTACAAGAAGAATGGATGCCCCAAGAAATCAGCTCCAAATGTCTTCTGCTACCCAAAAAGTCGAACTTCTTCACTTGAGCGTACTTGCTTGAGATGAGTGTGCAAATGAGAGGAGCAGCACTTCTATTTATACATTACTTTCTTTTTCTAGTAAATTCCTAACTAGGCCAACTTGACAGTTTCACTGGGGCCGACTTGTCATTTTGAATTATAAAAATACATTTAATATTTGTTTTATTTTGTAGGTCGGCTAGACTAGTGAGGAGACCTCACGTAGCTACATCATCAACACTCCCTCTTAGCTAGAGAGGTATCATCACACTGGAACACATCTAGACATCATCTGGTCGTCACAATAGGACTTGAACATCTGAACATCATCTGATCATCATGGTTGGACTCGTACATCTGGGCATCATCTGACTGTCAGGACTGGACTCGCACATCTCATCATTATAAGAAAGGGTTGACACCGTCCATACAAGACAACATCCCACATAGGGATTCAAGTATACTCTTCACAAGAGTCCTCTCCACATAGGAGAATGTTCCTCATAGGAACAGTAGTCCTCACTGGATTAAGCTCATCTCGGTCTACAGAGGACCGCCTGTTCTACTTGGACTGAGCTCATTATCGGTCTACAAAGACCGCCTGTCCTACTTGGACTGAGCTCGTTATCGGTCTACAAAGACCACCTGTCCTACTTGGACTGAGCTCATTATCGATCTACAAGGAAATCCTGTCCTACCTGGACTGAGCTCATTATCCACTACAAGGACCACCTATCCTACCTCGACTAAGCTCATTATCGGTCTACAAGGACCGCATGTCCTACCTAGACTGAACTCATTATTGGTCTACAAGGACCGCCTGTCCTACCTAGACTGAGCTCATTATCGGTCTACAAGGACCGCCTGTCCTACCTGGACTAAGAACACTCCCTCTCACTGAGGGAAGCATTCTCCAATACTCCAAGTCTTTCATGGAAGTATGAAAACTTCACTCTGGAAAGAGGCTTTGTGAGTGTCTGCAATCTGATCATCAGTTGGGTTATACTGGAGCTGAACTGCTCTTCTCTGTACCATATATCTGATATAGTGGTACTTGATCTCCACATGCTTCGATCTGTCATGAGATACAAGATTCATTGAAAGCTTCACACAGCTTTGATTATCACAGTGAATCACGGTAGGCTCAAGTGTCTATCCAGACAATCCTGCAAAGAGCTTCTGAAGCCATACTGCTTCTCGTGTTGCAACACTTGCGGCAATATACTCTGCTTCTGCAGTGCTCAATGTTATTGAGGGCTGCTGCCTGCAGCACCAGGAAATCACTGCAGAGCCCAAAATGAAGCAACACCCGGAGATGCTCTTCCTATCCACAGCACTTTCTGCCCAATTGGAATATGCATATCCATGCAATCTCATATCACTCCTAGAAGCATATCTCAATCCATATCCCATAGTGCCACGTAAGTATATCTCAGCACATGCTTCGCAGCAACCCAATGTACCTGTCTCGGTTCACACATAAACTGACTGAGAGCACTCATTGCGAAGCAGATATCTGGTCTAGTGTTAGCTAGATACATCAATGAACCAATCAATTGTCTATACATGGTGGGATCCATCAAATCTGACTCGGAACCTGAGTCACTCAACTTCTTCAGGGTTGTCTCCAGAGGTGTGTTCATGGACTTGCAATCCAACATACCAAATCTCCTCAAGATATCAATGGTATACTTTCCTTGGCTCAAGAAAATCTCATCCTGTCTCTACTACACCTCCAAACCCAAGAAGTAATGCATCAAACCAAGATCCTTCATCTTGAACTCAGAGGCTAACATCTTCTTGCACCACTCGGTAAGTTTATCATCTCCTATGAGAAACAAATCATCAACATATAGTACTAGTATCAATGGTCTACCATCCTCAATCTTGTAGTAAAGGTTGGAATCTGCCTCACTCTTGGTGAATCCCAAGCTCACCAAGTATCCATCAATCCTGGCATACCATGCTCATGGTGCTTGCTTGAGTCCATACAGGGATTTCTTTGGTCTGCACACATGGGATTCCTTCCCATGGATCTTGAAATTGTTAGTTTTGTACCTAGGGAAGTGTTCCCCAAGTGACAATTTCCTAATGTCACTTAGAAAGGGGAAAAAGGTGACCCTCACATTAAATGCACTTAATGAGACTTTATAAAATGAAAGTCACTTTTTGCTAAAGTTAAGTGGGTGAGTGAAATATTTATTTAAGTGATTTAAATAAATGTGATTTTTACTCATTGATTCTTATCCATTGGATTGGATCTTTCTCCACTGTCGGATTAGATCTCACTTAGGGTTAGACAAAAAGACATGAGGGAGTCTTTTGAGCTTACTTTGCATTTTGGAAAGAAGAGAGAAAGAGCAAGAGAGAGGAGACTAGGGCATTGGCACGATTACCAAGGAGAGTGTACACAAAAATCGAGGAGGTTTTCAACAGCACGATTTTCTAGAAGATGGCACGAGTTTCAAGGCATAGAGTTATTTCAGTGGACACGATTTCCCAAATCCGTACAGCAGTAATTAGTGGCACAGTTTTTGAGGCAACTTGCAGCCGAAAGAAGGCACAATTTCCCAGGTCCGTACAGCTGCACAGTTGGCACAGAAATCGAGGGTCATACAGCCATTAACTGCAAGACCGTACAACACAGTTTTCGAGGCATTTATTGCAGGCACGATTTTCTAGAAAATGGCACGAGTTTCGAGATCCGTATAGCAGCATTAATTGTTGTTGTACTGTACATAAATTTTATGTTCTTTTGCACAGAAATCGAGATAGTGTTTGGCACGATTTTCGAGGAAAATTGCACGGAAATCGAGGCAGCCTTGCACAGATTTCGAGAAACTCAGCTGGGTGATTTGGTTGGTTGAGATAAGTACATCTTGTCTATAAAAATTTAATGTACTGAAATATTGCTGAAGAAATAAAATCTCTCTCTCTTACTAGTTTTCCCCGTGGGGGTTTTTCCAGGGCACAGTTGCCGAAAAATCTGAGTCTATCTTTTATGGTGTGCATGTGTTAAATATTTATTTTTCAACCTGTTATTAGTGGTTTTACAGCGTGTTTAATTGTTACAGTATTTTTCATAAGTAGCATTCAGCCTATGCATAACCGGCTGTAGGTGAAAAACACTGAAATGTTGACATAAACCAGCAAGCAATAAAACCCAGAAAAATCTACATGGTATCAAAGCGAGGGGGCAGAAAACAGTAATATTTTTGCAACACACAGAAATTTCCAGAACTTAGAAATTTTGTGATTTTCTTCTGTTAGTGATCAGCATTCTGTTGGGTTGAAGTTCAGATGGCTACAGGTCTGAGGTTGGAGGATAGGCTGAATGGGACAGGGAATTTTGTGCCATGGAAGGCTAGAATTTTACTGATTTTGGAGGAGAATGAACTATGGGTGGAGGTGGTTAGAAGTACTACAGCCAACCCGGTTGTCATTCCAGATGGTACAGATGCAGCAGCTCTATCAGCCTTCAACAAGAAGGACTGTAAGGCTAGGAGGATTATCCTTGATGCAGTTAAAGACCACATCATCCCTCACATTTCTGGGAAGACTAGGGCACATGAGATGTGGATTTCCTTGACCAACTTATATGAGAGTTCCAATGAGAACAGAAAGATGGTTCTCAAACAGAAACTCAAGAGTATAAAGATGAATGGGGGAGAGGGAGTCACAGCATACCTCACTAGGATTTCTGCAGTTCGGGATGAACTGGCAGCGGTTGGGGAAGTGGTATCTGCTACTGAGCTTGTACGTACTGCAGTGAATGGGGATTCAAAGCCCTGGGGTGCATTTGTGCAGGCTATAGTGGGTAGAGAGAACCTACTGTCTTGGGAGAGACTGTGGGATGGCTTTGTGCAGGAGGAGACCAGGAGAGGACTCGTACAGGGCAGTTCATCACAGGGTGGGGTAGATGAGGAGAACGTGGCATTGACAGCCAAGGGTAAGAAGAAGAAGGATCCCAAGAAGGGTGGGGCCAAGCAGCAGCAGCAGGGTGGACAGAAGAAGGACATGAGTAAAATCAAGTGCTATTGTTGCCAGGCGTTTGGGCACTATGCTTCACAGTGTCCAAACAAGAAGAAGAAGAAGGGACAGGGACAGCAAACTGCAGCCTCAGCAGAGGTTGACGATTTTGGAGACAGGTTTCAGAGGGAGTTTTCCCTATATGCTGGACAGATTGAGAGAGAGAGCGTCTCTTTAGTAGCACAGATATGGATATGGAGAGTGAGCATTCATTTTTGGCAGGCCATCAGACAGGTCCATCCACCACTAGTACGTGGTACATTGACAGCGGAGCCTCGAGACACATGACAGGTACTGGAGAGTTGTTCTCCGAACTATCACAGACAGTTAGAGATGTGGAGGTGGTACTTGGTGACAATACCATTGTTAGAGCAATTGGTCAGGGGACCATTACATTTCAGAGGGAGTCTATGAGTCCCATGATTCTGAAGGATGTGTTGTATGTCCCTGGGGTGAAGAAGAACCTTGTTTTAGTTTCCACTATTGAGGACAGGGGTCTTGGGGAGTGTTTCTCATATGGGAGAGTACAGGTTTTCCCCAGGACTACAGGTGTATCTACTCCCATGGACATTGGGATTAGATGTGGAAAGTTGTACAAGCTATTGTTTCAGCCGCAACATGCTCTAGCACACAGCAGCAGCAATGAGCTATGTGAGCTATGGCACAGGAGGATGGCCCACCTTCATCATCCAGCTCTGAGATTGTTGAGGAGCATGTTTACAGGTTTACCCGAGTTCAGCACTGAGCAGAGTGATGTGTGCAGGGGGTGTGCTTTGGGAAAGTACACCAAGACTGTTTTTCCAAGCAGTGACACGAGAGCAGCAGGAGTGCTTGACTTGATCCATTTTGACATTTGCGGTCCTATGTCTTCAGTATCTTTGACTGGTCACGAGTACTACATTAGCTTCATTGATGACTACTCCAGGAAGACCCGGATCTACTTCTTGAGGAGCAAGAAGTCCCCATTAGTGTTGAGTGTCTTCCAAGGGTTCAAAGCCCTTGTGGAGAAGCAGACGGGGAGGAAGATCCAGATGTTGAGATCGGAAAATGGGGGTGAGTATACCTCCAAGGAGTTCAATGCTTTTTGCAGTCAGGAGGGTATACAGAGACAGCTGACAGTTCCCTACACTCCTGATCAAAATGGAGTAGCAGAGAGAAAGAACAAGTCGATCGTGGGAGCAACGAGAGCCATGCTTCATGATCAAGGGTTACCGTTCTTTCTATGGGCAGAGGCATGCAACACTGCAGTATATCTGCAGAACAGGAGTCCTCACCGTGCTTTGGGGAGGATGACTCCAGAGGAGATGTATATAGGCAAGAAGCCTGAGGTGAGCCACTTTCGGATATTTGGTTTTTTGACTTACTCTCACGTCCCTTCTGAGAAGAGGACGAAGTTTGAGCCCACTGCAGAGAGAGGTATCTTTGTGGGTTATGATGAGACTTCGAAGGCATATCGACTTTACATTCCTAGCCAAAAGAGAGTTGTAGTGAGGCGGGAAGTGTAGTTTGATGAGGAGAGGGCCTTCAGGAAGTCGAGAGAGATGGAGCAGCAGGAGGCACCAGCTCCCACACCTCAGTTGACACAGGCTTCTTCGATACAGGTTTCAGGTCCACAGGTTTCTGGAGTGACTGGATCACAGGGTACAGGCACAACTTCTACAGGTTCAGTGGTTCAGGTGACAGGTACTTCAGGGGCAGGTTCAGGGACAGGTACAGGTTCAGGTTCACAGGTTACAGGTTCTTCAAGGACTGGTTCATCAGTCACTGGTCCTCAGAGTGTTGGACCTTCTACTTCTGGGAGTTCCTTAGATGAGGATAGACCAATTTGGGAGGAGCCTTCAAGAAAGAGGAAGCCTAAGTGGCTTCAGGACACCTTGAAGGAAGCAGAAGCATTTGGTAGACCTCAGGAGGCGATCAGGACAGTTGTTGAGTCAGATAGATATGGGATGGCCCTTGTTGCGAGTCTTCGTGACTCTGCGCCTTCCACATTTGAGGAGGCTTCTCAGCATCAGGTATGGAGAGATGCCATGATGGAAGAGTACCATTCCATCATGAAGAATGATGCTTGGGAGATAGTGCCGAGACCCGAGGGGAAGTCAGTGGTGACTTCCAAGTGGCTTTACAAGATCAAGCATGTTGCAGATGGCAGTGTGGAGAAATTCAAGGCTCGGTTTGTGGCTCGAGGGTTCTCACAGGTTGAGGGAGTTGACTATGATGAGACATTTGCTCCAGTGGCTCGGTATTCTTCCATCAGAGCAATGATATCTATAGCAACAGAGATGGGTTGGAAGATCCACCAGATGGATGTAAAGACCACGTTTCTCAATGGTCTTCTGCAGGAGGACGTGTACTTAGAGCAGCCACAGGGATTCGAGATTCATGGTAGAGATTCTCATGTGTGCAGGCTTAGGAAAGCTCTGTACGGACTGAAGCAAGCTCCTAGAGCTTGGTACTCCAGGATCGATGCATATTTGACTTCAATGGGATTTCAGAAGAGTGAGGCTGATCCCAACCTTTACTACATTGTGGTTGGTGGAGATCCTCTCATTCTTCTGTTATATGTTGATGACTTATTTATCACTGGAGATGAGCGTCTCATTGCACATTGCAAGAGAGACCTTGCAGTTGAGTATGAGATGACTGATATTGGACTGATGCATTGTTATTTGGGCATGGAGGTTTGGCAGGAGCCTGGACATATTTTCCTTGGACAGGGCAAGTATGCAGTTGATATTCTGAAGAGATTTCGGATGGAGGACTGCAGGCCTATGTCTACACCTATGATCACCAACTTGAAGCAACTTCATGCTTCAGAGGGTAAGTTGGTGGATCCCACACTCTATCGTCAACTCGTTGGATCGTTGATGTATCTGGTCAACACCAGGCCAGACTTGTGTTTTACGGTTAACACTCTTAGCCAATTCATGGTGGAGCCTAGGGGTGTGCATTGGATTGCCGCAAAGCACATACTGAGATACCTAGCAGGTACAGTGGATTATGGTCTGGACTACAAGGGTTAAGGTGGAGTCAGCTTGGTTGGGTTCACAGATTCAAACTGGGCAGGTTGTGTGAGGGATCGGAAGAGCACTTCCGGTGGTTGTTTCAGTTTGGGCTCGGCTGCAGTGTCGTGGTTCAATTGGAAATAGAAGTCCGTTGCATTGAGTTCTGTCGAGGCTGAGTATGGCAGCCAGTCAGGCGACTTGCGAAGCACTGTGGCTTCGTAAGTTATTGGTAGATTTATTTGATCAGCAGCTTAGACCTACGTTGATCTATTGCAACAATCAAAGTTGCATTCAGCTCTCTGAGAATCCGGTGTTCCATGACAGGTCGAAGCACATTGAGATCAGGTACCATTTCATCTGAGACTACGTCCAGAGAGGGACAGTTGAGTTGCAGTATATTTCCACTGATGAGCAGGTAGCAGATATCCTGACGAAGTCTTTAGGGAGGGGGAAGTTTTGTCTTCTTCAGAGATAAATTGGGAGTGGTGCGGAACACCTTCCTCGGTAAGAGGGAGTGTTAGTTTTGTACCTAGGGAAGTGTTCCTCAAGTGACAATTGCATAATGTCACTTAGAAGGGGGGAAAAAGGTGACCCTCACATTAAATGCACTTAATGAGACTTTATAAAATGAAAGTCACTTTTTGCTAAAGTTAAGTGGGTGAGTGAAATATTTATTTAAGTGATTTAAATAAATGTGATTTTTACTCTCATTGATTCTTATCCATTGGATTGGATCTTTCTCCACCGTCGGATTAGATCTCACTTAGGGTTAGACAAAAAGGCATGAGGGAGGCTTTTGAGCTTACTTTGCATTTTGGAAAGAAGAGAGAAAGAGCAAGAGAGAGGAGACTAGGGCATTGGCACGATTCCCAAGGAGAGTGTACACAAAAATCGAGGCTTTCAGCAGCACGATTTTCTAGGTGGCACGAGTTTCAAGGCATAGAGTTATTTCAGTGGACACGATTTCCCAAATCTATACAGCAGTAATTAGTTGCACAATTTTCGAGGCAACTTGCAGCAGGAAGAAGGCACGATTTCCCAAGTCCGTACAGCTGCACAGTTGGCACAGAAATCGAGGGTCGTACAGCCATTAACTGCAGGACCATACAGCACAGTTTTCGAGGCATTTAGTGCAGGCACGATTTTCTAGAAAATGGCACGAGTTTCGAGGTCCGTACAGCAGCATTAATTGCTGTTGTACCGTACAGAAATTTTCTATTCTTTTGCACAGAAATCGAGACAGTGTTTGGCATGATTTTCAAGGAGGAAAATTGCACAGAAATCGAGGCAGCCTTGCACAGATGTCGATAAACTTAGCTAGGTGATTTGGTTGGTTGAGATAAGTACATCTTGTCTGTAAAAATTTAATGTACTGAAATATTGCTGAAGAAATAAAATCTCTCTCTTACTGGTTTTCCCCGTGGGGGTTTTTCCAGGGCACAGTTGCCGAAAAATCTGAGTCTATCTTTTATGGTGTGCATGTGTTAAATATTTATTTGTCGGCCTGTTATTAGTGGTTTTACAGCATGTTTAATTGTTACAGTATTTTTCATAAGTAGCCTTCAGCCTATGCATAACCGGCTGTAGGTGAAAAACACTGAAATGTTGACATAAACTAGCAAGCAGTAAAACCCAGAAAAATCTACAGAAACCCCCTAGCTGCTCAATGTAGACTTCTTCCTCAAACACTCTGTTAAGGAAAGCAGTTTTAACATCCATCTGATGTAATTTCCATCCCATAGTTGAAGTTAGAGCTATGATCGATCTGATGGTCGTGTATCATGCAACTGGAGCAAATGTCCCGTCATAATCGACTCCCTCTTTCTGAGAGAATCCTCTAGCCACAAATCTCGCTTTGTGTTTCTCAATGCTCCCATCTGCTGCATGCTTAATCTTGCAAATCCACTTGGAAGTCACCATTGACTTCCCTTCAGGTCTCGGCACAACTTCCCACATGTCATTCTTCGTGATGGATTGGTATTCTTCCATCATGGCATCTTTCCAAACATATTGGCTAGCAGCCTCCTTGTAACTGGAAGGCTCAGAATCAATGATGTGGGACAATAGTGATACATATCCTGAATATCTTCGAGATTTCTTGCTCTCCCTGAATGTACCTAGGGGAGCAGCATGCTTTTCTGCATCCTCTAGACTCTGTCGAGCCCAAACAGGCCTCTTCCGGCCAATAGCAAAATCTCTAGGAACATTTGTGGGCTCTACTGGATTAGAGAGATCCATCGGATCTATAGAATCTACTAGATTTGTCGGCTCCCTCTGAACTGCTGAAGAGGTAGGGGGTAATGACTCCATCTCATTTGGAGCTTCTTGCTCCTCACTGTCCATGGATGATCTCTAGCCTTTAGGAAGGCTATCACCTCTTCGAAGGAAACATCCCTACTAACTTCAATATATCTCTAACCTGGGATGTAGATCCGTTATGCCTTTGAAGATTCACTATACCCAACAAATGTGCCCTTCTTTCCTGAAGGTTCCAGTTTTGTTCTCTTTTCTTTGGGTACATGAATGTTTACTGGACAGCCAAATATTCGAAAATGACCAACTTCTGGCTTCATACCTGTGAAGGCCTCTTCTAGATTCATATTCTTCAATATCTTGTGTGGGCCTCTATTTTGAACATATATTGCAGTGCTTGAGGCTTCTACCCATAGAAACATCGATAGATTTTGATCATGAATCATGGCCTTGACTGCCTCAACTATAGATCTATTATTTCTTTCTGCAACCCCATTTTGTTGAGGGTTGAAAGTGACGGTATACTCCCTTTTGATTCCTGCTTCTTTACATATATCACTAAACTCTAAGGAGGTGTACTCTCCTCCATTATCGAACCTGAGAACCTTTATCCTTTTCCCAGATAGGTTCTCAACCTGGGCCTTGAATTCCTTGAACATGTTTAGAACTTCTTTAGATTCTTTGGACTTCAAGAAGTAAATCCATGTCTTTCGGGAGTAGTCATCTATGTAGGTCACATAGTACCAAAATCCTCCCAAGGATGCAATTGACATAGGTCCACATAAGTCTATGTACCAACTCTAATATTCCCTTGGACCTAGTGTCACTGTTAGGAAAAGATCCCTTTGCATTCTTGCCAAGTGCACATCCTCTGCAAATGCCATCGTGTTCAACTTGGAGTTCGGGAAGTCCTGTAACCATCTTCCTTAGAGGAGGAAGAGCTCTATAGTGTAGGTGAGCAAGTCTTCTATGCCATAGCTCACTCAAAATGATAGTCATGTACTAGAGCCTGAACTGGCTATATCGTCAATCTGTATAAACTTTCTTCACGAACACCAATTATTCTCATTGAATCAATAGTAGAATTATTGTGCCATGCAAGAACCTTCCCATCTAAGAAAGCAACTTTATAACCCTCGTCTTCTAGTGCGGAGATAGAGACAAGATTTCTTTTCATTCCTAGCACATATAGTACTTCTCCCAAATGCAGAGAATCACCAAAATCTAACTAGAAGGAAGTGGCCCCAGTTCCTTTCATAGTATATCTAGTATCGTCTCCAAGAACATCTCTAAGGTGTGATTCTCTCTCATTTAGATTTGAGAGAAACTCCTTATAACCTGTCATATGTTTAGAAGCACCACTATCTAACAACCAAATATCATTACTAGTAGGAACAGTACCTGAGAGGGCTGAGATGAAGAAGAAGAATTCTGCATTCTTTGATTTCTTTGGTTGAGTCTCTTCATCTACATTGATTCTTGTAGTGGTCGAACTTTCTGCACTTGAAACATTGGACCTTTGAAAGGTCTTTCTTCTTTCTTTGATCAAGGGTTGGACTTGATCTTTTGCCTTTGTCTTTTCTTCCAAAGTTCTTCTTTCCTCTTTTCTTGGTATGTGTAATGAGAGCTTGATCCTCTTCATGAGGGGTATGTACTTTTCCTCTGGCCACAATTATGGTTTCTTCTTGTGTGCAGTCTGCCCACAATCTTTCAAAATTAGGTAGCTTAGATATTCCCATCACACTTTGAATGAATGGTTCCCAAGATTGAGGGAGGCCATTCAAAGTCAACATGACTAATTCCCTATCTGCAATAATCTCACCAATAGTGCCCAGTTGATCCTTGATCTCTATGATCTTCATGAAATATGATGCGATAGTATCGGATCTAGACATCTTGATGTTTGAGAGTTGTTGCCTCAGGGCAAGGGCCCTATTAATATTTGTGTTCTCAAACAGCTTCTTCAAGGTGTCAAACATTTCCTTTGTCGTCTTCTTCGGAGAAATTTGAGGAATCAAATGGTCCTTGACTGAATCCTTCCCTTCGCATCATTCTTCTTCCACTAAGTCTTCTCTGCTTCTTCTTCAGGTTCTGACACTCCATTCACAACAAAATTTAGTAGATCACTTTCTTCTAGAGCAATAAGCACTCTAGACTTCTATGAATGGAAATTTGAAACTCCATCAAGCCTATCTTCAACCTTGATGCTTGACATTTTGACTGAGAAGCAGAACTGCAACCTGGATCAAAAACCCTAGCAAAAGCTAGGTCAAAAATGAACTTTGGATTCTTGGAGAAACACTTCAACAGATGAATTCGCCCTCCTAGGGCAAGTAGAATTAACCTCCTTTTCTTCTTGATCTGTGGTCAGAATGTTGAGAACCAACAAACTCTAATTCTTGACTTGTTGCAGTAATTAGGTCAAAATTTGAAAATCTTCATAATGGAATTTTGCTTGCACAGGAAAGTTCGCCTTCCTAGGGCGAGCTCAATGATGCTAGAGGCGAACCAATTTAGTGGATGAAAACTGAAGAAATGGCAAACCCTAGTTCTAGCAATAGTCTCCTTCAGTACTGCTCTAAAACCATGTTAGAATTTTATTATAGCAATATAATTTTCATCTCTTTCAACTTATAAACAATGTAGGATCACTGAAAGAACAACTATGTACAGAAACAATACACACAATAGTTTATCTTGAAAAAACCCAAACTCGGGAAAAACTCAGCAACCCTTTCTTACTCAAAGATTCAGTACAATAAAGATAAAAGTACAAGAAGAATGGATGCCCAAAGAAATCAGCTCCAAATGCCTTCTGCTATCCAAAAAGTCGAACTTCTTCACTTGAGAGAACTTGCTTGAGATGAGTGTGCAAATGAGAGGAGCAACACTTATATTTATACATTACTTTTTTTTAGTAAATTTCTAACTAGGCCAACCTGACAGTTTCACTGGGGCTGACTTGTCATTTTGAATTATAAAAATACATTTATTATTTGTTTTATTTTGTAGGTGGGATAGACTAGTGAGGATACCTCACGTAGCTACATCATCAACACATGATAGGCCTTCGGGCTTCCACCAAGCACTCAAACATGGTGCGAATGTCATCCAAGAAAATAGCATCCGTATAAGTTGATGTCTCAACATGTTTCACCCATAGCTAAAAATTATAGTAAACAATGACCACATCAATAAGGCGATGATATTCTAACCTATCTAAGGGTCATAATAAATTAAATGGGCCTTGAGAATCATAAAAAATGTTAGGTCAAGTGAACTTCACAGTGTATCCCAAGCATGTTGTAAGGTCATATAAAATTTAATTTCTAAGATGTTTGTGCTTCTTTCTGTTATTTTTCCCAATACGCTCACAACACAGATTAGGCATTGTTAGCACCAAAAAATGCACCTTATTTTTGGCACCAAACCTGGCAAAGACTTGGAAGCTTTCTTTCAACAGTGGATGAACAAAAAAAAAGGGATCATTGAAACCTTGACTTTGTTAGGCTCAATGACCACCAAAACAGAAAATCTAATGACAAAGGAAAGCATGCTTTCCTTTTGAACCTTGGCAATAAATAGGTAGCAAAGATGGGCATGTGTTTGTTCAAGGACTTGGACAAGTAATAAAAGGTAGAGTTGTGCTAAATTTCAAATAGAATTTTCTTCCTATCTATGTTAGAGCTTCTTTGCTGACATGTTGCCTAGCAGAGGGTTGGCAAACATTTTGTGCAAGCAACGGTTGTGGGTTCAAAGCCTTGGTGAGCTTCTCTTTGAATGTTGAACCCTCGACATAAAGTGAATTTCCAAAGATTTCGAGCATGTAAGTCTGAAGGGAACCATACCCTAATGTTTTACATTTTTCATCTAGTCTTCTCATAGGCCTAACGACGAATTTAAGAAGGGTTCTATAATATTTCTTGTATGTGGATGTCTACATAAATTCAAGGGCCTATGCTTAAATTAATATAAGAAACCCTCCAAACACCTAATGACATCGATTGAACCCATGTCAACCAAATCAACAACCACATCAATTTCAAGTCGGTGGATTATAACAACTTAGCAACATGAAGGACTCGATGCCATGTGGCATCTCCTAGGGTGTCATGTTAACATCTTGACATTAGCAATACAACATTGTTAGGACACGTGGACTAATCCTAAGTTGTCACGGGATGTCCACACTATCCAGTCATAATGGTTATTGCAACATGTGGCCCAAACAAGGCACAACAAATGGACTACCATGTCATCATCTAAGACTTTACTCTGAGAGCCCTTTTCCTGAAATCTTCTTAGTCTTCTTCAAATTTCAAGGGAGAAATTCATTCAAATCTAAAATATTTCAAGTCCTTTTGGTTTGGGTAATTATGTTTCTTCTGTTTTATAACTTACACGAATCCTTCCTTAGGCCAACACTTTAAGTACGAGAGAATGGGGCAATTGAAGTACTTACGTTTGTTTATTTGCATAATCCTTCACATGGACCCAAAGATGAATCGAAACCTCCATTCTACAATTTTTTAGGTCCACCAAACCAAGTATATTTGAGTACTTGTGTTTTAAATGTGCACCGCTCTCTCTCACAAACCTGACAATGCAGTAAAGTAGAATACAATAACATTTGCAGTCTAGATCAAGGTGGAGAGACTTAAGGGAATAACACAGAAAATACATGAGACCCTTCCAGGTCAACAAACTCAAGACCAATAAAAAAATGCCACATGTTCAAGGCATGATAAAGAACAATCTTGGCTTGGGAAATGGAAGAAGATAACAAGGCATGTGGTAGCTTCAAAACATGACCATCTTATTATGATGGTGTCAACATGGTTGACTCAACAGGTGAATGGAGCTGCTATCACCTAATCTGCATCTATGTGAGAAAAATCTCAACTCACTAGGCATGGCAAATGGCCTTGGGAGCAAGCTCGGGTTGGGTTGCAAATGCCACCACAACACCCAACCCCTCTAGTTAGGCCAACTCCTAAACAAAACCAAGGGAGTTAGACCCTAATAAAATAAACTATGAATGAACAAACTATAGGAGTTAATGTAAGTACAAAAATCTACAACGAAAATAAAGCACGTAAACCAGATCTAATCTAAGACATAGAAAAGAAACAAGTGTCGAGGTCTACAACTTATAAGCATGCAAGATTCCCTGCAAGCATGATATTCAAAGGACCACTACTTGAAAAGAAAATAGATCTATAAGATAAGATAATAAATAAACTAAGCACTTAGATCTGTAACATCAAGTCAATTGCATGTATAAAGCTTGTAAACACAAGAACAACTTGCATGCAATACTTGAAAGGACATGAAGTTGGTGAATTTTTAACTTAGCAGTATAATTTTCATCTCTTTCAACTTTAATTTCATAATTCATTTCATCCCACAATTATAGCATCATTCATTTGTAGCAGAAAATAAAATAAGAATCACTGAAAGATAACCATGCACAAGAGACGCAAAGATTTATCCTAGGAAACCCAAACAAGAGAAAACCCAACAAACCTTTCTCAAAAGAAATTAATCCAATACAAGAACAATACCAATCGTGAAGATTAAGCCCTAGCACAAGAGTGTGCCCTTCTTCCACGTGAAACCTTAGCAAGGGTAGAGAATTTGTAGAGATGATAAGATAACCCCAAAAATTGCTTCTAGTGATCTTCACTTGTGTGCACACCAATTGAGTGAGATTTGAATGTGACAAATGAGGTGTGAGAACACTTCTATATGTATTCTTCAATTGACTAGAAGATTCCTCAATGGGGTCAACTTGTCTTTTCTCCATTGGGGCTGACTTGCTAGTTTAATATTCATCTTTTATTTATCTTTATCTTCTAGGGTTAATTGACCCCCTTTTACTAGGGTAGTTGTGCTCTTTCTTGTCTTCCATTTTCTCTGGGAATTCTTCAATGGATTGTCTTGACTCCTTGGTTATTTCTTCATCATAGAAAAGTTCTCTTTGTTGAGTTCTCATCACATTCTTCCATACAGTTCTAATGTTGATTTGACCATACTCTAAGAAAAGTCATGGACACTTCTTAGAGCCAATGTCTAATTCAACATTAGATTAGACTTTGTCTAACATACAAGGAGATAAAATCCCTTTGTAACATAGACAAGTCATATCACTCTATAAGAATAGATCACTCCCGCTACAGAGCACTCCCACATAGAGTATGCAATGTGACCTCTAGACTTCCATCACTCCAGTCAATTTACATGGCTGGACAAAGGCTAAGCATCTGAGCCTCAAGACACATAGTCAATACATATAACTAATTAGGGCTACGAAGGGGCCATCATCTACCTGGGTTGTGAACCCATCGGGGAGAATGATCTGCAAATGTTTGCCTTATGCTTGACCCATGCAGAACATCAATAGAAGTATGTCAATTAAAAATAATGTTTTGTGAGTCCTTTTAGTTGATTGTATTCAATGATTGTAAATGATTAGAAAGCTCGACTAGATTGTTGGCGTCCACATAAGGAAGGTGATTAGTCCTAAGATAGATTGTCAAAGAGTAGTTAGAATTGCAAGTTAGAACCTCAAACAAGGTATTCCTACTTCACAAGCAAGTCTAAGAACCATCGATGCCTGGCAAGTACCGAGCCAGGGTTCAGTTAGAATCAGAAACCTCCAAATCCAATGTATGCCTCACCTGCAGTGAGGGTATAGAGCTTTGATCCCTCTGGTGAGAAAGTAAATTTTATTAGAAACCTAAGCTAGTTTGTTAATTAAATGAAGTGACGGTCTACTGTGATGGATGGATTGATAAATTAAACCTAAACTATCTAATCTACGTTACTAAAAAGTAAAGGTAAAAGGGAAATGAGTGGACCACGACGACACTAGTGGTGGTAACCACTTTGCATGCAAGTTACAATGCCCTGTGGGACATCTTAGAAGAATGCTTGCTGGTCCGTAACATTGGGACAGCAAACAAGCTTACAGAAAGGAAGAAAGAGATCAAAAAAAGGGAAGAAAGTTGGTTGGGAGATGGGTAGTTTGACCACCTTTCATCCTAAGACGAGGCTGCCACCTTATTGTTGTCCAAACCTGCACTTTGTTAGTAAAAATCAGCAAACATAAATCATAAAAAATGCAAGGGAGGACTTATGGGACAGCTTGCAAGTGTTAGTTAATATGCCCAACTGTCCACCTATAAATCTACACTTTTAAAGGTTTTTTAGTGGTCTCAAACATGAAGATTTGTATTTAAACTAGGAAAAATATGAACTATAAATGACTTCTTTTCACATACAAGTTCAAACTCCTCTAAAAAAATAAACTAACTTATGGGATTTGTTAGTTTTTGGTAGCTCAGATTACTTTTGTATCAAGTGCCTAGGTGCAAGGGTCCGAGAACAAGGGGGTCCCATTAATGACATAAAGTGACTTTATGAAAAGTGTTTATGAAGGACTTCATGATGTGACTTTATAATTTTAAAGTGAGATGTACTTTACTAAAGTGTGTTGTACTTTATAAAGTGCACTTTTTATTAACTTAGGTGAAAGTGACTTTTCGAATGTAATGTGATTGTGTATAATCTCAATTAAGAGATTTAAGTGAACATGAGATTAAAGTTCATTCATTGATCTTGTGGGCCAAGATCTACTCTCAGCTGTAGAAGATGAAAAGCCAAAGCAGTTACCCTAATTTATTGATAAAAGGAGTTTTATGAGACCAAAGGCACACATTCCAACACATTCCAAACTAGATAGAGCAATCTTTTGGAGTGGCTCGAGTTTCAAGAGAGAGAGAGAAGGGAGATTGAGCTGAGAAGAAGTGGGGCAACAAGGAGGAGGCAGTTTGCTAGCACGCATTCCAAGGAGGGAAAAGGCAGTGAGAAGCGCACACATTCCCAGACTGACAGCTTGAGTGAGGGTGCACTTGCCAAGAGGATTGGGCTAGCACGATTCCCAAGAAAGTTAGCAGCATTAAAGATAGAATGTTCAATTTTTGACAGACCGTACTGCTGAGAAAGATAGGCCATACTGCCGATAGAAATTGGTCGTACAGCAGAGTTGGAGGCACATATTTCGAGGTTGGGTATAGAGCACAGAAATTGAGGTCACTAATTATTGAGGTAAAAATGTACAGTCTGCATTTTTTATTTTTGTTTTGCTTGTTGTTTGAGTGACTGTAGCCTTAGTCACTGCATTTGATGAATTTCAACCTTGAAATTTGAAATTCGCCGAACTTCAACCAAATTCGAACTTGAAGTTGAATTTCAAAGTCGAACTTCAAGGCGAATTTAATCAAATTTATTCCTAACCTAAATTCCTAAAGACAAAAAAGAAAGACAAAAAACCTAACCTAAATTCCTAAATTTTTAACAAGATACCATACTTTTGAAATATAATTGTATATGTTAATGTTGGCATGCAATTTTCATTTTACATATATGTTTAATAAGTGCCTATATATATATATATAGTCCCTCGAACTTAATGTCGAATTTTATCACCAAATTTTTCTTTGCCGATTTTTTGTCGAACTTCAATGCCCCCGAATTCGAGCACGAACTCGAACCAGGTGACTTAGAGTATTATTGTATAGACTAACAATCAGTACAGTCAAGGGAAGCACAGAGTTAAAGTATTGTGGGGCACATTTTTCAATGTCAATTATAGTCATTTATTGTTGCTGTAATTTCATGTTGTACTTTTGATTTTTCTCTGAGAAAGCTCTGTTGCCTCCTCTTACGCACTTGGGGTTAACACAGCAGAAATCTTCAAGCTACTCAGTGCGTCCTTAGGGGCAAGTCTTCAGTCAAGCACTGTCACTTGACCTTGACTCCTTCATTTAGGCCTAACTCCTAACGAAGCCAAGGGGGGTAGACCCTATTAATGTTACTTAGGCTTTAGGTACTTAGTTCTTTTGGATGAAAATTGTTATTTAGGAGTTTTTTGGAATTAAAACATTGATCAAGACGATTGCAAGATGAAATCAACTATACAACATATATGAATATAATAATCACGACAAAATATAGCTTAATTGAATGAAGCGAATAACAAATATCAAAGACCAGTACCGTGGAGTCAAAGCAAGTGTTGTTGTAAAAGTAAAGGTTTTGCAATTGTGTTCTTGGTCAATTTTAGGAATTATTGAAGGATGAGTTAATTAAAGGGAAAATGGGGCTCCAGATATACCGTGAGGTACAAGGAGTAATGTCTGGAAATTAGGGAAAGGTGGCTCCTCACAAAGACGTGTGGGCTGGAGCGAAGTCTCGAGGGCGTGTTCAACACTACACCAACAAGGATGTAGTCTAACGGTGCCCTGGGGTCACTCTCTAGTGGTTACCGCTTCTTTTGAGAAATTTCCCCATGCATTACTTAATGTTCGAGTGCCGAATTTTCACTATGTTGAGGGTTCTTGATTTTATTAATGTGAATTCTTATTTAGATGTTTAAGAATTAATAAGTTGTTGCACTCTTTTCTGATTTCCCCAGGACCAAGCCAAAGCCTGCAAAAGGAAAGAGCATACTTTGAGAGACAACAAAATGTTCATTCAAATTTGAGTGCTTGAAATAAAGAATGCTAAACAACAATAACTTAGAAAAGAAACAGATATACTCACCAAATATATGTGTCACTTTCTGATCAACCACCATTAATCGGCAATGCCTTTATGTGGAGGTGAGAGCATACTTCGTGGCAACGAGATTGGCTTTATTTAATTATTTGCAAAAATGAAAATAAAATAAAATTAAACTACTCAATCAAAGTATACAACCTGCACAAAGTGTTAGAAAATATCACGCCACGAAAAAGGAAAAAACGTGAATCCCCCAAGGGGGATGGAATACGGGCGTTGTGTAGCCCACTTGCTTTTTATTACGATTTGTTACAGAAAAGATTTTAGCTTTAAGAATGCCTTTGATTCTTGTAAATATGAATCAACAAGGCTTACAAATAGTTAAGAAGAGAAACTTAGAAGAAAGAGGGGATCTCTGGGCTCTGGATCAGGGTTGTTGAAGCGTCCCCCCCCCCCCCGGTCCGAACAAGAAAACCGCGCTCCAAGCGAAAGCGTGGGCGAAGCTTCAAGGGAAGCGCGCTTCAGAAATTTGGAACCCCGCTTCGGATTGGCAAAATGCACTCCCTGCCTCTGCGAGAAGCGTTTTCGCTCTCGAGCACTTCGAGCTCCGCCCTCCACACTTCGACCTCGTTCCAACCTCACTTCCACGGACAGCAAAAAGCTTCCTTTTTCTTTTTTTGCTCTTTGGGTGGGGCCTAGGGCATTTTTAGGATTAGAGAGGGGAGATAAGGCATGAATTAGGGAATTTAGATGGCATGATAAGGCATGTTTATAATGGAATCATGAATTATGGAATTTTGATGGCATTTCATATATTGGAAGTAGCACAAACATACATGTTTCATAAATTTTGCATCTAGTTTGGCATTCTACATGTTTTTTTGAATATATATATATATATATATATATAAACGCTCCCGAGACGCTTCGCTTCCGACCATTTTTTGAAAAATGCGCACCCGCGCTCCCGCTTCGCTCCCACGCTCTGGCAACCTTGCTCTGGATGGCTAAAATCTTCGAAATTTGGCTAGAGTTTCCTTCTATTTATTCTTTAATTCTGCAATCAGCAAGCTAAAATAGCAGAAATGTTAGTAGATTAGTTAAATAATACAAAAAAAAATACAGCTACTTAGTACTTCTTGAAGACTAAAATTTTTATGAAGCACAAGTATTAAGTTTTAATGCTAGATTCAAGCTTAAAATATGAATTTAAATGTTTCTTTTGATCTAACAAAATATGCAACAAGAGATGTATGCTAAACTTTAAAAAAAGACCTATTTGTTGAAGAGTAAGGGAACCAAGAAAAAAAAATTATTTTAATAGCGTAGAAGAAACAAGAACCCAGCTTTGGTTTTGAAAGAGTAGAGAACCAAAGATACCTGCAACTCAACAACGATTAGACCAAGACAACCAACACCAAAGGTGGATGAGGACGCAACTAAGCTCAACCTCCTCCCTCGGATTTCTATCCCGCACTGTCACAAACACTTGCAAAAAGAGATTAAATCTAGAATACGTAATTAATAGAGATTAGAGTCATTAGTACAACTGAATACACTTGTTGCTTCACTATCTCTAATTAATCAAGGATTTATAAGCAAATCAAATACAATGAATGCTTATATTATGGGCACAAAGGTCGTCTAAGCTAGATAAATCTACAATTATTGCAAAATAATAAGTGATTAGCTAGATATCACCTCATTAAAATAACACTCTGTAATATTTTTCATACCTTTTGATTTAGGAATAATATGGAATCTTTTTCTTTCCTATCTGTCTTACTGTGAATCTAAAATTGTTAATGCATAATTCTGACAACCAACGCATCTCAAAACTTTTATTTTCTGTATCTCAACATGATTTTGCTTGTTTGCATCCTTACTACCTACAAGCAATAGAAAACAGCAATCTTGCATATTTGGTTCCTAAATGTTAGTATTTCCATTATTATGCATGAATTCATATTTTCTAAACTAAAATTTGAATATTTTATGTGTTTTATAATTTTTCCGAGTCAACTCCAGGTTTTGCGACCAAGTCTGAGACAACTCCAAGTCGAAGGGCTCACTATGTCCAGATGTGAATGCGAGTCATGTAACTTTGATCAAAAGCAATGGAGAATTACAAGAAAGCTAAGTACAGGACACGGCCTAAAGGGTCACCATGTCCATGTCCCATGTGTCGGGCATAGGACACAGACCGACATGTGTCCAAAAATGTTTTTTATGTGTCCTACAATGTGGGACACGTTCTGGGAACATGTTGGACACGTGCCCTAACGTGTCCCGACTTTAGGACACATGTCCTCTTAAAAATCAGTCCACGGTTTAAATACGCTGGCCCCTCTCCCTTTTTTTCATCTTTATTTGAAGCTTGAGAACTGTTAACGGTGATTTTTTTGCGAGGGATTTAATAGTGCAAGGAATGGATTGAAGGTGGATTCCAGTCACATTTGGCAGTTAGGGGGGTCTGGTTTTTTTACACAACAACATTGATTTTTTACACAGCAGCACTGATTTTTCATTTAGTTCAAGGATTCAAGGAAGTGATGGCTCAATCTTCAAAGGAAACTAACAACTGTCTAAGGAAAGGGAGGAATGTCACTATTGGTGGTCCCTTCCCTCCTAATTTTACACATCTACTGGTGGCAGTGCTCCAAATGCTTCAAGTCGAGCTGTCGGTGCTTCCATGCCCTCATATAACCCTGCTTTAGCAAAACAGCAAGTACAACAGCAAGCACAAGGAAAAAATACCCCCTATGGGAAGTATGTAACAAGGAAACAAGGGCCCAGATCGAAGCTTGGTGGGGGAGGGAATGTTGCTTGGTCTTGTAATTTCTGCAAGGGTGAATTTAAGAGCACCTACTATCGAGTTAAGGGCCATTTGTTGGGCCTTCCTTGTGGACTTGCAGCATGCAAAGCAATCAATGCTACCCAAAGATATGACTTGGAAAAAGAGGATACAGTTGGCTTGGGGAATGTGACAGCAACAAGCAAGAAATTTCAAAAACATGATGACCCTCTTCCACTCTTAAGGAAGACATCTATCCAATTTGGGAGTGGGCTGAAATTCAACCACAAAAAAAAGAGGGAAGCCCCAACTTATGGTCCAATGGACAAGATTTATCGGCAAGAGAAGTGAGATGAGGTTCATCTCAACTTCTTCCAGATCAGCTTGCTGGTTTTACATTTTTATTGCCATAACAAGAGGAGGTACTGTCGGAAAATCGAAGATCTAAAGCCATCCAAGGCTTCCCAGATCAACACTCCTCTTTCTTCTTCATTTCTAAAAACCTATAATCCTTTGGATCCAGATCTGTAAGGACAAAAGGCAACCACCTTTTTCACTTGTAATATAATAATAAGAAGAAGAAGAGCGAGTGGGATTTCCAAGTGCCCGCACCCCATTCCTCCCGGGGGGGATTCGTGTCGCCTCCTTGATGGTTTGCTTTTTTGTATCATTATTTTTTGCTTTAGATTAGTCTCATTTTTCTTGTTTTGGTTAGTTTAACTTTTCTTGCATGGTTTTTGTAAAGTAACGAACACTAACCCGGCATTGCTCTACCGAACTACCCAAGAGAGCTTGCTCGATTGGGGAAAAGATACTCTTTGCTATAGTAATTAGTCTCACATTTTCCTTTTGTATTTCAATCTCAATTGGAATAAACAATCTGCCCTTTCGTGTATGCTCTTTCCCATCGCAGGTTTGCCCCAATCTTTGGGATAACCAAAAGCGGAAGTGTGCACTTTTTTAACTTTCCACATGTAATAAAGAACTCACCTTAATAAAAACAACTTCCCCAATACTTTACGAAAATCTGGCGTATCAGTCTTTGATATTGTGTGGGAAAATTCTTCAAAGGAAGTGAGAACCACTGGATAGTGACCTTGGGATACCGTTAGACTGCACCCTCGAGTGGTGTAGTGTTGAACACCTCCCAGAGACTCCGATCTAGCCCACATTTCCAAGTGCGGAACCACCTTTGTCATAATCCGGACATATTCCCAGTACCTCACGGTATATCAGGAATCCCCTTCCCCTTAATCCACTCATCATCTTAATAAATTAAAACTGACCAAGTACACTGCAAAACATTTACAATTTTTTCAAGAGCATTCTGTTATTTTGACTCCATTGGCACTGGTACAATTTTATTATCATTATTTGCTTTCATTCAATTATGTTATGAATGCTATATATATTTTTATGTTGTTGAATACAAATTCCACATTTGCAGTAGCTTGTTTCAGTAATCCATTTCGAAACTCCTAAATAACTTCACATCCACAACTAATAAATAATTGAAGAGCCTTAGAAACCCTTTCATAGGGACTACCCCCCTTGGATTCGTTAGGAGTTAGCCTAAACGAAGGAGTCATGATCAAGTGACAGCCCTGACTCGAGACTTGCCCCTAAGAACGCACCCAGTGGCTTGAAGATTTCTGCCTCGCTAACCCCCTTTCCCCCGAGGTGCGTATCTGACGGCAACAGTTCCCTTTATCACTCTTTGAATTTGGTACTTATATCTATTGCTTCAGATGTGACAGGGATTGGCAATCTTACTGATGATGCACGCCATATCCGCAATTTTGTAAAAAACCATACCAATGCCCTCGCAATATATAAAGAGACATCTATCATTGTTTGAGGTTGCAGATACTCGGTTTGCTTCCTCAATCATCATGCTTAAGAGGTTGAGGGAGGTCAAGGCCACTCTTAGGGCCATGGTTATTTCAAATTTTTTATCCTTTTGGAGAAAGACGTATCAAACTGCTTCAAGAAAGGAAAAGGACACAGTGTTAGTTGATGTTTGGTGGGAAAGGGTAGATCTTGCCATTAAGATCATGGACCCTATCATTTCTTTGTTGAGGTTTGCAGACACAGAACAACCCATCTTAGGAGATGCTTATGAGGAGTGGGATTCCATCATTGTGTGAAGACCATTGTTATGCAAAATGAGTGTCCTAAGTATGAGACGTCAGCAAAGAACTTATGGTCCAGCATACAAGATATTCTTATCACCATGTGCGATAAGAATTACACCCCTTTGCATTGTTTGGCTCACTCCTTGAATCCTAGATTCTACAATCATGAGGGGCTCAATATTGGGCCCTGTTGTTGCCTAAAACACACTTGACCACAAATAAGTCTCCCAACCACTATGTGTGTTCTTAAGGGAAACTATGAGTGTAGAACCCACTATCACCTCAATTCTATTAAAGAAATTTAACTACGAAAGATATTCTACTTGTACTTGTCTATTGTATTATTGTATTACTCCTTCGGGAGATGTCATTGATGTAATTAATAATGTAAGAGTCATTGTCAATGTAAACCCTAGGTCTTGTGTCGACCTAGAAGAACCCAGAAATGATTATTATATTATGTAATTGAGAGGTCAGCCCAGTCAGTTAGGTGAAGTCGGCCCAGTTGGGGAAAAGTCACCTCAACGGAAGAATATAAATAGAGGAGGAGTCTCTCATTTGTATTCACTCATCTCACCCACACAAGTTCGCATAGGAGAGAGAGAGAAGTTCGCACAAGTGGAGGAGTAGCTGATTTTGTCTTGGGGTTTATTTTTGTACTTTGTGAATTCTATATTGAGGAAGATTTTGCCGAGGTTTTCTCCCTTGTGGTTTCCCCGAAATAAATATTGTGTTCATTGTGTTCTTGATGTGCTTGTATTTCTTTCAATGATAAAAATTTTTAATGTTATATGTTAAACAAATAAAAACTAACAGATTCTAAACTACTCTGTTTAGACCACAACTCTTAAAGGTCAAGGGGGGTAGTCCCTACTGTTGCCGCCTGGTTCCACACCTGGGAAAACGCAGCAGAAGTCTTCAAGCTGCTGGTGTGGCCTTGGGGGCAAGTCAGAGTCAAGTGCTGTCACTTGGGACTCGACTCCTCCGTCTAGGCTTTCCTAGCGAAGCCAAGGGGGGTGGACCCTAAAAAATAAAAGAAACTAAAGCCTCTAACCTAGGAGTTAGGAAAATAATTTTGACAACCAAGAATAAACACTACATTCATTTGTCAAATAAAAACATCATTTATCATTTACTCCCATTTAGAATAATCATCATTTAACTGCATACTAGTCAACAATATAAAATGAACTTTGCAACAAGACCAGTGCCTTATTATGGAGTCAAATAACAAATGCATAAACAGAAAAGGTAAATGTTGTGGAATGTTCTTGGTTTATTTTAAAAAAATTATGTGATGGTGATCTTTTTATTAAGGCAGGTGGGTTCCCGATATACGCAAGGTACGGGGGAACATGTCCGGAAATCTGAAGCGTGGCTTCCCTCTCAGGCTTTGGGCTGAATCGGAGTCTCGAGGAGGTGTTCAGATGCTATACCAACGAGGGCAAGCCTAACGGTTTCCAAGAGGTCGCTATCCAGTGCTATCCCAAGCCTTCTGGGAAATTTGCCCACGACAACAAATTGCGTGTTGTGCCGGATTTTCACAAAAAGGATTTTTTATTGGGTGGTGTTAAGTCCTATTACTAGTCATCCACTCCTTTCTGGTGTGTACCAACTGGATCAGACAGAGCTGCAAGTTGGCCACAGAGCATACGGGAGAAGACCTTGGTATTTTTAATAAAAAAATTTAAGAACACAAATTTTATCTTTATTAAAACCCCAGGAGTCTCTTTTCAGGCACGTATTTCGGGAAAGCCCTCATACATAAACCCTACTTCGGGAAAGCAAGGGGGGGCGTTATGAGTTTGTAAAAAATGTGAAAAAACTAGGTTGTGAGTGAACTTGTGGCCCGCCAGTGGAACGGACCAACAAGGTTTATTTTAATCCTAATTGATTTTATTTAATGCCGGAAAACAAAGAAATAAACTACTCTAACATTCACGCCATGAAAATGAGACGACACAGGCCACCCCTAGGGGGATGGGGTATGGGCGCTGGCTAGCCCACTTGCTCTCGTTTAAAAATGTTTACAATGATTTCGAGAAGTGCCCCAGTCTACTTAATGTGACTTGGTGGCTTACAAAATTATAGGAAAAATATGACCGGTTTTGAGAAATATGGAAATTTGTCCTCCGGATCGCCTGGATGCTCGAAATTTCGCCAGCACTTCCTCCTACCTGTTCATCTTTTGCTGCAAACCAGCAAGCAATAATTAGTACAAGATGCCCAAAAACACTTTAAGAGTGTCTTTGGAACACCTCCTAAAAAACCCAAAAAATTCTAAGTTAAAAACTAAGTAAAAATGACGAAAAATAACCAAGTAAAACAAGCTATAGGGCTTGTCTACTTGGGGTCTTTGCTAGCCCTTTAATGGCTGCAAATTTCAAGCTCTAGGGCAGCCAGGTAATACTTTGCAATCAGATCTAATACTACTTTAGAAAAACTTGAAAGATTTTGACAATTTGAACTAGTTTTTGAAAAGAAAGTACTAGATAACCATAAAATTTAAATTTTTCTTGAATGAGAGAGAGAGAGAGATGGAACAAATCCTTGTTGAAAATCGAAGCTTTGAAGATGGTTCAGTGATGTTTGAAGGGACTATATCTGCAAGAAATGATTAGTAAGAAGGGGAAGCAAACAAGATCCTCCTTCCTGCCAACTCAAGAAAACACCTGCACATCACAGATCTCACCAAACAAAATACCAAGTGTAGATATATATATACTCATAAGAAATTAAGCTGCTATAATAAACAAATTGACAACAACTTATCTCATAGATGAGCACACCACACCCTTGAAGAAATGAAACTTATGCACAAGCCATCTTGGAGAAAGAATCAAGATACTACATCCACATATGACACAACACCACAAGCTGACCTCCAAAGTCTTCTTTTATTCAAATGAGAAAACAAATTACAATCATAAGTTCGCTGCTCCAAATCTCACTAACTAACAATGAGAGAGGGCACTTCAATTTATAGAGAAAAAGACCAAGTGATGGAGGGCGCACTTGCCTAAAGAGAGAGAGAGAGCGTGGCATAGATGGTGGAGGGGATGGGGCTGCCATCCCCATGTCTTTAGCTGCCCATAGCAGCCCAAAACATGCTAACAGCCAGCACTAATAGTGCTGCTCCCACCTAAAAACGTGGCTGCCCACAATAGCAAGTGCGCCCCTCCCTTTAGTGAAATGCGCCCCTCTTATTTAGCATGAGTTCTCTCCCCAAATGGGGTTGCCAACTCCTTACAAATCAGCTCAATGCCCTCCTATAACCATGCTGGTCCAAAACTGAGTTGCAATTACTCCAAAAATTTAATAATTTTTTAAGTCATTTTTTCACTTTTTTCAATTTTTTCATGACTTTTTGACTTTTTTGGGTTTTTTGGCCATAGGAAAATATTGAAGCACCCAAACCTTAGGAAAAGTGGGTTAAGGGGTTTAGGGGGTACTCTGAGTTAGAAAATGAGTACCCCTAAGGCAAAAAATACCTCCAGACGCCCCAGATAGGCCAATTACAAATTTTTTAATTGAACCATTAAAAAATGGCCCAATTTACAGAAAAATTAAAACTTGCCGAAAATTAAAAAACAACCTAGGGGGACTTAGCACATGTCCATATGACTCAAAATTAACGCCTAGCATGTTCATATACATTGACCCATAGACTCTAATAACTCCCTAAGGCCCGTCAGCCTCCCCAGGCATTCCAGCTTTGGAGGAGCAGGAGAAAAACCAATTAATTATGTTATGCACTAATGCAAGACATAATAGATAGGTGAAAAAACTCCTTGGAATACCTGACTTGGCCAAAAAGTCCTAAGGAACCGAGTCTTTTACAAAACACCATGCTAGCACGTTTTGTTACAAACCCCGCAGGGCCATGGACATGTGGAAAAAAAATAAAAAACGGGGCCCTTTAAAAGGCCAGCTGGTCATCAAATCACCAAAAATGAACATGTACCATGTACCATGTTCCATTCCGCCCGCTCGCTTGATAATCCAACCAAGTGCAACTTAGTTGGCAACACCTACTTACTAAGATTATTTTATGAGTTTATTTTAAGAGTTGTAAATTATTCAATGTCCAAATGACAAGCAAACGTACAAAGATACAAAAAATTTAATGACAAGCAAACCTTTTCAAACAACAAACCAAATATGATTGCAAGAGAGAAAATAAACAATTTATTAACAAGACCAGTGCCTACTTTACTTGGGTTATGGAGTCACAAATATATATAAAATAAAATTACCAAAGACTCTTAAATGGCATTAAGTCATTCACTTATCAAATATCACATTTAACTTGTAGAAAATGAACAATTTAATGAATGAAAGATGCTTATAACAAGATTGAACCAAAAATCGAAATGCTTTCAAAGTAAAGTGCTTGGTCCTGTAAATAACAATTGTTGTGTTTTGCAAATGGTCCTGTAAATTTTTGTTGATTTTAAGTCTCTCTTTAGCTTAGGGGAGTAAGGTTTGTGCAACATAACTAATGCTACTCTATGTGTCTACTCCAAGAGGTTATCTCTTTTGATTTGAGAGAAATTGTCAGGTGCTCAACAAGAGAACACAAGGTTCTCAACTAGCTCCACGGGTCAATCCCAAAACTTGTTGGGTGTTCAACTAGAGGACACAAAGTGCCACGAGGCTCCCAGCAACCTCTACCCCACTAACTCCACAGGTCAAGCTTCTTTTTCTGAATATCTAATCAAGACTAACTTCTGAGTGCCTATTACACTAGCCAACACAAATCCTTGCCCTTTCTTGTCACCCAGGATCGGTCGAACCGACAAGGGGAGTGAACACGAGAAAAAAATCGGGGCAAAGTTTATTTTAACCTTTAATGAATAAACCTATGTTGCAGGAAACGTGGACCCCAATCCCGTTTCCAGCGTTTCATCGTTTCGAAACCCAAAAACGCGTACTGTACGACCCGAAACACATTTACGTACGGACAGAACGTGATTCTGGGATGGAAACGCGTTTCATCCGTACGGAAACGTGTTTCCGGTACGGATTCAGTCAATGAGGTCGCGTTTCCAAAAAACATATTACCATGGTGCAATAGTATTTCCTAATATTAATGATAAAAGTGGCATTCTCCTTATCTTTTGTTTTCCATCATTTTACTTAAATTTTTAACATTACCATTAATTGTTTCAGGATGTTTGAGAGTGGTTCCGACCTCATCGGACTTCATATGCAAAAAGTAGAATTTTAGATCCCATTCAGAATTCACCAGACTTAATAGTTTTCAGGATTGCAAAGTTTCCACTAGATTCTATCATGTATGAGGGTACGGAATTGGCATTTAATCAAGCACATCAACCCCTATGTGTCCCTTGATGTTGGTGGTGTTGATTGTTGAACTTCTCTGTCATGACCTTAATAAAATGTACTCTTCACTCAAGCAAAATCACTTATCAAGCATGGGAAGCTTTTTCTACCTTATTTTAATGATTGGATTAGGAAGTTTCATCAAAATTGTAGGGTGTTGAGTCGTTAACTAATGTCTTTGGAGGATCAACTTTGAAATTCGAATTAGAGGCAAGGGCTAGAGTCGAGAGGAGGGAGGCATAGGGTGCTATTGATGAATAGGATCCCAATATAGGCAATGATTCGCCAACATGTATGATTTGTGATTTATATTTCACATTCGTGTTTTTAAATGTTCTTGCTCATATATATATATATATATATATATATATATATATATATCGCGTTTCCCCGTTTCCAAAATTTGGGGGGGTCACGTTTCCCCCGTTTCAAAGTTTCTCTATTTCGTCCATGTTTCCCCATTTCGTGCAACTTAGGAATAAACAAATGCCAAAGTACAATGCAAGCCAACGCAATACAAGGGAGGCAAAGCCTACTCACTTGTAAGGTGCGGGCAAAATAAATTAAAGAAAAAATAATTAGGAAGCAAATCTAAAGGCCAGCACGATATTGCATGGGTGGGCAGAGCCTCTTCTCAAGGTGTGGGCAAACAAAAATACATGCCAACGCGATTTTTCAAGGGAGACAAAGCCTTCTCACTTGTAAGGTGCGGGCAAAATAAACATAAAGAGAAAGAAACAACTATGATAAACCCAAGCCACTCAACAATTGCTATGCAGGGGTGGCAATGCCTTCTCACTTGCATGCAATGGATGGCAAAAAGGAAAAAATGAAGATCTTTAACTTGAAAAGAAAAACAAGAAATCAAGCCCAAGAAACTCTCTTGGACTTGTTACAATGATAAAGATTTCAGCACTTAGCATTATAGAGAAAATGAGAGGGAAGAAAGTTATTTTGACCATTTTTTGCAAGTGGCTTGAAGATGGCAGCTTGTATGTGCTCCTTATGCTTGAAGATGGCCAAACTTGTGTAGAATAACACTTTAAAATTGTACAAACTTGTTAAAAACCAGCAAGCAATAAATCACGGAAAATGCCCAAAATCACTCTTGGGCAATGTTAGTTGTATGATACAAAATGGTAAAAAAAAAAACTGAAAATTTTATGAGTAAACTTGCATAGTATAAGAACTTGTAAATGAGATTTAAAATCAGATTTCAATATGGAAAAAGTATGCAGAAATAAAAGTGCAGAAATTTTGATAAGGGAAGAGATTGGGCTATTTGCTCTTCAAATGCTTGAAGTAGTGGGGTATCCAACCGAGGAAGTCCACTCTTCAATCCAAGTAACCTGCAACTTATGATATATTTGATACACAACTAAAAAGAAGGTGAGATCCAAATAATGAGCTAAGAAATCATAAACTTCAACCGAGAAACGTATGAAGTTCTTAACTACAAAATTGAAAACTCACAAAATCTATGGCAAAAATGTTAAGTTTAAACCAAATAGACAAACAAGATCTCTGAAAGAAACACAATCACAAGATAGACACACAATATACCCTGGGAAACCCTCATGGGGTAGAAAACCCAGCAAAGCTTTCCTCAATAAGATGATCAACCAAAATACAAGATGTGCTCCTTCTCCTTGACTCCTTAGCAGATCTCCTCAACTAGTGCGCACTCTTCCACAAGTGAGTGAATGATCTAATGAGGAGTTCACCTCCTCTATTTATACTTGACTCCCAACTGACTAAAAGACTAATGGGGCCGACCTCACCTGGAGAAGTCTAATAACCCCTAAAATATAACTTCCGGGCCGACCCACACATGGTGGGTCTAATAACCCTAGTTAATACAAACCCCTGGAGGAATAAACATCTCCAGATACATGATAGGGTTACCTCGGAGGAATGAACCATCTCCGGAATAATAAAGTACAAATATAATATTCTTTGAAGTTACAATATTCAACACTCCCCCTTAACAAGAAGGATATTATAACAACATCTGCAAGAGCAAGGAGTCATCATATATGATACATCTACAAATCATCGGAAGCTTTCTTCAATTCATCTTCATCAGTAACTCAACCAGTTACTGGAACAGTGTCGATATCAATCCGATCATCGGCATCGTCATCAGCATCGTCATCATACGATCATCAACATCGCCATCATACGATCATCAGCATCGTCATCAGCATCGTCATCACACGATCATCAGCATCGTTGTCACACGATCATCAGCATCGTCATCACATGATCATCAGCATCGTCGTCACACGATCGTCAGCATCATCATCACATGATCATCAGCATCGTCATCACACGATCATCAGCATCGTCATCACACGATCGTCAGCATCATCATCACATGATCATCAGCATCGTCATCACACGATCATCAGCATCGTCATCACACGATCATCAGCATCGTCATCACACGATCATCAGCATCGTCGTCACACGATCATCAGCATCGTCGTCACACGATCATCAGCATCGTCGTCACACGATCATATTCCTAGGATGATCAATCCTGCTCCTTTTAGGACATAGGTCCATGGATGATACAATCCAATCTCCAGTTCTCGGAGACTTCAGTCTACGGATCAATTCTGGGACCTCAGTCCGGGGACGATGCAATCCCCTGCCTGTTCATTCAGGACTTCATTTATCGGAGACCCAGTCTACGGTTCTATTCTGGGACCTCAGTCCGGGGACGATACAATCCCCTACCTGTTCATTCAGGATTTCATTATCGGAGACCCAGTCTACGGTTCTATTCTGGGACCTCAGTCCGGGGACGATACAATCCCCTACCTGTTCATTCAGGATTTCATTATCGGAGACCCAGTCTACGGTTCTATTCTGGGACCTCAGTCCGGGGATGATACAATCCCCTACCTGTTCATTCAGGATTTCATTATCGGAGACCCAGTCTACGGTTCTATTCTGGGACCTCAGTCCGGGGACGATACAATCCCCTACCTGTTCATTCAGGATTTCATTATCGGAGACCCAGTCTACGGTTCTATTCTGGGACCTCAGTCCGGGGACGATACAATCCCCTACCTGTTCATTCAGGATTTCATTATCGGAGACCCAGTCTACGGCTCTCTTTAGGACTGAAAGTCCAGGGATGATCCAATCCCCTCAACTGTCCGCTAAGGACTTCATTCTCGGAGACCTCATGTCTACGGCTCTCTTTAGGACTGAAAGTCCAGGGATGATCCAATCCCCTCAACTGTCCACTAAGGACTTCATTCTCAGAGACCTCACGTCTACGGCTCTCTTTAGGACTGAAAGTCCAGGGATGATTCAATCCCCTCAACTGTCCACTAAGGACTTCATTCTCGGAGACCTCACGTCTACGGCTCTCTTTAGGACTGAAAGTCCAGGGATGATTCAATCCCCTCAACTGTCCACTAAGGACTTCATTCTCGGAGACCTCACGTCTACGGCTCTCTTTAGGACTGAAAGTCCAGGGATGATTCAATCCCCTCAACTGTCCACTAAGGACTTCATTCTCGGAGACCTCATGTCTACGGCTCTCTTTAGGACTGAAAGTCCAGGGATGATTCAATCCCCTCAATCTGTATTCTCATCAATACAAGTACAAGTATCCTCATCCATACAAGTACATAATCAATATCTAGCATCAACAGCATGTATACGTCATATATCAAAAGCATGTATTCTTACTAATACATCTAAAAGCATGTATACATCTGTCATCAAAAGCATGTATTCTCACTAATACATCTATCATCAAATCATATATACATCTAACATCAGAAGCATGTATATATCTAGCATGTATTCTCACTAATACATCTATCATCAAAATCATGTATACATCTAACATCAAAAGCATGTATACATCCAGCATGTATTCTCACTAATACATCTATCATCAAAATCATATATACATCTAACATCAAAAGCATGTATACATCTAGCATGTATTCTCACTAATACATCTATCATCAAAATCATGTATACATCTAACATCAAAAGCATGTATACATCTAGCATGTATTCTCACTAATACATCTATCATCAAAATCATGTATACATCTAACATCAAAAGCATGTATACATCTAGCATGTATTCTCACTAATACATCTATCATCAAAATCATATATACATCTAACATCAAAAGCATGGATATATCTAGCATGTATTCTCACTAATACATCTATCATCAAATCATGTATAAGTGAAACTAAATGAAAATAAAATAGTCCTAAATCTAACTATTTCTAAGTGACTAGGTGAAGTCTCATTGTTGATGAGACTTGCTTGTCATCAGGAACCATGCTACTCCCCCTTTCTAGGAGAGTCCTTTTGAACTACACCAAGCTTGTCTCGAAAGTATTCAAATTTCACACGAGACAGTGGTTTGGTAAGGATATCAGCAATTTGATCTTCAGTGCTCACGTACTCAAGCTTGATAGCTCCTTTCTGCACCATATCTCGAATATAGAAGTATCGGATCTCTATGTGTTTTGACTTATCATGGAACACAGGATTTTCTGTCATCTTGATGCAGCTTTGATTATCACACATAATCATAGTGGGATCCATTTCTAAGTCAAACACCCCAGATAACAGTTTCCGAAGCCATACAGCTTCACAGCTGGCAGAGCAAGCAGCTATGTATTCTGCCTCAGCAGAACTGAGGGCTACACTGGATTGTTTCTTGTTGAACCAAGAGATCATGGCAGATCCAAGGCTATAACATCCACCTGAAGTACTTTTTCTGTCTGAGACACTGCCTGCCCAATCAGAGTCTGAGTAACCATGCAACTTGAGTTCATGACTTCCATCATAGAGTAAACCAAAATCTAATGTACCTTTTAAGTACCTCATTACATGCTTTGCAGCTATTAGATGAACCTTTCTGGGTTCTACTAGATACTGACTTAGGGTATTTATAGCAAAGCATATATCTGGTCTAGTATTTGTTAAGTACATTAGTGACCCAATGATCTGTCTATATAAAGTTAGGTCCACTAATTCTGATGAGTCATTAACCAAAATCTTTAAGTTGGAGTCCATGGGAGTGGCCATGGGTTTACACTCCAACATATCAAATCTCTTCAGAATTTCCACAGTATACTTACCTTGATTCAGAAAGATTCCTCTTGGTTCTTGCCACACTTCTAATCCTAAGAAGTAGTGCATCAATCCGAGATCTTTCATCTCGAATTCTGAAGAAAGCTTCTTCTTGCTTTCAATGATTTGTTTCTCATTTCCAGTTAGAAATAGATCATCTACATATAATAAAAGTATAACTGGTTCATCATCCATCACCTTGAGATAAAGGTTTGGGTCAGCTTTACTTTTGGTAAAGCCCATGCTAGTTAAGAAATTATCAATCCTTCCGTACCAAGCTCTGGGAGCTTGTTTCAACCCATATAATGCCTTTTTCAGTTTGCATACATGAGTCCTTCCGTCATTTACCTCAAACCCTTGTGGTTGATCTATGTATACTTCTTCTTCAATTACACCATTCAGAAAAGCTGTCTTAACATCCATTTGATGTAGTTTCCACTTCATCATGGATGCAAGAGCCATGATAGTTCTAATTGAAGTGTACCTAGCAACTGGTGCAAATGTTTCTTCATAGTCAATTCCCTCCTTCTGAGAGAAACCTCTGGCTACAAATCTTGCTTTGTATTTTTCAATACTTCCATCCGCAGCATGTTTTATTTTAAAGATCCATTTGGAAGAAACCACACTTTTGTCTTTTGGTTTGGGAACTATATCCCAAACATCATTTTTCATTATTGACTGATATTCTTCAGTCATTGCTTCTACCCATTCTTTCTTTTGAGCTGCCTCTTCATAGCTGGTAGGTAGTTGATCCACTAGATCACACATCAGGGCCATATAGTTGGATACTAACTTTGGTTTCTTTCTTTCTCTAGTGGAGCCTTCAGGAGCACCATATCTTTCTGCTCCTTGAATAATGTCTCTAGCCCATGCTGGTCTTCTTTTCCTTGACAATTCTGTAACAGGAGGTTCTTGTGGTTCCAGCATGTCATGATCCTCTGGTGTGTCCTCTTCAGGAATGTGAGCATTCTCTGAGATTCTGGGAGATGTATCTTCTTCATAAACTTCTTCAAGTTGACACTTTCTAGATTTCTTGAGGGCTGCTTCCTCATCGAAGGTAACATCTCTACTTATTTCTATATGATGGAAACCTGGTATGTAGATTCTGAAGGCTTTGGAGGTTTCACAATAACCAACAAATATTCCCTTCTTACCTGAGGGATCCAATTTGGATCTCTTTTCTTTTGGAATGTGTATGTACACAGGACACCCAAATATTTTGAGATGACTTACCTCAGGCTTCTTTCCTGTAAAGACTTCTTCTGGAGTTTTGAAGTCAAGAGCACTATGAGATAGTCTATTTTGAACATATACTGCTGTCTTGGCTGCTTCAGCCCATAGATACATGGGAAGGTCTTGATCATGTATCATAGTCTTTACAGCTTCCATGATGGTTCTATTTTTCCTCTCAGCTACCCCATTTTGTTGGGGATTGTAAGGAGTGGTTAGTTCCCTTTTGATTCCAGCTTCTTTACAGAACTCTTCAAATTCCTTGGAAGTATATTCTCCACCATTATCTGTTCTGAGAATCTTGATTTTCTTGTCTGAGAGGTTTTCTATTAGAGCCTTGAACTCTTTGAATTTTCCAAAGACTTCATTCTTACCCTTTAGGAAGTATATCCAAGTTTTTCTTGAATAGTCATCAATGAAAGAGAGATAGTATTCAAACCCACTTAGAGATGTGGTAGGCATAGGTCCACATACATCTGAGTGTATTAGCTCTAGAGAACCCTTAGTCTTTGTTTCACTTTTCGGAAAGGGATTCTTGATATTCTTCCCTTTCTTGCATCCTTTACATGAGCCATCATGATCAACCTTCAAGTTTGGCAAACCTATAACCATCTTACTCACATATGGTAAAGCTTTATAGTTAATGTGAGCTAGTCTTCTATGCCATAGCTCACTGGGACTAGAAACTTCATGAGCAAGGGCAGATTCTGGATGACCCTTGAGTTTATAAAGTCCTCCTTCTTCTTCACCAATGACAATTGCATCTTTGATTGATTTTCCTTTGGTCCACATGAGTACTTGACCATCTATGAAGGCTACTCTAAAGCCTTTCTTGTCTAGTGCAGAGATAGAAAGTAGATTCTTCTTTAAACCTGGGACATATAAAATTTCTTTCATCTTCAAAGGTGTTCCTGAATCAAGCTTGTAGCTTGCTTCACCAATTCCCTTGATGGGATATTGATAATCATCTCCTAGAGATACCTTCTGTGGTGAAGACTTCTCTTCAATCTTGGAGAGAGTTTCCTTATGACCTGTCATGTGCTTTGAAGCACCACTGTCAATGAGCCAAGTGCCTTCACCAGGGGACACAGATCCAGAGAGAGCAGAAAATAGTACATATTCTTCTGGTTCTTCTTTCTTTACTTTAGATCTTTTCTTTTGAGGCCTTTCCTCCACTTCTTCTTCTTCTTCTTCTTCTTCTTCACTGTCATCTTCTGCCATATGAGCATGATGTCTTTTGTGAACAAACCTTTTCTTCTTCTTCTCTGGTAGGGTACAGTCTCTGGCATAGTGTCCTAGCTTGAGACAATTGAAGCATTGGACTGTGGAGATGTCTCCCCCTTTCTTTTTGAATCTATGAGAGGGTTGAGGCCTTTTGTGGTTCACTTTCTTGAAGTAGCCTCTCTTTCCTCTTTTGGTGTGGGTGGCCAAAGCTTGGTCATCCTCTTTGAGAAGTGCTTCTCTGTTGGCAACCCTAGCCTCCTCTTGAACACAATCTTCCCATACTACATCAAACTTCATACTTTCTTTTCTGGCACACATAGTTTGAATGAATGACTCCCAAGGTCTAGTGAGACCATTTAGAGCTGTCATCACAAGTTCATCTTCATCAAGAGTATCACCAATGGCATCTAGTTGTTCTTTGATTAGAGAGACTCTTGAGAAGTAGTCTTGAATGGATTCTCCTTTGTGCATCTTGGTACTTTTCAACTGAGTCCTTAGATTCATCTTCCTGTTGATGTTCTTTCCTTCATACATTCTTCCTAGGGCATCATACATTTCCTTTGGAGTCTTCTTGGAAGACACTTGGGGAATCAAGTGGTCTTTAATGGAATCAGCTATGATTCTCTTTGCCCTAATCAGGTCCTTCCTGTGTTTTTCTTTGGCTTCATCATCTTCTGGTTCTGCAACTTCCTCCTTGATATAATGAGCAAGATCATTCTCCTCAAGAATGAGACCAATTCTGTATTTCCATGCCCGGAAATTCTCTATGCCTTCTAGCTTGTCTTCAAGCTTAGTATTTGGAGCCATCTTCTCTTGGGGGAGTCCAAGAGACAGAGCAGACTTACCTGGGAAGTTACTTTTCACTTTTCCGGAATCTGGAACAGAATTTTATCGCACTTTTGGTAGAATTAGGGTTTGACTTTCCCGGAGTTCTATCCAACCAAAAAGTTCGATCTATAGCTCAAAAGAATGTTCTTGAGAAGATCTATCCAGCCATGTAATCAGAAATCAAAAATTACAACTTTTTTCTGAAACCAAAATCTGACGTATCGCACTTTTGGTAGAATTAGGGTTTGACTTTCCCGAAGTTCTACCCAACCAAAAAGTTCGATCTATGGCTCAAAAGAAAGGTATTGATGAGAGCTATCCAGCCATGCAACCAAAAATCAATAATACCAACTTTGGGCTGAAAACCCTAACTTCACCAAAGAGAGAGAAAGAGGTATTCTTACCTTGTGAAAGATGTCCTATTCAGTCTAGCTCTGATACCATGTTAAGTTTAAACCAAATAGACAAACAAGATCTCTGAAAGAAACACAATCACAAGATAGACACACAATATACCCTGGGAAACCCTCATGGGGTAGAAAACCCAGCAAAGCTTTCCTCAATAAGATGATCAACCAAAATACAAGATGTGCTCCTTCTCCTTGACTCCTTAGCAGATCTCCTCAACTAGTGCGCACTCTTCCACAAGTGAGTGAATGATCTAATGAGGAGTTCACCTCCTCTATTTATACTTGACTCCCAACTGACTAAAAGACTAATGGGGCCGACCTCACCTGGAGAAGTCTAATAACCCCTAAAATATAACTTCCGGGCCGACCCACACATGGTGGGTCTAATAACCCTAGTTAATACAAACCCCTGGAGGAATAAACATCTCCAGATACATGATAGGGTTACCTCGGAGGAATGAACCATCTCCGGAATAATAAAGTACAAATATAATATTCTTTGAAGTTACAATATTCAACAAAAAATACCACAAATCTTACCAAAGCAAATAAATTTGTTTGTTTGGCCTCCCCAAACTTGAGTAGCTATGAAGTGTAAAAGCAAACCACCATAGAGCAAAACCAACACAAGATCTCCTCCAAAGAATTTTATTAACTAAGCCAAATGGTTGAAAATTACAATGGCCCAAATGGGAGCAAAATGAAACAAGAAAGAGAGAAAGAGCAAAAATGCAAGAGCATGAAAGATTGTAACCCAAATGAGGAGGAGGAGCCTCCTTAAATAGGAAAAGAGAGAGGGGAGAGTTCCTTTGCATGATTGACATTTGTTACTTGGAGAGAGAGGGGGCCCATGGAGGGGGGGTGCACTTCCATGGGTTAAAAATAACAAACAACGGGGGGAAAAACCCCCTCACTCATGTTTTATATTTCATTGTTAGGCCAAGGGGAAGGAATCATGAAGGTGGGACCCCCCCTTTTGGCTTATTTCAATTTATCTCATTTCCCATGGTAAGAGGATTTCCCCCTTAGGGAGACAACTTCAAACTTGAAAAACACTAGTTTGGAGGGGGGCCTTTGGCCTTTAATTTTACTTTAGGAACATAATATAACCTTTGGAAACTTAATTTGGCCACCCCAAGTGACTTTAGGCACTTTTCCAAAATTTGTCTTACTAATTGTTTGTCAATTTTCCTGATTTCCTTTATTGACTTAGGCAAATGTGTCCAAAACCTTAGCAAAACTGGTCTGAATGACTTCAAACTTTGCCCAAGGGTGTAGAGGGTCTCATGTCATTTATCTTGAGTACCCATACCCCTATTTATGGGCATTAAGTGCCACTTATCCCTCTTTTACATTACAATTTTTTATGCTGAGGGACATTTCTTAATTACCAAAAATTAAAAAGTCCTGAGTAAAACTTAATGAAATTCCGCAAAACTCTAGATAATGTCTAGCATGGTAATATAGAACATTCCTAGGCCCCAATCACCCCATGGACTCGATCATTAGAATGTCTTTCACCACTTTGGAGGTATTTTTGAGTGAAAAACTCAAATAATTAAAATCACTAAAAAGGAATTTTAATTATCCAAGGAAAAAAACACTCGATGAAAGGACTTCCTTGATGATAAAATCTTAGGCAACTAAGTTATACAAAAATTGACCCCCATGCTGACATATCATTACAAAATCCCCCGTAGGGGTGTGGAAATTTCATGGAGAAAAGATAAGAAGAAGAGTTGGCTCGCTTGAAAATTTTCATTAGGTACTTCTTTCTCATCTTCAAGGTACATGGTACATGTGCATGGTACATGGTTGTCCACCTAGTTGGTTTGGTGGTCAATAGGCCCTCTCGCAGATTCCCTCCTCACATGGATGGAGAGATTTCATAGGGGAGGAAGGTAGCATTTAGAAGGATATATCATGATAGTGAATCCCTTCAAGAGGTGGAGAAGGGCTTCATAGAGTTCTCCATTAGCACTAGGAGATTTGGAGGGTATGATGTGCTTGGAGACAGGTGGGTCAAGAAGCCCTATGGTTGGTGGTAAACTTATGGGTCATCATGCCCTATTCTACAGCAATTAGCCATGAAGGTCCTCTCTCAGGTTACTTCATCCTCTTGTTGTGAGAGGAACTGGAGCACATATGGGAACTTGTACAATTTGAGGAAGAGCAAGCTTGAGCAATCTAGGGCAAAGGCAATGGTATATGTGCACACCAACCTTCGTCTTATTTACAAGTAGAGGCAAGAGTGGTTGAAGGGAAAGACAAGGATGTGGGATGTGTTTCCTGATGATATACGTTTGGATGACAATATGGATCTTAATGACCCAGTGCTAGAGTCGGTCACTTTTGATGATGAGCCTCTTGAGGGGTCATCCTTCACACCAGCAGATGCAGCAACTTATCCTGGATTGGTTACAGAGGAGGAGGAGGAGGAGTAAAGAGGAGAGAGCAGTGACAGTGATGTTGATTTTGCCATGGAGGAGAACTTTTGACAGTGGCAAGTACCACGACGAGATTCTACCCTATTTTGTATCTACTCTATTTTGTATTTGCTAGTGGCATTCTCTTAATATCTATGTAATACATTTTGATTTTGAACTTAATGAGAAATCTGCAATTTATGGTTCTAAACTTTTATTATTCTTGTGTGCTTGACCATGGTTCATGATTGAATGATTGATGTAATAACTAGTTGTATGATTGTATAATTGTATCATTATATATATATATATATATATAACGTGTCTCCTTGTCCTATTTCCGGGGTCGTCGTGTCCCATGTCGGACACTCATATTTACGTGCCCTCCGTGTACCATGTCATTGTGTCATGTGACTTAGCAAGAAAGAGTTAGATCACTCAAAATACATCTTACATGAGAAAAAATAATTATCGTATAAATGAACTTTCAAAACAAAGTTGATTTGAAACATCATTAGCTCATGTTATATGGTCCCAACTCTGTGCAACTAGTAAATTACATGCAATAATAATAGCAAATTTAATCACAAAGTAAATGGCTATGACAGTGAACTTGCCCAAGGAATCTTCTATCTGTTTTTGTGAAGCTATAGTCTCATCAAGATCCTGTAAATATGCATGGACTTCTTCAACACCAATACCATGTTCCTTTATTAATCGTGCCCCCAACTGAATCGCTTCACTAACCTGAGAATTATGATCATAACGTAAAATTTAGCAAGCTCACTGGACAATATCATTGGCATATCTCAATCATTTGATATGGTAAGTTTTCAATTCATTTGAAGGCCTCTCTTTTATCAAATAAAATTTTTTGTACAAAAACTTAAAAATCATCCAGTCTATGGCTTTTACCTTCTTTGTTGATTCAGCATCAGAAATCATCCCAAGGACTTCTTCTACTTTATCCACAAATCCTGTGCATTTTGCTTTACTATCTAACCCTATCTTCAGGTACCGCATATGTCTGAGAGCAGTTTGCTTGTCTCCAACCTTATTTGCTATCAATGCCAAGCTTTTTGACCTATCCGATGTTTACAATCCATAAAATGAAAATCAATTGACCTTTCCAATAATTACATTCTAGGAACCCTATTCTCTCTTACTTTAAACTCATCATGTATATGCTTTCAGTGACTGTAAATTAAACATTTTCTTTCAAACATCTCAATTACAAATAAGATCCTCTGCTTTTACAATAAGCATTGATCAACTAAGTGGATTGTGACCAGACTCATTGGTATCTAAGATTGTAAAATCACAGCAAGGAAAACAATTCAATACATCATTGATATTATATAGGAATCCAATCTGCCTGTAGTTATCTAATTTAACCCGAGTCTGGTTCATAAGACCAGTCCCAATGAAATTTTCGTGGAAATATATTATCCTGGCTTTTATGAGCAAAGTGGACATTGAACATTCCATTTTCCCCACTATTAATGATGACAAAGGCCAAAGATGTGGCTATTACTTCTCACATCGCCGATCAATGACCTCGAGCTGTTTTTGAAGCCTATCCAATGTCCAATGCAGATGCAGCATATTGTAATCCAGTTGTGTAACATTTGTTACGGGAACTGGAACCAAAGCTATTTTTACACCCTGCCATGGAAAACCAAAATAAGGTACTCAATGTAACATGAACTCAAGCAGCCAAAAAATTGCCATGATGAGATTTTCTCACTATCTGGAATTTTATTTGCATTTTGATCTAATCACAACGTGTCAATTCTATTAGTAAGAAGCAAGTTTCTATACCTCGATATGTTCATCTTTATCGATTAGAAGGTATTGAGCTCTTTTGCAATTTGCAAAATAGCTCATAAACACATCAGCTTCTTCAAACCCTCCACAAAGGCTTTCAAATCTTCCCATGGTCGTGACACAATAAGAAGACCAGTGGTTTTGTGCTAAAGAACTCAAGACTTGAGCAGCTCGTTCCTGCAAGAACTCCAAAACGAGTGCCCAAATTAAGCATTTGAACCTCCATGTCCCCCATGCCTAGTATCAACCAATAGAGACACTGAAATATATGGTTTACAACAATGTTTTACGAAGTAAATTACCTTGAATGGGGTTTCTCAAGGGTTCATGAAAGCAGATGACAAGAAACGGCATTTGATATATTCAGTGTTGAAGGGGCCAGCTGGGAGTGTCAGCAGATGCAGCAAAGGTGAAGCACGGGTGCAGAAATGCAGTGGTTTTTCTTTCTAAAAGAAGAGGTCATAAAGACACAGGTGCAGAAGAAACATATGCAGTTAATAGGGGTAGAAGAACTCATTCAACACTGGATGTAGGTGTTTGTATGGCTTCCCCATAGAAAAGCAGAACTTGTGAAATTTGTTGATTGAAAGAAACTTATTTGGAATTTACATACACAACTATATGGCTTCATTTTTGTGTTCATAACAAATATTTGGTTGTTACAGCCACAAAATAATCCTGAATTTTCAAAAAGTTCATTACATTTTGTATTTTGTTGGTCCCATATCAATAGAATATATTAGTTCTCCAAATCAAAAAGTCGATTGCAGAAAGCCAAGTCAAAATTAAATTACCAATATATATAACTTTAACTTTTATTACAGATCATATGATCATGTTAATCCCGAACTTCATCTTTTATTATTCCTGTTAAATTCATTTATTAGATTATTTCAAATTTTGCTTATTCTCAATATTACATTATAGTAGTATTTTTGCATTCATTTTCTACCTCTTTAAATTGCTGTATATTTCGTGTGCTTTGGTGTCTGCAAAATTGTTTCCATAACGTACTTTATCACTGGAAAAATCAAATCAGAGCACGATGGAATATAGTATTATACAACAAAGACTAAGGACTTCCTCAACAGCATTATGAAGGACATTGCTCTCCAGCAACCAGAATTCATAAAAGGCCCCATTTAATAGGGACAATAAAATGTCCTTGTAAAATTGTATCTGTTTAAGGTGTTACCAGCTAAGTTGTACCTAGTTGGACTTTCAAGTGAACGGGCAAAGTTGAACATGTTACATGTTCATTATTAGTGATCTGAAGTCCATCGGGCCCTTTTTTTAATTTTTTCTTCACATGTCCATGCCCTGCGGGGTTTGTAATAAAATGTGCTAGCATGGTATTTTATGTAAAGGACTTGGCTTCCTAGGACTTATCGATCAAGTTAAGTATTCCAAGGAGTTTTTTCACTTATTAATTATGTTTTGTATTTTAGGAGGACATAATTTTTGAGTTCCTCTCCTGCTCCTCCAAAGCCGGAATGCTTGGCGTGGTCATTAGGCCTTAAGAGGTTGTTAAAGTCCATGGGTCAATGTATATGAATATGCTAGAAACTAATTTTGAGTCATATGGACATGTGCTAGATCCTCCTAGGTTTTTTTTATGTTTCGAAAAAATATTTTTTTCCCGTAAAATTAAGCCATTTTTTAATGGTTTAATTAAAAATTTTGAAAATGTGATTAAAGTGTGGTCTAGGGGTCTTTTTTGCCATGGGGGTACTCATTTTCAAGCTCAGAGCACTCACTATAGCCCGAAACCCACTTTCCTAAGTAGTTGAGTGCTTTATTTTTCACTACTATCAAAAAAATGGAAAAAGTGGAAAAAGTGGAAAAAAATAGCAAAAATATGAAGAATATCAAAAAATCCACTTCCTAAATTGATGGAATTTGGAATTGTTTAAGGTCAGAATTAGTTGAGGGGATTAATGTCATGATTTTAGAATGTTTTGGGGGCAGCTTAAAAGGTGGAATCATTTCCCCATTTAGGGGGGCACATTTCCCCATGAGGGGGGCGCATTTCCCAAGAAAAGGTGGCACATTTATGGAAGAGTGTGCAGTTATGTTTGTGGCTGCCTTTTGGCTGATTTATGGCAGCTAAAAGGTAGGATTCAGCCCCCTTCTATCAAGCCTTACCTTATGCCTTGATTCTCTCCACCATTTCTCCCTCCCTCTCCTTGAATAGTGCGCCCCTCTCTCTCACTTTGTCTATTTAAGCAAGGCTGCCCTCTCCATTTTTCTCTAGTTGGAGTTTGGAGAAGACCTCTTTGTAATTGTTTTATCTTTCATTTTATGTGACTAAAGAAGACTTTGGAGGTCATACATGTGTGATGCTTTTGTGAGTGGATGGAATGATCTCGTGGCATGAGGTAACTTGTATTTAAATCAGTTTTGTGCAAGTATTTTCAATCATAATCTAGCTTACTGAAGGATTGGTATCGATTTTGTAAGGAAGATTGCTAAACTTGTTTGTATTAGTTATTATTTTATTTGTCATTTGATTAGAGATTTAAGACACATATGTTTCATTTGTTTATGCTCATATTGTCTTGATTTCTGCCCTATGCATTTCTAGATTTGATGGGTTTTGTGTGAGAGTGTTTCAGTTGTAGGTTCACAGGATTGGAAGAAGTGGATAGCTTGCTTGCTCTCTGTTCTCCATCAACACTTGCTTTGGTGGAACTTACCCTCGGTGTCCCACATCCAGATCTTTGGAACTTTCTACATTCACAGTCTACTCTATTTCCTTTCTCCTTCTCAGCATAATTTCTACTTTATTTGGATACTTGAAATTTGAAAATAGCAAATCTTACTTAGATCTAGTTATAAAAGGATGAATCACAAATAGATCTAGTTTTGTTCGCAAGAAAAAATAGATTTAGTTAAGTTCTTAAAGATTTATCTCTCTTTCTAGATCTATTTCGCTAGTTTCTTTAAAAAAGTCATTTTATCATAAAACAAAAAATCTTAAGGCTTAAGTAGGAAGCTAGTTATTTGGATTTAAAGTTTATATAGCAGTTTAAAGTGCATCTTGTTGGTTGCCTCACAAGCAAGCCAAGATCCCAAGGAAAGCTTGCTTTTCTTGGTTATTTTATGTTGATTTATCATAGGTTAACTTAGTCATTTTTCTAGTAATTTTTTATAGTGACCTGTTATCACCAAACTTGTAGGTGCCCCTAGAGATGGATCCAAGATGGATGGCAGAAGGGATGAGACAACCAAAGAGGTGCAACCAAGATAGCCTCGACTCCCAATGGATGGTTGTCACGCCAATCGAGGCAATCTTCACTTTATGTTATCTAGCCCAAGACAACAAAGGGGGAGACCCAGATCTACTCCCGACAGGAGAGATCAGACCAAGACACCAGATCAAATCAAATCATGATGAAGTACGTAAGGTGTATGGTAAACTCTAGATCCAGGGGTTTAAACAATGTAGATTTGGTCCAACATCTTTATGCAAGTGATTTATGAGGTTTAGAATAAGATCCAAAATCAGGGTACTAGTCGATTGTGAGAAAATCCACTGCCTTGGGAACCGTGTCCAATGCAGGGTAGTTAAGGACTAAATTGCGGCTAACCAGTACCAAAAGTGAGCTTGATTGATTGATATGACAATGTCAAGGGGTTCAAGCAACCAAAACAATGATCAAAACCACATGCAAACTCAACAATCCAAGAAAGTCGAATTAGCTTGGAGAAAGATCAGTGCCTTGGGAAGTGGGCCAAATGGAGTCAGATGTCCACCAAATTGTAGATCACGAATGTTGAGGTGTTGAGGTAGGTGGATCTAAAATATTAGGATAATCCAATGGCTAGATCTCAATAGATCTGAAATTGAAATGTGCCACAAAGTGACCCAAGTGGGGCTCAACCCTCAAAATGAGGAATGGGGCCCACAAGGTGAAAATCACTAAAGTGGCACACTAAGGGTAGGTTATTGATTAAGGAGATGATGGATCAAGTGGGATATCACCTACGCAGGTGCTAGATCAAGCAAAATCACCCCTCCTAAGAAGTGCAACCTCCCTTGGAGAAGCTTCTTTGCCTTGGGAAGTGGGTCAAATGAAAGCCACTCCACACCAAACTATAGATCCGAATTGTCGTGGATGTTATAGAGGTGGGTTTTGAATATTATACCCAAAATCCTAGTAGATCTTGCCAGATCTGAGAAAGTGTAAAATGAAGGTTTTGAAATTATGAGGGTTTGAAGCATTTAGACAAATGGGTAGATCATGGAAAGAGAAATTACCTTGAGATCATACCTGAGTGATGAAATGAGATGCTTTGTTGTTGAGGAAGACTCCCGCAGAGATCAAATGAGAAATTGTTGAATTTGCTTGCCGAAATGATGCCCTAGCCCACAAGTGCGACCTCCTCTACCTGTCAAACCAAGGAAAATCGATTCAATCAGTCAGATCAAGTATGGAGGAAATACAAGCGAAATGCAATGATAACATGAAATAGAAGGTCCTGGGACAGTAATACTCCCTGCTACCAACGAACAAACCCAAGGAAGAAGTAGGGAGGGTCCTCCCCTACCAATACGTCCTCCTCAAATGAATTGGGCCTCCACCTGTAGATGCAAAAATGTGGTACAAAAATATAGCAAGACAAAATCTCCAAGAACCCAGTGCAAAGGAAGAATCAACGAACAAACTCCAAAAGCATTCACCACAACACAACAGATAGATGCAATAATAATTCTCTATTCCAATAATCTAGAGCCAAAAGTCCTTTTTGCTATGAGAAGCTCTCTCCTTTAAATAGGAAGGAGTGAGTCCACAATCCAACCACTTTTTGAATGAGTGGCTAAGATTAAAAGATCTAATCAATGGTTGAGATGAGCTCAACAATACAATACATGGATCAATAATAAAATATAACAATAAGTGGACAAACTCACCCTAGAAGAGGGGATCCCACCAAATCATGATGACAAAATAATAGATCTAGCTTATGGTGGGTCCAAGGGATAATTTTAGACACCCTTGGTCAATCCCCATAGCACAATATCAATAAAATAATCATCAAAGTACCAAATCGTGCCTCTATGGACAAATCATGAGCATTAGGAGGCTCCAAAAATCATCAGAAAGTGCCATAAGTGATGGATGTGGGTCCCAATGAAGCTGAAACTGCTGGAGAAGGTGTGGAAGACATCCCACTCATCATCACTGATCATCCCATGCCATAACATTACCTCAGTAACCCAAATCGAATTCCTTTGTAGCCATTTTTACCATTTTTGGATTGCCTTGGGAAGTGTGAAACTGCCCAAACTGCCACCTGGAGTGCCTGGCTCCAAAAATAAAAATCACCAAACTGTCTGGGAGGGGGGTAATATGGTAATAACAAGTGGTTGGACCACCCCCTCCAAAAATAGCGCTCTAGGTGAACCAATCATACCTATACTCTGCTCTGCCAGGGCCTCCCACAAGCCAAAGCTGCACTAAGATAGCCAACTGAGGCTCAATCATCACTGTAACTGCCCAGAACTGAAAACAGATTGTCTCATTGGACTCAGAAGGTCCAAATATATCTAAGATGTGTACTCATACACCATATAAACCTCTGCATGGTCCAAAATAAATACTAATCATATCCGGCAGACCAAATAATAATAATCTGTAAAAGTGTTGAAAAGCACAAATCATCATCATAAGCCTGAAACCACTGCATAAGCCCACCATGGTGACCTGTACCATACCATATATCATCTATCTGTAACATCTGAGATCTGCCACCTCATGTCCTGTGGTTGACTTTTGGTCAAACTGAGGTTTGACCAAGTCAACATGACCAAAATATGACTCAAACTGTCATCGAGTTGCTGCAAGGTGTCAAAGGTTGAAACATGCTTTACAATCCATTCACATAGCAATTATAACAAGTAGCAATCATTACTAGCGATCGAAATCCAAATATAATGTCATTAATTATTATTTATTACTCAGACAAGACTTTGAAGGTCATACTCACTTCATAGTTGTGATCAGTTTGCTAGTGAAGGATGAAGGTTAAGAATAACATGGCTAGGTTAAAGGATGACTTACTGACTTAACACTGTGACGCTTTGGAAATGGAACAGGGAATACACACCATAGCATATAGTGGACAAGCAACAACACAGGGAATGGCAGTGTCTCACAAATGGATAAGTTGTTCAAAGAGTGTTTATTCACCTTACACTGATGCGCACAATCCATAATACAAATGAGGCCAGCAATCTTTTTGATATAGAGTTTAAGTTCCTAGAGTTTCCATAGCCTTTGATTTATGCGTGTTTATAAACACGTTGCATAAATTTACATTTAATTTAGGTTTTTTTGCTGCAGGTGTTTTTAAGGCACTTGTTTACCTGAGCACTTCTAGGTGTGTCAGAGACCGCTTGTTTACCTAGGTATTTACATTTCACAATAGATATAGCATTTGATATTTTCATAGCCATTTTCATTTGGCTTTCTTTTCATACAAGATATAACATTTCATTTCCATATTTTGTATTCATGGCAGCACTAAAAGTTTCAGGTTTAGCCAACAACATCTTTAGTGACTAGGGGGAATTCACAAGGAACACCAACTCACCATAGGCAAGTTTTGTCACCATCTCAGAGTCGAGACACAATAAACAGGGAAGCTTATAGAGGCTATAGTGGGGGAAGGTCCTCCATGCCACTAGTCAAGTAGTAAGTCAAGGTAATGAACAAATTGGGTAAGTCATGGATGGATGAAGACAGTGAATAATGAAACCAACACTAGCAAGCCAAAGTATGGCGGGAATGATCACCTCTATTCTCCCTAAGGAGGGTAAAACCAATGAGTATAGGCCGAGAACTTCTAAGTCTGAGTAGGGACATATATATATATAAGTACAACCAGGTCCACATATCTATATGATTGTCAGATCATGATACTAAGTGCTAAGACATGCTAAGAAAATGGAAATAAAAGCAACATAACCACAACACCATAGTATACCTGCTGAGTCATATACCTGAATGCTCACCATCTGAACCAACATCTGTCCTTTGAAACTGCTGCTGTAACTCTGGGCACTACTAATTGCTCTGTACAAATGGCTAAATAGCTACATCGGTCATCTCTCTGAGTGTCCTGAAACTCAGTCATGGCATGGGGAATATAATTGTTGTCCAAAAACTGATAGTGATCCATAATAGATGCTCATCTCAGCATCTCAATGTAAGGGAACTTGCTAAATAGTGTACTGGAATCGAAAAAATAATGTATGGTAGCCCGGCTACTATATGTGTGATAACATCTGGCTTCGGCTGGGACAAGTGCTCTACTGAAAAGAGCGCTTGAGAACCTCAGAATCTCTGGTCCTCGAACTCTGCTACTCGAATCCCCGATCACGCACTCTACCATTTTGCTTTCAGCTTTTTATTTTTATTTTGCACCTGTATCTGCATCCACAAACATCAAAATACCTCATGCAGCATGTATGGGAAAAACATAAAATCCAACTGAAATAAAATCTATTTTATAACAAAAATTTAAAATGCATAATAGGAAATTAATCTTACTAACATAACTTGCAAAGTTTGAAATTTATTGTGCAGGAAAAGAAAAATGACAGGTACTCAGTTAAACTAGGAGCTTAGAAAAAGACAAACAAAAGGTGCCAGACTCAATGGCTAAAAAGACTAACTACTGCCCAAGTAGGCTTATTCAGTTCCTATCTACTCTCTATTACCAGGCAAGGCAAGCAGGGAAGACCCAACTAGGTGGGATCAGGGATATGATCCATTAAATCCCTCTGATTTACAGGATACAAAATACATCGCCCACTACCAGTAGTCAGAAAGCACATGCCATCAATGCATCGCTCTACTGTGAAAGGTCCAACCCATAGGTCATCAGCCTGTCCCGAGCTAATATGTAATAAACGGTTGGGAATGATGACCTGACTTCCTGTGGGAAATCTATTCCTATTAACAGACTCAGGAATAACTCCAATGTTGCGAATAGCCATAGGGTGGATTTCCGCAGGGTTCTGCGGTTGAGGTGTGACAATCCTTGAGCTCCTTCTAGAAGGAACTGCATTGACTCTAGGTGGGCCACCATCTAAGGAAATAGCAATCTTGCCAATAAGGACTTCTCTAATCTCTCTTCTTGTTTCTTGGACTACTTCATTCAACTCTTCATCGTGAGGAGACACAATATTTTTAACAACTTCACCTATAGTCCAGAAATCTCTATGTTCTTCCAAGAGAGGTGGCTCATGGGATATGACAATATTATGACTGGAGCCTTCCCCTGAAGGAACTGGAATGACCATGTTTTCCAAACCTGTGGAAACTGACTCGGAATGAGAACAAAAGAGCTAGGAATGTGAGAAGGATCATGAGCATGATGATTAGATGACTCAGATGGTAGAAGAAAATCTGGGACATGAGGATATGCAGATAAAGCATGGTTTTGAGAATCTGAAGGAGTTTGAAAAATAAAAAGATGGTTCAAGTTAAAGTCTCCATCAGGTGCATCATTAATTAAGGCATCCTCTTCCCAATTTAAAGAATTATCATGAACTTGAATTAAATTATCCTCTTCTATAGAAAGGTGGGATAAGGAATCATCTACATCAGAATAATGAGAGACATCGGATTCATTGTTTACTTCAACTATAGCAGCTGCTGCAGGACGGTTTTCCCATGGATAAATAGGTGGAAGCCCTTGGCTTTCTCTTTCTCTATTATGATCAGTTAAGGCAAACCACTCTCTAACAGTAAAAGGAATTCTTTCTCCCCTCCTAATGTCATCAAATTCATCAGCTACAAGGACAGGATCTTCAATAACATTTTCTTCAACATTTGTTTGCTCAAGATGATTTTCCCATGGGAGAATTGGTTCCAGACCTTGATTTTGTCTTGTTATGTTACTATCAATAAGTGCATTCATTTCAATGACAGATCTGGGCAAACACTCACCTCTTCTTATATCACTCAAGCCATCATCAACTTCCTCAGGTGTTTGATTTTCAATAGTTGGTTCTTGATTGATTGCATCATTTTGTTCTTGAACCTGAGGTTGATTCTCACTTCTTCTCAATTCATCTATTTCTTCTGAAAACTCATTTCTAAGTAAATCCAAATTTATCCTTCTAGCAAGTTCAATTATCTGCTCTTCTTCCCAAGAGGAATCAGAATCTTCCATTACCATGAACATATTTTCAATTTGATCATCTTCCCAAAGTTCATTTTCATTTTCCACAAGGTTAGCTTTTGCATTATTCAACAACTCATCACCATAAGTGTTTTTTATCCCTTCATCAAATGATTCCAAATGCACGTTATAACAAGGTTCTCTGTTCACCCGAATCAAAGCTCCATCAAAGTTTGGAACACAAATATATGACAAATCCATCATAAGGTATCCACCTAAACCAGCTGCCCACTTCCTAGATAAAAGCATTCCATATGCTGGGGGCAAATCAATGACAACTACATCCTTCATGGTAGAAATCTTTGAACATGCAAAAAGATCAGCTCTAAGGTTCTTAATTAGACCATAAGACTGTACTCGACGAGAATCTATACCACAGACATTTCCGTAAGGTTTAGCACTTCCAATCCCATTTCCTTCATGACATGTAAAGGCATAACATTCATAGCTGCTCCGGAATCCAACATACAATTATGAAGGAGCATGTTCTGAATGAGTAAGGTAAGGTAAAAGGGAGGATGACCACCGTTCTTTCTCTCATAAATTGCAGAATGGATGTTTATTGGTGGATCCTTCTTGACCTTACTAAGTTGTGTTCCACTAAGGTTTTGAATATGACAGGATTCTAAGACAGTCTCGAGAATTTTCTTTTGGCCAATGCCAACAAAGAACTCCTCTACTTGGCTTCTAACAGAGGCCACCTTCATTAACTTAGTGACAGGGATATTACACATTATCTTGCTTAACTCTTTCTTCATGTCAATTTTTAGATCATAATCATTCACAGTAAGATCTTCTTCTTCCTTTTTATCTTTATTGATCTTATTATGTTTGTCAAAGAAAGAAGGTTGGGAGTTGCTTCCTCATTTGTAAATTTTATACTTTGGTTGTTCCTTACGTTCTGGGAGATTTATGGCACAACATGAGGAGCTAGGTTCTTCAATTATTTCTTCTTCTTGCTCCCATGGCTCTTCTTCTAGAAAGATTCTTCCAAAATCTTCATCATAGGATAAGTCATTAATAAAGTTGATGTTGTCTGGTTGGTCATCAGGGCTAATGGTGCTGGAAGGTTCTTCTTCAGTTTCATCACACCAATTAACATTCTTTTTCTCAGAATTTTCTGGGTACTCGAGTCGTCACCTATCTCTATCCCCCTCAGGCCTTCTGTTGTTGTTCTAATAAGATTTAGGGCCAAAAGGGTTCCTATGTCTCTCAGGGCCACAAGGGTTTTCTATGTCTTCATCATAGGATAAGTCATTAATAAAGTTGATGTTGTCTGGTTGGTCATCAGGGCTAATGGTGCTGGAAGGTTCTTCTTCAGTTTCATCACACCAATTAACATTCTTTTTCTCAGAATTTTCTGGGTACTCGGGTCATCGCGTATCTCTATCCCCCTCAGGCCTTCTGTTGTTGTTCCAATAAGGTTTAGGGCCACAAGGGTTCCTATGTCTCTCAAGGTCATTCAAACTTGCTACACTTTTAGTTAGGACAGTTAATTGTCTCATCATTTCTTGCATTGTTTCTAATGTGTCCTTTGATTCCTTTAGCTCACTCACAGGTTCCTTGGGCTTTCGGATTCTAGGGTCAAATCTAGAAGTGGATGGGGTAAATTGATCGAAAAATTTTGTTTCCCCATAGATGTTGCATTCTGCTCAGCCATTTTTGCATTGAATTGGGCGGTCTTTAAGTCATTTGGGTTTTTATCCTTCAAGTGATAACCAAGCCATCCTTCGAATGCATTCAAGTAATGAATAACAATCGCTTGATCTTTTGGTTTAATCTCTTCAGGGATAGCAGCTACGGTCTTATCAAATCTTACATTAAATTCATGGGCTGATTCATTTTCTCTTTTCTTAATGTCAAACAGTTGATGCAAGAGAAATTTACCATCTAACTTACGGGACCACTCACTATTAAGCTTGTTGACAAAATTGTCATACCCATCAATAGATGAAGCAGGCAACCTGTCAAACCACTTCCTAACATTTCCTTCTAAAGATGCCACGAGACCCCTCATGAAAACATCTTCTTCAGATGCTCCATATGCTTCCATGTGTTCCCATACTTTATCAATATGATCTTCAATGGATGTAGCAGATACTCCATCAAATCTGGGAACCTTTTCAAAGTATTTTTCAGGCATGTCATAGGGTGCACCCTGGATTTGGGAAAAGTGTAAAGGAGATGGCTTAGCTTCTCTTCCAAAGATCCTAGGATTTTGTGGACGAGGAACATTCTGGTTAGTTCCAGCCATTGGAATTAGTGAATTTGTGTTTAAATTCGAATTAGGAGATGAGGAAGGAACTGAATTAAATAAAGGAGATCCCAATACACGGTTTGGAGAATCTAAGTTAACAAGTTTCCAAAAGAAGTTTGATGATTGAGTTTTAGGATCTCTTTTGTGATAGGTAAGTGCGGTTCCTTCAACTTGATTTAAGTTTGTTTTACTTCTAGTATCGTAAGGATGCAAATGAGCTCGCTCCTCAGCGGAGTCACGATTCAGAGTCGACAGGTAGACTTTAAATTCTTCTACCAATATATATGTCGTTTAAAATGCGGGAGAGAATAAGTGACAAATAATATGTCAAACCTAGGTAGGCTTCTACACTCCTCGGCAACGGCGCCAAAATGTTATCACCAAACTTGTAGGTGCCCCTAAAGATAGATCCAAGATCGATGGCAGAAGAGATGGGCAACCAAAGAGGTGCAACCAAGATAGCCTCGACTCCCAATGGATGGTTGTCACGCTAATCAAGGCAATCTTCACTTTATGTTATCTAGCCCAAGACAACAAAGGGGGAGACCCAGATCTACTCCCGACAAGAGAGATCAAACCAAGACACCAAATCAAATCAAATCATGATGAAGTACGTAAGGTGTATGGTAAACTCTAGATCTATAAATGAAGTCACAATGTAAGTAATAGGTTGGATCCAAGGGTTTAGACAATGTAGATTTGGTCCAACTAGGATTAAAATTTACCTTGATGGTCTGTTCCATTGGCGGGCCACAAGTTCACTCAGGACCTAGTTTTTGACATTTTTTTAACAATTTCCATTTTTTCAGGTTTAATCAACCCCCCTTGCTTTCCTGAAGTACGTATTTCAAGATAAGGGTTTGCTCGAGTACTGGCCAGAAAAGAGACTCTTGGGGGTTTAATAAAAAAGAAAAACATTGTTCAAAAATCTATAAAATTAACAAGGCTTTGTCCCCATATGCTCTGGATCACTACATCCTCGACTGAACATGTTGATCAAACCAGAAAGGGACTTAGTGATTAGTAATTAGTCTAACTTTTCCTACTTAACCTCCCATTTACGAAAATCCAACGTAATCGCTTATTGATACTGTGTGCGGGAATTCCTCAAATGAAGCAGGAACCACTGGGTAGTGACCTCAAGATACCATTAGACTGCACCCTCGTTTGATGTAGTGTTGAACACTTACCAGAGACTCCGATCCAGCCCACATTTCCAAGTGAGGATCCACCTTTGTCAAATTCCAGACATATTTCCAGTATCTCACGGTATATTGGAAATCCCCCATCCTTAATAATCAACTCATTACCACAAAAATAATAAAATTTACCAAGAACACTTGCAAAACATTGTCATTTTATTTCAAGCATTTCAGCTACACTTTATTTGACTCCATTATCAGCATTGGTCTTCTTGTTGATTATTTTATGATGTTGATGTTTCAATGATGATGATGATGATGTTGGATAATGAATGATATCATGTTTTCTACTGCATTGTTCTTGTAATCAAATTTCTAACTCCCAGATTTTTTTAGTTCTGTAGATTAAACACCTTAGATTTCTCTTTTTTAGGGTCCACTGCCCTTGGCTACACTAGGAGTAAGCCTAGACGAAGGAGTCGAGTTTCAAGTGATAGCACTTGACTTTGGTTTGCCCCCAAGGCCACACCGAGCAGCTTGAAGATTTTTGCCGCGTTTTCCCAGGTGTGCATCCAAGCGACAACATTTTGGCGTTGTTGTCGGGGACAAATCTTTTTATTCCTGGAATACGACTTTTGAGTTTTTTTTTTTTTGCTTTGTTTGATGTATGTAGTGAATTTTGAAAATTGACTAAGAACATCTGGCGACTCCACTGTCATTAACTTTACCAAGGCATTTTACGAGAAGGAATCCTCGAGGCTTGCTTCAGTTCATTCCTGAGCTTGAAAAGGTTTACCACAGGAGGAAAAGCAAGCTAGCTTCTCGAAGAATCCTTGAGGATCTTGGTTCTCAGTCAATTTTGGATATTCACCTTTTATTTCCGGAAAATAATTTGAATAATCTCCCAATTAAAATGGTTGACTTTTTTTATCCTTTTGACTTTACTGCTATAGTTGGGTATCCTCGTGATGTTCCAGAGAAGGCCATTGAGAAAGTGCCTTCCTTTCAGGGAAATAATGCCATTAGTGCTAATACTCACACATCACATTTCTCCCAGTGTTACACCAAGTGGTGCTTGAATGCCAAGTATGAAGATGTGAAGATGAAACTCTTTGCTTTATCTTTGGAAGGGGATGCTTATGAATGGTTCACCAAGTTGGAAACTGACAAGTACAAAACATACAAAGAAATTGAAACTGCTTTCCTTGCAAAATGGGGGGATCTTAAAGAAGACCGCTACCTGTTGGCTGCTTTGACAAACACTAAGAAAAAAGAAAATGAGACCATGGAAGAATTTAATAAAAAATTCAATGAAGTGGTTGCAAGACTCCACGCTAATATTAAACCACCTGACAATTCCATTCTCATTTGCTACATGGAGGCCTTTAAGGGAGACTTGAAGTATCAACTAATAGATAAGGAGCCTACCACTCTTAAAAAGGCCATGGAAATTGCTAAAAAAATCGATAGAAACATGCTAAGTTGTGGTAGGTCCAACCTTCTTGGTTTCACTAGAGCAATCGTCCCAATGCAAAAGCAGCATGAAAACAAAGGAAAAGCCATTGATGTCGAAAGTAAGGATCCTGCAAAGGAACCTATGAAAGGGGTGGTTGGTCTCTTAAAAACTATTGTTTCAAATCAAGCTTATATCACTTTATTAACTCTCTTAACTGACTAATTTATTAACTCATGATTATATCACTTTATTAGTAAGACTCTAATCAAGCCTTTGTTACATGCCAAAAAGGATGCCTAAATAATATTTATGACCATTATATCCAAAACCTTTTTGATCTTACTGTAACTATTACACGAGAAAATTTTGATCCATAAAACAACAATAATAGCTTTGTTAAACATAAATAAAGACAAAAATGCAGACATCGCAATTTGAGAAGATGTTAAACAATGAATGAAGACAAGCAACATTTTTAAGACTATTTAGACATTTTGCATGTATTTGTCAGACCATTAGAGAACACAGAGATGGCATAGACATGGTAGAAGTGACAGTAGCTGGCATGGACAAACATGTATAGACACAACATTTACATGGTGCACACGAGAATTTTTTATAGACCCATGGTGGACAAACCTGTTAAGACATCAAATGCAAGGTCATTTTTTTATCAAATTATGTTATTTGTTGTGTTTCTAATGAATATTCTTCAGAAAGGCATTAGTTTTGCTCCCAAGAAATTAGAGGTTTGAGAAAGACTAAAGGATGAATTTATGATGTTGGGTCTCTAATAGCCCAATACCAGACACTTGTAAGCAATGAGCTTCTTCATGGTTGCACATGAACTCTTTCCCACTACTGGGGAACCTATTCATCAAGCTCCCAAGTCCCAAGGACCATTGGAATGGGTATGGAACATGCCCTTTTGGAAACAAACGGCGTTGGGAACATTCCAAATGTTTCTAACATTCACAGTCAACCTCTTGCCCAAAAAGTGAGCATCTTGGGAACCTGGGCATTCCAATGGCCTGCTCAGCCCCAACAAGTAACAAAAAATACCTGTAAAGGCATTTTTTACCAACAACTCAGTGAAGAGTTCACCGTCATGGTGCCAACTTGGCTAATAACCGTAAAACCAGTAAAATACATTGAAGAAAAGCTCCAGCCCCAAGCCACGTAATCAAAAAAATGTCCACAATTTTTTTTCAAGTATGTATCATGCATCTTGTAACTTGGTATTTTGAAGTTAATTTTTCCTATATAGGTTTTTGTCATCATCACAATGGAGGTGGAGAGGGGGGTTGCAAACAAACTCTTGCTGCAGTGTGTGACAAGAGTCAATATTGTACCTAGTGGTTACATGGGATGCCTTTCTAATCTTTGCAGCCATTGTTTTCAAGGTACCTACAACCAGCATAACACTTTTTACGCAAACCTGCATATGCAGTGAAGCCATCCACTATTTCATTAGACCAAACAAATCAAACCCTTCAGGCATACATGGAGGTAGAAAATTGTAATGAACTATTAGAACTTTGATCATATATTATGGGCATTTTGCCACTTTGGACTATATACTATTATGGGCATTTTGTGTAACACCCCAAATATAATTATTAGCTAAGTATTAATTAGGACATATTAATAAAGTTAGTTAAGTACTTGTTATCACACAACTTGTAGTTGTCCCAAAAGGTGATCATATCCAGGATGGTAGAGGCGTTGGACAACTAAAGAGGTGACCCAAGAGATGTCACGATTCCCAATGCAAATGGGTGTCACGCTAACCGAGGCACTCTTCGCTTTAGATCTAGCATAAGCAAGACCAAGGGGGAGACCCTAGCCAACCAATGAAGGCTAGCAAGCCAACTCTAGACCTCCTAGGAAAATGTGAAGGTGAAAATAGGAGAAGATCAAGAGTGAAAGGATCTAGATCTAGGGATTATAAGTGGACACACAGAGTTAGGGCTCGGTTGAGGAGGCTTATGGAAGGACAAATGCTCAACCAAGAAATGTAAGTGCCACTTATGAATTTAATTGAATAGATCTAGATAGATCTAATGCCAATCAAGAAAAACTCAAGTGGACCCACCCTTAAATTAAGGAAATTGGTTAAAATGGGGCCCACAAGGCAAAATCAAGAGGGGAATGACACTAGAAGGGTTTCTAATCAATAGATCTGATGTTTTGATGAGGAACAAGTAATACCCAAATGATAGATCTGGAAAAAGACCTCCTACCCACAAGTGCGACCTCCCTTGGAGAGGCCCAGTGCCTTAGATCAGGGGGTAAATGGAGTAGGATGCTCACCAAATTTGGTCTCCAAGGTTTATTAATTATTTGTGACGTGGGTTTTAATTATTAAGCCTAAGTTATCACCAGATCTATCAGATCTAAAAATCTAGGGTTTTAAGATATGAGGGTTTGAAATGACCAATGGGTAAAATGCATGAAACTAGATACATACCTTGTAGAACATACCTCAAAAGCTTGCGGCCATCTTGCAAATCGATAATCTTTCCCAAGTGAGGCAATCAAGCGTGAGATCCAAGTGCTCCAAGTGAAATCGCTATCCTTCCAGGTCGTCCAGTGTGCCCTTCCCTGTCCAAAACGATCTATAATAAGAATCAATCAAACATAGAAGAAGTTATATGGAAAAAGAGATGAAAAAATGCATCAAATATGCCACGAAGATACAATAATGATACTCTCTGAGACAAAGAACAATCCAAAGGTAAGATATGGGGTTTCCCCACAATAGCGTCCCCTCAAATCGTCCTCCTCTTCACCCACACAGCTTCCCTGCAGAGAAAACGTTTGAAGCCCAAGATCCACAATGATAACACAGAGAAAAGATTGTATATTCAACTTGCAAGAGCATCCAACAAGGCTAGAGAAGTAGATCTGCAAAAGTAGTATTTTATTCCAAGAGTTCAAGAGCCCAAAGGTGCCTTTACAATAGGGGGGTTTCTTCCTTAAATAGAAATGAGAGAGACCAAAACCCTAAACCACTTTATGAATGAGTGGTGGAGATCAAAATATAGATACAATACAATCAACGACTAAGATGAGCCGAAACAATATAACACGGATCAACTCACTAAGACGGATGCGCACTCACTAAAAGAGGCCCTAGGGGGGGGGGGGGCACCACATAAATGACTAGGACAAGTGCGTACCACATAAGATGACTAGGACAAGCAACTAGGAGCACATGGTGGGGCTAGGAGGATTTATTATCCTTTACTAGCATCACCCCATGGCACAATGATATAAAATATGACTCAATAACATGTCCAAGTGACCGAATGACTGAATCATGGCCCCCTCAATGAGAGAATAATACATCAAATCACAACTTGGAGAGTGTGTGGACCCCACTGAATGTTGCAAGCTGATCTGGAAGAAGTGGGATACATCACAGATGACCTCTGAACAAACCTCACGCCAAAACCTTGCCTCAATAGCCCAAATCGATTTCCTCAATGACCTTTTATCCCATTTTTATTCCACCTAAAAAACATCAAAAATGCATGTAGCTCACTGCCTGGTGCCTGGGCAAAAAATCTGACGGTACCAACCTGTCCCGAGATGGGATAATATGGTAATAACAAGTGGCTGGACCCCCCATCCCCTCTATAATGCCCTAGGAGAACATGCCTCATCAATGCAACTGCTGGACATGCCATTTCTGCATGGCAAAACTGGAGAAAAGTGGAAATCTGACTCTATCATCAGTGAGATTGCCTGAAACTGATAATTGAGTGTCTCAATGGACTCAGAAGGTCCAAATCTACTAGAGATGAGTACCCATACACCCTGTGGCAACCTATAAGATCATCTGTAGCCTCAGCCATACCCGGACAATAATAAAATAAATGGTCTGGGAATAATAATAACAATAAAAAAATGCATCAACCATCATCTGAAACCTATGTCCATTATATGGAGTCATCAAAGGTGCATCATAGAACCATAGATCATCATCATATAACATCACTGGTCCAACTCATCAAAGATCCCAAGGTTGACTTGGTCAAACTAGGTTTGAACAGGTCAAGACTGATCAAAATATAACCCAGGCTAGAAAAGCCTAATGCTGCAAGTGCAAATGGTTAAAGTATGCTCTGTTAATCATTCTCATAACAAGACTTAAAGTATTAAGCATCATTTCACTGGCAGTTAATAGATAATTATATCAAGATAAGTTCGAATAATTATTTACTTACAAAAGAACCTCAAGAATATACTCATTATGTAGACATGATCATTTTGCTAGCAAAGGGTGAGGGTGAAGAATGCAAGGCTAGGATAAGGGGATGACTTGACTGACTCAAAATTGTGATACTTTGGATATGGAACAAGGGAAATACACACTTAAGCATATGTCGGATAATAAACACACAGGGAATGGCAGTGTCTCACAAATGGGATAAGTTGTTCAGAGGAGTGCTTATTCAACCTTGGTAAATGTCTACAACTCACATCCAAGCTGTATCAGCTCTGTGAGGATCTTTTCTAGAATCTCCATGGACCGGGTGCCCGGCTAACCATAACTTGAGGTTCTACGGGACACTTAGAATTGGTTGTCCCTTACTCCATCTCACATCACAACCCGTGGGCTCCGTGAGGAATTAATCATTACTTTTCATTTCCTTGGCCAGCGATCTTTGGATTTAGCATACATTTAACCACTACTTTCTTTAGGCCTATATGACCCTTTTAGGGATTTTGCATGTGCTTAGAAGCACAACTACTGAAGCTTTCATCCAGGGTGCTTTTCATTTCATTTCATAGCCCTTTTGGGGATTTTGCATGTGCTTAGAAGCACAACTACTCAAGCTTTCATCCAGGGTGCTTTTTATTTCAGTTTCCATTTAATTTCACAACCCTTTTTCATTGTGCTGAGAAGCACAATTTTTAAAGTATTTTCATGGGCTTTCATAAGAGGTATAACAATAGTTTCCATATGTAATGATGGTAGTACAATTTGCTTCAGGTTTTAGCCAACACAACTCAAGCAACTAGGGGGGCTCTCTACAATCAAGACCAAACATCAGGGCAACTAACTAGAGTGATCGAGGTATCAATTCCAACTCACCAAAGGGTAAGTTCTGTTGCCAACTCAGAGCCGAGATGCAAACAAACAAGGATGCTATCCAACACAGAGGCAAAAATGGGGAGGTCCTCCATATCACAGGCTGAGGTGTAAGTCAGGACAAAAACCAATCAAGGGAGAGATAATGGACGGATGGGGAAAGTGAAGGTGATGCCTAAGCTAGCAAACCATAAAGGTGGGAATGATCATGTCCACACTCCTAAGAGAGTAAAACCAACAAGTATAAAACGAGAGATTCTAAATGTAAATAACAAAACCATTTAGATAACCAATAGTAACCATATTCATTTCATACATATATACTGCCAGATCACAATCACTAGATACTAAGTCAAGCTATCAAAATGACCAAAAGAGCAATATAATAAAACCAATGCACATCATATACCTGCTGGGTCATATACCTGTACCTGCTATCTGGATCATCAATAACCACTGAAACACTGCTGCTGAAAATCTGGGCACTGCACTGCTCTGTATGGGATAAAAGGTCATCTCGGTCATCAAATCTGAGGTCAAGAGGCTCAGCCATGACATAAGGTTCACTGCATGTCTGATCTGGGGCTGCTCTGATGTGTAAGTGATCATCAATAAGACTGCTCATCATAGCTGATCTCACCAAAACTGTGTAAAGGCCAAGCTCAAAAATATACAATGAACTGCTCTGCAATCATGGTAGCCCAGCTACTATGGATGTGATAACAGTACTAATTAGGACATTAATAAAGTATGAATTGTTTAAAATTGTGAATAAAAAAAATTTAATTAACAAATAATCTTAGTTAATTTAATTAAACCTGTTTAGGAAAAGTAAAATGCATGAAGGCCATTTGGCACTCATGCATAAATAACTCTAATTTATTAAATCAATGGAAATGACTTGCTTAGAAGAGGGAAATGGGGGGCAGATAGGGGGTATGTTGGCTTTGTTATTTTGGGGGGGGAAGTTAATCTATTTAGGAAGCCCACTTTGGTGGTGAGTATTGTTGGGTGTCGGTCTTGAAGAGAGTAGTTAAGTTGTATGAGTGGGAAGTAAGGAGGCAAGGGGGGAGAGAAAGAAATTCGGTTGGCATAGTATTAGCTATTGGGGGCTCGGGGGTCCTTAGCTCTCAGCTAAGGAGTTTGGTTGGGAGGAGAGTTGCTACCCCCACACTAGTTGCGGTGCTCAAGAAGACGGAAGGGCCAATACAAGTCAACAGAAGGACCATTCTTCCAGGTAAGTAGGGTCTGCCTACTTCTTCTTTATTCAGATCAATAATTGGATTAACAGCAGAATTTTGTTAGTTATTATTTTTTTCTAGATTCTGGCCTATATAATTTATAAATTTCAGAAGTAGCTTGGTTATTTTGCAAGTTATTGTCTCTTTAATTTTAATTTAAACTTAAATCTTAATGTATAGTGTAAGGTAATTTAGAGTACAGACCTAAAAGGAGTTTGGGAATTAACCGATTAGTTTAATGAAGGAACAGGTTGAATTAAATTAGGGCTAACCCCTCTCTGTTAAGTTGGCTGCACCCTTACAAGAACCCTCACAGTTTGACAGTTTGTAGTATGTAGTTAATTTTAATTTAAACTTAAATCTTAATGTATAGTGTAAGGTAATTTAGAGTACAGACCTAAAAGGGGTTTGGGAATTAACCGATTAGTTTAATGAAGGAACAGGTTGAATTAATTTAGGGCTTGTTGTCCGCCAGATTGCACACCAGCAGCGGAAATCTTTCGAAAGTTGTCTCTTCACTACAAGTGAGAGAGGTGTGGCCATTACATCTATACGCTATTGACAGCCGAGCACTAAGATGACAACCAGTATGTTCGGAAAAGCTCACCTGTGGCAGCATTTTGCTTGGATAGCTTCGCCACGTATCAAGCATTTCACCAGCTGCCAGACTGATAAGTCAACTTAGACATTAGGGGAGAAAAAAGTGGATCTATGATTCACCCCTTTTATTTTTATTTATTATTATTTCTTTTTGAAAATAGGAAAAAGGCTTTTTTGGACTTATAAAGAGGCCAGCCTCTCTCATTGTAAAGGATGAAAAAATTTGGGGTTTTCTCTCCCTGTTGAGCTTTAATGAAAATATCAGCTGGGTTTGTGGACAGATTGAGCATCCTTCATGTGCTTGTGTGATGTATTTCAAGTTGTAGAATGAATCTAGCTTGTGAGGGCTTTCTCAAGCACAATAGATTAGCCATTTAGGATTAAGTTGGTTAATTATGCTTGAAAATTAGTTTTTTCAATGGACATCAGTAATCGGTTGTACGAAATGTTGATTAAGATCTGATTGTTTATGCATTCTAGATTCGTCTCACTTTTATGAAGCATAAAGCCTCTATGAGTCCTCTTTTGACTCCATTTCCCCTTCTGGTACTGGCACTGGTCTTTCCCTGAGGATTGATCTTCCCTTCTTTTCCATCACCCATTTAAAAACTATCTTTTGTTACTTCCGTTTCCCTAAGGCAGCCTCTTCCATTCACCTTGCCCGTTACTGTACCTGCCTTAGCGATCCTATTTTAGGGATACCCCCCTAGTGTTGGAGAAGATCCAACCTGAAGCGAAGAGGAGAGGAGTGTGGTGACATTGGCCTCTCTCCTGAGAGAGTTGTCATTCCAGCTGGTGTGTTGCATTTTGGGCTTTCAAACGACACGCATGCCATTTCGGAGGACAACATTTTTGGCGCCATTGCCGGGGACAAAGTCCAGTTCCCGAAATTTGAAGACTATGCTTCATTAACGACATTTGTGGGAGATTTTATTGCAGATTCTTTTTCTCACATGGCGACTCCACGAAGGGACAGAGCCCTTGTCCTTTTACAAATTTGAAGATCCTATTGGGTGTAGAGGTGAGCACACTCATTGGAAAGCTTTCAAGCTCACCTTGGCGACTCCACAGTTTGGCATGAGGTATGACCGTGTTTCAGATTTAGTGCTTCATTTTTTTATCGCGTAATCTTCTGCGCGAAGCTTGCCCTACGCTAGATTTCTCAAATATCCGTGGATTTCCTAATGACTGCTATGACTGTGAAATGGTGCATGACATTCTCCCAAAGTTCCATGGAAATGATGATGTTTCAGCGATCTGTCACACTGCCTCTTACTGCAAATTGATGGTTGATTTAAATGTTTATTGTGAGGATGACCTTATGGTCATTTTTGCTTTCACTTTGGAAGGGGATGCAGACAATTGGTTCTATAATCTTCCGAATAAATCCATAGGTTCATTGGCAAAGTTTTTCGAGAGTTTTCTCCTTCGCTGGCATGATGGAACCGTGGATGAAATTGAACAACTTACTAGAGAGTATGATGCCCTCATCCCTAGGGTCCATCTTGAGTTAAAAGAAGACATTGGAGATCTTATTGAACAAGGAATACAGGGGTCCCTGTTTGAGGATGTAGATGAGCAGCCTTCTGCTGAAATAAAAAATATTGAAAAGTTTGAACTGCCTCATATTTCTGCCATTGAAGATGCTCATGAACAGTTTTACTATGAAGATCCAGAGCTTCCTCAGTTTCATTTTATTGAAAAGACAACGCTGCCTTGTGTTACAGATAAGCTTGAGCAACTCCATGATGAAGATCTGCCTCAGGTTCATGTCGTCAAACATGATAACAGTTTTGCAGATCAGCCTGAACAGTCTTATGATGGAAGTTTTTATATCAGCCCCATCCATCAATGGATAGAGGCTTCTTGTGCACGTTCTGGATTTTTCTACCAAATTTTTTAGGGTTTTTTATATCCTAATAGCTTGCCATTTCAAATTCATGGACAAATTCTGAGACAGCTCTGTTTTATGGTAATTCTGTCCACATTTTTGTCTAAAACTGAGCACGAAGAAAAGAGAAATAGCAGAGATAAGACGCTTGAATGGCTCCACTGGTTGTGGGCATACACTTGACTGGTTCTTGTCTCATGTTAAGTTAGTGTAGGTAGGAAAAAATAAGCTCTTGCATGAGCATTTTATGTTTTCAGTATGCTTTTCTCTGTTTTCTGTTTTGTAATAAATGTGTGAATTGGGGATGTGAATCAAGCCATCCCCACCACACTGTTCTATTTTCCAAGATGGTCTGCGATAACCGAGAGGATCTGAGGTTCTCGTGCACTCTCGAGGAGAGCACACGTCCCGCAGTTGGAGCCAGATGTTACCTCCCATTTTGGCATGGGTTTCCACAGGTGGATTATTCAAAAGCTATGGGTGTACTGTATTGAAAATGGACAACACGGCTGCCTTTCCAGCAAGGAAGTATTTGTTCTACTGCCCTAAGATGGGAATCTATGGCAATAGATTAAAATAAAGATCTGGTTTCCTTTTCCTGGAAGGAACTAAAACAGTAGAGTTGGAGTGCATGGTAAGATTCAAGAGGAAACTGATAGTGACAAGAGTCAGAAAGTGTATGGCTGCTAGGACAAAGTATGGAGGGGCAGGCATGACCGAGAAAAGGATCTCAGGCTATACATCTCTGTATTTCAAAGTCAATGAAGGGAAACCCGTGAGCCTCCTAAAGTCAGCAGTGACAGTACGCTTTGGGTAACCATCAATCTGGTTTTCTTTTAGGGAGAAACTGATGGTATCTACAGTCAGCGCAGAGATTGATTTAGGAAAAGAGCTAGTTGTTATTTCTGTTGCTAAACATACCCTTGATCATGGGGGGCTTCATCCTATGTCTATCCACAATGAGATATGGGCATAAAAGAAATTGCGGTAGAGATCTATCCATCAACGGTTTGTGATCACCTTTATTGAAATTAGACTCCAGGATTCATGCACAGATCAAATAAAATCAGCATTGTGATGGAGGCCGTAGCTCGAGAATGTGAGAAGAACATATTTTTCAACCTGTCTCATCGTGAGGAAGATAACTCCTTTCTACAACAAGGGGGAAGAGCATGGAGCCACTCAGGTTCATTATTACGGGGCGTGAGTTTGAGGTTCCAGGTTTAAACAAAAGGAGGCAGCGAGTTATAATTAGGGTGAATTTGCAGACACGGGAAAATTGAAGGACTTAACCGTGGTTGAACTAAAGTAGTATTTGACTGCTCACAATCTACCAGTTACTGGCAAAAGGGGAGTCTTGATCAAACAGAATCCTGGCGCATTTGGAAAAGTGAAGTCTTATGATGTGAGCGTGATTAAGTTTGTTCAGTCATTCATGCTCATCAGTAAACTAGGCCATATTGCTGCAACTCCAGAAATTATCATGTTACGAGTCTTCTATTTTGCTGCTAATATTGGTCGATGTGCTCTACTGTTGTGTATCCAAGATATTCCCACTACTATATTTTCCATTTTGATGGGGCCCCGCAAATCACGGTTGTTTCAAAACCTTTGCTACAGAACTGTTGTAGCACTTTCTCGATTTTGCTTCATCCCTGCTTTCTATTTTACTGCAAAATCGCTCAGCGTGTCAAATGGATACATTGCAGTTTGAGTCACAATGTGCAACAAGCGGTACTTATTACGCAAAATCGAATAACACCGCAGGCAAATGGGACGTGTCTTGAAGACTGGCGAAATCTTCTACAAAAGAAATAAGTCGAGGTCTATTTTTGACGCCGAGGTATATCCTCATATCACGCCGATTACAGGGTTAAGACCCCATCAAGCTAGATCGACGACTTTCATTGGCAGCCGTTGGCATTTCACTTGAACTCGGATCTATCTATATTAGCAGCCGATTTTTACACAAACACCAGGGCTCGGGGTTTAACAAGATCACCAGCACGCAGCCGATTTATAAATTTCAGGACCATACCTCGCAATTTCATTGACAGCCAAATGGTATAGAGTGCAGCTTTCTGCGGTGTCAAGTTTTACTTATGCTAAAACCGCCGAGGTTTATCATCATGATCACGTGGAGTGTTGAGGTGTATCATACAGCAGTAGGCTGCATCCTCACAAAATGGCGTTTTTTGGAGCGGCTCCCGTACACAAATTTCGGTCCACATCATTGGTTGTTGTCTGCGTAGACTTGAACTTAGCTGAGTCAATTCTTGACAGCTATCTTAAAATCACGATTTTGTTATAAAGCTGTCAATTACAGCTGCTCTTAGAAAACGCCAGTCTGCAGCACTGTTTCTTCCTCGTGGCCATTACATCTATACGCTATTGACAGCCAAGCACTAAGATGACAACCAGTATGTTCGGAAAAGCTCACCTGTGGCAGCATTTTGCTTGGATAGCTTCGCCACGTATCAAGCATTTCACCAGCTGCCAGACTGATAAGTCGACTTAGACATTAGGGGAGAAAAAAGTGGATCTATGATTCACCCCTTTTATTTTTATTTATTATTATTTCTTTTTGAAAATAGGAAAAAGGCTTTTTTGGACCTATAAAGAGGCCAGCCTCTCTCATTGTAAAGGATGAAAAAATTTGGGGTTTTCTCTCCCTGTTGAGCTTTAATGAAAATATCAGCTAGGTTTGTGGACAGATTGAGCATCCTTCATGTGCTTGTGTGATGTATTTCAAGTTGTATAATGAATCTAGCTTGTGAGGGCTTTCTCAAGCACAATAGATTAGCCATTTAGGATTAAGTTGGTTAATTATGCTTGACCAATTAGTTTTTTCAATGGACATCAGTAATCGGTTGTACGAAATGTTGATTAAGATCTGATTGTTTATGCATTCTAGATTCGTCTCACTTTTATGAAGCATAAAGCCTCCATGAGTCCTCTTTTGACTCCATTTCCCCTTCTGGTACTGGCACTGGTCTTTCCCTGAGGATTGATCTTCCCTTCTTTTCCATCACCCATTTAAAAACTATCTTTTGTTACTTCCGTTTCCCTAAGGCAGCCTCTTCCATTCACCTTGCCCGTTACTGTACCTGCCTTAGCGATCCTATTTTAGGGATACCCCCCTAGTGTTGGAGAAGAGCCAACCTGAAGCGAAGAGGAGAGGAGTGTGGTGACATTGGCCTCTCTCCTGAGAGAGTTGTCATTCCAGCTGGTGTGTTGCATTTTGGGCTTTCAAACGACACGCATGCCATTTCGGAGGACAACAGGGCTAACCCCTCTCTGTTAAGTTGGCTGCACCCTTACAAGAACCCTCACATTTTGACAGTTTGTAGTATGTAGTTGCTTACTTTTCTTAAATAAGCTCAAACTTACAATCTTCTCATTTTAGGCTTTACTTTTACTTTTTGATATTTGCGGAATCATGAATGATCATTGTTTGGTATCATGTTTGTATTATGCATGATTGGGCATTTTTAAATTTAAACATTCCTAGGTAGCTTTTTTCAGGAATCTTGAATATATTTTGTTGTTAGAATTTTATTAAATTTTCAATATTTTTTTGTCATTTCCCAGAAATTTGGGGAAAATTTTAGCCATTCCTGAAGTCCATACCACCATCTGTTTTGGAAACTTGTGCAATATAGGGTTTTTTATGTCTATAAAAATGCAAGGAATTTTTGCTATCCCACCAATGTTAACCAGCATCTTAGGAAATGGTGGTTATTATATGAATTAAATATCCATGGTCGATTATTGCGACTATCTAGGAGATTATGATTTCCATAAGAATTGTTATCTAGAACTAGTATCTTCCTTCAAGATTATGATTTCAATAATAATCGTGATCTACAAGGAATCCCAAAAGGCATATATGTAAAACCCATGATAATTGTATTCTACACTGCCAATGAATCTAAATAGGAATACATGTTTCTAGTTGCTAGATTTGTAGCGCAGTTTCCGAAAATTGACTTGGGTAAACAAGAAGCTAGAATTCCATCATATGTAATGATTTGTTAAATACATTTCTGCAATATAAAACTTTAATCAGTTCATATTAAAATTTTAGCTTCTACAGACAAAGATCATAATAGCAAGACCTAACACAATACAAAAGCAATGTGGGCACTAATAAAAGCGAGATCTCGCATGTCAATAACAAAAGCAGGACAGATCTTAGAGTTAATAATTTTGACTGCAAACACAAATAAGCTAAGAGATTTTAGAAAATGTAATACCTGCACCATTGATACCACAACAAGTTTCCCTTCAACAATATCCTGAATAGGAGATGTTGATATTCCTATAAAACTTGCTACTTGTTTGAACAGCCACTGAAAATGAGATGTCGGTGGATGTGCTAGGTCACTCTTGTTTAAAAGATCTCCACATCTGTACATTTCAAGCTGACAGATGAAATGAAAAATAAAATATTAAAATAAAGCACAAAAACATAAGAAGATCAATCACCAAACATGTTATTAATGTTCATGCTGTCAGAATATTATTTGAAATGGAAGGCAAAAGGCAAACATAAAGCAGGCACGCATGCTGTCATGGTTGATGACAAGCTGGCTGCTATTACTTATGCAATTAAAGAACTAAGAGAAACAGGTCAAAAATTAGACATAAATAATAAAACAATTTAAGTAATCTTCACCAGCCAAGTGCACCACCCAAACATCTTTCTAACTGTACAAAAAGAAAAAGAAAAGAATATTATGACGGTATCTACTGTCCAACCCTAAGATCCACAATTGCATCTCACAAGTTGAACTCTTCACTTGCATCACACAAGCCAAGAACCCTAGTACAAGCCTCTCACAAGCACTATCCCTGCTACAAGAGTAAATAATTGTTCTTCCAAGATCCTCCAATAGCTAGCATCACCCCAACAATCACATCTCTATGACATGATACAAGTCATAACAAAAACACTCTCCTCCCTTTATATAGACTAAGGTGAGGGAGGCCAACAATAAAACATGGGGCAAGGTCAAGTAAACCCTCGGCAAAGTTGACAACAAAAGCCCCAAGCCGAACGCTCAATAAGCATGAATGCCACATGGCACACAGTAGGGTTTATAGTATGTACAACCCCAAGGTGGTTCGCTTTCCAAGTCTAGGTTTCCATGTGTTAAGCAATCCTCTAAGGAAGATGGTGTCTTCCAACAATGGCTCCTCAACTCCAGTATTACTCCTCAACATATGTGCGAGGTGGCATCAATGGTCCCAAGGCTCCATGCCCAAGCTCCAAGTGCATAATGTCCTCTTACAAAGGTGGTTACTCTACATGTCCTAAGAGCCCATCCTCCTCAACAAGTCCTCCCTTGTAGAAGATGTCAAACCGCCACATGTGCTAACTACCACATCTCAAAGTGTTCCTCCTTGGCATTGATCCCAAAGTAAGCATACACCCACTAAGCTCTCCAAATGTGAGTCAACCAAAACACAACAAAGGAGCTAGGAGGCCATAATCCCTCCATGTCACCTTTAGCACTCCCCTAACTAGATGAAAACACTTTCGAAGCAACCAAAAAGCTAAAATGCCAACCTCAAGTATTTTAAGTTCCCGAAAAGAAACACAAAGTGTGCACAACGGTTAAGGCTCTTTCTGGTTACAAGTAGGGTCCTAGAGCTTGGTACATCCAAATTGACAAACATTCAAGAGAGAGAGGAATCAAAAGAAACTTTTTCAATTCCAATCTCTACATCAAAAGCAAGGATGGTGAGGTGGTATTATTGGTGATGTATGTAAAGGCATCACCATCACAAGTAACGAAGTCAAAGCAATTACCAAGGTAAAATCTGAATTATGTTCTGCTTGACAAACTTAGGCCTCCTATATTATTGTTTAGGTTTTGGAAGCTTGGTGGACTAACAAATGTATTTTTTCTTGATAAACCAAGTGTGCAAAAGGTTTGTTAGATAATCTCAAGTTGCTTGATTGTAAAGTTTCACCTACACCTATGGAAAAGGGGCTTAGACTTTCAGCCAAAATAGATTCAAAATCAGAAAATGAGTCAATTTACAGGAAACTAGTGGGAAGTTTCATTGTGGGCAGCTATATAGGTTTATGACAAATCCCAAAGCAAAACATTCGCAGCAACAAAAAAGTTTTGAGATACATCAAATGTACAATAGATTTTGGAATATTATATGACAAAGATGAAGACTTTCAATGTGTTGTCCGCCAAGATGCACACCAGTAGCAGAAATCTTCCGAAAGTTGTCTCCCTCACTGGAAGTGGGGAGAGGTGTGGCCTTGGGGGCAAGCAATGAGCCAGGTACTGTCACCCGAATCCCAACTCCTCCGTTTAGGGTAACTCCTAACGAAGCCAAGGGGGGTAGTCCCTGCAAAGAGTTTACTATGGCTAAATGTGTTTTAATGTTTTTGGTGTAAGATGATGCGGATGGGTGTTGTTTAGGAGTTTTTTGATGATGAAAGACCCACAACTTATAATAGACACAAGATAAGATGCAATCCATGTTGCGAAACAAGATTACAAGATTGAAGAGACAACCACTTGATATGTTAAAGCAAGACAACCACGATAATGTAAATGCTCCAAATAGATAAAAAAAAGCAAGTAAAAAATGATGACAAGGACCAGTGCCTTATGGAGTCAAAAACAGTCTTAAGTGTTGGGTTGCTTGATACAAGAGTTCAAGTGGTAATGTTTGTGAGATCGTTTTGTAGATTATCTTGGTAAATTAAAGATTTTAATGGTCTTGATTATTAGGCTAAGAACCAACAAGGTAAAAGCATCCAACCGGAAAGTATACCTTTAAGTGGCTCCCCTCTGATGGTAAGTCAAGACCATCCAGATTTCGAAGGGATAGGTGTCCAATGATTTAAACCACCCCTGATGTCTGACAACGGTATGTTTCTTGGCCCCACCAGGTTTAGGATCTTTTGCCTCCCACTTAAAAGTTTCTCGAAACAACGCCGGCACGTTGGTTGGGGTAAAGATTTATTAAGTTATCACTTATGAGATTAACAAGTCCAACACCTTTCTGAGTACTAGCCCAACCCTTTCAGGTTGGCAGAGCATACGGGTGTTAGATGGCAACCAAGATAAATTATTAACGGGGGTGTGAGTTGAAAAAAGTTTTAGGATTATTAAAGCGCACAGTTCAACTTTCCGACAAAGAGCGCTCTTGACTTAGTCTTAAGACCAAAGTTCAAGTGACTTTAACTAGTCTAAATGCCTAATGCAAGGGAGATGCAAGACTATTATGCTCTCCGATAGAGAGTGCTCTTGACTTGGGTTATTACAAGTTCAAGAGACTTTGTTTGTTTATTAGAATAGAGGTAGTCTTGCATAAAGAAAAGTGCACTTTTAGAAGTAAAACAATTGAACAATATTGATAGCAAAGCACGCTTTCTAAGGCCAATTTTAACCACTAATCTAAGAAATAAACAACAAGTGGGGTCAACCTCCGAACAAGGATGACCACTAGAACCACCAATCCTTGAGAAATTCCAGCTAGCTGAGTTTCGACAAGGATTCTAATGGGGATAGAGAAGCTGCCACAAAATAATGAGGCCCTTGGGATGAAATCCCAAGGTTGCTAACTCAGGTCAATACTTGGAAGAGAAATTAATCTAATAACCGAAATTTGAAATTTTAATCTAAATGACTGAAAATAAAACTAATCTAAGCATACATGAAACAAACTTCCCCAAATGGGGAAGGAGAAACTAAGTGTGGGAGGCACTATCCCACCTAGCCTTTTTATTACTTGGGTTACAATTGCCTTAGGAAAAATCCTTGAAAGGTCTTTTTTGAAGAAGAGAACAACTTAGTGAAGCAAAATTTATAAGCCCTTAATGGCTTTTACAAAGGAGAGTGGATTTGGTTCTATTGTTTGGTTTGAATCTTCTCCTTGAATGTACTTTTCCCTTCTTTGAGTATTGTTCCACAAATTTTTCTTCTCATTCAAAGAAACCTACACAAGCTTAGTAAACACTCAACAATGCCCCCATTAACATTAGAAAAATAAAACAAACTTGAAACTAGTTAAGTTTAAGCTTGCAAAATGAGATCTAAAGTGTAAAGTATTATGAGATTCAATTCCAAATTGTAAAAAAAATGAAACGGACCAGCAAACAAACTAATGCCTAAAATGCTAGAAAAGAGATCTAAAGATGAAATATTTATCATGCAAATTTTAGCTTTTTCTAACGATAGATCTTAAAATGCAAAGGAGTAAACTATATGTAAGGCCTAGAATGAGAAATGCAATATCTAACTACTAACAAACTATAAAAGAAACTATCTCTAACAAGCTTTTGTTTTGTTATGTGTTTATGTAGGTGGATGGAAGGGAAGAAGGGAAGACAAGGAGGAGCGAATGGTGGATAGAGGAGGAGGACGAATGCTAAAGGTTGGAAGAGAGGAGGACGAATGCTAAAGGAAGGGAGGGACGAATGGGAGAGAAATGGAGAAGAAAAAGAGGGGAGACGATGGCTAGCGAATCAAAGCAAGGAGATCAAGGAGAAAAGGTGATGGCTTGAAGAGGAGAGCCTTTAGAACCAAGGTAACCAAGTGAAATTTAAATGAAAGGTTGATGGAAGAAGCTAGAACTTCTTATTGCTTGATCTTGAAAAGATTGAACCTCTTTGGCAACTTGTAGAGTGAAGATGAAAACACACAAAGACCTTGAACCTTGGAAGACACCTACAAAACCAGTATACTCAAGTGAAAAACATAGATATATAGATGCATGTGCTAGATTGTTAGCCTTCTTGAAATATTAATCTACGCTTAAGAATCTCAAGTACAAAAAAGCATTACACAATGTCACCTCGTTACAAGATGAAGCATGGCCACCAAGAGCCTCCACGAATTGACCTCCAAAGTCACAATTTTATTCAACAATTAACGATTACAATTCCTCCAGAGTTTCTTTGCTAAATGATCCATGAGGAATGAGGAGAAAAGCCCTCATTATATAACAAACTATAGCCACACTCTACCCTAATTCGAATTGGCATAGAATGGAGCCAATAGCACTTGACATAATTCAGAATTTCAATCAAATCTTCAATCCAATCAAGCTTGGAGTAATAAGCTACCATACAACTCGAGTTTGAAGCAATGGTGAGTGGGGAGGTGGCCTCCACCTTGGCAAGGCGCCCCCCACTCCACCTTTGGATGCTCCATCAAGCATATACGTGAATGCCACCTGGAGAACGCGTGAGCATGAGGAGAGGGCGTGAACTATGGAGGAGACAAAGTCTTGAGTTAAAGCACGTGAGAACTCGAGTTTAATAGAAGCCGAGCCATTAGGTGGCCATAATCCAAGGAAGGCGCGTACCATCCATTTAATACACTCCCACCAATCCAATTATCAAAAGCCACATCATCCAATTCGTGAGGGTGCCCATGAGGGAGCTGTACGAAAATGGCTCATGTCATCCCCTTCAAATTCGAAATTATAATTAAACTTCAATTTCACATGTGCTTAATCTCCTTTATGTGGTCGTACACATCATAAAAATATAACCCAATCTTTTCCATGGTTAAAAAATTCAGTTTTTGACTTATTTGAATTTTGTCTTTTATGTGTTTTTGTCATTTTATGGCGACTAAATGCCAAAATAATGAAAAACTGCTCCCAGAGGCGATGTAATCGCCCGAAACCTTAGAAAAGTTGGCACTAGGGTAAAGAGGACGCTCTGAGCGTCAAAACAAACCTCCCCACGCCTAATTTCGCCTCCGGATGAGGTTTTTATCATTTTTTGAAATTTTTTAATTAAACCATTAAAAAATGGTATAATTTATGAAAAAATTATTTTTGCCGAAATGGAATAAAACTCCTAGGGGACCTAGTGCATGTTCATACGACTCAATCGAGATGGCTAACACGTAAAAAATCCTAGACGCAAGACTCTAATAACCACCTTAGGTTTTGACCACCGTGGGAAATACTCCAGCTTTGGACGTTTGAGTGAAAAACTCAGGGATTATACGCCACTGATGAGTAGCGCATAATTCCTAAGGAAAAAACACTCTAGAGTATCCCCCAAATGGCTAAACCTACGGATAGCCGAGTGTTTTATAAAAGGACCCTGTTTAGACCAACTTTTACATTTTCCCCATGGGGGTATGAACATGCAGTTATTACAAATGGGGCAAAACTGCCCTAAAAATGACTTCTGAACTTCTGAACACTGACGATGAACATGAATCATGTTCATGAGACTGGTGTCTCACAAGAAATTCAGCTATTTGTTCAAAATAGGTGATAACACAGTGTGTTGGCTATTCGGTGACAGTAGATATACACACTGACTGGTCACAAGGTTCAATAGTCATGTCCCTCGATTAGGTCATGTCCTTTAGTCAAGATGTGTCTCTTCATTATTATTGTTTATTAATATTATTCATCGTTATTATTTATAATTTTGTTATTATATATTTATGTAGTGTTTACATATATATTGTGTTCATTGCATATTTATGTAAGCAATCTTCCCTCTTCTTCCCTTTGTTGTTCTATTAATGAATGTAATAGCTTGTTTCTATCAAATAGATAATAGCCTAATGCTTCATTTATAGGACACACCATCATAGCATAGTTTGAGTGTGGCACCTTTAAGGACCCTCCAAGTTCATTCCAACATTATTTAACAAGCTAAGCTAAATTGTGGCATGTATACCAACTTTATTTACCTTAATCGATCATAAATAGCTCTCTTAGAGTGATGATCCTTGACTCCATTTGCCCTATATATTGAATAGGCACTAGTTCCTTCTCTTCCATCACCTCATTTTCTATAATAGAACAAAAGCAATGTTTTGCTAAGCTGTCTCTTCACATCACCTTGAGCCTCATTGTCATAGTCTTAGCAATCCTATCTTAGGGATACCTCCCTTGTGTTGGAAAATAGTCAACCTAAACTTGGAAAGGGAGTTACTACGGTGACAATGGGTAGTCACTCTCAATTACTCTTGGGTTTGCATTTTGTGCTTGGGACTTTTACACATTTGAAGTGTAGTTGAGGATGCAACAAGAACGATGTGGGAATTTCAAATCTTTTATCCTTGTTAAACTCATATTGTATGAGGTTGGACATTGTGATTTTCATCACATTTATGGGATTTGCAGTTGGTACTATTACCACCTAAGTTGTACTTAGTTGGATTTCTCAATGAACAGCCGAAGTTTGAACAAATCCCTTGTTCAAGATTAGTGTTCCAAAGTCCATGCAAGCCAATTCTAGCCATGTTAAAAACAAATTACATGTCCATACCCCACGGGGAATTGTAATAAGTTGACGTAGCATGATGACTTTTTGTAACAGACTTTGCTTTCCTGTGACTCAATCATCAATGTGTTACTCCATAATGTTTTTTCCTTGGTAATTATTTGTTGTTTTTCAGCAACTTATAATTTCCGAGTTTTTCACTGACACCTACAAAGCTGGAGTATTTGCCTTGGTGGTTAAGCTTTAGGAAGTTATTAAAGTCTAGGTGTCTATGTATATTACCATGCTAGTCAACATTTTTGAGTCTTATGAAACATGCACTAAGTTGCCCTAGGTTTATTTTTATTTTTCACAAATGAAAAAATTTCCCGTAAAATGGGTCAATTTTTTAATTTTTAATTGTAAAAATCAAAAAAGTCATAAAAATGTGGTTAGTATGTGGAATTTGCCATGGGTGTGCTCGTTTTCTAACTCAGAGCACCCACTTGACCCCTAAACCCACTTTTAAAGGAAAATTAGAGATTATCTATCACTTAAATAGATTTTCTCTTGAAAAAGGCAAAGAAGTGAATAAAAAGATTAAAAAATAGAAAATATGGAGAGAAATCAAATTCCATAATCAAAGGCAATTTGTCCCATACATGTTTCAGTTGAACTGAGGATCATATCGGAGGATGATTGAGTCTAAATCTGAGTGATTGGCATCAAATCCCATCAAGGGCAAGTTAGCTCCAAGTAGAGAGGGCGCACTCTCTACAAAGAGGGGCGTATTTCTTGAATTGGAACATGATGATTGGATGGGTGGAAATCCCCATGAGGGGGGGCGGGTGCACCTATTGAGAGGTGGCACCCTCCTCTTGAGTTAAAATCACTCTCAAGCCCTCAATTAACTCATTAACTCTCCCACTCAGCTACCAGTCAAGCAAGTGCACCCCTCTCTCCATTTTTTTTATTTAAGCAGGCATTTTCCTCCCTTTTCTTCATGGTCATAGGACCGGAAGCTCTGCCCAAGCTTTGAAGCTTTGTATTGTAATACTTTTATTAATGAATAGAAAGACTTTGGAGGTCCATGGTGTGTCGCATTTGAGTGTGGATTATCATTGTCCATGGTATTGTTGAACACACAAGATACACTGAGAGGGGGGGTGAACCAATGTAGGTAACTTTTTCACAATTAGTCTTCCTTTTAACAATAGATTGCAACAATAAATATTAATGTGAACATCTACCAAAAGCAGCTAAACATCTCATTCATATTCATCAAGCATATTGATCATAAAAGCATAGTAACAGAAAGACACAAGATATATATTGTAAGCTTTTTATATTGTTTGGTGGAAGACAACAATCTTCGTGATTACAATCAGGACCAACTAATACAAAGAGCACCAACTCTCAAATCAAGACCCAGCTTCGTTTTCTCAGCTCCAACTGAGAATGGGTGAGGAGTCCAACCCTCAAGTGCAAGACTCAGCTTGCAATAGATGTCAATCAACTCAATCAACAATCTTCACATGCTCTGCTCAATCAACATGTGCTCCAATCTGCTCACTGCTCATGCTCACGGATCTGTACTGTCCGACAACCAAAGAACCTGCTCTGCTCATGAATCTACTCAAGTACACAAAGATCTGCTTACAAAGATGTGCTCAAACTCATTATCCCATGCAATCCTGCTCATGCCAAGACTGTTCATAAACTATGTTCAACCAACTGCTCAAGAAGCCAAGTCACCTTTGTCCTAGTCAAGTCACTGTTACTATAAAAGCACTGTTGTTATCACTATCTGAATACTGCTGCTGTCACTGTCAATCCAGACAAGTCATCCGACTGTACAATCCTGCTTGTCTACTCGTGCCCAACAGCTTATAATCCTGTACCAACTGTTCATAACCCTTATTCTGAGTTGTTTCAATAAGACTTGAACATTAAGATGTTTCAGAGTTTGATCTTCCTTCTTAAGGCCTTCATATATGCCTGAAAATTACACTTGAGGTGCTTTCAAATATCTCTGAGATTAGTGCCTTTTGATGCCTTCAGTACTTCAACTATATCTTTGGATACAATAAACCAAAACACATGCAAAATACTTGATTGAGAGAGATCATACCTTTTAACCTTTCAGAATTGATCCTTGAATGCTCCCAAAGAAGAGGCTTAAGTACTATGGTTACTTGTGATCAAACTTTTATCCAAGAGATCTTTTGCATAAAAAATTAGATAATCAATATTTGTGTACAAACCTCTTTATCCTTACTTATGACGGCCCTGTGACTTATGAATTAGCCTGACAAAGGAGTAATTGTAGCTTCACAAGATCAAGACTTTGAAGTGTCTTCACAAGAGCAGCACTTCCTTCACAACTATGATCTCAACTCTGTCTTCAACAACTTTTTATGGCAGTTCTCAACATACTTAAACAGTCCTATCGACTGTGACAAAACAACACTTAACAAAAAACAGTCCTTGATAAGCCCTTCCACGGTCCTTAATCAGCGCTTAAGGTCTTCTTGAAATCAATGCCAAATAGGCCCCTAACAGTCCTTTAGACTAGGGCGAAATTACAGTCAAGCACACATCCTTCACCCTTGATATGTAGCCATCATCCTTGTCTCCTTTTTCAATTCACTGCCCCTTTCACTCCTCCAATTCGCTGCCTCAGGCTTATCGCAGAGCCCGCCCCTGCTCTTCACACTAGGCACGTAATCACACACAAATGAGGCCCCCTTCTCCTCTATTTATACGTGTTCTCATACTTCTAAACTGGGTCAATATGTTACTTTAAGTGAGGCCGACATGTAATTCCAAATAACAAATTATTAAAAAATAATTAAATCCTCTTTTGTTTGGTCGGCTGACCCAAAAGATGGGGTGAATTTTCCTTGACAACTTTAAAAATTAATATCACTTCAACCATGAGTTAGCGGGCACTCCACATACCACCGGAAAGAGCTTGAAGAGAAATAACTCCTTATGAGGGTCTTGCTTGCAATGGCAAGGTCCTTCATTCTTAATTTTTTCAATTTGTGCAGGACGTCAAAGATTGTCTTGAAATCATTTTGATGGCTTCTTTAAGAGTTTAAGGGTATCATCATCATCAAATGGACTCCAACACCATCAACATGCAACAAGGACAAGTATACGGGCTTCTTGGGCTTGTTCATAGCACCAAGGGCTTCAAATCAAGAACACGTCATCTTTAAAAGAGGTTTCTTCTTTGTTGCATCATCATAAAGACCACTTCACAAGTTGCTTGGCTTGAGAAGGGTTGCCACATCATCACAGCTGATAGGGTTCCATGTGTTAAATTTTTGGTTAGGGTTAGGGTTGGATGCAAAAGAATAAAAATCAATGTACTTTAATGCAAAATTACTTTTAACAAACTAATACTGAAACAAAACTATTACAGTAGTAAATATAATGTTCATCTCTTTCATCTTTTCATCTTTAACACTACCAATTTGGTCATCGTGTTAAAGTAATCTTCAATAACATGTAATTAGCAATAACAGAATAACTAACATGTTTAGTTAACAATAAAAGAGTCAAGTGAGGGTACTTACCTGGAGTGTGGAACCCTTCCAGTTTTATACTTAGAATTTTACTTACAGAAAAGGACTGTGCCTCTCAGAGGCCAGTCAATCACTAGGAACCAGTTGACCCTACAAAAGGGTTAGTACAAACCTGAGAGAGAGAGAGATGACTAGGCTAAGGTACAGTCAATCAGGAGTGGTCAATGACAGTCAAAACACATTGGCAGTACCAAGGCTCAAAACAAGAGGTCTGATCCAAAAACTCAGCCCATAGATGTGATCCAACAGTCATGACACAGAATATCTAATCTTAATTCTTAAATAAGTCTTAGCACAGAGGAACAGACCTCAACAAGGTATCAATACAAATACCAAACTAAAACAAGTCTCAGCAATAAAGATCTAGCATAGATCAAGCATAGATCAAATAATAAACAGTCAACAAAAAGATACGGTCACATTAAAGAACCAGAACTACAGACCTAGCAGGTGTGATCAGATCTATAAGGGCCACGGCCTCCTCAAAATCAACCAAAAGTAAGCACAACAACTAGATCTAACTCTCAGGCCTCACGGCCTTCACAAAAATAGACTAGATCTGACTTCCATGCCTTGCGGCCTCCACAAATCAAATGAACCAGGGACAAATCAGACCCTAATTGACTCACGGTCTCCACAAATAAGCAGCCAACAGTCAGATCTAGGGCTTACTGCTAAACCTTAGGGTCACGTCCTTCCAAACAAGTAGGTGAGGAGAAGATCAAAGTTCTTAACCAATAAATCGAACCTCAGGCAAAGAGATTGTAGAAATTTCACTTCCCTAACAGGCTTTCAAGTTAAACTCAGATTAACAATGTTTAATAACCCATCTCATTCAACCATAGACAGCTGAAAATGAAATTTCACTCATAAACACATCTGAACTGGAAGCACAAGAGAAGTACTACCAAAATACTGAGAACAGAATTAACATAACAGCCATGCACAGAAAAATTTCAGACTCAGATATTTTAGCCAAAATGGCCCAAGCAAAACACCTAAGGGAAAACCTGTGAGAGAGAGGTCTTTAATTTTATTTCTTCAACAAAATAAAAAATTTGCAACAGCAGAATTACAACTTATCTCAACAGCAAAACCCAGAAATTCTGTCTTGGAATTTGTGCCAAACCAACAGTGTACAGACTGTACGAATTGATTGTACGGACCTTGAAATTTGTGCTTAGAAATTAATTTTCTGCCTCAAAAATCATGTCTATCTCAGACCTCAATTTTCATGCCACTATACGAACTGTACGGAACTAATTTTGTGTACCTGCCTCATAATTCGTGCCTCTGCCTAGAAATGCGTGCCACTATTTTCTTCTCAAAAAATGTGCCCAGAATTGTTGTACTGTCTTGGAATCTGTGTTGTACCTTGTCTTGGGAATGGAGCTGCTATCTCAAACAGCTACCTTCTCTCTCTCAAACTCCAACTCAACTTGCTTTCCAACTCTCTTGGAAAATCTTCACTTCTCCAACTCTCTTGGGATGTGTGCAAATGAATGAGGGAGGGCTTATTTAATTCAAAAATCTTGTCTCTTGGTTTGCCTCTCAAGGGTAACTGAAGAGTCATCTAATCCAAGGGCCCACATTGGTTTAGATCAATGGATGAGAATAAATGCTCATTATTCTCTCCATAAATTAAATTCATTCACCTACCACTTAAATAAACCAAAAGTCACTTTATAAAAAATAAAGTGAATTAATTGCTCATCTCAAGCAATTAATACAAGGGTCATGTCCTCTTTTTCCTCATTAATTACTTAGGCATAAAATGACTAGGAGAACACTTCCTAGGTACATTTTCAACACTCCCCCTTACCAAGGAAGATGTTCTCACTAACAACCAACTCATCTCTGAAGAAGATAACCTGCTTCCCCACCAAAAGTGGTAAACTGCTAATGTGCTTCTCGCACAATATCAAAGTCTGCTCATATGCTTCTCGCACAATATCGAAGATGCCCACCCTTTCTAAACTCTGCTCTAGAAAGGTCAAGTCAAGTGTCCCTTCATGTTAGACATCATCACATGAAGGACATCATCCTAAGCTACAAAGCTCAGTGCTTCCGCTTCACGTGGGAAGACCTTCTGGCATATCCTTTGCCAGAGTCTCTCTCCAGTCTCATACTATCAGCAGTAGAAGCTCCCCCTATCTCTGTAATCTGTCCTGGATCCTGCACTGATGCTTCATGTCAAGACATCTCATCTCGCTCATCCATCAATGACAAGTCATACCAGCTAACCCTCTTGCCAGCACTGGAGGAAGTAGCCTCTTGCTGACTCCTCTGAATAGAAGATGAACTACTCGGTACCACAATAATCTCTGGAGCATCTTGCTCTCTCTTATGAACCGCAGACTGACTACTCGGCGCCACATCAATCCTCGAAGCATCTCGCTCACTGTCTATCTCAGACTCAAGCTCTGATATCCACCCAGATCCTCCTGTTGTAGGCTGACCACGCACTACATACTCTCCATCTCTCTGATGACCTATAAGAATAGGGTCAACCGGATCCACCCCAATACATAAATGAAGATGTGTTCACTCTTGAACAAAACTGCGCTCCCTCCAAGGCTGAATTGAAAGTCTCCTGTCCTGCAGCCCTGGAATATAGCGAACTCCTGTAATCTCCAGAATCTCTCCAAACTCAAGCTGGAACCGTACTCGTCCCAAACCTCTGACTGCATGCATTGTCCCATCTCTATCATGTACGAGCTACTCTGGAATAGTCTCAAAAGTGAGGAAGGCATCTCGCCTCCTAGTCATGTGACTGCAATAGCAACTATCCACAATCCACTTTCCAGTATCAACTGGTCCGCTACTACCGCAACTCGAAACAACAGTGGCAAGAGAGAAATCTGTAGCATACCACTCAATCACTGTTGTAGTTGCAACCTGCTCTTCTTTCTCCTACTTTCCCTTCTTCTTCTTAGGACATTGGCCTGCATAATGTCCAAAACCATTGCATGCATAGCACCTGACTCTTCTCAAGTCCCTCTGTTGCTTAGCCCCTCCCGGGCCCTTCTTGGACTTCTTGCCTTTAGCTAATAAGGCAACGTTCTGCTCATCGTTATCCTGCTCAGTCTTCCCTTGAGACTCTTCTCGGATCTCTTCCTAAGTAAAATCACCCCACGGTCTTTCCCAAGAGGGAAAGTTCTCTTTGCCAACTACACACTTCACGAACACATCCCACTCCTTAGTGAATCCTTTCAAGGCTATCCGCACTAGCTCTGGATCGGAAATCACCTCACCAACTGCACTCAGTTAATCTTTTACCTATCTGAGTCTAGTGAGGTAAGAGGCTACATTCTCACCTCTCGCCGTCTTTGTGCCATGAAGCTTATCCTTTAAAGCTAAGGATAGGGTACGTAAGGTGACAGGTATGGAACCCTAGATTTAAGGAAATGAAACCACCATGGAAGATTAGGGAAGATGTGACTTGGCAAAGATTGATTACACACAGTGATTTAATAGTTAGGTATGATTCCAGGATTCAGGTGCTAGTTCAAATGATCAAATCCAGCTGCCTTGGGAAACGTGACCCTTAAAACAGGGAAAGTGTCCCAAAGAGTGGATCTGAGAATTAGGGCTTTCTAGCACAGCTTGATAGATGGATGTGACAATGTCAAAGCACACAAGCTCAGCAAGCAGGATCAAAAGACAAGAAAACAGACTCTCAGGAAATGCGTGAGGGTTCAAGGAGACTAGTGCCTCGGGATTTGGGCCAATGGAATCCTCCAAGTATGACGCCTTGGAGAACCCACCTAGGGATTTGCAAAAGACCAATAACCTAGAAATGGTTTGCCAGTAAACCAAATCTTTTGAGCCATAGAATTTTTCGATTAATTTTAATGAGGGTTTTGAAATTAAATGAAGATGGCCAATGGATTGGAACCCAAAAATAACTAAAATACATAGATCTTACCCGGATAATCTTGCAAATACTTTGATGATGATGATCTATGCCTTCCCGATCAATTTGAGGTGTTTTGAGTGAGTGTCCAATGAGAATCGATTTGCCCAAGGAAGCCAATGCACCCTCCCTTCCTGCACAACGAACTACCTAAGTTAGATTCAAAGCATCAATAAGAAATGACTAATGCAACAAGAAACATATCAAGATGAAATCATAGATCACAATGAAGCTAATGAAAACCCCCTGATATAAACGAATCCAAGTGAAGCAAGTTGAGGATTCCCAGCAAAAACGCCCAAGCGAAGTCGCCCTCCTATAGACAAAACATTGTTTTCCAAAAATATATGGATCCACCAAAAAAATCTCAAATGCTAGGTGACAATAGACTTTCCAATCAACATCTAAGAATATCTTCAACAAAGAAAGATCCGGATGTGTCTGCAAATAACTCTTTATTACCAAATTCCAAGAGCCAAAGGTCCCTTTACAATGAGAGGGTCTCTCCTTTAAATAGGAATAGGAGAGACCAAAACCCTAACCACCTTTTAAATGGATGGCTAAGATTAAAAGATACATAAGTTATAATCTACGGTTGAGATGAGCTCAACTAATAAAGTACATGGATCAACTCCAAAACATAAAAAACCCACTAGTCAAATCGCCCTAGGGAGGACATCCTCATAAAGTGACTAGGAAAACATAAGATAAAGCTCATGGTGGGTCTAGGGGGCAATACATATCCTCCCTAGTGTGTCCCCATGGCACAATCACATCAAATACATCATCAAGGTACAAAATCATGCCCAACAAGGAAATTCGTGAGCCTCTAAAGGCACCATGAAACCATAAAAATGTGCCGGAGAAAGATGTGTGGGCCCCACTGACTGTTGCAACTGCTCTGGAGGGTGTGGGAGACATCATACACATCATCAAAACCATTCCTATGCCATTTCCTTGCCTCAGTAGCCCAAATCGATTTCCATTGTAGACAATTTTACCATTTTTATGCCTCTGTAAATCATCTGAAATATATACAAATGCTTGTATCTCTCTGCTTGGTCACCCGAGACCAAATCTGACTGCACCAACATGTCTGGGGATATAGCAATGTAGTACAAACAAGTGACTACAGTCCATACTCCCTCTGTAGCGCCATAGGTAAACCAATCAAATCATGGCACTGCTCTAACAGGCCATTTTTAATGGCAAATCTGCACTGAAGTGATAAACTGAGAGAAATCTCAACAGAAACTACCCGGAACTGAAAACAAACTGTCCCAATGGATTCAAAGAACCCAAATGCACTAAAGGTGCATACTCATACACCATATGGATGACTGCATAATCATATAATATCAACACCATGCTCGGACAATATAAAAATAATAATAATCTGCAAATGATCAAAATCATTAAAAGTACTGCAGATCACTATCTGAACCTGTAACTGCTGCATGGAACCATCTGGTGACCAAATAAAGATCACATATCATCAATAGCTATCATCCAGGGTTTAACCCATCTCATGTCCTGTGGTTGACTTTGGTCAAACTAGGTTGACCAAGTCAAACTGACCCATAATATGATCAAACAATAAACATCAAGGCGCTGCAAGTGTAACTGGTTAAGACATGCTTCATTAATCATTCCAATAGCAATATAAACATAAAGTAATCATTTCACTAGCGATCTAAAACAAGATACTCAGGATTTTCAATAATAATAATAATAATAGCTCAGACTACAGCCTCAAGGCTATACTCACTTCATGGCTGTGATCATTTTGCTAGTGATGGATGAGGGTGGATAAATGCAAGGCTAGGCCAAGGGATGACTATACTGACTCAACACTGTGACACTTTGGAAGTGGGAAAGGGGATACACACTAAAGCATATGTTGGACAAGCAATAACACAGGGGATGGCAGTGTCTCACAAATGGATAAGTTGTTTCAAAAGTGCTTATTCAACCTTGACAGATGTCTACAACTCACATCCAAGCTGATACAACTCCGTGAGGATCTTTTCTAGGGCTGCCATGACCAGGTGCTAGGCAACCGTAACTCAAGACTCTAGGGGACACTTAGAATTAGTTGTCCCAAGCTCCATCTCATATCAAAACCCGCGGGCTAATGAGGAATAATCATTACAGTATAAGGCCAACAGATCATTAGAGATAGCATACATTTAACCACTGTTTTTTGGACCTTTCATTCATTTCCATAGCCTTGATCCGTGTGTGTTGAAAAACACATTTTTGGATTTACATTTATTAGGCTTTTTGATCTGTGTGTGTTGAAAAACACATTCTTGGATTTACATTTATTTCACATGCCTTTCATTCACGTGTGTTGAAAAACACATTCTAGAATGAGCTTTCATTTAAGATATATAATAAAGTTTCCAGATACATGTAATGATCGTAGTACTATCTGTTTCAAGTCTAGCCAACACAACCTAGGCAACTCAGAGCCGATACACAATACAACAGAGAAGCTCATCCAACAAAGAGGCTATAGTGGGGGAAAGTCCTCCATGTCACAAGTCAAGTAGTAAGTCAAGGTAAAACAATAACTGGAAGGTAACAAATGAATGGAGATAATGAAAATGATGCCAACACTAGCAATCCAAAGGATGGTGGGAATGATCACATCCATTCTCCTAGGAGGGTGAAACCAACGAATACAGACAAGAACCTCTATCATCTAAGCAGGACACTAGATAAATACATAATAAAGACCAAGTCCAATATATATATGATCACCAGATCATGATACTAAATGCTAAAACATGCTACTAGAATGACCAGGAAAGCAATATAAACCAATACACAAGATAATACCTGCTGGATCATATACCTGTGCAAACCATCTGAACCATCATCTGTCTACTGGGAACCTACTGCTGCAACTCTGGGCAATCCATACTAGTATGGCAAAATGGCTACATCGGTCATCAAATCTAAGTTTCCTGAGACTCAGTCATGGCAAGGGAATATGCCGCTGCTCATAATCATAGGAGTGATCCAAAATGGATGCTCATCTAAAGCATCCCAGTGTAAAGGACTGGCTGAAAAATATACTGGAATCTGGAATAAATATATGGAAGCCCCAGCTACTATAAATGTGATAACAGGACCTTTGTAGAGAATTTGACATATATACCGTTAAAATAGAATGGAGAAGTTTTAAGTAATCCTATTTTAACTCCAGAAGGCTATGACTCACCTTCTAGATGCTTGAGCCATACCAATTAATGTATTGAAGCGAAAGGGCACAACAATGAAGATAAGATTGCCACTAGGTCCTTCTTTATCGCATACATGTTTTTATTTGCTATTTTAATGCCTCTCTGGTTTGGAACTACAGTAAGGTTGGACATTCTTCTGCCAAATCTAAATTAAGAATTGTCTGAGTAAAGTGGTCTCATGAACAATTCTTAGATATATACAATGAAACACTAGAATGCTTACCATTTAGATCTTAGGAAAAACTTTTTTATACATATTTTCCTCTACCAAAATGTGTTATTTATCTAACTTTGATACAAATTTGCACAAATTTGTTAACATCGTTAAAATTATGTAAATTGAGGCCCTGTATTAACTTGACTAAAGAAATGTAAATTATAAATCTGGAAGGCAACTTTTGAAAAAAAAAATCCAAATATCTCTCACAACAGTTTGCCACCTTTACAAGACTCGTTACAATATTTAGTTCAGTAAAGCTACCGAAGTGCTGATAGATAAATGATGCATCAACTTGCTCCTGATAAAATGCAAGGGTGTTTTACAAATACAGCATGAGCAAACCAAATACAAAGGAAGACTGTCTTAGATAATGATGCAAGATAACTCACCAAAACATGATTGAGACAAAGAGGTGTCAAGCCTCCTCTAACAAACCATTTAGTTTTAACCTGCTTAAGTCACAGAGAAGCAACAGTTGGCAGTTGATATGTGTCCTCACATATGAAAACAGTATTTTTAGAATTGTTAATTCTGAAGCACATATAAATCAGAACAGAATGCAATCAACCTCTTCAAGCCACAAAAGCAAAGGTATGCATCCCACTGCACACAGTTATAAGTTTCTACTCTGTTAGATACTACTATAGTAATATATATTACAAGTACGTATCAAACAGATGCCTTCAAAAATGGATTCTTTAAAAGAAATGTACCTCCCATCTACTCATTTGTTTAGGTGCATGGCTTTGTCATCTTTCCTAAAATAGAAGGCATTAATTATTTGTGTTTATTACTTAAGATATACAAGAAAAAATGGAGTACTTAGGCACTTGGAACTAAATGGAGAGATATCAGCAACAAGAATGCAACACGTGAATCATTAAAAGCGATAACCTAATTGATTACACCATAAACACTAGAGCCACCAAACATTGTAAAAGAAAACAGTTTTGGTCTTCATTTTTACAATTTCTTCTTTAGAGGAATGAACTTTGATGTTATCAAATATTTAAAGTAAATTTCAAATGTTATGCATACCCACAAGTACATGTAATAATTGTAGCAAGGGAAACACCACATGGCACAAACAACCAGCTATTTCTCTATTTTAATTGGAAAATATGTCTTATATTTAGAAAATATGTAAAAAATATGGAAGGGTATATACAATGGAGAGCATATCCTCTTCCTCAAAGCAACTAGAGCAGAAATAAAATCAGAATACTAAGTTGGATCCAAAGATTGGGCATCCTTTATCAAAAGAGCTCCTTTAGCAAGGAGTTGATGGCATATGTCATCCCACTGCAAAGAACAAAAGGAAGATGGAGAACTTTCCTCATGGGCAAAAATGGCCTTATACCTAATATTCCAAAGACCAAATAAAGCAAAGATCCTCAAGTAATGCCAAATTCCTACAAACGCAAGACAAACATGTGAGCAGCAATCCCCAAACAATCCAGACCACCACTGAATCCTACCCTAAAACAACCTTGAATACTTATCCTCAAGAAACCTCCAACACTGTTTGACAAATTGACACTCCTAAAAGATGTGTTTAACTGTCTCTAGAAGATAGAAAACAAGACAAAGATCATTGGAGAGCCCACTCTTGGCCAACCTAGCCTTGGCCAATACCCATTGATAGATCACCAGCCATGCAAAAACACTCATCTTAAAGGAAAGATGAACCGACCAAACAATGTGAAGGCATCAAATCTATCCGTCCTCCAGATGCATGGAGATCCAACATACATTTAGAAACGGGGATAATGCACATCTCTGATAAAGCATAGAGTACAATGAACAAAAGTCATACTAAAGAAGTGAATGACCACAGCATCACCCCCAATCCCTCCAAAATGGACCAGGCATCCCAATGTTCATCTTAAATAAATATATCTTTGATATCAAACCTTGCAATTCCATAATCGAAAGAAAGTCAAGAGCAAGGAGGGCATAATCCTAAGCAAGAGAACACCGCTCCTTCCAAAAATAATAGGCGGCATCCCACAAATCTCTTCAAAATAAGATGTCCTTCCTGCTCAACATACCAGCCTAAAAGTGAAGCAACTCTACCAAACCCTCCAACTCCAAATAGACCGACAAGCTAAGTACCAGCCTGCCTTTTTGCCCTCCCACTGCCAACGAACAAAACCTGCAACAACTTTCCAAGCTACCCAAATACTACTAAAAACAAGAGAGCTCGAAACTTGAAATAAGTGGGTCAACGAGATAATATCACATAATCCAAAAGCCCCTCAGATTCTACCTATATGTTGCACAACAATTTCCCAACGACAAGACAGGATGTACCAAGGTGTTAAACCATCAAGACATCACACCACTTACTTGGCCACCAGAATGCTACCCTGGTGTTATCACAGATTATGTAGGGGGGATTACTCATAATTTTTGTCAGAGCGGACCAGATTTTGTTCAATCCTTTACAGTGAGCTTCATAGATATATCATGAGTGATGGATGGATTGAGATCATTTTGAGATCACAGCTGGATCAGTTCTTGTGGGCCAAGCCATGGGGCAAGGCCCCAGATCATTTGTTGAGCTTCTTCAGTGGTCCCCTGCCATACATGTTGGAACCTTTGAATAGTTGACTACTCCACTATTAAACATTGAGTTTGATCCTTATCTGCAGTGCTTGACAGATGTGGTTATGATGTTGTTCTATAGTTTCAGTTGTGTGTCAAATGTTGTGTCTCGATGATATTTTATGGATGTTATGTTTGGTATTGATAAACTGACTAGTGGTAGGACTTATCTTATGACTTGTGATTATCTGATAAGTATGATGAGTAGGACAATTGCATAGCATTACATTTAGTGTTAGTTTGTGTGTTATATACATGTTCTTTGTCAGGTCTCCAGAGTATTGCATTGATCATCACCTAACCCTGGGATCCACATATTGGCCTTATCCACATTCCACCCATTCACCTTGCTTGATTAGAAAACTTGTTGATCCAAATACAGCCAAGTGACTCAAGCACCTTCCCCTATGTGATCTATTATCTAGGATGGCCTCCATGTTTTTCCCCAGTGTCTCGGCTCTGATGTGTGTGACAAAATTGTTCGAAGCCTTAACCTTCTATGTCGGAAGAGATACCAATGTTAGGTTCTGAGCCTAGTTGGTCTAGTCACCGGAAGTGTTCCCCTAAGTCTTGAAACAAATCTTCCCCATCCTTGAAATTGGTTAGCGGTTGGGAAGGTAGGTACTCCTTGAATTAAAAGGTTAAGCCTACTTGCTCTAAAAAGGCACCACTATGGTAACTCCATCGCACCTATGCACAGCAGTTGGCAGCAGAGCTAAGGTCGTGTCATAACTAGTGCCCAGAAGGCAATCCAGGGCCAATACCTTTCAGTCACTAGCCAACCAAATGATTGCAAATAAATAGTGCTTCAAAGAAAAAGGCATCAAAAAGAAAATAAGCAAAAATGTGAAAGTTAAATACAAGGGGGCTTGTTAAAGTCAAAGGGGTACCTTCTAAGCATATCATCCATTTGTGAGACACCTTGCTCCCTAGTGTTTGTCAAACTAACTAATGTCACAGAGGCCCTTGATATCCCCTCTTCTCCAAGAGTAACTCAAACCTTCCACTGATCAAACAATTCACTTGGCTAGCCTATAAACTGCTTTACCATCCACTCCACCCAATGAGCAAGGTTGATCTTTGCAATACTTTGTGATGATATTGTTAGAGAATAATATGTACATAACTCATTTACTTTTACTCTATGTTTTGTTATGTTTTTGTGCTATAAGGGCATGTCATGCAATGAGTCGCATAGTGATCACAGGTTATAAGATGGGACATTATGCTTAGTTGCTCATCAATACTTCACATAATTAACTATTAAGTGTTTTTACTCCTCTACAGGCTTGATATATGGTTCTCATATAATTTTGCATGTTGGTCAAAATTTGACCAAGTTTATTTTTTTGACTTGGTCGAACCCAAGTTTGACCTAATCAAAGGGGTCAACTAGCAGCATGGGACATTCAACTAGTCATCATTCATCATGTCTCAGCCTTTGGAGGCCAATCAGACCCCTCTAAATAGCATTTGCAGCATTATTTGATTAATTGTCTAAATATGGAATTATTTTGTTTAAGCCTGGAATTTTAGCCTAAGTTTAATTTAATTATTTGGAGCTAATTTAAAAAGATACATTGAAGATTAGATTTGGGCATCAAAATGATGCACACTATGGTTTTGAGGGTCAATGAACTCATTTGTGGTTAGATTTGCATTTCGGGCAAAGGAAGGCAGAGATCTAATTAATGGTACATTATTTAATTTTATCCTAAGGTCCAATTTTAAAAATGACTACGGTTGTTCATCATGTATGACAATGAGATTCTGGAAAAGCAAAGTGGTGACTTGGGTAGCCTTAGTTTATGTTCCCAAATATATTTCTATCATTTCCCTAGCACTTCAACTTATTATCACTTGACATTTGACATGGCACTTTGGAGTGGGTGCATTCTCTCCAGGTGGGGCACATCACTTCACCTTGGGCAATTCGTGGGTTAATGTTGTTACTTTGGAAGTTATTCCTAATGTACTTTATTATATTATTGTTGTACCTCCTTCGGGAGAAGATATTGATGTAAGTGATCATGTAAAGACCTTGAAAGAATCAATGTAAACCTTGCGTTGGAATCACCCAAAGAAAACATTTATTAAATGTATTTTTTGTATTCCCCCAAGACAAGTCAGCCCAGTGGGTAAACTACCCCAAACAATGGGCAGTCTGCCCCAAACAATGGGCAGAACTACCCCCAATCAAGTCATCCCAGTTAGGGAAAGTCTGGTCGACCCAGTTAAGTAAAAAGTAATTTTTTTACTAGTATAAAATATAAATAGAGAGGTCGCACCTCTCATTTGTTCACTCACTCAACTCAAGCAAGTTCGCTCAAGGAGAAAGAAAGGTTCACTACTGCAGCTGGAGAAGGGTTTCTTGGGGCTACTACATTTGGAGAAGTTTCTCTTTCTTCTCTCTCTTATTCTTGATATCTGGATGTACTCTAATCTTTGAATTAATCTCTATACGAAGGTTGCTAGGTTTTCTCCTTGTTGGGTTTCCCGGGATAAAATTCTTGTGTCTATTGTTTCTGTGCTTGGTTATTCTTTTAGTGATCCTATTGTTTTATCTGCAATTAAATTATACTGCTAGAATTGTACAAAAACTAACATGGTATCAGAGCAGTACTAAAAGAAGCCATTATCGGAAACTAGGGTTTCATATTCCAAAGCCTTCCCACCTTAGTTTGGCATGAAAAGAGCACTGGGAATTTAGCCCTAGGGAAGGCGCATCTTTCTGTGAAGGAAAATTCCAGTTCCGAGAATTTTCAAACTTTGACCTAATTCTGCAGAAACTATAGCAACTGTAGAAATTAGGGTTTCCAATTTTTTGCCCTTCTACCCACCATTTTGGCTTGTTCTTATCTTTCTCCAACTCGCCTTGGAAGGGCACAACTATCTGTGGAAACAGATTTCAAATTTGGAAATTTTCATTTCTAACCTGTTATCCACTAGATTGCACTTAGTGGATTCCGAGTGAGCCATCGAAGACTTGAACAATCAAATTCTTCATCATCAGTGTTCTGAGATCCATCAGGCCAGATTCTGGCCCTTTTTTCAAAAAAAATTGCACGTCCATACTTCCCATGGGGATTTGTAATAAGTTGGTCTAAGCATGGTCTTTTTGTAACAGGCTTTGCTTACCTTAGGTTTATCTGTCAAGGGGATACTCTAAAGTGATTTTTCCTTAGGAATTATGCATTGCGCTTTAGTGACGTATAATTCTTGAGTTTTTCACTCACACCTCCAAAGCTGGAGTATTTTCCTTAGCGGTCGAACCTTGGGAGGTTATTCAACCCTAAGTGTCTATGTATTTTTACATGTTATCCATCAATAATGAGTCGTATGGGCATGCACTAGATTCCCTAGGAGTTTGAGTCAATTCCAAGAAAATTAATTTTTTCCGTAAACTTAGGCCATTTTTTAATGGTTTAATTGGGAAAATTCAAATTGTAATAAAAGTATGGTCTGGAAATGGAATTTGGCGCGGGGGTGCTCGTTTTCACGCTCAAAGCGTCCTCTTTACCCCGGAGCCCACTTTTCCTAGGTTTCGGGTGATTAAATTGTCACTTATGGCATTTTTCCTAAAGAAACGACAAAATGACCATTAAATGCTAAAAGTGCTACAAAATGCACAAAGTGACAAAGTTAGCAAATCGAGAAAGCATAATTAAAACATGTGGGAATGAGTTGGCAACTTATCCCAAGTGAAAGGCAACCTCATGAGGTAATTAGCACATGTGGTTAAATGTCAAATCTTAAGGATAACGAATATATCTTTTGGAGGATGCGCCCTCCTCCTCACGTGGGCATCTTCTTGCATGTGGCGGCCCTCCCTTCCATGATGGAGATCCTAAGGAAGGCATGCGCCTACCTCTTGAGATGCAAACCCTTTCCATATCAATCAAACAGATTTTTCAAATTTTGGATCCCTCATTCAATGGAACTCACCCCTCTTGTTGGATTGCGCCCCTCCTCTTCTCCATTCATTATTTAAGCAAGCATTGGGCTCTCTTTTGCTCATGGTCAGAGAGGACCGAAAGGCTAGTAAAGTTTGTACTCTTCTATTGTAATATTTTTTATGGACTAAAGAAGGCTTTGGAGGCAAATCTCTTGTGTCGGGCATCATTGTGTGTGGATGAACATTGCATATTCTTATGAGGTAATTTGTATTGCTTTAATTTCTTGCATCTTGTGGTTGAATGTTGGCCTTTGAAGGGAGCTATCTCCTGATAGGTAGGAGCATTTCTAGTTTGACTATTATCTTTGCTAGTTTACTTTAGATATCTTAGATGGGCATGTGTATTCTAGTTTGATTTCCATGCTTTCTAAGTTTCCATTGTAGGCGGCACCAATATTCGATTTGACCTTTGTATGCAAGAGTTTATGAGTTGATGCAGGTACCTAGCTTGAACGCTTAGTGGATCTAGTTTGACTCCTCCAATGTTCAAACATTTTTTTGCATAGTCCCTCCTCCACCTTCCACTTGCAGGCTCTACATCTCAAATTTTTCCAAGCTTATGGCTTTTCTGCTATCTCTCTCTCCTTCTATTTAATTAAAGTTTCTCTTGGTTACAGTTATTAACATGCTTAAATAAATTAGTTTACTTTTCAAAAGAATATTTTAAAGGCTGATTTATTTGAGTATGTTGTTAGATATAGGATGTTAAAGTCTAAATTTGAGTAGATCTAACTTGATTAAGTACTTGGAATTATTGTTTATATTTTAGTACTTAATTTTTTTATGCTTTTAACGTTTATTTGGGCACATTTGGTGCATTTTAGGTGGTTGGTTTTGCATTTTTATCGCCATAACAAGAGGAGGTGCTGCCGGAAAATCGAAGTTATAAAGCCATCCAAAGCTTCTCGGAGCACATACTTCCATCTTGTGCCATTCTTTTGAAACTTGTAAGGCATTTGGATCCAGATCTACAAGGATCAAATGCATCCACCTTCTCATTGTAAAATAATTAATAAAGGCAAGTGGGCTACTTCAACGCCCCACACCCCATCCCCCATGGGAGGATCTCGCAGGCTCTTTTTTGTGGTTTGCAAATTTTTCAAACTTTTTCTTTATTTCATTTTATCTTCACATGCACACAATCCACCCCAATAAGGTTGTATAGTTAGTTTTATTCTTTACCGCTACAATCTTTCCTTTACAGTTTTGTACATCATTAACAAATAAAATTTGCACCCTTACTTTCCCGAAGTACTACACCAGTCATTGGTGTGTGGAAAAGAGACTCTTGGGTTTATAATAGTTAATCAACTCACCCAAAACACTTAATAAAATTTACCAAGGCTTGAAGTTCCGAGTATGCTCTTGGCTACTGTAGCCCAATCTGATCAGTTGGTCAATCAGAAAGGGACTTGAGTGACTAGTTTAATAGGGCAATCCAACGAAAACTTGAGCATTAGAACTCGGGAGGTCGCGTGAAACTAACTACAGATTCAATGGGCTACTTTAAGCAGGTTATGCCTCGCCCAATTAGACCCTTGGTGTAGTTGTCACTACGCTAAGTTCAAAGGCTTAAGTTGGAATTGGGCCAAACCATGAACTAACCCATTCCTTAATTCACGCATCTAATAAAATCAATTAAAACTGACCAACAAGACTTGTAACACTTTCACAACACAGCAACACTCCAACTTATGTGACTCCATTTTGGCACTGGTACAATCTACAACGATCGCACTTTTTAATTAAGTAAATCATGTGTTAGATGGATGTATTAATTTCATGTTGTTGACCTAAATACTACTTGCAATCTTTGGTTCAGTATTAATTCACCTTCAAACTCCTAGATTAATTTCTTTCTCAAACTTAGCTTAAAGGCCATAATTTATTTTCATAGGGACCACCCCCCTTGGCTTCGTTAGGAGTTGGCCTAGACGGAGGAGTTGAGTGTTGAGTGACAGTATCTCAACTCTTTGCTTGCCCCCAAGGACGCAACCAGTGGATTGAATATTTCTGCCACGCTAACGGTTAACCCCCTTTCCCCTGAGGTGCATATTTTATGGCAACATTTTCTGACCTATTCTCTGTTGAAGTCGGGAAACTAGGGTTTCCACTTTTTAGTTGTTTTGTCCACAAATCTGGGAGAAAATGAGGTCTTTTCAACTCGCCCTATGAGGGCGCATTTACCTGTGGAATCAGTTTTGCAAAAGTCCAAATTTCAATTTTGACCTAGCTCCTGCTAGGGTTTTTGGTCCAACACTACAGTCAGGATGATTGGAATGAAGGTTCAAGATAGTTTGGATGGGGCTTCCAACTTCAGCTCTTGGAAGTCTAGAGTTCTTCTAATTCTTGAAGAAAATGACCTATTGAAGTTTGTAAATGAGAAGGTTCCAGAACTAGAAGAAGAAACAAGAATGAATCGATGGAGAAAGAATGATGCCAAAGCAAGAAGAATCTTGGTAGATTCAATAAAAGATCATTTGGTTCCTCAGATCTCACAGAAGAAGACAACTAAGAAGATGTTCAAAACCCTGAGGAATTTATTTGAACATAGTAGCATCAACGTCACTCTTACATTGAGGAATCGACTATCAAATCTGAAGATGTCAATGTCATAATCAATTGCTTCTTCCTTCGTGAGGATCTCTGAACTAAGGGACAAACTAAGCACTAGTGAAAAATCCCTTGAAGATAGAGAACTTGTTATAACAACTCTTAATGGTCTCCCTCCCTCTTGGGAACCATTCATCCAAAGGGTAGACGAACCAAGTTGCCCAAATTTGGGAGATTATGGGAAGATTGCATCCAGGAGGAAACAAGAATTGTAGCACGAAATAAACTACATGGTACTCAATCCGAATAAAATCAAGCTTTTACATCTTATGCCAAGAAAGGCAAAGGAAAAGGAAGAAAGTTCCATAACAATAAGAACAAAGATAGAGGATCAAGCCCGCCACCAGAACAGAAGAAGAAGAAATACATCTCTCATATTCAATGCTTCAAATGCAATAAGTATGGCCACTATGCCAGATATTTGCCGAAGTTCAAATAAAAGGAAGCACGAAGCCTCAACCGCAAATATTGATGAAGACACTTCTCACAAGAAGTCAAGGAATGATGATCGTACGGAGTTCTTCTTCTAGTGCTCCCCATGTTGAGGTGATGATATGAAGATCCAGACTGCGATGGACTCCCAACAAGAAAAATGAAGAACATAGGACTCTCATGATTCCCACAAGGAGGCAGTGGGAGCCCACCCACCAAAACAATAAAAGATAAGTATTTGGATTTATTGCTTACATAGATCTGTTTTGTCTTATATGTTTTCATAACAAATTGTATGCAGATCTATCAGGAAGTTTGTTGAACATTTGATATAGTTCGCTTATTGATGTACCGTAGGTACTTGTTATGCATATGAGCTGCACAACATTTCATGAACACCTGATGGAGCTAGTCTAGATGATATCTCCTTCTTACATGCTTAGAGTAGTGCACACTCTTGATGGCATGTTCTAGTGGAGATAGCAGACATCTAAATAGTTACCTTATGTGTTTGGGATGCATGTTTATGATTGTTGTGCTGAAGCATTAACTAAGATGCCTAAATACTTGTGTAAACTATTGCCATTACATTGAAATATAAATTGGTTAAATTTGATTATGCAATGTCGCAAATCATCTGACGGGATTTGACTTGTAGGGAAAATACCATATGATATGGCCTATAAGAGAAGGATGATGAGACTTATTCCAATGAACAAGTGGTGGACACATGAATCCCGTTGATGTTCAAATTAATCAAAAGCGGGAAGCTTCTAGGAGCATGACTCTCAGCCTAGAAGGATTACTCCTAGACAAAGCAATTAGATGGAAGTCATGACTATATAGCAGCGGACAGGCGAGGACCTAATACATCCAGCTATATTTGATACATGACCCACAGGACCAAAGGATCTCAAATAGAGATTGGTGTTTGGGAGCAGAAGGCTCCAACGAATGTCGATCTCTCTCTATTGCAGATGTTCGATTCTTAAATGATTATGGAAAGAAATTGGTTTGAGTCATGACAGAAGGATTAGACTAGATTTGCTTAGTTAATCTCTGAGGAGGTGCACATCTGTTCAGTTAAAATTATGCCTTGGTACATATTGCTGACGATGATCCCTTATTCATGATGTCATATACTGATGATATCTTCCTCACCGAGATGAGGGAATTAGCCCTTGAAGATGAGGATCTTGGCCTATTGATGGTATAGTAGAAACCTGATGAGATCTTCTTAGGTTAAGGAATAACACAGTTGAGATCGTGAGCAGATCCAGCATGATGACTGTGAGTACTTGGCTACACTGATGGCGTTGTTGGATGATTCAAACAGACAGTTGTGAGGATCCTTGATGTACCCGGTCGTCACCGGGATGGATGCTTACATTTTACTCCAGAGAGGGAGCAGGATGCTCAGATGCAGGACGCTCCAGCACAGATGGAGATGTGATGAGCATGATTGCAATATCGGACAAGTATTAGCCATGTATCTTGGCCAAGAGTGAGTGGTCCGATGGTAGTACCACATCTTCCAGACATCCTGTGATAGGGTGGGGAGACTAGTCTCTTGATACTCTCCCATGCAGGTGCATAAATCCAATCATGTGATTTGTTATTATTCCATTTATTTACATTTCATAACTAGAATAGGGCAAGACAGAAATGTCTGCCCCGATATACTTGATGCCTTTGTTAGTTGATATGTGTGCAGGTATCTTTTCCCAGTCACTCTGAGAGGGAGTGAGGAGATTGGTCCCATGATTGACTCCCTCGATAAGAGGGAAGGTTGACTTTACTCCTTGACGCTCTGTGATGGAGTGGGGAGATTGGTTCCATGATTATATCCCTTGCCAAGAGGGAAGGACGATGATACAGAGACCAATGCATTCTCCCAATCACTCTAAGATGGAGTGAGGAGATCTCTCAGACATCCTGAGATGGGATGGAGAGGCCATTGCATTCTCTCGATCACTCTGAGATGGAGTGAGGAGATCTCTCAGACATCCTGAGATGGGATAGAGAGGCCACTACATTCTCCCGATCACTCCGAGATGGAGTGAGGAGATCTCTCAAACATCCTAAAAAGGATGGAGAGGCCAGCGCACACTCCCGATCACTCTGAAAAGAGTGAGGAGATCTCTAATGGAGAGAGTTAGTGCATACTCCCAATCACTCATAAAAGAGTGAGGAGATCTCCCAGACATCTTGTGATAGGATGGAGAGGTTGGCGCACACTGGCGCATACTAGTACTCTTATATGGACTCACCGATGGACTGGTTGAGTTGGTTCATGTTCCCCGATGGACTGGCTTGAGCTAATGCACACGGGTACTCTTGTATGGACTCACCGATGGACTGGTTGAGTTGGTGCATGTTCCTCGATGGACTGTGTTGAGTTGATGCACACTAGTACTCTTGTATGGACTCACCGATGAACTAGTTGAGCCGATGCATGATGGACTCTCCGATGGACTGTGCAGAGTTGTTGAGCTGATGTATGGATCCACCGATGGACTGAGTGGAGTAGATGCATGACGACACTTCTCGATGGAATGAGACTGTGTTGAAGACCTTCTATATGTATAGAGATGTTCGAGACAGATGTAATGTACAGTTGAGATCTAGATGATCGTGTCCAGTGATGATGATGATGACCATGTCCGAAGAATACCTTCCTTCTTAAGAGGGAGTGTTAAAAATAATGTATCTTCGGAAGTTATTCTTAATGTACTTTATTATATTATTGTTGTACCTCCTTCGGGAGAAGATATTGATGTAATTGATCATGTAAAGACCTTGAAAGAATCAATGTAAACCTTGGGTTGGAATCACCCAAAGAAAACATTTATTAAATGTAATTTTTGTATTCCCCCAAGACAAGTCATCTTAGTGGGTAAATTGCCCCAAACAATGGGCAGAACTACCCCAGTCAGGTCGGCCCAATTAGGGAAAGTCTGGTTGGCCCAATTAAGTAAAAAGTCATTTTTTTACTAGTATAAATAGAGAGGTCGCACCTCTCATTTGTTCACTCACTCAACTCAAGCAAGTTCGCTCAAGGAGAAAGAAAGGTTCGCTACTGCAGCCGGAGAAGGGTTTCTTGGGGCTACTACACTTGGAGAAGTTTCTCTTTCTTCTCTCTCTTATTCTTGATATCTGGATGTACTCTAATCTCTGAATTAATCTCTATAAGAAGGTTGTTGGGTTTTCTCCCTATTGGGTTTCCCATGATAAAATTCTTGTGTCTATTGTTTCTGTGCTTGGTTATTCTTTTAGCAATCCTATTGTTCTATCTGTAATTAAATTATACTGCTAGAATTGTATAAAATCTAACAAATGTAATGATGTAAAAGGTGGAAGGGACCGCCAAGGGAATCCCCTAATAGCTCCAAGCAATGTCATAGACATCACTTGTGAATTTTAGCAATGTAATTTGGCTCATGGAGGTAATTCACCCCCCTCCAAATGATTGTCTTTTCCAGCTTTATGAAATATTGTAAATGGGAGAATATCTCATCCATTGATCTTCTTCACTCATCTTTTAATCTCAACCATTCATCATATTGGCTAGGGATTTTGCTCACTCTCCCTCTATAAAAGAGAGTGAGCCACCATTTGTAAAGGACTCTTGGCTCATTTCAACAGTAATAATAACCAAAAAAATTGTGTGCGCAAAATCTCTTGTTTCCAAGTTGTGATGATGAATATGATCTCTTGCCATTCTATGTTGGCTGTTAGATCTTGATTGTATCTTGTTTTGGGCATTTTTATTCAAGTTTCCATGCAAGAGAAGGAGGGTCATAGTCGTCCATGTGCCCTGGTTATCTCAGTGAAGGTGGTTCTCTGCCTTATTGAAGCTGATTTGACTCAAGATTTCAATTTCTCACCAGTCCTCTAGCTGATTTGCATGCTTTCTTATCTTGCTATACTAAGTTTAATTTGGTCCAATGATTTGCTTACTAATCTGGTCTTCTTGTGGCAGGTTGAGGAGGAGAAGCTGTCAAGTGTGCCCAAGCAAGAGAAGAGGAGTTTTTCATGAGTCCAGAATCTATTCAAGAGCAGTTGGGGAGGAGAGAACACTTCATCAACCGTTCAGAATAAAGGTAAGTAGCACAAAACTTTGGTTAAAAATCTTTGTAACCCATTTGTCATCCATAATTTCATTGTTTACTATGTGTGTGTTTGCATGTGGGGGGGTTTAGTAATATTTATATGGCTGTAGCTTGCATGCTCTGTTAGGGGGTTTGTTTCATGTTAAATGTGTGTGTTTAGTGACTCCATAGTGCCCCTTCAATAGGCACTGGTCGTCTTAGAGGAAATCTTCAGCCATCTAAGTATTAGTTTTTCCCTTTGTATGTGTTTTCTCCTCGCTGTCCTGAATTTTACAGATCTGATATATTAATCACAGCGAGTATATTTTGGTATTAGAGTGATTTCCAAGTCAAAACCCAGTTCTCATATTTCCTCAAATACACTTCCTATACAAATTTTAAGTCTAGGGTTGAAAATACTTAACTAAAGTGAGAGTTGGTTACTTATCTCTAACACCTAATCATTTTGGTATCATTTTACAGTCTGCTAGACATTATTTGGGTGCTGGTCTGTTTGCTTACAACGGTTAGAATCTAGGATAGCCGTCCTCAAATCTTAGTCTAGTTATCGTTAGTATACCAAGAGGGTCTCTATTCATTTCAGGTAGCTTTGAACTCATCTCTTAACTTGTATGCTGCTTGTCTTGGTTGTTTAGGTTGATTTGCTCTCTGTCATTATTGATTTTTCTCCCTTCAAGAGTAATTCCTCCAGGGTACCAATTCATCAAATTTATTAAAACATCAAAGGTGCCGTGTTTCCTTCCCAAAAGCAGTTCTGTGATTACTTTAGGAAAATTGAGTTTCTCGACAAGTACTTAGAAAAGCAAGACTGGGGTCACCTCCCGTGGCTAGCCTGGGTCTTCCTTCAGCTAATCTTGGAAGCCTAAAGAGAGAGGAATTTGCCTTCGGCCGATTCAATTCACGAGCACGTTGATTGCGCTCTTCAAGTAGCTTGGCATGGAAAATATTGTTGCCTTTAACTGCAACAATAGGGAGGGTTTTATCCCCAGCCCTGACAATCTCCACCCAATATTTTCTGTGTGTTTCTGTCTCTTGTCTGAAAGTAACCTATTGTTGGCGGATCTCCTCCTGTTTGTTTTTAAGGTTGAGGATTTCAGCATGCAAGGCATCGTTTGGGGTTTGGAGGGTATCCTGTGCATTCCCATCATCTAGTAATTTCCTAAGGGAAAGGTTTTCTAGTTCCACTTTAGATACCCAATTCGAAAGGGTGAGTATTTCCTGTTGATCCTGTTACAAATTAGAGAATGACATGTTGACTCTTGACCTCCCCTTTGTGTCCCCTTCACAATGAATGATTCCTTGTTCTCCCTTGTGTTGTGATGAATCCTACGACGGTTCAGAAGGCTTCCTTCTAAATCCCTAGGGTTAATTGGTTATCAAACAGGAGGACTTGCTATTGAGCAATGCTCTCCCTAGACTTGAAACAAGTCTCTTTATATGCTATGTATCTTTGAAATTGGTTAGCAGTTGGGAGGGGTAGGTACTCTATGAATTAAGAGGTAATGCCTATTTGCTCTAAACAAGCATTACTGTGGCAACTCCATCGAGCCTGTGGACAATCGCTGGCAACTGAGCTAAGGCCGTATCATGACTGGTACCCAGAAGGTATCCATTCTGGTATCCAGGGCCGGTACCTTTCAACCATTATCCAACTAAAAGAGAAAAAGAAGAGAAATGAACAAAAGAAAGAAAAGAGAAAAAGGAAATAATGAAGGGGGGGGTCTTGTCGGGGTCAAAAGGAGCAGTGCCTCATTACACCAGCCATTCGTAAGACACATTCCCTATTGTTTGCAATAATAGTGAAGACCACAGTTTCCCCTTGTCCTTCATCTTGAGTCAATTAGTCAACTTTGACCAATCCTCACTTGACTGCCTACTTGGACTTACCATCAACTTCACCCAAAGGAGAGGTAATATTTGTAATGACTTTGATGTTGATCTGATTTTGATTTGTTTATAAAACACTAATCTCACACTCTTTATGAACGTATGTAGCATGTTCTATGTTTGAAGCTATGTAATGATTCACATGAACAATCATTGTATGCAAGTATTATAGCTCAATCACATCATCATTCTAAGGCATACAAGATGAATTAAAAAGGTCCATACATTCATTGGACTGGTTTTTCCAACTTTAATCAAAGTTAACTTTTCAACATTTTAACTTGGTCAAAGGGGGGTTTGACTTGGTCGACAGGACCAGCTAGCAGCATGTACTCTTTATTCATCATCATTCATCTTGTTGAAGACTTTGGAAGCCAATTTGATCCTTTCAAATATGATTTTCATCCTAGATTCCTATATGGACTAATAGGCAAAAATTAATGGTTTTTTCCAAGTTACAGATTAAAAACGCCTAATGCCAACTTTAATAATTTGGAGTAGCATGTAATTGAAGCATTCAGATCAGATTTGGGCATGGAAATGGTTGGTATGTGTTTCTAAGACATCATGGACATCATCCATGGTAACTCCAAGGCATAATATGATAATTCTCATGGTTGCATCAAGATCAAATAAATTGGCAATTATTAATCAGATTTCCTAAGGTCTGATTTAGAAATTGCATAATGGCAGAGCACAAATTAAATTGCAGCAAGAAATTTCAGTTAGATAAAATAATGAAGTGGGTCCTTCTAAAAGGTGACTACAATGACAAATCAGCAATTAGAAGACAAAATTCACATGTGTTTGGCCCCACTCAGCAAAATTGATTTGAGAGGGGTGCTTTTTTCTCCAAGGGGGGCACACTTCACCTTTTCCAGCTTTTATTTCATTGCCTCAGCCATCCAAATCAGCATCTATTTCATCAAAGGCACATTTGTCATCTTCATACTCAGCAATTTCATGTTTTATCTCAGTATTTTGGTCCCACTCTTTGTCCATCTTGGCCAAGTGCGCCCCACCAAAAGAGGGGCAACTCAGCCACATGTAAACTCGGCCATTGCGATGTAATCTCAGCCATAGATTGCGAAGGGGGGACTCAAATGAAGATCTCATCCTTTCATCTTTTTGTAACTAGGGATTTTGCTCTCTCTTGTTCTATAAAAGAAACTGAGCAACTCATTTGTAAAAAAAGCAGATTTGAGTAATATAACAGTTCTGATTTTCTGAGTTTACCTTGTGTGTTAATGGTGTTTTGTGGCTAGACTTTGGCCCCTGCCTTCCTCTATTGTCATGTTTATGAGATTTGGTGTTGTTGAAAAGTTACCTAGGAGATGTTCACCTTGTGGTGCCTTGTAGTGGACATAAAACATTAAAAGTGGTCCCTAGCACTTTATTAAAGTGAGATGTACTTTATGTTTATAACGTCTCTTTAAGTTGTTTTCTCTCCTAAGTTCACTTTATGAGAAATAAAGTGAGTGATTAATTAAAAAGGGAACTCACGTAAATTATATGATATTTGAGCATTAAATATTATTTATTGAGTTTTTTTAATGAGCAATTAACGTGAACCCTTTATCATATCTAATCTAAACTATTGGATGAAAAGGAGGACGTTGCCATAAACAAAAAGGGAGGAGTTAGAGATTGAAGGCATCATTATTCACGTTCACCAAAGAGATTTTGGGAGAGAAAGAGAAGAAGAGCAAGAGAGGAAGTCGAACTCTTGAGAGAAGAGAGAAAACTCTTGGCACAAATCCCAAGACTGTACAGCTAGAGGAAGGGCATGAATTTCTAGACTGAGATTGGCACAGATTTCAAGGCAAAATACTGCAGCATTTATTTGCACAGAAATCAAGGAAATCTGTACAGCAGCACAAATTTCGAGGAAGATGGCAGCACAGTTTTTGAGGTCCGTACAGCAATAAATGCAGACTGTACAGGCACATTTTTCGAGGCAGCGAGTACAGGTTTTATTGCTGGTCGTACAGGCACAGAAAACGAGGCAAAACTAGTGCACAGAAATCAAGGAAAACAGGCCATACAGCCACACGTGCAAGTCCGTACAGGTCTTATTTTTGGCATTGTTTTCAAGGCAGCCGTACAGCACTGTCAGTGAGATGCTGGCACGAAATTCGAGGCAAAACAGGGAGATAAGTACTATTGTTGTAAATTTTGGAATTTGTCTCTGAAATAATAAAATCTCTCTCTCTTATCAGGTTTTTCCTGAGCCAATTTGGATAAAATTTTCTGAGTTAAATTTATGGTTTGGCTGTCATAATTTTCTGAGTTAGAAAAGAAAGAAATATTTTCCATGTGTTTCAAAGAAAATCTATTTTTCATGCATGTAATGTGATTTTACATTGTTGGGGTTTGGGCATTAAACTTCACATAAAAAACCAAACTTAAAACCGGGTTGGGAATGCAAAATTTTCAATATTGAGGTAATATTAATCTAGTTTATGCCATGTATAGGTCTAAAATTTACAACTGTTTAAACACTTTTGAATTTCTGGTAAGAGATTTAACTCAGATTTCTGTTGTATGAACTTTCTTTTTTGGGTTTTACTTCTCACCACTTGTACAATCATTTTCTAACTTGTTTTTTGGTCTTGTTTCAGGGTTTGGAACTTCTAAAATCGATTTCTATCTTCCAATTTTTGCTCAGTGTGCAGGTTGGAGGAGCGTTAGTATCAAAGGGAGCACCTCAGCTAGTTCAAGGTTGTAGATTGCTCCAGGGCTTCTGCAATTTCAAATTCTCATTTTCATCTCAGTGTACTAGGAGGGGTGAATCGACTCCACTACCCAACACCAAGGCACCAAATCAAAATTTCTTGTATCTCTTCTTCTCCATTTTTTCAATATTTGTTTTTCTTGGCTTGTTAGGCACTAGGAAAAAATTTCATCGCTAAGACATCTTGCATCCTAGGCATGCAAATTTCAAAAATACTTTTGGGCATGAGCAAACCTTTAGTAATTCATGTGTAGAAACCCTAGGATAAGGCACTGGAAATCTTCATATTTCACAGCATATAGTTTAGTAGTGCTTGTTTTTCGTGTGCTTTGTATGCTTGTTGTTTTATATATTTAAAATCGGACACTTTAAAATTAAAAAACCAGCAAGTTGTTCATGTGTCGAGCCTTTATTTAACCTCAAAACCAACACCTTTAAACACTTATACTTGCAGATTTGAGCACCATATTGAAAACTTACCAAGATTTGAACCTTAAATAATGTTGGCAACATTCAATCTCATAACACTTAACCCAATAGTGACACACATTTACCATAGCCTAGGCATGTTTGGTCACAGTGACACAAATTCTCAAGCTTGATTCTCAGCGTAGATCATAAGCAGTGTCACTGTCCATCTTAAGAGTAGATTGCATATTTATTCCTAGATCTCACCTAATTACTCGTATTATTTACATTTTGCTTTTGGGGATATTTCCATCCTTTTAATCTTAGAACCCCTTTAGCATTCCCCACCGTGTGCCATATTTTAGCCCTTGTTAATTCCCTCAGGGACATTGTTTCTTAGAAATCGGTTAAGCAAGTATTGTGGGAAAGTTGGTCTCTTCTGGAAAGTACCCGAAAAAGTGACTGGGGTCACCTCTGGTGGTTAGCTCAAGCCTACCTCGATGGGATTGGGAAACCTAAAGAGTGAGGACTTTACCCTATGGCACTTGGGAGTACTGTCCTGCGGTTTCACCAATTTAGTAGTTGATTCATCTTTGCAATCTAAGGGCTACTAGGTTCTGCAACAACAAAAACACTAGGACTTATGAAGTCTAGAGAGGAGAGTTAGATTTTCAGGTTACTCCAAAACTATTTACACTTTTTTTGGGGGTGCTTCATGAGAATTGGGGTACATAGTGGATGTTCAACCCCCGGATGGTCAAAGATGGAATATACCATGAGAGATGGTCCATGATGGATATGCACACTTAAGATAGATTGCTCAGTGGATGTCTGACCTTAGTTGATAGTTGGCTCAATGTTCTTCCCCTAGGCATTGGAGATCTTTTGAATGGATGGCAAATGCATTCATAATGGCCACATGGAGGATTCACTTGGTGGAAGAATGCCCCACAGGGGATGTGGAGAATTGTGCATCATGGAGGAGGGCTTCAAGCCCTAGGATTTTGGATTCTCTCAAACAAAGGGAGTTTCCCTTGATGATACTCTTACTTCAAGATTCGCTTGAGCTGAAGAAGTTGGCCTAGTTCGAGATAGCTCCGTTGCCAGATGATTTGAGGCGCATGAGAGAGATTCTCATGATGACAAGCTAATGACAACCTTGCACAATTCAATGCCTATACCACAAGCATTGCCCTACAAGATCGACTTGATCTTGTATGGAGATGTGATTGTCTTTGCAAGATGTCCTAGAGAGTTCATGATGTAGTGTTTGATGAGAAAGATTGTCATTGATGACAATACATTAATGACAAAGGTTAAATTTGTGACATGAAGGACATGTTGACAAAGGACAACCAATGATTGCATGACAACATGGCAAAGACTTGAAGAACAAACATGGAAGACAAATGACAAGCAAACAAGGGCAATGACAAGGCAAAGATGATGATATGGCAATGGACAAAGACAACGACATGGCAATGGACAAAGACAAAGGTTGACTTGGCATTGATGACTTGACAAAAATGATCACTTGGGAAGCATAAGACTGGACATGGCAATGGATGATATGACTTGGTGATATGGCAAGTGACATGGCAATGGCAATGGACAAAGGCAAGACAATGCCTGTGGGCATTTTATGGCCAGTTGTGGGCATTTTATGAGCCCATTGCAGGCATCTTTGATGGCCTTTGCGGGCATGTCTAAAAGACAGCCTGTGGGCATTTTAAGAAGGCCTGCGGGCATTTTAAAGGTATGCTTGCGGGCATTTTTGTTGAAGGCCTACGGGCATTTATAGAAGGTGAGCCTACAGGCATTTTACTAAGGAAATGAGGCCCCTTGCGGGCATTTCTATTGAAGCCTTGAGGGCATATTTTTAAGGGTGTATGAAGGCATGCTGCGGCCATTTGAAAGAGCCCTTGCGGGCATTTTAAGGGAGCCATAAGGAGCACCCCATGCGAGCATTTCTAAACACTCATTGCAGGCATATTTTGAAGAGCAATGAAGGCATGAAGAGGAGATGACATGGCATACATAAAGTGGAGACAAGCCCACTATGATGATGTGGCAAAACAAGGTTTAATAGATATATATATATATATATATTTGTTAAGGATAACATGGAAATGAAAAATATCATTTAAATTAAATGAATTATTAAATGATAAAATAAATTGAACTTGACATGTCGGCCTCCTAAATACATGGAAAGGAGAAGTATAAATAAAGAACAAATCTTTTGTTCTAAGTAGGAAGTTGGTGAAGAATTTGGAGGGATAGTGGAGCTCAGATTTTCGGGGTTTTTGAGGAGATGCTTGAGGACAGGTTCGGAGGTAACAGTAGAACTGCAGAGGTAGCAAAAGATGGAAGTCTGAGATAGCATTTTTCTCTTTTACTCTCTCATTGATTTTTCGGGTGGCTAAAATGATGATGAAAAAGACAAATGGATATTCTAGGGTAGCAGATTGTTGAACACAAGGACAGAGTGCTTGCTTATGATTGGTGATATGATGATGGCAGTTTTGATGATAGGTTGTGACAGTTAATGATATGCAGAATGATGACATAAACAGAACCATGATGATGTAATGATGATGTGATTGTGATGAGGTGTAGATGATGTGTTTGATAAGTTATGATTGTTTGGTGACAAATGTGTAAATACAAGCTGGGACTTGCAATTATTTTTCTTAGTTGGATCTGAGAAAAAGACCAAGCTGAGTCTTGGAATAGAAGTTGGTGCTTCTGATTCAGTTGAAGCTGATAGACCCCCCGGTTGTAGCCGATTGAAGAAATATAAAAAGATTACAAAGCCTATATCTTGTGTCTCTTGTGAGGTGTCTATGATGTGTTAATGATAATGTGTTTTATTTGATGAATAACATACTTTAAAGTTGATGTTTATAGATGTTCAGTGTGAATGATGATCTATGACTAAATATTAAAGTGGAAATGCAAATGATATAAGTTAGGGATTGAAGAAGTTAAAATTGTTAATAAGTGTCCACTCACTGATTCACCCCCCCCCTCTCAGTGAGCTAGTGTGTCTATCAATTGGTATCAGAGCAGGCCTTCATCACAAGCCTATCAAGCTTGAAGGGATCAGTGGACACAAAAAGGAAGGACCAACAAAGCTCATTCACAATAAAGTTCCAGTCTTTGAAAAGTTAGATTATTTTGGTTGGAGGAGCAGAAAGAAGGATTACTTGAAAAGATTTGGTGTTTGCGAAATTGTGGTTAACCCACCTATCCAGCCTAGCAAGAAGACAAAGACAGCAGCTGAAAAAGACAATAATATTGCCTTAAAGTTTTTTATGGATGGACTCTCAAGCCCTATCCAAGAAAGTGTAAAAGAATACACCTCTGTCAAAGATGTTTGGTTCAAGCTGGAAGAAGAGTACCAAAGGAGGAGTCAGGACAAAGAAAAAGAAACAGAAATCAAAACCTTTGAAGATGAGAAACAATGAGAAAAGGAGGTACAAGCATCAAGTGAAGGTAAGAACTCTTCAGTCGATGATAATTCTAAATGTAATGATGTTGAAATTCCACTTACAGAAGATGAAGAAGAAGATTTGTTTAAAATCAATAATGCATTTGCAAGCACCCTATTGGATGTTGATCTCAAATTTAACCCAAGACTTAAGAAGAAGATTTTGGGGTCATTTGAAAAATACAAAAAGGAGACAAATGCATTGCTCATGAGATTGAAACTCAAGAACAAAGTTTTACAAGATGAGCTTGAAGATCAAACTGAAGAAGTTAATAGATTGAAGATTGAATCAGCAAAAGAACAAGAAGAGACTTGTAAAGATCCTACAGAACTTGAGGAGACTAGATGGGCTAATATTGATCTAAAAATCCAGTTGGAGGAAGCTAAAAGAATAGAAGAAATTATGAAACTCCATCTAGAAGAAAAAGAGAAGACAAATCAAAAGTTTGAGATGGAAATTGTTGATCTCGGAAAGAAAATTGAAAAGTCAAAAGCTCATGTGAAGTTCAATGAAAGTTCAGTCATCTTGGAAGAAATTTTGAATTATCAAAGATCTCCCTTGAAAAAATCTGGTCTTGGGTACAAGAAGATAGAAAACAAATCTGAAGAAGACATGTGGTCCCCCAAGACTCCTGAAGTTGGATCCACATCCTTCAAAGCTGAAAGCAAAGCTCCTCATGCACCTGCACATGACAACAAAGAAGTCGGAAGATCAAATATGCATCAAGAAGTTGCTCCCACTCCTCAAAGCAAATTCTTTAGAAAAAAAGAGACAACTCCAAGATGGAATCAAGCACTCAAGTATGATAGCAGCTTTAAAGATTATTGTTATTCTTGTAATGTTTTTGGTCACAAGGCCATGGATTGTACATTCCATGGAAGAAGAAGTGTTGGAAGTCAAGGTGATCAAATGAGATGCTGGACATGTGACCGAATTGGACATTCTGCTGCTAAATGTTATACATTGAGATGTTACACTTGTGGAGGTGTTGGCCATAGAGCCCAAGCATGTGCAAGTCCAAGAAAACAATTCATGAGAAGTTTTACATACCCATCAGTAACGAAAGTTAATGAATCTTGGAAGAAGAATGACACAAAAAGATTTGAAGAATGACACAAAAAGATTTGAAGACAAGACAAGAGGACAAATAATCACAGCCAAGAACATTCTCAGGTGTGGATGAAAAAGAATATTTTGCTTAATCCAAATGAAGTTGATCAAAGCTTAGAAGGCGGCTGCTATATGGCAAGCCATACTTGAAGCCTTTTAAAGACACCATGAGTTCATTATTGGAGGATGAACTCAAATGGTAAATGATGGCTCTCCATGTATAAACAGGTCCAAGGATCGTGGCTTAATGATAGGGGGAGTAGAAGTATAAATTTCATGAAGTAAGAAGACAGCTACAAATGTCCTGTGTAGTTCAGAATTCGATGGTACAAAGGCAGCAAGTGTAACCACAAAAACTCAAGTCGGATCAAAGAAGAAGAAGGCATTTTGAGGATTATTCCAGCAAGCTTTCAGAAGATCATTTGACATCAAAAGTTTTCCTTGGGACGGTTACAGTTGTGGACAACTCTGGTAAAGTGCAATTAATGACAAGTACAGCAAGTGTTAAATAAATCATTTTTGTTTGCTTGACAATCTGGAAAGGAGCGACAAGATGATGACCAGCTGAGTTATGATACATGAGCGTGAACTTGGCAATTAGAACAGCGGTTGAAAAACAAAAATTGCATAACAACAAGGAGTGACTAAGATGAGCTTGGAATCTTTTGAAGGCAACTCCAGGCATAAATTCGGACTGTAGCAGACATGAAGTTGTTTAAAAGAAATGATCTCAAGTTTCGGGTAGTTGAAGATGTCATCTTGTGTTAAAGATTTGATCTCTGAGCATTCTTTTTCATCCAAAGGACAAAAGTAAATCAAGCCATGTTTTAAATGACTGAAACCAGCAGCATATGAGAGGTCTCACAACCACAAGGGTTGATCAAATTGACAACGAAAAATTTGGCATGGTGATAGGGGGAGCAAGAGATCTTGGTTCTAAGGATTGAAGCAGATCTATATGAAGTGTACAAGGAAGAGTACAATGAAACTTGACAAACAGATCTGAGCTAACATGACTGTGACAGGCTTGAGTAAACAAGTTTGGTAAAGAAGAATTTGTGAAAAGGAGTAATGATGTTGATGACAAGCTGATATATTTGATAGGGGGAGTATAGCAAATAAGTGAATCAACATATTGATGCATGCTTACCTTTTATGAATTTACTAGATAAATGATTTGGATATGATGTCAAGAAATACTTGTTGTTATATGAGTTATATTGAACAACTTTCATCATCAATTGGTTTCTGATCTTAAGGATAGCAGAAAAGCTACAGCAGAGAACAATCTGACTTGACAGCCATACCAGTGAGTAAAATCTCAGGGAGTATGCAAGTTATCAATTGGTTTTGGCAGGTACAGCATATTGGAGCAGCAAAAGATTATCCATGAAACCAAGGATACAAGAAAGACATGTCAAGACAAGTTGAGCACACATTCAATGCGCTGACTGAAACAAATATTATTTCTGTAAAACATCAATTTATATCAGCAGCAATAAGACTCACAGATGGAAGGATTCCCTGAAGCATCCAATGAAGAAGTATACATGAAAGAGGGAGCTAGTTCCAAAAGCTACATCAGCATACTTAATAAGGGAGCAGGAAAGACTACTTGAAAGGGGGAGTATATACATATACTTATGAAAAATTTGAAGATGGCAAGTGATGGAAGATCAAACTCAGCAAATGATTTCATGAAGTATTTAAAAGATACAATTTTTTGGGCATTGTGAAGCTTTTGATGACTAAAAGATTAGCCCTTTGTCATTAATGTCAAAGGGGGAGAGAAATTGAAGTTGCCATCAATGACAAAGGGGGAGATTGATGACAATACATTAATGACAAAGGTCAAATTGGTGACATGAAGGACATGTTGACAATGGACAACCAGTGATAGCATGACAACATGGCAAAGATTTAAAGAACAAACATGGAAGACACATGACAAGCAAACAAGGACAATGACAAGGCAAAGATGATGATATGGCAATGGACAAAGACAATGACATGGCAATGGACAAAGACAAAGGTTGACTTGGCATTGATAACTTGACAAAAATGATCACTTGGGAAGCATAAGACTAGACATGGCAATGGATGATATGACTTGGTGATATGGCAAGTGACATGGCAATGGCAATGGACAAAGGCAAGACAAGGCCTGCGGGCATTTTATGGCCAGCTGCGGGCATTTTATGAGCCCATTGCGGGCATCTTTGATGGCCTTTGTGGGCATGTCTAAAAGACAGCCTGCGGGCATTTTAAGAAGGCCTGAAGGCAAGACAAGGCCTACGGGCATTTTATGGCCAGCTGCGGGCATTTTATGAGCCCATTGCGGGCATCTTTGATGGCCTTTGTGGGCATGTCTAAAAGACAGCCTGCGGGCATTTTAAGAAGGCCTGCGGGCATTTTAAAGGTATGCTTGTGGGCATTTTTGTTGAAGGCCTGTGGGCATTTATAGAAGGTGAGCTGCAGGCATTTTACTAAGGAAATGAGACCCCTTGCGGGCATTTCTATTGAAGCCTTGCGGGCATATTTTTAAGGGTGTATGAAGGCATGCTGCGGCCATTTGAAAGAGCCCTTGCGGGCATTTTAAGGGAGCCATAAGGAGCACCCCATGCGGGCATTTCTAAACACTCATTGCGGGTATATTTTGAAGAGCAATGAAGGCATGAAGAGGAGATGACATGGCATAGATAAAGTGGTGACAAGCCCACTATGATGATGTGGCAAAAAAAGGTTTAACAGATATATATATATATATATATATATTTGTTAAGGATAACATGGAAATGAAAAATATCATTTAAATTAATTGAATTATTAAATGATAAAATAAATTGAACTTGACATGTCGGCCTCCTAAATACATGGAAAGGAGAATTATAAATAAAGAACAAATCTTTTGTTCTAAGTAGGAAGTTGGTGAAGAATTTGTAGGGATAGTGGAGCTCAGATTTTCGGGGTTTTTGAGGAGATGCTTGAGGACAGGTTTGGAGGCAGCAGTAGAACTGCAGAGGTAGCAAAAGATGGAAGTCTGGGATAGCATTTTTCTCTTTTACTCTCTCATTGATTTTTCGGGTGGCTAAAATGATGATGAAAAAGACAAATGGATATTCTGGGGTAGCAGATTGTTGAACACAAGGACAGAGTGCTTGCTTATGATTGGTGATATGATGATGCAGTTTTGATGATAGGTTGTGACAGTTAATGATATGCAGAATGATGACATAAACAGAACCATGATGATGTAATGATGATGTGATTGTGATGAGGTGTTGATGATGTGTTTGATAAGTTATGATTGTTTAGTGACAAATGTGTAAATACAAGCTGGGACTTGTAATTATTTTTCTTAGTTGGATCTGAGAAAAAGACCAAGCTGAGTCTTGGAATAGAAGTTGGTGCTTCTGATTTAGTTGAAGCTGATAGACCCCCCGATTGTAGTCGATTGAAGAAATATAAAAAGATTACAAAGCCTATATCTTGTGTCTCTTGTGAGGTGTCTATGATGTGTTAATGATAATGTGTTTTATTTGATGAATGACATACTTTAAAGTTGATGTTTATAGATGTTCAGTGTGAATGATGATCTATGACTAAATATTAAAGTGGAAATGCAAATGATATAAGTTAGGGATTGAAGAAGTTAAAATTGTTAATAAGTGTTCACTCACTGATTCCACCCCCCCCCCTCTCAGTGAGCTAGTGTGTCTATCAGTGTTCTTCAATGGGGACCCATGATGCTAAGGATGATTTTGGTTGGTAGTTGGTTGTTGCTCCAAGGAGATATTCCTATATATTTAATGTTGGTCATTGTTCATCGGAGGATCAAGATGTTGTGATTGCATGGTTTATAGTCTTGTTGCAGATGACAGTGGTTGATTCCCAAACTGCAACTAATGACAATTTGCATATAGCAAATTCGATGGATTTGTAGAGAGAGTCGATAGATGTTGGAGTAAACACTTTCCTTGTAAAAAGGGAGTTTTAGATTTTCAAGTTACTCCAAAAGTAATTACCCCATGTTTTGGAGTGCATCTAGAGATTTGGGGTACATGGTGTATGTCCAACCCCTAGATGATTCGAGATGGATTCTAGCATGAGAGATGGTCTATGATAGAGATGCACACTTGAGATAGCTTGCTCAGTAGATGCTTGAACTCAGTTGATTGTTGGTGCAGTGTTATTTCCCTAGGCATTGGAGATCTCTTACATGGATGATAGATGCACTTCATGGTAGACACATGGAGGATTCACTTGGTGGGAGAACACCCTATAGGGGATGTGGTGCATCGTGGAAGAGGGCTTCAAGCCCTAGATGGCATTGGATTTGTGTTTGGAGGATTGTAGAAGGCTCAAGGATGCACGGGGCCTCGACAGTGTTCTTACATGGGGTAGTTACCCCTGTTACGATGGTACCAACACCAGCGTACCTGCAGAGGTGCCCCACGAAGAGGGTGTCTTTTTTTCTGACCAGAAGGGGTGTTTAGCCAGCGTATTCTAAGGTGGGGTTATGGCCAGACCCTCTAGTTTCTCCTATGGAAGTACTATGGCTTAATGGCATCGCCGACTGCCTCATAAAAGGGTTTGAAACCCTGAGGTTGGTGTCTGGGGCTTCCAAGGGTGGGTCACTGGGTCACATGACCCCGACCTTGTTTTATCACTCCAACGGCAGGTTCTTCAGCACTGAAGCATTTAGTTATCCTTCAGAGCACCTCTAGCACCCTCCTAGCCCTCCAGTTCACCAGCGCCCTCACTCTGGGCCCTCCTTCAGAGGATGATGTCATCTTCTTGGGCAGACTGTAATGCTTGATAAGGGGGGGGTGTTGAGGGTTTTTCATCTCTGTTGGGGTTAGTTGGGGCATGACGACCCCCCCCCCCCTTCGCAGTTTGGTCAAATTTGGCCTTGCTCAGCGATCTTGCTCATGTTTGGGTCAAAGCTAGGGAAAAACACCCAATTTACCCAATTTTATTATTATTTTATATTATTTTTGTTTTAATTTTAAGTCAACATTTTTAATATTAAATTGACTTTATTTTATGTAAAAATGAGTGTGAGATCATTTAAATTCAATCTCCTCACTTCATTTTTAGACATCAACTCTTGGGATAAGATCATTATGTCTGCTATTTGCCCTAACTAGGGCTCGTTGAAGGGATGCACTCCTTGATGAAGGTTATTTTGCAAGTTTGAGGCATTTCTTGGAAGTTTTACTATTGTTCATGACATTGCTAAGGTGGGGCTAGAGTTGTTTGCTTAACACATGCACTTGGAGGTATCTATACTTTTGGTTTGATGTCTCTTAGTCAATTTGCATGAAAGTGATGCTTGTAAGGTTGAATGGAAGCCATTGTTGCTTCATTTTGTCTTAATTAGCATTTCATTTTTATCTTTGATCACCCTTGCAATCAAGCTTGAGCTTTAGGTCTTCAAGTTTTGCTAGGCTAGGTCTCCTCAACGAATCCTAGAGATTGTTGAGGTTAGCCCTAGTTGCCAAGCTTGCCAAGTACCATCTCAAGGAGGGTAACTCCTCTCATTGATGCCCTAGGGTTTGGTAGCTAGCTTTCTCTTGAAACCCTAGTTGTTCATCTACATCTTTAAACCTAAATTTCTGAGTCTTGTATTTTTGTAAATATTATTGTTAGGTTAAACTTGCATTTTCATGATAGAATTAGGGTTAAAACTAGGTCTGCAATTTTATGACAAAAACCCTAAAAATTAAAAAAAAAAAACATTTTTTTGGCCTCCCTAAAATTTCGGCCCTTCTTCCTATAATTTCGGCCTGTCCTATTTGTCCCTAAAAACCCTAGGGCAAAATGGGAAGCCCTAAAAATTTAAAATTCTCAAAAATCCAAAAAAAAACCTAATTATGAGTTTGTGTTTTTGTATATATTAGCTTAGATTAGATTTTTTATTTTTTTTGTATTTTAAAAAGTAAAACCTAAAAAGGGAGCCCTAATTTTATGTCTTGTCTTCTAAGCCCTAAACAATACCTCTCCATCCCCTTATACCTTCCTCTTCTCCCTTTCTCCTTACTCCCTCTCTGACCTCTCTTTCTCTCTCTTCCACTTCTCCTTGTCTCCACTTTCCCTTTTGTCCTTCTTTCACCTCTCATTTGCTGTACCTTCTTCTGCTCTTTTATGTGAAATTGTTACAGCCCTGTGCTTACATATACATACTGTAAAAAGGGGGGTTAAATTTTAGTGTTAATAAATGATGTTTGCAAGATAATTTGGTGACTTGTGCTTGTTAAAGTCCTTTTTCTGCCATAAAGGAGGTCTGGTTTTCATGCACAGTAGGTCTGATTTTTATGCACAGTAAGTCTGATTTCCATTGCTAAACTAAAAGGTGGCAGCTGGTATATATTGTTACACTTTATAAATCTGTCATTTGTACAGTCATAAAATATTCAGGGTTTGAAGTGGCAAGGGTAGTTGAGCGCACATTATACCTCCATATTAATTATGTTACAACTGTCATGTGTTCTTCATATTTTTCTATTTACATCTATTTGTGATCTTACTGATTGGACGAGTAAAAGGGCAAATTGTTAAGTGATTTGACATCTAAAGAAGAAGATAAAGGGGGTAATTTTAGTGTTGTCATTTTTGCTGTAAAAGTACATTTTTAAATCTGGATATCGTTGATAAGTTGACCTATAAGGGCTGAAAACTTATCTCAATGGTTGGTGTCTTTTCTCCTTAATTGCCGAGAAGTTTAGCGCTATTTGAAAGTGAATTATTGTACTCCTTCTACTGTAGTATTTTACTTTAATTTACAGCAATTCTAGGACAGAAAATTCTGGGGTTAAGATCCAAAAAACCATCTAGAAAGATTAGAAAGATTGTGAAATTTTTGAATTGCACAGAATTGTCATTCCAGTGTAAATTCCAACAAGGACGTCTTGGTTTGGAGCTCTATCCTTGTGAGATACTAGGGTTTTCTCTTGTGAAGAAGACATCTGTGACGATCACTCTTGATCTTCATTTGCACTTGGGTCCATCTCTCTCTTGGGTGATTCATGCATGTTGCAGCTTCTTGGTTGAGCTAGGGTTTTCTTGGTTTTCCCTAGCTAGGGGGTTTTGTAGAGCTAGTTGATTGTAAGTACAATAACTTCATCTCGTGTACATTAATAAAGTTTTCAGCTGTCCACAACTTGTGTAAATTACAGATTTGAATTTCAGCCAAACAGATTGTTGTTTATAGCTATATATGTCTCGTTGATTTGACATAAGTAAAAGACAATTTTGTTAAGTGATTTAACATCATAATTGAAGAAGTTAAGGGTTATTTCACTGCTCTTATAACTGCTGTAAAAGTGATTTTTCAGATCTAGTTTATGCATGATAAGTTGCCCTTGAGAGCTGAACCTTATCTAGACAGTTTTGTAGCTTTTCTCCTTGGATTGCCTGGAAAAGTGGACTGTTAAGAAGTGAGATATTGTTATCTTTCTGTTGCTGTTTTGTTCTATATTTCATAACAGCACTAAGGCTGAAAATTCATAAGGTTAAGATACAGGAAACCTATAGTCAAAAAGGTGAAATTTTCTGTATTCCGTTAAATTTCCAATACAAAAAATTTCTACCCTGTTTATGGAAAAACTAAGAACAAACGAAGAGTGAAATAAAAAGAAAGCATACTAATATTATAACATGAAGTTTGGGCAAACAATGGTTTAAGGCGGAGAAAACAAAACCATTCAAGAAACTAATTTAAATATTCCTTTGGCTGTGCACTCATACATGAATTATTAACTGTCTAAGCTCCCAATACAAGCATTTGAAATTCACCTTTAAATTATGCAAATTGAAGTTTCCATAAATTTCATATCATTGTGTCAAGAGGCGCTTTCTACAGCCCAATATGAGGGAGAAGTGTAATTTCGTGCTCAACGTAGAGTTGACATGTGGCACTTTAATAAAATATTACGTAAATAAAAATTTTACAATGTTGGTCCTATTTCAATTAATTAAAAGTAAAAAAATTAATGACACTTGTATTCTTCTTGCTATGCCATCTAGGAGTTGAGCCATCATTAAACCAGGATTTACATACTAGGGACTTGAGCACATATGAGAGATTTACATATTAAACCAGTATAGGTCCATCTTAACTCCAAATCTACCACGCATGGGGAGGGATCAAATCCCTTTAGGGGCAAACTTTTCCTCAAATTTTGCATTTTAAAAAAGGTTTGCACATCAAGGGATTTGATCCCTCTCGACACTTGGTAGATCCGAAGTTAAGATGGATCTATACTGATATTAAACAATTTAGAGTTGACACAACCTTCCAAAATATAGAAGAAAACTTCCACTAGATGTAAACATAGTTAGAATAGATGTCCAACTCTTTTGATATGTGAATTGAAAGCAGCATGTTCACATATGTGAAATGAAAAACACGTTTATCACTTTAGACTTCACATCTAGAACCCAATTCAAAATCTTCATGGGACTTCAAAGGATGTTTCAATCATCATTAGATGATTGTAAACAATCTACCCTTTAAAAGAAAATTGCTAAATATTTTTCTTCCTTATTTTCATTCAAACGATGTTCATTATCACGTAGAAAGAATTACCAATTGTCCAATTTCACAGCTTCAGTTGTCCACGACGAGTCAATCCCAAAAGGGTTAAAGTCATTTCAACTCAGATGTCAAGCCAGGGGATATCCATTCTACCAAAATTATTCCAGACTTGCACATATCCCCAACTGCATTGTTTGGAGTGGGGTACTTTCCCTATATTGGAACCTTTGTGGGTAGCTTAACAAGTCATCATCTTCATCAATGTACATGTGCTGCATTGGCTAGTTGATATAAAATAAAGATTATAATTTATAAAATGAAAAAAATTGGTTTCTTAGTCTATTGGATTAACTCTAATTATTTTTTACAAGGGGAGAACTATCATTGGTCTCATGTTCTGCGCGCTACAATTTAGATAGCACTTGAAACTAAAGAAAGACGTTACCCTTAAAACTTTGTCCCAAACTGAAACCATTTACTACATAGTGAGCTCAACCATTTACTACATAGTGAGCTCAACCCACTATGAGTCAACAGCTCTTTATGGCCAATCCTCTATTTAGGGCACACAGAGGCAGAGTAATGGACTTTCGCCATTCACCCCACAACTCGAGTGGCTTTGTTTGGTCTTTTCGTGGAAGGAATTTTGGAGAATGCCTCAGGTCATGGGGTTTGGTATGTGGTTTGACCGTGATCATCATAAAATTTATAAACCGCCGCAGTACAGACCTCCCAGAAGTGGGTGCCTAATACGCATGGAATTGTATTTGGAGCCATTGGATTCGCCAGCTTAAAAATCAAATCAAACTATGTTCCCTAAAAGAGCTAAGCCAGTTATATAATCAAACGCTAATTCAATTGAAATAAATGGCTTTCATCTAAATTATTCGATCCAACCATATCCAATCACAATTTATTTTTTTAACAGCAGAGCAGTTATGTTAATTCTAGGTAGACCACAGACAACATTCAATACAGAATTTGAAGGAAAAAACAATGACATTACCCAAAAAATGACAGGGCGGAGAAGAAGACCTCTTCTGTATCGATTATAATGCGACCCAAATGCCCAGCTACCTTGATGATGAGGCCTCTCCAGAACTGAAACCTCGCTTCCCAATCGGATCTCTGCCCGCTGAATGCCTTGAATCTTGCAGTTGCTATCACATCATCATCCCAATCTGGTATTTGGGCCCTTATAAAATCGCCCACGGGAGAATCCATTTATGAACACCACCCCAAAACGAATACTAAGGCTTGTTCTCGGCAGAAATACTGTAAGTCGCCCCTTTCGGACTCATTTGACCATGGAAGACTTCAAGCAACTTTATAAAACTGCTTCGCTAATCCAATTTGACTCGGGGCTTCACTATAAATTTGAAATTCGATGAGAACAGATAACCAGGAACAATTTTGAAACCTTGCCGACAACTTGGTCATAAGACACGAGCTCTGTATTGCTGGCATTAATAGCATGCTCAACACCGTGACCAACGAGGCACTGCCCAGATCCTCAGACACTGCCAACCGCTGAATTCATTCTCACAAAACAAAATGCAATGTGGTATGGAAACCCAAAACTTCTCTCCGCTCCGACGCCTTCAATTGTATTTTTAAATTCGCCTCCCAAACGAGTGGCAAATGGAAAGTATCGCACTTTACAGTTGAAAGCATACGCTTGAAACGCGAGATGACTTGACGTGGAAGTTTTAGAACTCTTAACAATATTGAAATCTTCCAAAGTTATTAATTACTTGTGGTTGGTGAGAAAAAAGTCATGGATCGATTCATTTAACTTTGGTTTTATAAAGCCTCAAGTGCCGGTATCCATTATTCACATGATCCCCAAATTATTTTTTATTTTTTTGTGGAAGGGCAGTCACCTATTTATGGGAAGACATTTGGCTTCTTGGGAACATATATCATCCCCGAAGTTTTCTGGGAGTTGGGGAGTCCGGAATTTGTATTGAGTTTACAAGGCATTGCATGCTAAAAGTCTATGGAGGGGCCTTATGGATGAGGGTCTGTGGGGGAGGATTATGCAGGACAAGTATATCTATCCGGAGTCTATGAATAATTGGATCTGTGATGGGATGAAGAAGAAATATTGTAGCTCTGTTACTTGGTCCAATTTATTGGATGCTTCATCGATTATCCTCGATCACATAACCTGACAAGTGGGGAATGGCTATCAAATCAAATTGGGTCTGGATCGGTGTCACATCCCCTCCCGTCATCCCAATGCAGGGGAGAGAACATGAACCAACATACCGGGCTCATTGGCAATCTCAGCCCCATTCGAAATGTTTAAGAAATGCATGGTTAAATAAAAACTTGTACATACATATTTGTACTCAACAAGCACAGTGGAATTAAACACTATAGATGCACATAGTTTTATCATGCATTCAGCATATAAACAGCAGTCACTAATTAAGACATTACAGAACATAGAATTAACACAACTCATTTAATAAACACAGTGGAATAATCATAATAACATACATCAGCCTATTTCTTCCAGGCAGAATGATGAAACGGTCATACAGTAATCCATCCCATTCTCATGCTATACACAGACATCATGCCAACTAACTTAAGATAATCATTTCATCCAAGTAACATGAGTAATTTAACATACAGGATTGACACATTGTTGAACACATAATGCAAATAAATTAATCTACAGAGAATACTTATCTTGAAATGCAAATGTCCAAACAACTGGTTACGTGAGAGCAACGTTCCACCCAACCATAGATCTATGTCCAGCCTGTATTCTTTCAGTTGAGAGATCACCCCGAGCTGGGCTGTGTATCCATTTAGGAGGAACTAGACAGGCTCACTCACAGTCGTGGATTCACTCAAACGGTCATGCTAAGCTAGTACACAGTTGGGTTTATCAAGCATGCAATAAGAAAAATGAGGAGGATGCTAAGCCAGTGAGCTCAACCACAGAGCTACAGACATCTCAAGCTAAATTCAAGTAATCCCATCCTCTATGCAAACATCCACACTTGGATTCCTCACCATTCTGGCAACAAAATAACTCAATCCCGTCACTGGGTTTCTGGGCTATCAAAACTGGGTTTTCCAATGGATTTCAGGGTAGCTAATGCTTCCAAATTCGCCCCAAGGTTCATACCTATGGATTCCCCCATTGAATTTTTCTGTTCAATACCAAATCTGGGCGTTTTTTGCTCTTCAAAACGTGGGTTCTTGCAAAGTTGCGATTTCTGGTTTTTCTCTCTGCTGGGAATTCCTGGGTGATGAGAATTGATGCTGGGTGATCAACAATGGAATGGGAATGAGATTGGAAAGATTCCCAAGAGGTAGAGTGACTTGTGGGTCAAGCAAAATAAAGCCCATACCTTGCCATACGAATTTTTGGGCTGCCCATGCTCCATTGAAGCCATGGACTGTTTTCTTCAACCACTTCCTTACAACAGAATTAAATGTCAGCAAGGGAAGTCAAATGGGTTCTCAAGGTGACATATGGCAGCCTATGGTTCAATCCCACAGCCCCCTCACCACTCCCTAGTGGATACACATGGCCCCTTCTCATTCGTTGCCTCCATAGCCAGTTTTGGTATTTTATTGCATGATGTTTATTTACATCATTTTTACAATGTTCCATGGCTAAATAGCACATGGGAAACATAATGTCTAATACTTGCCTTTAAATAAAATTTGAGCTTCCACTAGCGAGGCATTGGCCTTGAGCTCCACGCTAGGAAAACATACATTACATGTATACAATATTTACATTAAAAGCTAATATATCCTAAGGGTCAAAATGGGGTATTGCAATCGGATTCTTAGTTGTAACTCGACTGGGGTACTATCTGCTGAGACCGTTCAACTGTTACATGATAGGGGATTATTTTTCTTGAATCAGGTGCATATTTGTCATAATGCTGACAGGATGGATGTTCAATGGATGTCGGCTAGGGACCTTCAACTCTTTGGATTGGCCGGTGAGGAGTGGAATTCCTTTACGTCTGGATTATCACATGTTGGCATAATGTTGAGTGATGAACTTGACGCTATGGTGTGGGAAACCGATGGCGGGGATGGCACTATTACAACAACAGAGGCATACAATTATTGTGCTGAGTCAACTCGTCATCATCCCTCGATATGGTGGCACTCTCCATTGTGGCAATGGGAGGTTCAAGTTAAGATTAAGTTATTTATTTGGTTGGGTTTCAATAACCGCTTGATGACTGGAGATCGCTATCAGATGCATGGAGGCGTCGGGCCATCAGTTTGTCTCCTATGCAAGTGTGCTGAAGAATCATGTACACACTTATTTGCTTGCTGCCTTGTCACGATACAAATATGGGACGAGCTTGCCATCAGCTTTAAGTTATCGGGGTGCTGGAGGGGAGAATCTTTGGAGGAAGTTATTAAATACTGGCATATCAATCACCAGCGACAGATTTCATTTCCTTTGCTATTTGTGTGGGGTATTTGGAGGTTGAGGAATTCGATTATGTTTGAAGACATGCTTTTTTCTTTCAACAAGCCTGTCAATTATGTCAGGACCTTTTTGATGGACGTCCAGCATGTCAAACAGTCGGTGATTAGGAGTACTCCGATTGCACCTGTTATCTGCTATTGCATCCCTATTGGCATGTTCGATGGTGCGATACAATCAGACTTGTGTGGAGTTGGTTGTTTTTTGATCCTGGACCAGGATAATTTTGTGGAGATGTCTTTTGGCTATGGTGTGGGGAGCAATTCTAGAGTTGAACTGATGGCATTATGGGGCCTTTTAGTGCTAGCAAAATCCTTTGGGATTCAAAAGATGGATATTATGGGGGATTCTACAGCGATTATCAACTGGAGTACGGGATTACACAAGCTTCAAGTTCCGACACTTATTCATTGGAAAAATAGGATTACACATCTCAAAGAATCCTTTACTCTCTTGAACTTTTGCCAGGTTAGCAGGGTTTACAATCGAAGGGCTGATACATTATCTAAGAAGGGCCTCATTTATATGGATGGAAAGGCAAAGATCAGTATTTTTCAGAAGAATCAACTCTTAGAGGAAAAGGAAACAATCCTTTACTGAATACTCTATTCCTTATTTTTGTTTTATTTCTCGGTTATGTTTAGATTGTATAGTGGTTATTGTTTTTCATAGTATGGACAGTCTGTCCCATAGGTTTTATGCATTTATCTCTTTTTGGCATTGATAGTTAGAAGATTTGGTGGTTTTAAGTGACTGTAGTATAGAACACAGTCCAATTGGAACATATATAGTTCTTGATTTTTGATTCAGCTAGCTATATCAACTATACAATGTAATCAGTATATTCGAATATGTCTTTGGACAAGACTCACTTAGTTTCTTTGATTCACTTATGAATAGCAAGAGACTCTTTTTTCTCCTGGAATAAAAAAAAGCCTCATAAGGATCAAATTTGCAAACCTTTCACCACTAAATTACAGTACATATATCTCTCACCACTATGCTACAGCACAACCACTATGTTCTAGCACATTGATGCATGCATTCATATTTTTTATTTTTATTTTTGGGACACATGGACACTTCTCCCCCACCTAGACAGTAGAAGGTACATGCACCTTCTAAACCCAATGAACACATTACACCATTTGAGTTTAGGGAATGAACACATCACTTAATAAACCTTAAGCTATAAGCTACTACAAGTATTTAGAATGGACAGCATTTGGTTTTAGAGTTAGAGCCCAAGTTTTTAAAAAGTCTTAAAAGGGTTGGTGTAGAGTATTTTTGTGTGTGATCGAAGGTATTTGAGGTTAGAAGCTAGTTTTGGTTTAGATTTAATATATATTTAACAAACTAAATTAGTTTAAGTTGTTGTTGATAAAATATCTTTTTAAATGGGTTGTTTATTTTTGCTCTTAAAATATATATTTATATTTTATTTACAAAATAAATTATACTAAGTGATATTGTTTGGATGATAATAATTCATGTCCTCCATACCACTAAAAATACAAGGATTTAAGCAATAGGGATACAATCACTTGTGATAGAGTTGTATGTCAACGTTCACAAGCACTATAAAGCCACTGGAGTGCGAATGGAATTAGAAGCTAGTTTTGGTTTAGATTTAATATATATTTAACAAACTAAATTAGTTTAAGTTGTTGTTGATAAAATATCTTTTTAAATGGGTTGTTTATTTTTGCTCTTAAAATATAAAGCATTAGAAGCTAGTTTTGGTTTAGATTTAATATATATTTAACAAACTAAATTAGTTTAAGTTGTTGTTGATAAAATATCTTTTTAAATGGGTTGTTTATTTTTGCTCTTAAAATATAAAGCATTAGAAGCTAGTTTTGGTTTAGATTTAATATATATTTAACAAACTAAATTAGTTTAAGTTGTTGTTGATAAAATATCTTTTTAAATGTGTTGTTTATTTTTGCTCTTAAAATATATATTTATATTTTATTTACAAAATAAATTATACTAAGTGATATTGTTTGGATGATAATAATTCATGTCCTCCATACCACTAAAAATACAAGGATTTAAGCAATAGGGATACGATCTGTTGTGATAGAGTTGTATGTCAACGTTCACAAGCACTATAAAGCTAGTGTGAGTGTGAATGGAATTAGTGTGTCATGTTGGTGTTATAGCCCATTACATGCATGAGATAGTACACCCTTGCAAGTGTATTGTATACAAACCAACATAAAAACCTTCAACTTGGACAACATTAGGGACAAGATCTATGGGTATATTGTTTCAGTGTAACAAGAGCCAAAGACTCCTCATGGATCCTCTATGCCAACAAGTCACACCATGCAAGACCAATACAAAATGGGTGTATGCATGCCTCCAAGGATAAATGGACCTTGCAAGCATTGTCATCATCACATTCATTATGGCACTAGACCTCCAATAAGTGATTGAGATCAATTACTGTAATTTTTTCTTCATTGTAGGATCATTGTACTTAATAGCGAGGCCAAGGATCAATCATCATAGGCCCACATCCATACATTATGATGCAAGTATTGGTTATTGAGGGAGACCAATTTTAGGGTTCCATCCTAACTTCCCATCAGTGGAATAGATTATGACTTATTGTATAGAGGGGATGTTCATTAAATAAGGACTCATGAGGTAGTAGAGTGTTAAATCAATAAATGTAAGTGGTCTCATTAAATAAGCTCTGTTAATTAGTGGTTGAGACCTCATTAATTGAGGTCCACTAGGTGGTTAGGATTTTGGTCATTAGAAACTCTATATAGTAATAGAAGTTATGTAAAGTTGATATTATTGTATTTGGAGCTCTACTCATGTTGGAAGTTGCCCCCTATAAGAGGCAAGTGAACATTGCACCCAGTTTAAAATATTAATAAGGGTTTGCTTATTGTTTATCTTTCAATTTTGGTTTTGTTATGTGTTTTCCATGGCTATATTTCTATCTATCTTACTTTGCTTAATTGCTTCCCACAACTATATTATTTATAGTTTGCTTTAAATGTTTTTTTTAGCTAACAAGGAACACCACAAGCGGTATCAAAGCACTTGCATGTGCCAACACATGCTCCAATTTTAGAATGTCTTTTTTAGGCTAGAGACATGTTCCAAAATCTTTAAATAGCATAGATATATTTCATTCAATGGGAAACCTATGGTTGGGATAGAATACACTGGGAAAATACAAGAGGTATCACCTAATTCAATGCCCTTGTAACCTCTATTGGTACCACTTTGATAGTGTTGCAGCAAACAACACCTATATACAAAATTGATTTCCATATGCCTCTAAGTATATTGGAAGCCCAATAGGTTCACCTAAAACCAGGCTTACATAATCATGTTAGTTGTCCTCTTGTTACAGCACGCCATGAACAACACTTTGGGAGATCACTCTCAAATTCAAGGGAATCGGGTAGTACAACTAATGGTAAGATCTATCCTCCTTAGTTGGTGTTGTGAAATATTCAACTAAGTACTATTTTTGGAAACCCTCCAATATATCAGAGAGTTATAGCAATTCACACTCCTCTATCCCTAAAAACCTACAAACCCTTGTTAAATTTTGAGCATTAATTCACAATACTCTAGGATCTTCACTAAGAGAATAACATATACAGTATATCAATGCATAACAATCACAATAAGCATGACAAGCATCACAAGAATCAAAAGCATGAGAGACAAGAGACACAAAGTTTCCGTGGGGAAAACCCTAAGGTGAAAAACCCCACAACTTCCTCAGAGATAGAGAGAGCAATGGCTCAACCAAAGGACAACCAAAATACACTTGAGATAGTCTCCTAGAAGCAGATGATCCTCCTCCTCACTAGTGCACCACTTTCTGAGTGAGAGAGAGATGACTTTCCGAATGATCTAAATAGAGATCTCCTGATCTCTATTTATACTAACCTGTTTTCCCAGTGACCTTATGCGGCCGACTTGTCTAGCTAGGTACATCCACAATATAATATATATTTCAGGGCCGACCCCACACATGGTGGTCTAATAACCCATCAGCAAGTACACACACTTGCGACACTTGTCAATCCACATGACGACACTTCCTTATAGAGGAATAACACATCTCTAATAAGGGTACAATAAATATATATGAAATACATAGATGAAATACATTCCGAAGTTACATATACATCAACACTCCCTCTTAACTAGGAAGGTATTTCTCGACACAGATCTGCTAGACAAGTCTTCTTCTCGGGATCATCGTCATCATCATCGTCACTGTTGCTGCTATCTCAACCAATCTCTGACTCTACTCGTCATAGGAAGTTCTACAGAGCCAGTCCTTTTTCATACTAGATGTAGGTCCACCACCTGCAGGTCTTCATTATCACTGGCCATACTGTGGAAATCTCAGGACTTATTACATGCGTCACAAAACCTTAAAAGAGTCTCTTGACTAGCAAGAACCCTAAAGATCATCTGAGGCCTTTTTCATCCTGTCCAAATCTCCAGGATTTATTACATGTGACCCCACCACAAAACCTCAAAGAGAATCCCAGGACTGATTACGAGCACAAGGCTCAACTTATCGGATCTCCCAGGGCACAAATTACATGTGGTCACCACAAAACCTCGAAAGAGCATCCCAGGACTGATTACGAGCACAAGGCTCAATCTAACGGATCTCCCAGGGCACAAATTACATGTGGTCATGGCAAAACCTCGAAAGAGCATCCCAGGATTGATTACGAGCACACGGCTCGGATCTCCCAGGGCACAAATTACATGCCATAGGACAAAACCTCGAAAGAGCATCTGCCAGATATCCCAGGGCACAAATTACATGCCATAGGAAAAACCTCGAAAGACTATCTGCAGATCTCCCAGGGCACAAATTATATTTCCTCCCAAGCAAAACCTCGAAAGAGCATTTTCCAGATATCCCAGGGTACAAATTACATGCCATAGGCAAAACCTCGAAAGACTATCTGCAAATATCCCAGGGCACAAATTACATGCTTATCTGCACAACCTGTTCCACGGCCACAGAGTATCAACTTGATACTCAGCATACATCATCCTGATGTACACATGATCATCCTGATCATCATCATTGCAACATCCTGCTGCATGTCATCTGGAGCAACATCCTGAAGCTCGTCATCCATGATCATCCTGATCATACAATGCATCTACCTGATGCATACCAAGTATCTACCTGATACATATCATCATACATGATCCACCTGATCATACAGTGTATCCACCTGATACAAATACAAATACATGATACATATCATCATACATGATCCACTAGATCATATAATGTATCCACCTGATACATATACAGATACATGGTCCAAGCATCCAACATGATGCATATACAAAATATATACAAATGATCCTACTGATCATATCCAGCATCCAACATGATGCGTACATACATATAAATGATCCAACTAATCATATCCAGCATCCAACATGATGCATACATACATATAAATGATCCAACAGATCATATCCAGCATCCAACATGATGCATACATACATATAAATGATCCAACTGATCATATCTAGCATCCAACATGATGCGTACATACATACATATAAAAATGATCCAACTGATCATACCAGAACATCATCCAATGCTTACATCCATAGCCATGTGAAGGATCCTCCTTCCAACATGCTTGGAATGGCTTAAGCAAATGTGTCCATCACTTCTTCCTCGAAGTGTCATCAATCCGAAGAACACCAAGCCTCTCTCTGAAGTACTCGAACTTCACCCTGGCTAGTGGCTTCGTCAGCACATCTGCAATCTGCTCGTCCTTCGTAACATACAAGAGCTTCACAGCTCCTCTCTGCACCATATCCCTGATATAGTGATATTTGATCTCTATGTGTTTCGACCTGTCATGAAACACTGGGTTCTCGGACAGCTTTACACAACTCTGGTTATCACAGAAGATACCAGTAGCATCCAACGGGAAATCAAATAACTCAGACAGTAGCTTCCGTAGCCATACTGCCTCACAACTAGCTGAACAGGCTGCAACATACTCTGCCTCAGCTGTACTCAGTGCTACGCAGGACTGCTTCCTACTAAACCAAGAGATCACACCTGATCCCATACTGAAGCAGCACCCAGATGTGCTCTTCCTATCTGCAGCACTACCAGCCCAATCTGAATCAACATAACCCTGCAGGTTAAACTTTTGATTCGCCTCATACTTGAGCCCATAATCCACTGTACCCTTCAGGTACCTTAGAACATGCTTTACAACAACTAGATGAACACTCCTCGGATCTGTCAGGAACTGACTCAATGTGTTCACTGGAAAGCAAATATCTGGTCTCATGTTCGTCAGGTACATCAAGGACCCAATCAACTGACGATACATAGAGACATCAACCGGCTCAGATGAAGCATCACATAGAAGCTTCAGATTCGATGCCATAGGTGTGGCCATGGCCGCAATCCATCATCCCGAATCTCTTCAGGATATCTACTGTGTACTTCCCTTGACCAAGGAAGATCCCACCTACACTCTGCCACACCTCCATACCTAGGAAATAATGCATCATTCCCAAATCTTTCATATCGAACTCAGCAACAAGTTTTCTCTTAGTATATGCAATCAATTTGTCATCTCCTGTTACAAATAAGTCATCCACATACATGAGTAGAATCACAGTATTCCCTTCCTCAACCTTGTAGTAAAGGTTGGAATCCACTTTATTCTTGGTAAAGCCCAAACTAGATAGGAAACTGTCCATCCTACCATACCAGGTTCTGGGAGCTTGTTTCAAGCCATACAAAGCTTTCTTCAATCTGCACACATATGACTCCTTGTCATGTATTTCAAAACCGAGTGGCTGCTCCACATATACTTCCTCTTCAACTACACCATTCAAGAAAGCAGTCTTGACATCCATCTGGTGTATTTTCCATTTCATTTTTGCAGCCAGGGCAAGTACTGTTCTGATGGAAGTATACCTGGCTACAGGTGCAAAAGTTTCTTCATAATCTATTCCCTCTTTCTTAGAGAAGCCACGAGCTACGAATCTTGCTTTGTATTTTTCTACACTGCCATCTGCAGCATACTTGATTTTGTAGATCCATTTGGAAGTCACAACAGACTTCTCTTTAGGTCTTGGGACAACATCCCAAACATCATTCTTCATTATTGATTGGTATTCCTCAACCATGGCATCCTTCCATTCTTTCTTTTCCGCTGCTTCTTCATAACTAGAAGGTTCTTTGTTCATAATGTCACAGAGTAAAGCAACATAGCTGGTATGTGATCTGGTTCTCTTCTTTGCTATCTGTTCTTCTTCTGGAATGCCAAATCTTTCTGCATCTTGAATGAGCTCTCTAGCCCATGCAGGTTTCCTCTTGTGAGAGTTATCCTCACGGGGTGGATCTACAGGTTCTTGTGGATCTTCAAACTCACGAACAACTTCTAGAATTGCTTCAGTCATGGTAGTGTCTTGAAATCTAGTTTCCTTAGGTTCTTCATAAACTTCGATAGGTGCCTTCCTTGATTTGATGAATGCTGAGTTTTCATCAAATGTTACATCCCTACTGACATCAATCTCCTTGAACCCTGGAAAGTATATTCTGTAAGCCTTCGAGCTTTCACTGTAACCCACAAAGATACCCTTCTTTCCTGAATGATCTAGTTTAGTCCTCTTTTCCTTTGGGACATGAGTGTATACTGGACAACCAAATATTCTGAGATGGTTGACTTCAGGTTTCTTACCAGAAAATACCTCTTCTGGTGTCTTGTTGTCCAATATCTTGTGGGGTGTTCTGTTATGCACATATACAGCTGTTCTAGCTGCTTCTGCCCATAGATGCATAGGTAGATCTTGGTCATGTAGCATTTCCCTTGCTGCTTCCATGATTGTTCTGTTCTTCCTTTCTGCGACTCCATTCTGTTGAGGATTATAAGGAGCAGTCAACTCCCTCTTAATCCCTGAATCACTACAAAGCTTCTTGAAGTCACCTGAGGTGAATTCTCCACCATTGTCGGATCTGAATGTTTTGATCTTCTTGTCAGTTTGATTCTCCATCAAGGTTTTGAATTCCTTGAATTTATCAAACAACTCATCTTTGTTCTTCAAGAAGTATACCCAAGTCTTCCTGGAGAAGTCATCAATAAATGAGACATAGTAAACATACCCACTCAGAGAACTGGATGACATAGGACCACATACATCTGAGTGGATGATTTTCGGGATGTCTTTTGCCTTGCTTTCACTGCTTGGGAAAGCCTTCTTAGTGTTCTTACCTTTTGCGCATCCTTTGCAAACACCTTCATGTTTGGTCTTGATTTCAGGAAGACCCTCTAGAGCCTTGCTTGCAATTGGAAGTGCTCTATAGTGCATATGAGCAAGTCTTCTATGCCAAAGTTCACTTGGCTCCATGGATTCATGTACCATGGCATGTTCAGGTTGTCCCTTCAATTTATACAAACCTCCCTCTTGCTCTCCAATCACTACTGCATCATCTATGTTCTTTCCCTTTGGCCACATTAGGACTTGGCCATCCACAAATGCAACCCTCATACCTTTTGCATCCAATGCAGAGATGGAGAGTAAGTTCTTCTTGAGCCCAGGTACATAAAGGACTTCTTTCATCTTCAAGGATTTTCCAGAATCTAGGTTGTAGGAGGCTTCACCACTTCCTTTGATTGGGTATTGATAATCATCCCCAAGTTTCACCTTATGGGGTGATTCATGTTTAGATAGATTCACAAAAGATTCCTTAAACCCAGTCATGTGTTTGGAAGCCCCACTGTCAATCAACCAATCATTACAACCATGGGAGATAGTACCTGTGAGAGCAGAAATTAGAACATATTCTTCTTCACTTGATGAGTTATCATCACTATCACTTTCTGCCCTAGCCTTCTTCTTTGGGGGTTCATCATCTTCGGCAACATGAGCATGATATCTTCTTTTGTTATTCTTCTTCTTCTTATCAAAGTTGTTGTTGTTGTCTTTCTTCTTCTTGGGACAATCTGAAGCAAAGTGTCCCTTCTCATTGCAATTGAAGCATCTGAGATCTTTCTTATCTTTATGATAATGGTGGTGTGAGAATCTCCTGTTATGAGATGATTCCTTCTTGGACTTGCCTTTCCTGGCATGTACTGTGAGAGCTTGATCTTCATTTCCCATCTTTTCTTCTCGGGCCACAAGCCTAGCTTCTTCTTGAGAGCATTCTTCCCGCAATCTGTTGAAGGAGATCAACTTCTTCCTTGCACAAATTCCTTGAATAAAGGAATCCCATGACCTGGGTAGGCCATTTAGAGTGGTCATCACCACTTCACCATTCTCCACCATTTCATCCACTGCTTCTAGTTGTTCCTTGATCTGGGAGACCCTTGAAAAATAAGATTGAATGGTTTCTCCATTCTGAAACTTTACTCCTTTCAATTGGTTCCGCGGGGTCATCTTCCGATTTATGTTCTTCCCTTCAAATAGTTTGGTCAAAGAGTCAAACATCTCCTTGGGTGTTTTTAGAGAGGACACATGGGGTATGAGATGGTCTTTGATAGAATCAACAATGATTCTCTTTGCCTTGACCAAGTTTTTCTTATGCAATACCTTAGCCTCTTCATCCTCTGGGATAGGGATGTCTTCTTTTACATATGAGTCCAACTCATTCTCTTCCAGGATTAACCCAATCCATACTTCCAAGCTCGGAAGTTATCAGCTCCTTCAAGATTATCCTCAAGCTTGGTGTGGTGAGACATCTTAAAGAGTACTTCAAATGGAAATATAAAAGATTTAGGTCTTACCACTTGAAATGCTGAAAACTGGATCTGGTCTCGGATTAGGGTTTGTCGAAAAAACCCTAAAAATTCAAAATATGAATTTCAATTTTCTGAAAGGATAGAAAGATGCGCCTTGATGAGCTAATCAACTTGGTGTATTTAGAATTTGAGATCAACAAAGCCTTACCCTTCAGATTTTCCTTTTTGTCCTCCCGGGTTCACTAGGGAGAGCCCTGAATTAGGGTTTGAGTTTCCCGACGCTCTACCTAGCCAAAAATATCGATCCAAAGCTTTAAACTTCGATTTTTGCAAGGAGCTTCCAGCTATGTCTTCAGATTTCAGAAATTCCTATTTTTGTGGAAACCCTAATTTTTTAGAGCCAAATCTGAAAATGCTCAAAATTTAATTTTGATTGGACAGATAGATTCTCCTTGACGAGTAGTGTCAATCTACTATACTGCTTTTCCAAAATCTGTGGAGAGAAACCCAATAAACAAGAAACTCAAGTTTTTGTCACTGCAAAATGTCTTCTTCTCAGATTAGCTCTGATACCATGTTAAATTTTGAGCATTAATTCACAATACTCTAGGATCTTCACTGAGAGAATAACATATACAGTATATCAATGCATAACAATCACAATAAGGATGACAAGCATCACAAGAATCAAAAGCATGAGAGACAAGAGACACAGAGTTTCTATGGGGAAAACCCTAAGGTGAAAAACCCCCCAACTTCCTCAGAGATAGAGAGAGCAATGGCTCAACCAAAGTACAACCAAAATACATAGAGAGAGCAATGGCTCAACCAAAGTACAACCAAAATACACTTGAGATAGTGTCCTAGAAGTAGATGATCCTCCTCCTCACTAGTGCGCCACTTTCTGAGTGAGAGAGAGATGACTTTCCGAATGATCTAAATAGAGATCTCCTGATCTCTATTTATACTAACCTGTTTTTCCAGTGACCTTATGTGGCCGACTTGTCTAGCTAGGTACATCCACGATATAATATATATTTCAGGGCCGACCCCACACATGGTGGTCTAATAACCCATCAGCAAGTACACACACTTGCGACACTTGTCAATCCACATGACGACACTTCCTTATAGAGGAATAACACATCTCTAATAAGGGTACAATAAATATATATGAAATACATAGATGAAATACATTCCGAAGTTACATATACATCAACAATCCTATCCTCTTTCTGCAAACCCTCACTTCTACAACACGAGCAATGAAATTCCTACACATTTTGCAATATCATGAATTTCAGAATTTCACCAGTGCAATAATAATACTTAGCAAGGAGTAATACTTCCCCAATATTAAAAAACAATTTAAAAAAAATCTAGGGTCCTGCCAACACCACTACAAGAGACCTAGCTCAACAAAACTCTTGTGCGATGTTGATCCAGGTGGTCACTCTGTAGTAACTAAATTATTTGTCAACCCATTAGTACCATTACTTTTGGCTCCTTCCAAAATATTTCTCTTGAGACATTGATCATGTTGGGATAACTTCTTTGGTGGACCAAGTGGTCCCATGAAAAAAATCCATAGCATGTCAACCATGAAGAAAGTACATAAAATGATTGAGTCTCTTACACAATTAGTTAGCGAAATGGAAACCAATATGTCTTCCCATATTGCACAAGTTGACCTTTGTTTTGATCAAATTTCGAAGCTGGAGGGTAAGCATAAAGAAGGTGGGCATGAATTTGGTGAAGGCACCCATAAGGGTAACAACATTGAGGAGGAAGAAGGTCTTAATTATAACTTCTCATTTTTTGGTCGTTCCCAAAATATAATGCCTCACTTTTCTAAAGTTGGTCTGAATAAGTTTGATGGGTCATATCCAACTAGTCGGATTGACCAAATGAGGCACTACTTTTCCTTTCATGCCATAGCAAATGAACTATTTAAACTTTGCATAGGTATCTTCTATTTGGAAGGGAACTTTGGCAATGGTGGTAATGGCATAAGAAAACATATCTAGGGGTCACTATATGGAGGTAAATTGTGAAAACCTTGTTTGCTCGCTTCATCGAAGATACCAACTTCTTGGGTTAGGGATCACTACATGAAGGCAATTTGTGAAAATCATGTTTCTCGCTTCATCAAAGATACCAACTTTTGGGGCTAGCAGTCACTGCACGGAGGAAATTTGTGAAAACCATGTTTGTTCTCTTCATTAGAGATACCAAATTTTTAGGCCATGTTACCAAATTGGGCCAACACAAGCACGGTGGAAGACTATATTTATGCTTTTAAACATTTGGTATTAAAACATAAAATGTAATTGATGTTTTTTTTAAGAAATGCATTATCAGTGGTCTTAAGAGAGAAATCACAGCCCAAGTAGAGATGAACCACCCTGTTATTTGGTTGGAAGCTACTAAGCTTGTTCATTGTGCCTAGGTTATATCCTATGCTCAATTGAAATGACTCAAATTTATTTCACATCCCCAACCAAATATGGTGGCTCCTCAACATCCCTCCCCACCCCTCAAGGTCCACAAGTTGACATGGGAAAATATGGTGAAACATCAAGTCAATGGTCTTTGCTACAACAACGATGAAAAATATTCTCCATAGCAAAAATGGAAGAAACATAAAATTATTTATGGCCATTTTTAGGACATTTTCGACGATGAAGTTGATGGTGGAACTCAAGAGACAGTCCCTCACATCACTAAGCATGTTCCTCTTCCTAACCAACCTAGTGAAGAACCCCAAATATCCCTTCATGCTTTGACCAATCTTTCTTCTCCTCATATGTTAAAGTCGGTTGGTTATATCAAACAGTAGAAGGTTATTATCTTAATCAATAAAGCCAACACCCATAATTTCATTCATCATCATGTTGCTAAAGAAACACATTGTTATGTCCATGTTGTTAACATTTAAAGATATGATTGATAATGGGGGATTTATGAAAAGTGGTCAATGATGTGAAGATGTTAAACTTCAAATCGATGAGCATTCCTTGAAAACTTGCATGTTTTCCATTGAAATTGGTGGTTGTGATAATGGTTTGGGTGTTGAATAGCCAAGACCATTAGGCCCCATCACCGTGGATTTCATAGAATTATACATGAGTTTCAATAAGGATGGCAATTCTTACGCACCCAAAGGTTTCAAAGCAGGCCCTATAGAAATAAAACAACTCCCACTGTATGAAAAAGATTTTTGAAAAGGGCCATTGTGGCGTTATTACATACTTCCCTTCTATCCAAGCCTTTGAGGACACTTATTGTCCACTTGATCATGATTTGTAATTAGTATTGGACAAATACTAACAAGTATTTGAACATCCCCAAGGATTGCCACCCACACAAGAAGAGCATGATCATGACATTCCACTACTTCTCAATAGCATGCCTCCCATTGTGCACTTGTACCATCATCCTTTTTCCCAAAAGAATGAAATTGAAAATATTGTACATGACTTATTAGTTGTTGGTATCCCCCATCCTCGTACCAATCCCTACTCTTATTCGATTGTCATGGTTCTTAAACAAGAATACAGTTGGCACACGTGTCCGAATTTTCAAACTCTTAACACCTTGACAATCAAAGATAAATTTCCCAATCCAACCATTGACGATCTCTTGGATGAGCTACATGGAGCACGATTCTTCACCAAACTTGATCTTCATTCTAGTTATCACCAAATTCTCATGAAGGAAGTTGATTTTACAAAAATTCTTTCCCACACTCATGAAAATCATCTTGAGTTTTTGGTGATAACTTTTGTTCTTTGTAATTCCCCTTTCACCTTGTAGAGCCTTACGAACCACATTTGTATGCCCACTCTTTGTTGTTTTGTCCTAGTCTTCTTTGATGACATCTTTGGTCTACAATAAAACTTGGGTGGCACATGTGGATTAGTTATTACAACACCTTTGTAATCATCAATTGTTTCTTAAGCATTTTAAATGTGCTTTTTGTGCTTTTAAATTTGAATATTTGGGCCACGTTGTTAGTGGGAAGGGTGAGTGCGATGATCCCAAGAAAATCGAGGCATTTATGAAAGATTGGCCTCATCCCAAGGCCCTCATAAGTTTGTGTGGATTTTTTTTCCTCACAGGTTATTACAGAAAGTTTGTCCATAACAATGGTAAAATTGTCCATCCTCTCACTACCCTACTAAAAAAGAATGCCTTTAGTTGGACTAAGGAGGTCGAATAGGTTTTCCAAGCTTTAAATGATGTCATGTGTTCCACACCAACCCTTGACCTACCTAACTTCAATGAGACTTTTGTTTTGGAATATGGTGCCTCAAGCAAAGGGATTGGAGTTGTGTTAATCCAAGAGGGACACCCACTCACCTTCACTAGTAAGAAATTATGTGATAGAAATTTGGGCAAACCCACTTATGGGAAGGAAATATTGGTCATTCTTCATGCAGTTGATATGTGGTGTCCTTATTTGGCGGGGCATCATTTCCATATTAAAATAAACCATTTCAACTTGAAATATTTCATAGAACAATAGTTCTCCTCTGCAAAGAAACAAAAGTGGGTCACGAAAATGTTAGGCTATGACTATGAGATTATCTACAGGAAGGGCAAGGAAAATGTGGTGGATGATGCTCTCTCTAGGAAATATGATGAGGAAGGATCCTTATTTGCCATGTCTTTCCTAGTGCTTGATTGGCTACTGGAAGTATGTCAAGAATGATTAACGTATACGTAGATCAAGCACATGATCCACTGACTATAGGCCGACTCATAAGCACACCCAAGTTACACTTGGTAGAACGATGAGCTTCGCTTGGAATTTCTCATTTAAATCCAAAATGTCATCTAAATTACACTCATCTCCCTGAGTTGCTTCCTTGACTTGGTCTTGTCCTTTTGCTATTTCTCCAGATTTTTTACAAATTTGTGATATACGACTTAAAGATTGGCGAGCCTTTGCCTGTTTGTGAAAAAAGGAAGTGTTCATGTCTCCATATTGTAACCAGGTGCTTCTTGATTTTAATCTCCAATATTCTTCTTCCTTTCGAAATTCTTGAAGGGTCTTGGCCTGGATTTTAACTTCTTCGGCTAAGTATTCATGCTCCGGTTGCTTTTGCTCCATTTCTAATTGGGCTGGTAGGAGTGTATCTACCGCTTCTTGTCTCAACTTTGAAGGGGAGTTATGGATTTATTTGATCCAATCCTTGAGATTGAACTTAGTGTTCTTGAGTTTTTGTTCCCAAAACATAGCCCGGGGTACCTTGAACCGGGGTGTTCCAAGCCTTGTTTACAATTTCAGTGAACCCTGGAATGAGAAGCCATTGTGGACTATACTAGAATGGAATCGACCCCAGATTTTCTACATATTTTAAGGATAGTAGGATAGGCTTGTGATCAGAGGCTAGACTGGCCAAAATTTGGGAGATTAGGAGTTTCCCTTCAAGGAGTAGAGAACTTTGAACTAGAAATCTATCCAGACGAGCTGCAATATGGTTCAAGCCCACTCTTTTGTTTGTCCAAGTTAAGCGGCCTTGTTTGGGTTTGATATTAATTAGATCCCATTTTTGGATGAGCTCCTCTAGATGATTCATGAAGGTGTCTTTCCCAAAGGATGCACCTTTCTTTTCTTTTGGCTTTAGAACCAAGTTAAAGTCTCCGACGAATATGATATTTGGAGGGGAATAGATTTCTAGGAAGTTTGCTAGAGTATTCCAACAATTTTTTTTTTTCTTCGAATAAAGAGCTGGAGCATATACATTGAACAGAGAGATACTGACCTTACTTTTCAGATGGAGAAGTTATGTGAAAATCTAGTGTTGTGTGGCAAAGGATTTGAGAAGAGAGAAGGAGTTTTTGTTCCAAAGCGTAGCCATACCCCCCGAGGCCCCTCGAGCACTTACTGCTAAACCTTCTTGTTTTTACCAATTCAAGCTACTTATTGAGAGAACTGTTACTTCCTCTAATTTGGTCTCTTGGAGCATGAGAACATCGATGGGTTCCAATCTTAAAAGATCTTTTACTGCCTTTGCCCTCTGTAGTTCCAAGAGACCAAATTCATTATTTACTTTGGAAGGAGACGAAACCTCCTCTATTGTTGAGTGCCCCGGAGCTTCTAGTAAAGGCCGTATCCAAGGTAGCTTGATTGCCCTGCATTTTTTTTTCTACTTCTTCTTCTCTTATTTCCTTATTAGATTTCCTTCCCTGTTTTTTTGAAGATTTATCAAAAAATTCTTCTTCTTAAGAGGATTCTACCTCTAGAGGTTTTCTCTTGGTCATTTCTGCATAGGAGGGAGAAGAGGATAGTCCTTTAGAGGGAGATTTCTAGGGAAAATTCTCACCTTGATTTGAGGGTTTCTTTGGGGTTTCTGCTATTTTTTCTTCTTTCTTTTGAGTAATCTCTCCCTCTTCTTGTTCTTCTTGTATCTCTTCTTCTTCCTGAGATTCTCCCTGTGATTCTAGGATAACAAACTTATTTTTTAATTTGTCTATTTCCTTTTGAGGGGCTTTCTAAGGGCTCAAGGGGGTCTGAGGGATCAGAATAGATTTTGATGGACCCCCGCTCCTTTTTTCCCTCCCTTTGCTTTTGCTTTGCTATTGGTTTTTGGACTAGAATTTCTTTGAATTGTCTGCCATTTCTCTGCTTTTCCTCCCTCGTCTGCTTCATCCGCTTTCTTTTTACAGTGTCTGGAAAAATGCCCATATTCATGGCAATGGCAAAATTTGAAGGGTATATGCTCGTAGTCTAGTTCTTGAATGTGAGACCAATATTCCACCGCAAGCTTGATAGCCTCTAGTAGCCCCTCTTCCAGATCTACCTCTACACAGATCCAGGTACAAGAATACTGATCTTTCCTGTTTGCTACATCAATGTATTTGCCCAGGGTATTGCCAATAACTTCCAAAGATTCAGGATTCCAACAGTGCAGTGGGAGATGTGGGAGCCTTACCCAGACAGGTATTGCTAAAGGGACATCTTGGGTAGGGTCAAAATACAGAGACCATTTGTTCAAATAAATCGCTTGAGGCCCCATAAAATAGGGGCCATTTCTGAATATAAGGTCTTTATCCAATTTACTCTCGAAAACAAATACAAAATATCCTCTTCCAACAAGGTAACCGCTTGCCTCTTCCTTAATCAACGGTTTCCAGTTCCGTTTCACCCAGGATTCAATCGCTTTTGGCGAAGGCCATAAGTTTGTGAACTGGTCTATCAAATCCCTTTCTGAGAGATTTAAAGCCGTCCTGCAAGGCCTCGATGCTGGAAGAACCACAGTAGGGATTTCAACAAGTTTTTTAATGAATATTTGATGGCCTGAGGGCGCATGCTTTTCCCCTTGATTTACTACCAGTGTTCTAGAGTCCACAATCTCTTTAGGATCGTGATGCAGTGATGGAGGGGGTGGAGGAGGGACTCATCCTCCTCCTTCGTCCATTGCTAATCTCATAGCACTGGTCCCGATCCGTTTTCAGAGTTTTTGGTCGCTGGAGCTAATCTCAGATGGTCAAGATTCGATTACAAGAGTGTAACGAATAATTAATAACAATTAAAAATATTAATAATTAAATATAATGAAAGTATGTGCCCAAGCTATTATAAAAACCGGGCCAACATTTGTATATTCATCCTCTTATTAATTATTTAATCTGTTATTTCTTCCATTTATAGATTATCTTGGGTATTTACAGTGGGTTTTCCCTTAAGAATCGAGTAAAACTCACTTCATTGGTATCAGATCCAACTTGATCCGGCCATTGCCCATCATCTAAGCTCTTCTCTGACACGAGGTCTTTGACCAAAATCAGGCTGTTGGCCATTCAATGCTGCTCGTTTCCTTTCACTACTCCATTACATCTCTCACGCATCTCGACACCTCTGTCACTCTCATATCGTACGCCGATATCCATCCCACTTCCTCCATCACCTCATACTCCCTCATTATCCCATCCCTAGCTCCTCCCTTGCTTTCCATTCGGCTCCCTGCATTCACAAGCCACCCACGCCTTAACCTCATACTCCTGCGCCCTCATTCTCACAGCTCATCACCTATAGCAACGCTTCCCCACATTTAGGTGTCATCGCATGAACCTCACTCCTGCGCTCCCACATTCCACACCCTTTCCACGTCACCGCTCACACTCAGCAACCACGCCAGCGACCACCCCCCTGCCTCCTACAATCTCCCTACGCCCAGCCTACACTCCATCCCTCTGCATGCCCTCCTCCACCGCGCGCCACCCTGTCTCCGTCCCTCTGCGCCCTCCAACTCCTTAACGCCCTCGTCCATGCACTCCTGTGCACTCCCTTCTCCCCCTTCCCTCCACTCCTGTTGTGTTTCTTCCGCGCCTGCTACAGCCTGCACCATTCCTGCCCGCGCCCTCCTTCACATCGACGCCTCCTCTCCCCCCTCCCATTCCTGCTCCATGCGACCTTCCTCTCCCCCCGCCCTTCCCTCCTACTCGCCACCCCACCCTTCTACTCACCACCCCTCCCACTCCTACTTGCCTCCATATCACCCACACCATTGTGCTGCAACCTACAGCGCACCACGATAACCCTAATTTCCAGTTCAAAAAAATTAATATTATTATTTATTATGGCCATACCCTTAATCTCCAACATTTCAAAATATATATATATATATATATATATATTTTTTTTTTTTCAAGCCAAAAAAAGTAACTTGTTATTCAAATGGAAATGAATCAAAGTTACATCATCATCAAGCCTTCAAACAACTATCCTACCAACCGTCATCATCCATGTCGGTCACAAAACAACCAAACATTGTCTCATATGTAATCTAAATACTACTGATGAACCGGATAACTACACCCATACAAGTAAAATCAGTCATAAAAAACATATCACAAAAACCCTCTAAAGTGCAGGGTATTCCACTACAGTTGCCAGAAATGAAACAAAAAAGACCCACAGGGAAAAATTAGAACAGCTCCAGCGTACCCGAGCCCAAGAGAGAGCCCTCCATAAATTCGTCATAGTATAAGCACCCATCCATCCGCCCCATGGCAGATTTATATAAATAATCCGCTTTGGTATTAAATTCACGGAAGATATGTGTGAATTCAATTTTTGCAAAGCTTTGAATAATAGCACGAATCCGATCCACCCAGTGCATGAGCTGAATAACATCTAACCGAGCTTTGCCAACAACCCCATCTAATCGAGCTTTGCCAGCAGCCCAATCGATAACCACTAATGAGTCACCCACTACCTGTAACATATCAATCCCTTTGTTCCGGGCAAAAGACAGCAACCCCCAAAGTGCCAATAACTCGGCACGGGTGTTAGTACCCTTCCCAGCATATATAATAATAATAAATAATATTATTATTTATTGTTACAAAATTTCAAATATATATATACATTGTTAACACTATATAATAATAATTTATTATTTTATAATAATAATAATTATTATTCAAGTGAAATAATATATATTTTGGAAAAAAAACAAAAAAAAAAAGTCAAAGAATTTTTTTTCTCCAAAAGGAATCACATTGGGAATTATTACACTTTTCGTGCCAATAATTATTATCGAAGAAGTCAAGTCAAAGGAAAAAGATATTATTTTTCTTTTAACGAAAGCTAAAGAAAATGGAATCTCGGGGTGGAAAAAAAGAAAGATTCCATAAGACCTACTCAAGAGTAGCTGTTGGCATACTAAAACTTGAGGGGATTAGTCAAGGCAAGCCTATTAGCATCATTATTTGCCCATCCATTGAGGAAAACCACATTAACGTCAGTTTGGCAAATCAATTATTCGTCCTAGAACTAAGTGTAATCGAAAAGAAAGATAAATATGGTGAGAAGCAATATGTAATTAGGGACTTACAACTGACAATTGATGAATATAAGTTCACATCCCAATTCAATGTTACGACTATTTGTTTAAATGAAGTTGACATCATTCTCGGCTTATCCTGGATGGAAATATTGGAGACAATTATCTTAAATATGAAAAAAAGTTTTTAACATTTTCCTATAAGAAGAAGAAAATCACACTACGAGACATCACAATGAAGTTAGATTTAGAAGCTCCCTCATCCAACGACTTCAAAGACATATCGAAGGTGATTTCACAAGAAGATCAAAAATCAATGCAAAAGATGCAGAAAGAATTCGACAAAATAATCATGGAAAAAGAAGGAGAAATATCTCATCTAAGAGATCATAATCAGAAATTGCTTTTTCAAATCAACAAGTCAAAGGATAAAGCTCAATACAATCAAAAGCTAGAAGAGGAGAAACAAGATCTAATGGATCAGATTCAAAAGCTTAAATATAATGAAAAATCGCAAGAAAAAATGATCAGAAATCTTAAAAATGATAAAGATTCGTTGGAAAACAAGTTGGAGCAGATTCAGAAGAGGACATCTGAACCCTCAAACTCAAAATCCAAGTTGAGGAAAAAGAAGCAAATACAAATCCGGTGCTCGTCACAGTTCAAAAGGAAGTCAATATAGTAAAAAAACAAACAACAAGAACTCCTTATCGACACCCAAATTATAAAAGTCATTTTGACCAACGACAGGGTCAAAATGAATATAAACAAAGGATTTATGATTTTAGAAGAGAAAGAACCCAAAATCAACAAGCTAAACAAAAAATGAGAAGTTGCATCCAACAATGCAATCAACAAACAAGACCAATGAAGATAGATCTCGGCTATACCACTTCACAGACAATGCGCCATTTTTTCTTTGGAGTTCGTAACTCATATCGTCTCGTTTCGTCAAGTGTCTCAATGACTAACACAAAATATCAAGAGATGACATTACCAGCTAGAAATCAGACGTAAGCCTTGTCTTCAATAAGCTTTGAGGACAAAGCTTCCCTTAAGGGGAAAGCAATGTAACGAATAATTAATAACACATAAATATTAATAACAATTAAAAAGATTAATAATTAAATATAATGAGAGGATGCGTCCCATCAATAAGCAATTCCCAAGCTATTATAAAAAGTGGGCCAATATTTGTATATTCATCATCTTATTAATTATATAATCTGTTATTTCTTCCATTTATGGATTATCTTGGGTATTTACACTAGGTTTTCCCTTAAGAATCGAGTAAAACTCACTTGAGAGAGGGTGTTCGATAGACTTGTGGAGTAGGATATGGTTGTGGGTCAACTTAGTGAAGAGGAGAGGGAGGTCAATTGACCTGTGGAGGAGGAGATGGTGGAGGAAATGGTGGTCAGTCGGCTCCACTAGGAGGAGGAGGAGATGGATGAGGAAGAGGAGTTGGTGGTTGTTCAACTTCGTGAGGAGGAGGATGAGGTGCAAAAGGAGGAGGAGGTGGAGGATCACAACCCTTATCAGATGAATCTGAAGAGCTTTGAGCAGGTCTCAACCTATGTAGCAGGATGACCACACTGACTATATGACACATCAATGATGTCATATCATGTGGGAGGGTCCTCCATATATCTGTGAGGTAGGGTTTCGTAGGATTTGATTGACATGTACAAGGAACACTCCCTCTATTTGACCCGACAATCCAGATAATTGATTCACCACCTCCTAATAGAATCTACTATCTGGCATGTAATGCAGGCCAAGTCTTTGTAACTAAGGCACCTCATAAGGATCAACTAGGTCCTCGTCATGTTGGGAAAGCACCCAACATAATTGCCAATATCTCCAAAATAGTATAGAACAATAATTAGACAATTTAATTAAACAATATAAAGAAAATGTTATAATAAATTACATATTCATGAAATTAGACAATAAAATGAAACTAGATTAATCAAAACATAATGCTAATATTACCTCTATCATCTAGTGGCTCATCATGGGTAAGTAGGATGTTGGTACATCCTCACTAATCCATCCCTATGTATGGGTACACCACAAGATCCATGGTGCAATCGTCCTAACTAGCAAGCAACTCTAGTGTCTCTGGAGTTATCTTACCCAGGAACTCTGCCTGACCCCTCTTGGGAAACATCTGCTCCCAAATTTGCACATGCACCTCAGTCATCGACCTAGGAGGGTGGCGATCGAATGATAACTGAGTGACCATAAACCTCTCAAAAAATAAACAAAACAACTTTGAAGCAATGGGAATCTTGTCCTCCCATCAAACATGTTGTGACAACAATCCAGAGCAAAACAAAACTGTTGCAAAAAAAGGGCAGAACACCTAATGCATCTAGGACTCTGCACTAAAGAGGCAACATAGTATAATATGGGAAACTAATGTGTTCCCCATTAGACATGTGGTGGGCCACTATCGTGACCAAAAGTGAAAGGAACCTAACTTCCTATGCACCCAATGAAGCTATTTGTGACTGGCCACCATCTACCTGGAAGTCAATAGGGGTAGTGGCATCCTAACTAACATATCTTTGAACATATGCAGTTAATTGGTTGCTAAAATGTCAAGTGGGACATCAAGGAAAAGGGGGAAATCCTCCTCTCTCCTGGATATCCCGGTAATGAAGTAAATGTGCTCCTCTATGGTTGGAACCATAGATCAGAACCCACCCTAAATGCCTATCGATGTTGATCCCAATGACAGATCAATAACCTCAATAATCGTGAGTGCCCCCTCAATGATGTAGCCTCCTCAAAAAACTTGAGGATGCAACAATATGCAAGAAGACTCAAGTCTACGTTGTAATAGGGTGAGGGAGAAAATTCTTCTCCCTCTCACGGGCCTACCACTCTCATACAACATTGTACAAGTTGAGACGTTGTTGTTGGTCCCACTGTTGGTCTCGTTGCTACTGTCTCTGATTCACATATAACTTTCATTAGAAAAATAGACACAGACACATATATACATACATACAACATAAAAAATACATTTATATTTATCAAAACTTGTTTTTTTTTTCTTAGAAAAAATTACAAACATAACCACTGCAGCTATAAAAATAGTAACGCACTGTCTGTGGTGCTTTTAAAAACTAGTTTCACTACGACCGATAATTTTAAAACATAATCACACCACTAACAGTTCTTTAAAATAGCTACACCGCACCATAGTCAGTGTGGTTATTACCTAAAATTTCATATCAGTGTATAAAAAATAGTGCACTTAAATACATATAACGCATTAATACCTTTACAAAAATATAAAACACATTTTTTTTTGTTTTCTATATTATCGATGCTTTGTATATATCAATACGCACTGGTAGCAACGTGTAAACATATCTAGGGCATCGATGTCTTTGAAGAAATAATTTACAATATTTTATCTTTAAAATGATTAACTTTATATACAATGACGTGTCACAAGAGGTGTGTTTGGATATGTACAAAGCACCGATATCTTTGAAAAAATATATCTATTAATTTTTGGATTTGTATATTGGCAATGCACTGTATATACCTATGCACACCGCTAGCGGTGCATCATTATATATAGAGCATTGATGTCTTGGAAAACTAACTTTATTTTTTGTTATTTTTCAGGTGCACTATATATATAGACAAACCACTAGCAATGCACTTGATATGATATACGCATCGTGGGTAGTGCATTGTTATATATATAGCACTGATGTGCCTGAAAAAACAATTGTGATTTTTCTATTGATAAGTGTGCTTTATATATACTGACGCTTTGCCGGCGGTGCATCCATATATACACAAAGCACTGTTAACTTTGAAAAAAAAAACATATTTTTTAAATTTATACATTTTCAGTGCTCTTTATATAACTATACACACCGAAGCGATGCATCATTATATCTAGACCACCGAGATATTCAAAAAATAAACATAAAGTTTGTGTTCACTATATGGTGCTCTTTATATATACCGCAACACTAGTAGTTGTGCGTTAATATATTTATAGAGCTCCATTTAAAAAAATATTTTTATGGTTTCAATGCCAGTGCATTTAGTTTACTAAAACACAACGTGGATGCTGCGTTTCATTTTATATTAAAGCGCCTTCAACGATGTGTTCATTTTTTTATTTGGCACCAGGTACTAGTGCTCTCTGTGTTTACACATTGAACTGATATTAACCATGTGAGCCGAATTGGATAAATACACCAAGTATATTTTTTATTTTTTTTTAGAAAATGGAAAATTCAAGCTAAATTTTGATTTTTAATCCGCTAAAGAGGTAAATGAGAAGGTAATAAAGACAATACCCAGACTCTTTCCCACATGGGATGCATGGTTTCCACATACACAATAAATGATGTTTTCCAACAGTTTGGAAAAATTCTAACTCCATCGACGAACCAATTGACGGGAGAAATCCGAGAACCAAGGAGCACCGAGTGTAGGGGGCATCTGTGAGAAAGTGAAGCACCGATGCTTAAGTGGTCCTATCCGGTCTGCAACACTGTTAAATGAGTAAAATGATTTTTTGGTGATGTATTTCTTCTACCCTATTTCGACATGCCTGATTTAGTGGTGTACCAATGTGCATTGTAAATGTGGCATACTAGTGTGCTTCTAGTTATAGAGAGTAACGCTACGTATTTCTTAATTATTTTTAATGAAAAGAAATTATGTTTTTTTTATTATAATCCTATACGTTATATTATGTTATGTTTGTATTTATAACACACCGTGGTGCCCTATTGGAAAAAAATAGTTTTTTTTTCTAGTCGAGGGTGGGATTTTTTTTATATAAAGCAGTGTGTTGGATTGTTAAATGCACCAATGCATATGTATCATTCCCATGCACTGAACATTTTTTCCGAGAAAAATAAAATAAACATATTTTTACAAATTGCATCGAGCTATTTTGACAAAGGTGCTTTTTTAATTAGATACATTGGTGCGTTAGTGGTGTTGACGCACTCGTGTGGCTAGATAGATTTGGAGCACTATTTTTTTAATAATAAGTATATGTGTTTTTATATATTTTAATTGGTGCATTTTACTTCCTCATGCACCAGTGCGTCTATGTCCTTAATATGCACCATCAAGTTTTGCCGAGAAAAAAAAAATATATTTTTTGAAATTGCGTCAAAAGTGCGCATCATAATTAGGTGCATTGGTTCGTCGATGATTTTACTATTTGGGTGCACTAGTGCATCATGTTTTTTTTCCAAGAAAAAAAGCGTAATTTTATTTCAGCAGAGGTGAACAAAATTACATTCTGTATATGCAAGTATGCATGCGGATATCCATTTAAGGACAATCAAAACTGTAAAGAGTAGGATCTTCATTACATATGTCTGGTGTGTTCAACAACACCATGTTTAAAAGCCAAATAAAAGGGAAACATAACTAAATATACTTGGGGGCTCCCCGAGCCTCCTATTATACCAAGAAAAGTCTTTTAAGGAACAGTAATATAAGTCTTCCGAATGTTGCCACAAAAAGAAACAAAAAACTGATAGTCTTCTCCAAAAATTGTATCAACATCACTATTATTCTTGTAAAGCCAGATCATCAACAAAAGGCCGATGATAGTACTCATATAGAGTCCCTTCATGGTATTCTTTTACTTTCCACACCCCCATTGCTAGGACCCTGCCAGCTTTAGAAGCCTTGTCCGCCTCCTTGTTATTCTCCCTGTAAACATGTTTGCAAGAAAAGTGTAAAAAGGAGAGCTTTAGTTCTTGAATGTCCTGAAGTATGTTTGCAAGTCTAAGATCTCTGCATTGTTGTGTGCCAAGTGACCAATTTGTGACGTTAATAGAATCTCCAAAAACATTTAGAGATTGACAGCCAGTCTCAATAGCGAACATGAGAAGAAGCTTGAGACTCATGATTTCAGCATAATTATTTCCACCCTCCCCGAGACCCCAGAAAAGGTGATAATAATGGGTTAATGTAAGATTTAATACCGTCCCTCCCCCATAGATGTTTTCCTGAGCTGAGCCATCGTAGAATCCCCAAGGAACCGAGTGGTCAATGTCTAGTTCAAGGATAGTTCGTTGATTCGCTACTCTAACATGCTGGGGATATGCCGTTATGAAACCACATATGAGTATGGCTGAGACTGCCGCTGTACAGGGTTTATCAGTGGATATCATTCCGTTCCGCGCCAACCATATCCCCTAGGCCACCATCAAAGGAAGGGATTTGAAAGAGATGCCGATTGGATCAATACCCCATTGTGACCAAGCCTGTAGCAACATGTCCCCCTCCCAGTTAAACTGAACATTTGAGATTTTGGAACATTCTGCCCATACCTGCACCGTGTATGGACATTGGAGGAATAAGTGAAGACAAGTTTCCTCATTTGCTTTGCACAATATACACCACCCCGGTCCTACCCTATTCTTCCGTTGCAAAAAATCCCAGGTAGGAATGGAGTTTTCAAGAATATTCCACATGAATAATATGTGTTTCATAGGACAATTTAATTTCCAGATTGGTTTCCACCACCAGACCACTTCACGTGGATTAATGAAGTGACTTAAACTGATGTAACCGTTCTTCGACGAAAACACACCATTCAGAGCCCCTTCCCATACCAAACAATCCTCCCTATCACAGATGAGAATTTGTGAAAGAATGAGAGCCCTGTAATAATTCCTTAATTCATCCTGTTCCACGACTGAAAGATCCAAGGCGTTGACATCTATCCATGATTGAGTCCATGGGTGAACCAAATCTCGAATAGCAAGCTGTGATAGATAAGTGATACCTATATTTCAGAGTGATGCTATTAGTCCGACTGATAAAATATGTCTACCTTCGCTCCCAAACCAGGGGTCTTCCCCAACCCGAAGAGACTGTCCATTCCCAATATTCCAAGCCAAGAGGTCACAAACCACAAAAAAAGATTTAGTAACAGCTTTCCAAATAATAGAACCACCACGATGAGACTTAATCGGATTCCGAACCCAATCCATAACTGTTACAGGAGCAATGTATTTCTGAATGACAACTCTTGTCCAAAGACTGTCTGTTTTTAACATTCTCCATACCCCTTTGGCTGCCAGGGCTTTAGAGAAAAGATGAATATTTTTCAGTCCCCATCCTCCTAGAGCCTTAGGGATAGCTATTTTCTGCCAACGAACCCATGGGGAAACAAAGTCTCCTTTACCGCTCCAAAGAAAACAAAAACATAGTTTCCGGGCTTTCTCCAATGTCCCTTTGGGAATCCAGGATAGGGACATCCAGTAAACCAGAATGGCCTCTAGGACTGATTTCACCAGAACCAACCTTCCTACTCTCGAGAGCCATTTGTGACTCCAAACCTTCAAACGTTTGTGGATTTTCTCAATAAGCTAGTTCCAGTCCTGTTTAGTGTATGCATTAGGTTTTAACTGAAACCTAAGGTAGCTTAAACCAGCATCAAGAAACAAGTGTAAGGAAAAATCCTTCGAATAGCCACGATCTCATTATCACTAAGCAGATGAGCCGACAATGTGGATTTCCTTTCGTTAATCTCCATACCAGTAGCTTGAGAGAAAAGATGGAAAATGCCTTAGGGTTTCAATGTCCCCAATTGAACCAGAACAGAAAATGAGAATATCATCCACAAAAAGAAGATGTGTTATAAATAAGTCCGGAGCCACCTGAATTCCCTGGAGGGTGCCTTCCCTACAAGCTTTTTTCAGAGCCCTACTTAATCCTTCTGCAACCAACAAGAAAAGTAAAGGTGATAAAGGACAACCTTGACACAGACCTCTTTCCGAACGGAAGAAAGGAGAGGCTGCCTCATTGATGAGGACCGCAAAAGAGACCGTAGTGATAAAACTCATAATCCACCTGATAAAGTCCACAGCAAAGCCCAGATGAGTAAGTAGTAAATGTATATACAGCCAACTCACCTTGTCATATGCTTTAGACAAATCAATCTTGATAATGGCTCCTTTGATTTTCCTTGATTTCATACTATGAATGCCCTCTTGTGCCACTCCAATTTCCTCATGAATTTGTCTTCCTTCCAGGAACCCAAATTGTTCCGCTGAGATATGCTTGGACAAAATAAATTTTAACCGCTTGGCGATAATCTTGGACACAACCTTATACACACAGTTACACAGAGAGATGGGTCTAAAATCCCCAAGAGAGGACGAGTTATCAGTTTTAGGAATAAGGGAAATAAAGGTAGAGTTGAGGGCAGCTGGAATACGCCCATAAATTCTTGTATCTTCGACCATCTTCAGGAGATCATTCCCAATAAGCTCAAATAGAGCCAGGAGAAATTCAATAGTCCAACCATCCGGTCCCGGACTTTTGTCTTTCTGAAATCTCTGCAGAACCCCCTTCAACTCTTCTTCCATGACAATTGCCATCAAGGATTGATTATCTTCCTCTTCCACAAACTGGGGAAAGAGTTGTGCCATCCTGACAACTTCAACAGTGTTGGGGCTTTAAATAGTGTTTGGAAATGATTCACCCCCACCCCCGCCATGCCATCAAAGGAAGTCTGTGATTCCCCCATTGAGTCCTCGAGGTTCCATATGGTGTTGGACACCTTTCTTCCTTTTGCAAATGCATGAAAATTTTTTGTGTTCTCATCACCTGCTGCAAGCCAAACCGCCCTACTTTTCAAGCACCAAGTTTCCTCTTTTTCCAATAAGAGCGTGTTCCTCCTATCTTCCATTGCAACCAGGTGGGATTTCTCCTCAAAAGATCCCAGGCCCCCGGATCCAGATTTATAAATTGACTGCAGTTCTAGTTCAATCAACTTCAATTCTCTTTCGTCTCTTCTATTCTTATCATGAGCCCACGCCTTAACCGGTCCTTTAAATCTTTTGATATTTGCAATAAACTGATGTGAGGTGGAGAGAGAATCCCTGGGGTTAAAAGGGACCCAAAGAGAACCCACAAGGTCAGTGAAGGTCTCATCTTTTAACCAAATTTTATTGAACTTAAATGGACCAGCCGGTTTAGTAGGTCCATCTCGGAATTCAAGAAAAATAGGGAAGTGATCAGATGATCCCCTAGAGCCTACCCACTGCCTCAATAGGTAGTTTCTATCCACAAAAGAGTCATACACCAAAAATCTATCCAAGTGCTTCTCGACCCGATTTTCTCCAGTTCTGTTATTTCTCCAAGTAGGCTTAAGGAGAGAAGGCTCAATGTCCAGCAAATTATGAGTGACCAGCTTGTGTGTGAAATAATCGGCCAAAGGGTCAGAACGAGCTCTGCTACCCCAAACTTCTGTCGGGCCAAGAGAGAAATTTAAATCACCTCCGAGCATAAGGTTTCCTTCCTATAACAATGGATTTGAGAGGAGAGAATCCCAGAAAGGGATCCGGTTCAAATAAGGACCATAGATATTTACCACAGCGAAATATTCACCAAAATCAAGAGACGAGCAGGACAATCCCAAAACAGAGTCCATCCCCACAGGTTATGACACATCACCGTTCTAGTATTCCAGCCAATAGCCTGACCGCCAGACCGACCATGAGCATCCAAGGTAGCAAAAGACCAGCCACCAAACCAATTTTCTAACATCGACTTAATCACCTCACCAACACCCAAAGTTTCTTGAAGTAGAATGATATCCGGGTGTTCAAGAGACACCACTCTACGCAGTGCTGATCTTTTATGGGGACCAGCCAGACCCCTACAATTAAAAGACATAATTTTCATTAACGCCCCCTCTTCTAGGCATGCACCGCTCTAAGCGCCCGGTCAATAGTTACCTGTTTACCTTCCAACAAATCCATCTTGGCCTTGGATTGAGCTTTAGATAGATGAGACTTCCTGCCTCTGTTTTTCTCGGTTTACAAACCCCAACACCCAGCCCCCCAGGGGTAATCTTAGTAAGGGATCGTAAAAAATAGCCAGAGTCCGAGGAGTTGTTTGGGGAAGAAGAAGAAGGAGCTTCCTTGGGGGTAGGATCAGGTTCAGGGGGTAGGTCAATAAGCATCACACCATGAGTCAAAGAGGTTTGTAGAGATGAAGGGGGTTCAGGAGCATTGCATTTAATGTCAACCATCTCCAAGTAGGGAGAGATATTCAAGTTTTTTAAAGCCTCCAACCAATCCAGATTTTCCATAGAGAAGTTTTTAAAAACAAAATGAAAGGAAAGGGGATTTAAGGAAGAAGGAATACCCGCAGCCGAAGTCCTTGAGGCCAAGAAGGGAGCTGGTTGAGATAACCCAATAGGTGCTGATATAAGAGTCGGTCTTTCCATTCCAGTCGCACCCCTAATCGGTTCCAGATGTGATCCTCCAGCCACTTCCGCAGTAGTAGAGGGTTTCGAGAAAGCAAGACCAGTAGGGATAGGAACCTCCAAGGCCCGAGAATGTCCATGCTCTGCGACCGTCTCCAAAACCACCTTATTGGTGGGCTCTGATGATGGAATTCCAACAAGAGGAGGAGCCTCCATAGCATTTGAAGATTTGTGACTACCACCATTTCTCCGCCGTAAGGGTAGTTTACAATCAGAAACCGGATGACCATAGGCATGGCAACGATGGCATCTAAAGGGGACATTTTGATAGTCAAGTTTCTGAACATATGCATAGGGCCCCTAGCTGAGAGTGACATCTGGTGCCAACCCATCCCTGGTATTTAAATTGACCAAGATGCGAGCAATCTTCCTTTGACGAGTTTGCAAGAAACTATAATCACCATCCAGATAAGTGCCAATCAAGTTCCCAATACCTTTGAAATGCCGCTCCGACCAGTAATGGAGAGGTAGACCGGGTAGCCGGACCCAAATAGGAACTAAATCCAGACGTTTGCGACTGGCATCAAACATCAGATGCAAGGGTTTAATCATAACCGGACAATGGTCCCAACTCCAGTTGGAATTTAGAACCCACTTTGCATGATCTTCATTATGAAAGTTGAAAGCAAACTAGTTTCGAGTTAATTCAACTACCTCAGGGGTATAACCCAACTCTTCAACCCAATGCTCTGCCACCCAAGCCTCAAGAGTATGAAGAGAGAAGGATCTACGCAGATCCTTACCAACCAAGGTGATGTTGGTCATCTTGACCAATTGATGCCACTCAATATCTTCCCCAAGAGCGTAGTTGTATTTAGTCCTGCTCAACTTCAGCCAACGTTTCCTGCCTCGCTTCCCCGGTTGGGATGCATCATTCGATGAACGCCCTCCCCATTCTTCAGAACTGGTACCAGAACCCACACAAGGGCTAGCAAAACCACGATGTTCGTGAATCTCCAATAAACCCAAACCCGTATCTTCCTTCGGCTCTTCAGCGTTCATACCAGGGATTGAGTCCGAAGAGGGGATGTGTAAACTGCCAGTTCCATGGATACCGCCGAATGTAGAACAACTGCCCTTGTCAACCGTCGTCAAACCTTCGATGGCCTGTATCACCTGATCAGAGGACCAGAGTGGTGTCACAATATCCTTCAGGGGAGAAACTGATGGTAAGCGAGGCGATGGGGAATTTAACGTCAAAGTGCCAGGGGATATTGCTAGATAACTCGATGGTGAAAACCCCGTGTCCAAACGAGTCTCATTGGCTGTTAAACCACCCAGCCCACACCCTGCATTGTATGCCACATCTTGCCACCCGGCGCCAGATGGCTGGGTCCAAATATGCATTTCATCCGACGGGTCAAAAGAATAATCCACTTGATCCTTGTAGTTTTCCATTGCAAGTAAAACAACAGCACAGTAAAACTAGTAACAGGTAACAGGAGCAGTAAGAAAAAAACCCGGTAGTAAAAACAGTCTAGGGTTTAGTCTTACAGGACACATAACCCAAGAATAGAGGCACGGTAACGAAAAAAGGAAGGCCTCCACGTCGCAGGAAAATCCTGTTAGTGCTACAGACTCCAAAGCCTGATAGCAGCAGGCCAAAAGCAGCCATCCGTGGCTAGGGTTCCACCATTTTTAGTTAAACCTAGCTATCTCTCCCACCGCAACAGTGTTGATGCTTGATAGTGCATCATGTTATGTAGTGCACCTGTGTATTTTGTATATTTATGTGCATTGATTAAAAACCTTTGCTAAAACATCTGCTCGCTTGCCTCTGCTATAAATGAATAAATGAGCTTTTTCGTAAAGGGTCCTCAAAAACCTTTGCTAGAAGGTGTTTTCCTGATAGTGAATAGACAGACTATATTCTATATAGAAATTTCAAAACTACTCATGAAGCACTCCAACAATTGCCTATGTACTAGGGTGGCACACTTCCAACAATAGCCTATGTATTAGGGTTGGTGAAAGTACCTAATCATTTCCTTAACATACTTCCTTGACCATCTCCTTGGGTCTCAATTTCCATCAACTCATCATTTTTTGTTCCCTAAAAATTGAAAATTGAAGTTAATATATAAGTTTGGGAAAAAATATATCGAAACAAATAAAATTTTCTTAAGAGGAAATTATTGATGCCCGTGTCACCAATGGAAATTGTGTAGCTGTAACCTCCTCTGCAATATCTAGATTTGTACTGCTAACTTGAAAATTCATTACAATGTAAGAGTCTATAAAATTTATTTGACTTGGGCATTCAAAAATTCAAGTAAAAATCTATATAGATAGTAATACCTATGTCATTAGTACATCACACCTTCATGATCAACAAAATATTCACTAGTGGTGAAGCATTGATCATATAAGAATTCATGTGTACACTACATAAGTTCGAATAAATATATTTAGAGACTAAATATATATACAATAACAAAATATGTAACGTGCATTCTAACTTATCTTGTAAATGTGATTTTTGTAACATTATTTATAGCATGCTTACTTAACTTGCCCATGGACTGATTTTCTCGAACAATTAATCATTTCCACCTATCTCCACAAGATGATGCATACTACTTGGCATTTGCTCAATCCAACACTCACTCTCAACTCATCATCTTGAAATTAACAATTAGGGTATTATTTGCACTGTGTAAATGCGACCTCTTCCTTAGGCCGATTTCTACCCCTACCAAAGTAGCCCCAACATGCTCTCTTATTTGCTACTTGGGATGTCAAGTCCAACTCCCCTTGAAATGAAACCACTCTAGGTGGTTGAAGTGCTAGGAGAGGTGCTAGAACGCTAAATCCAACATCTCCCATGGAATTAGGTCGTTCTTATGTATGACCTTGTCCAACACCATAGAATTCAGATCCGTTATCTGTATAATAGAGATCCATTTGCTCTCGAAACTCTACATATGGCATCCTAGCAAAATATTGAGGCACACCATCATTATTTGGGAACTTACCATATGTGCACAAGAATCTCTCATAAATATGAGGTGTACTATTAGGATCATTTAATCTTGCTATATTTAGATGTTTTTAATCTTTAGGTCACAAGTAAAATAATGACAACATCATTTCTTTAGTGACCTTGATTTTAACTTCATTGTCTGAGTGGTGACCAATCACCATCGATATCCTCCTATGCATCATGTCAAAAAAAATCTAGGTTGACAGTCCAACCTCACGATAAGTCTCTATCAAAAAATCCAAACTATGCAAAACAATTTCGAGACTCTGTCAACTAATGATAGGGATGTTACCAATTTATTCCATAATCTCATCGAATTCTTCCTCATCCCATCAATAGTAAACATCGAGATGTTGTCTTCCCATGGAATATCCTTGGGAATATCTTGAGGATGAGGGTAAAGAGGGTCATAGCTTGGATTGTAGCCAAACTATTGCACCCTACTACCTCTCCCCTTTTGATGATGTCCAATAGGAGGGCGGCTAGAAAACCCTATAAGATGTAAAATGTGCACGTATTAAAATGTGTATAATTTTTCAGGAAAATTCATATTTAAAAAAAATGTGTTCATTAAAAATACCCGGTGGAATAAATGCCTCATCTTGTACACTGGGCAGACTAGAAACGACCACTCATGAGGAAGCAGTATGTCCACTATCCCCTATACAAAACACTAAATTGTCAATCACACAAGGAAAACTGATTTGTTCACATTCAACATGTCAAACAATATTTATGTTTGGATTTTACCTAAATGAAGTCTATCGGATGGTGGGATGGTTGTGGTAGATAGAGTAATAGAATAAGGCACTGAATGCACACAAAAAAATAATAAAGTTCTATTCATATATTATTAAAAAAGTTAAATATAACCTACTTGAACATGTTAAATAATAATCGAATGTACCTAAGTGTGTCCTATGGGTATGTGGATGTAAAATAGTCATCCCAACCTAATGTTGAATCTATGAACCTACAATGTGTCCTGTAGACCCCTTAGAATGGCATTTGTCAAGGTTGGAAGGATAGACCCCTGTAGTGCATCCAGTAGACCAATATGACATATATAGGGGTTGGTAGGATAGACCCTTGCAATCCGTCTAGTAGACCCCTCAGAATGTGAGCATATTAAAATGTATATATAAACTTGTCAGGAAAATTCATATTTAAATAAATTGTGTTCATTAAATAATCTGGTGGAATAAATGCCTCATCATGTACGCTGAGTGAACTAGAAATGACCACTAATGATGAAGAAAAACATCCACTAGCCCCTGTACAAAACATTAAATTGTCAATCACACATGTAAAAAAACTTAATTTTTCACATTAAACACGTTAAACAAAATTTATGTTCAGATTTTACTTAAACCAATTCTATCAGATAGTGGGCTGGCTTTGGTAGGCGGAGTAATAAAATAAGACACTGAATGCACAAAAGAAAATCAAGTTCTGCATGTAATGTTAAAAAAAATTGAGTATAACCTACTTGAACATGTTTAATAACAATTGAATGTATCTAAGTGTGTCCTTTAGGTGCGTGGGTGCAATGTAGTAGGGCCAACTTGATGTTGAATCTATGCACCTACATTGCGTCGAGTAGACCCCTCGAAGTGACATCTACCAAGGTTGGAACCATTGCCAATAGATCTAGATGTCTTGCGCCAATCCATGTGTGATGAGAGAGATATGGACACATGAATCACCTCGGTATGTGGGTCCAAGGAAACCAAGTTGGCCCGACGTTGAACCCATGTAGTTGTGCACACCAAGAGTTTGCAAACATGTCAAAGAATATTTACGTTCATAATTATTTCACATTAAACATTAAATATAACCTGCGTGAACATGTTAAATAACAGTCAAATGTACCTGACTATGTCCTCTTGGTATGTGGATCCAAAGAAACCAAAATTAAAACCTCTTACACATTTTAAAACAGATAGTAAAATGTATTACATCCCTCCCATTTCAATAAACCATTACAAAAACATGGATGTAAGTATGAAATATACAGATACGCAAGACTTGGCAATGTTGTATTTTTAAAAACTAAATACAATATAAATTAGGGAGTATACATAAGAAATATAGCTAAATGCACTCAAGTAGCATGCATTATAGAAAAAATACACCCAAGATACAACTGACATACATAGTGACAAAAAAATCAACAAATGTTGATTGTATTTTTGTATATACAACTAAATATGACTATATATATACAGGATATATATCCATATTTCATGACAGCTGAACTACAAACAATGTATGGATAAAATAGTCAACACGCATTCACTCTATTTTTTGTATATAAATCCAATTATGAGCTAAGAGGCATTTTCTTGACTTGGTGACTTTATTCACTCGCAAATTGTAGTAATTTAAATCCTATAGAAACTAATTTTCCTTAGTATTATTGGCATCAATGGCATTGTTATGCCCCAAAATACCTAAGGTCGCCTTATTAGTCGCAATTGTAAAAGTTTAATATTTTTTCAAAGAAAATATTTCAAAAAATTATTATAGTGAAAACAAAGATGTTCGACTACACATGATACTTCCAAAAGATAGAACACCTAGAGCAACCGCTCACACAAACAGATCACAGTTCAACACCGATGTTTTCATGTGGTTTAAACCCTCAAAAGTGAAACACTCCATGGCCCCAACCAAATAGCTAATTGAGGCAATTTATTATGCAAAAGAAAGAAAGTTACAAATGAGCTTCTCATAATTGATCAACTAGAAAATGACCCTCCATGCTCTTTCAATAGAGATCATGAACCAATTGGATGTTAAGCTATAAATCAATGGTAGTTACGATCTAAGAGAAGATGAACCATCGGATCACTGTATGTCTAGAACTTATTGTGGCTTTCAGATTACATATTTACAAATGCATTCTAAAGAAACACACTTTACCTAAAGGATATATTAAACAAGTTGATCTTAACTAACTCCTAAGTGTCTAAATATCCTAACATCCCCCCTTAAAAACAACTTGGGATAAGATTGAAGGATTTACAAAAGTGACACTATTAGGAGAAGGAATGAGGCATTAGAGCATATTCCCCCTTAATGACAAATTCCTGAACTCCTAACACAGATCAAAGTTTAGAAAAATTCACTTATGTAAGAGACTTTGTGAAGATGTCTGGAACTTAATCATCTGTAGGGAAAAAGAGCACTTCAAGAATGCGATCATGAACAAGCTTTCTAATGAAGTGCATATGTAGCTCAATGTGTTTGTTGCGTTGATGTTGAATTGGATCTTTGGCGAGTTTGATGGAACTTTGATTGTCGCACCAAATGGGAGTTGGATGCTGCTGCTCGAATCTAAAATTTGAAAGGATTTGTCGAAGCCATAAATATTCCTAACTAGCATTAACTGCATCTTGATACTCTGTTTCTGTTGAATAAAGAACAAGAGCTTGTCATTTCTTACAATCCCAAGTGACAGTTCCATATCCAAGACTGAAAACATAACCTGTAGTAGAATTCTGATCACCAGGATCATCGACCCAATCTAAATCAGTGAAACCAACCAACAAAGGTGTCCCCCCTGAACTGTAATGAATCCCAAAATGAATTGTACCCCAAATATATCGAAGAATCCTTTTTCCGCTTTCCAATGATTTTCATGGGGCGTTTTCATATAGCAGGCAACACGACCAACAGAAGAGGAAAGATCAGGATGTGTATGAGTAAAGTATAAGAGACTACCAACAAGTTGACGATACAGGTTGGCATCAACTTCGGGTGAAGTGCAAGTGGCATAAAGTTTGACTCCAGATTGGAAGGGAGATGGGGGTGGTTTACAATATTCCATGTGAAAGCAACAAAGAAGGTCACAAGCATACTTTGACTGAGAAAGAAAGATTCCTTCTTTGGTTTGCAACACTTAGAGGCCAAGAAAATAATGCAAATGTCCTAAGTCTATCATTTCAAATTTTTTCTTAAGACTAGATTTCACATGGTCTAAAAGTTTAGAGTCACTACCAATAAGAATAAGGTCATCAACATAAAGAACAAGGATGATGAAATTTGTTTCCTAATTTCTTGGTATAGACATTGGGGTTAGAATAGCATTTACAAAAACCAATGTCAAGGAGAAAGCTATCCATTTTGGCATACCATGCTCAAGGAGCTTGCTTAAGGCCATATAAGGATTTCTTAAGGTGACAGACAAGGCTAGAGTCATTCTGAACATAGCCAGGAGGTTGTTCCATGTAAATTTATTCCTCTGAATCATTATGCAAGAAGGCAGACTTGACATCCATTTGATGGACCTCCCATTTATGTGAGCATGAAAGGGAAAGAACAAGGTGGATGGATTTCATTTTGGCGATAGGGGCAAAGGTTTCTTTGTAGTCAATTCCTTCAACTTCAAAAAAGCCTTTGGTAACTAACCTTGCCTTTAGATTTTCAATTCTTCCATTTGAGGAATACTTAATTATGTAGAATCATTTACATCTGACAAGTTTTCTTCCTTTTGGAAGAGGTACAAGATCCTAAGTATCGTTCATTATTAAGGAACGATATTCTTCAGCTTTTGTAAAAGTATATAGATCATGATTATCTAAAACTTGAGCCGAAAGAGAAGTAGTTCACTGGAACTAAGAACGTGTTCGACATTGATCTTTAAGATCATCAACAAGATCACCAGCTGCTTCACAAGTTGTATGATCCCATCAAGGAAATGGTTGTACTAGTGCAATTAGAGGAAAATGAGCAGGTGGAGGTGGATTTTCATCCTCACTATCATCATCAGAAACCAGAGTAGGAACACTGTTAAGGAAGTTGAGATTAGAAATAGGCACAAGTGCCCAATTAGGTTTGCATGCCACAAATGGAACATACACCAAACTAGGCTTGTAGGCCAAGAGATTTTCATCAAATTTAACATCTCTTCTAATAATCATGAGAATTGTGAAATTCTTGAACACACCAGATCTTTGAGCCTGAGAATACCTCACAATGATAGGATTAGCAAGGAGGAAGAATTACAGTGAAAATGTGAAATGAGCAGTAAAATTAAACATGCATTGAAACTCAGATGTGCACAGAAAAGTGTGTCATATTCCATTAATAAATATAGTCAACATATATGTTACAATTGAGAGAATTCGATTATCCAAGGAGAATTCGAATCCATGTTAGTCTAGCCTAGGAAATATCACCGCTATAGTGCTCCGAGGCTACCAAACTCAGCTGAGACTTAGTGAACTAAAGCTACTATCAGTTAAATGACCATACAATGCACATTAGTGATTTTTTCATGCAAAATATCATGCAATTAGGCTAGATAGGGCGCATTAGATCGCAACCAGTGGCAATCAAACCACAAACCCCCCACTAGAGTCAGGAACTCAGGTGGATTGAACCAAATCACTGAGTTAGCTCCTAAAATGTAGGGAACTGACTCTAGTTTCCCTAAAATCATGCATGCAGGGTGCATCAAGTGGATAATGAGGCCTAGATGACATATGCACACCACTAGGGGGTAAATGACATCATCTAATACTAGGAAAATACTAATAATACTAAGGTGGACAAGGTTGAAGTATTAATTATCCTAACAACCCCCCTTAATCCAAACTTGGACAACCCGGGCCTTGGTAACTGAGACCAAAGGTCACCCATACAATCAAATAATAAAAAATAACCACTCGTGAAACTAAGGAAATGGGGAAAACCTCATGGTAAAAATACCCCCCCTAAAAAATGAACAACAGGAAACTCAAACAACCTTTAATGTGCAAAGACTTTGTAAAAATGTTTGTAGTTTGTTCCTCTGTAGGATATTAATGCAGGGTGTTGGTTCTGTTGTGCACTAGTTCCCTGATGTAGTGCATGTGAACCTTAGTCTACCATATTTGATCATGGCAAGCCTCTTTGAAAGGTTTTGGATCAGACCCCATCATCATGTAGCACCTCTCTAGGAGAAGTGGATTTGTATGACATAGTGCAAGGTTTGTATCTTGGTACTGAGATCTAGTTCTTCTATGGTTAGATGGATCTCCAGCTATGTTCCTAGCAGCTTCAAGGAGTTTGTGATCCCATTTTGGCCTTGACCATGGATTGGGAGCAGGTTCTAGTTCTGGATCTGGATCTGCTTTATCTTCATTCTCAACACCAACATCTAAATCAACTTGGTACTCATCAGAAGATACATCATTTTGATCTTCATCAGGTGCAAATGGAGTAGGCAGCTCAAATATACCATGGTCTTCATCTAGTTGTAGGTCTTGCAATGGATCTTCATCGAACTTGACACTTCTTTCAATGAAGGATCTTTTGGTTCCAATCTCCATCAAATTGAATGCTTTTGCAACTTCTGCATATCCTAGCATAATGCATTCACTATTTTGGGGTTGAAGAGCCTTTCTTTTGTCAGATGGGATTATGTCCCATGCCTTGGATCCAAAAACCATCAGTTGAGAGACATCAGGTTTGTGTCCCTTCAATGCTTCGAATGGAGTGACCCCATCCACATATTTTTGGGGTGCCCTATTCTGAATGTATGTGGCATAGTTCACTGCTCTTGGCCAGAGATATGGTGGAAGATCCCTTGCTTCAAGCAAACAAGTAACCATCTCTTTCAATGACCCATTCTCCCTCTTAGCTACACCATTTTGATGTGGCGTGTATGGGACATAATGTTGCATTTGGATGCCCTTAGAAGCGCAAAACTACTGCAACTCCTTCTTGATGTACTCCCCTCCATTGTCTGATCTGAGTGATTTGATCTTCTTCCCAGTAGTGTTCTCAACTAAGGTCTTGAAAACTTTGAAAGTCTCGAATACCTCAAACTTCTGCCTAATAAAATAGAGACATCACTATGTATCAAATCAAGTGTGGAGGAAGCTCTCTTTGCCTTCCCAACATCAAATGTTCGCTCTGGATGCTTCCCTATCAAACAAACTTTGCAGATCCCTTGCGAGAATTTTATGTCGGACAATCCTTCAACCATCTCTTCCTTGTGCAACTGCTGCAAGTACATGAAATTTAAATGTCTGAATCTCTCATGCCAGAGTCTGCTACTCTCATTTCCCTGAGTCAAGAGAGTACTTTGATGTGAATATGAATAAAAATGGGAGAACCCATATGCCTTTGAGGCATGGTTTGCAACACCTTTAGTTATTAGCTTCCTAGATGAGATCTCTGTAATCTCAACTATGTCAGGTCCAAAAAAAACTTTCTTCAATGAACCTGTGTGTGTCATTTGATAAACAAATAACATGTTTGTTTCTAGAGAAGGCACATACAGAACATTATTGAACTTTCCATGCTCCAGTTGTATTGTTCCCTTCCCTTCAAGAAAGATATTTGAATCATCTCCCATGTGAATACTAGGACCATAAGCGAGATCTAGAGAAGAAAATGATTCTTTGGAGGCAACCATGTGGTTGGAGGCTCCATAATCAATGAGGAAGGCTTGCAATTTTAGAATCCAACCTTCAGTGCATGGTATCTCTCATGATCATCTATCTCACTTCCAGAATCAATCCTCCTTGTTCCTTTTGGGAGGGTAATGTTGTGTTGTTCAAGAAGTTTGGTCATTTGATCTATCTTCTTCTTCATGCATGAGCTCTCTAGATGGTTTCCATTCTTGCAATAGGTACACTTGGTCTTCTCAAACCTCTGTTTCTTATCCTTCTTGGAGCTGGAGACTCCTTCTAATGGATTAGGCTTCTCCTTTGGCTTGGATTCAAATTGCTTCTTGTCTTTTCATTTTTGCCTCCCTTTAGCATTCACACTTTTTGACTCCCCAACCATCATAGATATTGATTTTTGGATGCCTTCAAGGCGCCCATTTGAATCAGATTGTATTGTTATTGGATGAGAGATTCAATGAATGCATCTAAAGAAGGCATTTTCCAATTGGGGTTTGACAATCTCCCAGAATGGAAGGTAGAAAAAAATATTGAAAATCCAGGACCAAGCTTGCTTAGGATGGATAGCACCAGCTGCTCATCCTTCTTTTCAATGCCACATTGTTTGCATTACATAACCAAGGACTTGAACTTTGAAAAGAACTGTTTTATGGTTTCGAAATTGCTTGGTTGAAGAGCAATTAATTCATTCTCCAAAATGTGGCCTCTTAGCTCATCTTGCTTTCCAAAGAGAGTTTCAAGCTTCAACCAAACCTCTCTTGGTGTCTTCAATCCATTAATATGGAAGAGAAAATATATGGATATGTGAATACACATAAAACGAAAAGCCTCATCTAATCTATTCAGGTACTTTGATTTCTCAACAACTATATGAGGTTCGACCTCCTTTCCCATTGTGACCCTATACAAACTCTTGTTGTGCAACACAATCTGCATATCTTCCCTCCAATCAAGATAATTGAAGGGTGTCAGGATTCTTGGAGTCAAAGGAGCATTCGAATTCTCCATGTGTAACTGCTGGAGCTAATACAAACTGAAACTGTTGCTACTATTGCACTGAAAAACTTCTCAAAATCCTGCAAAAACTCTCAAATTGAAGATAAACCAGGCGTGCTGGGATCTGATACCATGTGAAATTCTGGAGCACAACAGATCTTTGAGCCTAAGAATACCTCACAGTGATAGGATTAGCAAGCAGGAAGAATTATAGTGAAATGAGCAGTAAAATTAAACATGCATTGAAACTCAGATGTGCATAGAAAAGTGTGTAATATTCCATTAATCAGTATAGTCAACATATATGTTACAATTGAGAGAATTCAAATCCATGTCAGTTTAGCCTACGAAATATAACCACTACAGTGATCCGAGGCTACCAAACTAAACTGAGACTCAGTGAATTGAAGCTATTGTCAGTTAATTAACCATGCAAGGCGCATTAGTGAGTTTGTCATGCAAAATCTCATGCAACCAGGCTATAGAGGGTGCATTAGATCACAATCAGTGGCAATCATAGCACAAACCCCCCACTAGAGTCAGGAACTTAGGTGCACTGAACCAGATCACTGAGTTATCTCCTAAAATGTAGAGAACTGACTCTGGATGTCCTAAAATCATGCATGCAGGGTGCATGAAGTGGACAATGAGGCCTAGATGAAATCTGCACACCACTAGGGGGAAAATGACATCATCCAATACTAGGAAAAGTCTAATAATACTAAGGTGGACAAGGTTGGAGTATTAATTATCCTAACAAGAATGTAGCTGAAGAAGTCAATAAACTTTTACATCTTTAGAATATCCAACAAAAATGCACTTTTAACTTTTATGCTACAATTATTTTTGTTTTTCATCTGAAATATGAGCCCATGCTTCACTACCAACACACGGAAGTGGATGACATCTGGTTTAATTTTACTGCATGCTTCTTTCGGTGTGATACCACTTACAACTTTAGTGGGAGTGTGATTAATTATGCAATTCCACAATTTATGGATTCAACCCAAAATTGAAGACTTAGTCCCTTAGCTTGGAGCATACAGTTAGCAATTTCTTTTAAAGTGTAGTTCTTCCACTCAGCTACACCATTTTGTTGTGGTGTATATGGAACAGTGTGTTGTTGTTGGATTCTCTCTATAGTGCAAGAAGTAGTGAACTTGTTGTTAACATTTTCTCCCCCATTATCAGATCTGAACTTAAGAATTTGATGACCAACTTGTTTTTCAACAAGGGATTTGTAGGACAAGAACATGTTAAATGCTTCACTCTTAAGTTTTATAAAATAAACCCAAGTGTGTTTGGAGTAATCATCAATGAAATTTAAGAAATATTTGAAACCAGAAAAGGAAACAGATGGAAGAGGACCACACAAGTCACCATGCACAAGCTCCAAGGGGCCGGGCATGTTTTTCAAAATTGTCCCGATGATGTTTTCTAAGTACACATACGGAACAAACACCATCATTGCAAGATACCATCAGAATAATTGTCACCATATTTTCTTTACATAATTGTTACAATGAGCGATAATTTAAGTGACCAAATCACTCATGGAAAAGTTTGCTCAAGTCATTGCTATGAGCAACAAAAACTGAGGCAAAATGTTATGACCCAAAGTTGTTAAACTTGTACAACTTGGTAATATCATCAACAATTCCAGTGGCTAGGAAATGCTTAGGATCTTTAAAACCCTTGATTACAACTTGGTAAGGTGTAAATGTTACAATTTTACCTTCACTAGAATGAGTGATTTGATATACTGACAACAAATTTTAGGAAATTAATGGAACAAATAGTACATCATTAAACTGATCATTATCTATTGGAACTATACCAGATCCTACAACACTAAGAGATATATTATCACCAACAAATATTTGTTTGGTGTTACATTCATGCATAGTAGAAAATATGGCTTTATCATTAGCCATATGATAAGATGATCCATAATCAACGATCCACTCATTCGAAGAAGAAGAAGAAGATGCTTTATATGAAAAACTAGAAGCACAAAGTGTATGTCCATGGGATGTAGATTCTGAAGATGAATCAAGGTTGATGTGGTGCTTCTTCGTTGCTGTTTCCAAGGTTGTCATCTTCTTAAAACATTTAGATTCATCATGATTATCTTTCCTGCAAAAGTTGCAATGATGCTCAGTCTTCTTACCTTTTGATTTGGTCCCTTTGTCATTTTTTGAAGAATGAGCTGGCTGAGAGGGTTTGGGACCCTTATTTGGCTTATTATTGTGAGGATTTTGCTTCTTGGGTTTCTTGTACTTCTCTTTCTATTGTGCATGTAAGGATTTGCTAGATGTATTTGCTTTGATAATTATTCCAATACATATGATCTTATCTTGCTCTCTAATCAAGGAATCACAAAATGATTCAAGACTAGGTTCTTTATAGCTAGTTGGATCCAGGGATTATTTCATGGAGTAAAATGTAGATACAAAAACAAAATATGCAGGTCCAAGTTTGGAAAGAATATCATAAATGCATTGCGAGTCTTCCCTTTTAATTTTGCATTCTTCAACTAAGAGTTTTAGAGTTTTGTACTTAGATATATAATCTTGAATGCAAGAAAAATCACTTGGATTTAGGGAAATCAAGTCATTTTCCAGCCAGTGACCTCAAATCTCATTGTGTTTACCAAACACACCTTCCAACTTTTCCAAGCTTTAATTGGTTCATCAATTTCAGATAGGTGAAAGTGTAAATCAATAGAGATTGACATCCCAATAAATCCACAAGCTTCATCACATTTATTGGCCCATTTGATTTTTTTATTAGCATCAGTGGGTTGTTTTTCTTTCCCCGAGATAATTTGGTAAAGTTTCCTACTTCTTAGGACATCCTCCGTACAAGATTTACATGAGAAGTAGTTGGAATTGGTAAGCAAAATATAACATGGGGTGGCCATACTATAAAATTTAGGCTGTAAAAATAGAAACCAAAGGGCTGGATGGAAATACCTCTAAAAAACAGGCGGTTTAAAAAACAACAACATTGAAACACATTCCGGATGAGGAAGTTATGCTTGTTTGAAAAATGGTTGAAGGTGACTCCAAACCGATAAGTGGCAGGTAGATGATTGACCCAATTGGTAAAAGGACCCCCTTCTTCCCAAGCTTAACCTTTTCAACTCACTTTACAATAATGTTGCTTTATGTGAACCAATTCTATAAAATAAGTGGAGTTAAATTTTACAATTATGTTACTTTAAATATTGTATGTAAAAACTGAAAGACTTTATACTATTAAGTGACTCACTTTTATAAAACAAGTGAGATGCACTTTTACAATAAAGTAACTTAAAAATATAAATTATACGCACTTTTAGAAAAATAACTATGAAAAGAAGATTGGAACTCAAGACCTATTATTAAATAATGCAACTTGTAACCAAGTGAGCTAATATAAAAAGGTACATTAAAGATGGAAATGGGGAAGGTTTTTTTTTTTACTCTTCTGTCTCGAATTGCATGCTGTGAAGCACCTGCAACAATTAATTAATAAGAATATGCGAAATAGCATAAATGACAGAACTCAGAATCACTTTTATATTGATCGTAGGCCACTTCGAGGGGGTAACCTCATTTGAGCAAGCTCAATACAAATAACTTCACGGTGCCTTCAATGACCTCAACACACACTTATATACTAAGTCTATGCCCAATACTATGAGTCAAAACCATGGGACATATAATACTACGGGACGACTTACAAAGCATATGCGTCCAATACTATGGGTCAATACTATGGGCTAATATAAACTATGGATCAACAAATACTACGGGATGACTTACAAAGCATATGCGTCCAACAACAATATACTAACATAGTAAAGAGAAGGGTTGACACGGGTTCCTAACATCCCCTCTCCCTTAGAAAAAGCTGTCCTCAAAGCTTTGGTTGGAGAAATTGCTGTAGAATTTGAAGAAGTGGTTCCCCGGTAGCATCCTCGGGTTGCATTTTGGGCCATTGACGCCTTTGGAGTGTCAGGGAGGATTGCTTGGAAGGCTGTAGATGAAGAAGAACCCCATCAGCTGTGCGGAAAATGCGCTTCAGAACGGTGTTGATTGGCTTGTTGTTTCAGGCGAATTCTGGCCATGTGAAGATTGTCCTGCAGAATGAGAAGAATCTGATCGCGGTTTCGAAGAACCGAGTCAATTTCCTGAACTGGGGAGCTGCTAAGGGTGTATGGAAGAAGAGATGGCGGTGTCTGTCCATAGACTGCTTCATATGGTGTCCTTTGAGATGTGGTATTGTACCACCAGAGCGCTGCTAGGAGATCCATAGAAATAGTTGGCCAAAGCTGTGTAGGGATGGGCAAGAGTTTGAGCAATCCCGAAAGGAGTGTCGTTTCACCCTTGTTGACCTGGAAAGTATCACGGTCAGCCACCATCTATTGAATTGTCATTTTCAGTCCCTGCCAAAAGAAGTTACATTGTTCCTGGTCATACATTTTGAAGAACCCAGAGTGCCCTGCTGATGAAGAAGCATGGAGTTCATAGAAGAGATAGCCCTGTTGAACATATTGCAACCAATTTGGAACAAGCAGAGAAAGAGTTGTAAGAGAAACTGGGTCATCAATTGTGCGAGAAGGAGCATCTGCCACCATATTGTCCTTACCCTTCTTGTAAGTGATCGCATAGGGATAACCCATTAGTTGGATAACCCATTTCAGGTGTGTTGGGGAGGAGACCCATTGTTCCAGAAAATTGTCCAGACTCTGGAGATCAGTCTCGATGCAGAAATAATTCCCTAATAGGAATGGCTGCCACTTCTGTACTGCATGCAAAATAGCCATTAGTTCCTGCTAAGAGGTAGATGCGACTAAATTCTTATCGGAAAGGTCTCTTGAAGGCGGAAAGCTCATTGGTTCAGCAAAGACACCTGCATATCTATCCAAGGAAGTAGTGGAGACCGTTGATGGGTGTATCTGAAGGGAATGGAGTTGAGCGATGATACCATGTGAATTCTTGTTAAGGATTTTTTCTAGGCGATGTGAACTGATGATGCAGAGAGACCCTAGTTGTAAGCCCATTAATTTGTGTTGTGCCCCATTTACTGAAAACTGCATCCAAAGTTCCGAAAAATCCCATAAGATGGGGCCAAGTGTGCGTAACCATTGAACGCCCAAAACCACATCACATCCGCCTAAGGATAAGGCAAACATGTCAAAGCGTAGGTTATAATCTTCCATAGAGATACGCACATTGTGACACTTCCCCTTGCAAGGTAAGGTGCCCCCATTGGCAACCATGACTTCAAAGTTGGAGCAAAACAATTAGCCTGTTTGGCAATCTAAGGGTCAATGAATTTATGAGTGCTACCAGAATCAATGAGTATGGTAAGAGGGTGCTTCTTGAAGTATCCCATGACTCGCATTGTTTGTGTGGTGGTGACGCCGGTTATAGCATGGAGAGAGAGCTCGGGTGGGTCGTCCTGAGATGGGGTGTCAACAGGCGGGTGTTGAATGTTGACCTGATCATCTACTGTATCTGGAGCTTCTTCATCAAGTTCTGAGGTAGGCGGAGAATCCACATCTAAGAGATAGAGATTTTGTTGAACACATCTATGTCCCCGAGTGAATTTCTCATCACAATTAGAACAAAGCCCTTTTTTTCGGCGTGCCAAAATCTCTGTTTCAGACAAATGCTTGATAGGAGTTGGTTGCGGGGCAGGCGTGATGGGAGGTCGTTGGGAACCCATATTTCTGAAGGGAACAAAGGTGGGTTTGGAGCATTTTTGAGCTGTGATCTTGTCCTCTGCCAACTTAGCCAACCCTAGGACTTCCATCATTGTGTTGGGACAGAACATTTTGACCTCTGAGTGGATTTCATCCTTGAGACCACTGATAAAACAACTCTTGTAGAATTCATCAGACAATCCTTCTGTGTGATTGGCCAGTTTCTCAAATTCTGTCTGATACTCTCTCACTGTGCCAATTTGGTGAAGTTTAGTGAGTGCTCCTGTGAAGTCATCAAAAGCACTCAGACCAAATTGTGGCAAAAGGAGTTGGCAAAAATCTGTCCAGTTTGGCTCAGGATGAGCTTTGATGTACCAATGGTAACATTGAAGGGCTTCTTGTTCCAAATGAAAGGATGCAAGTGGAACTTTCTGGACATCAAAAGTATTATGCAAACTGAAATATTGTTCTGCTCGGTATATCCATCCAGTCGGATCAGTACCATTGAAGCGAGGAAAATCAAGCTTCGGCCCGCGAAAATTGCTGGAAGAAGAGAACCCGGTGGCTGCAAAATATTCTGGCTGTCGATTATTGTTCATGGCCGAATGCCGAAGATGGAGGCTGAGAAATTTTTCATCCAGATCTTGGAGTTTGGTTTGGATGGCTGCAAGTGCTTCCTCCATGGTTTTTTTGTTTTGTTTTTGGAAATGGATAAAAAAACACAAACAAAAGCTTATTCAGTAAAGGAAGATTTGGATTTGGGAAAAACTCGGATGGGTAATTGGGGTTTGACTAGGTTTTGGACACTTTCTGATGGACAGGGAAGCAAAAAATGGGGATTTCAGAAGCGGGGTGAAAGAATGAGAAAATTTGGTAGAGAGGGACAAAGAAGCAGAATTAGGAAAGGAACATGGTGGTAAAATTTGACGGCGTTTGGGTGAAAATTGAAGGAGTTATGGCAAACCCTAAAAATAAACAAATGTGAGATTTCTGGTCTTGGGAAGTGGAATTTGGGATAGGGTCTTCAGGAATGAAATATGCAGAATGGGATTGCAAGGATGTCAGTGAAGTTTCAGGGAAAACAGAGTTGAAACAAGGGAGATATGGCCGAAAAACAAAAATTTATTTATTTATTTTTAATTTTTAATTTTTATTTTATTTTTTTAGAAATGGATCGGCAACAGCGGCGTGGAAGGGATTCACAACAGATGGATCTGCAACAGCGTGGAAATGATCGAAAACGACTGGATCTGAAATGACGACTTGATATGGAACGACTTTCAGAATAGATATGAAACGGCTGAATCTGGAGCGGAAGTGATTAGCAACAGTTCAGCTGAAAATAGATATGGACCCCAGGTATGTGCAGCTTCCTATCGGTTCAGGGGATTCACTCGACCACCAATGCTGTCTGACGGCTTGCATATTGGGGCAGTACCCCTCACTCCATGGCTCAGGTAAAACTGATAACCGCTTTGCCACAAACGACAACTCTTGGTTTACCTCACGGGTGGGAACTAGTCAATCAGGTAGGGGTCGTTGCCCTTTTCGCTGGCAGGTCTTCTCAATGGGCCAGCTACTTTGGGGTTCCTGTGGTACTCCTCACAATGAGTTTTAGGGCTTATGCCCAAGTACTTCCCATAGTTAAGCGGATAGGGGTTATCCCCAGATCCGAACTTGCAACATATGCGAAAAAAAATAAATTTGGCAGAAATTCCACCCAACGAGCCCAAGAAAGTGCTCTGATACCAGATGTGAAGCACCTGCAACAATTAATTAATAAGAATATGCGAAATAGCAGAAATGATAGAACTTAGAATCACTTTTATATTGATCGCAGGCCACTTCGAGGGGGCAACCTCCTTTGAGCAAGCTCAATACAAATAACTTCATGGTGCCTTCAATGACCTCAATACACACTTATATACTAAGTCTATGCCCAATACTATGAGTCAAAACCATGGGACATATAATACTATGGGATGAATGACAAAGCATATGCTTCCAATACTATGGGATAATATAAACTATGGATCAACAAATACTACGGGGCGACTTACAAAGCATATGCGTCCAACAACAATATACTAACATAGTAAAGAGAAGGGTTTACACGGGTTCCTAACACATGCTTACCCCAAAAACCTTTCTTTTATCCTGCAAACCACTTCACGAAAACCAAAAAAATATTCCCAAAACTAATCTCGCTTAGATTTGGGGTTAGTCCTCATTAGCTTAACCCGAATGTTTATGTTTTCTCACTGTTTATGGTTTTCCAAGTTCGCACAGGGCGCACGGTAAAGAGCATACACAATAAAGAAAACCTTTTCCCCTCTGTTTATGATTTTCAGAGTGTGCATAGGGCACATTGAAAAAGAGCATACACAGAATGGGAAGGTAGCAAACTGAAACTAAAAATAATACAAGCCTTAAACTGAAAAGAATACGAGAAAATAAATTTAAATAAAAAACGTCACTTTAACAATATACTTGTAGATTTGATGAAATGGTTGTAACTTGGACAAACATAAACCTTTTTTGGTGAAACGAAAAGTGGACCAATCGGGTTCTAAGCCACAGATCAATGGTAGTTATGATCTAAGAGAAGATGAACCGTCAGATCACTCTATGTCTATAACATATCGTGACCTTCGGATTACATATTTACAAATGCATACTAAATAAACACATTTTACCTAACATAAATATTAAACAAGTTGATCTTAACTAAATTCTAGGTTCTAAATATCCTAACAAAAGATACAACTAGAGTACCCTCAATTATATCTAAGGTGTGTTGAATACAACTTCCGACCTAAGCTCACTATGCTTAATCCACAAAAATATGATAAAAAAGAGTATTGAGCATACAATTAGCAAGTCCCATGAGGTGGCCATAGTCTGATTCAAAACTGGAAGCACCTAAGATCTAGGTCCAGAAACAATATAACACGACTCCATGCATTTTAGACAATATCTCCTCTAGCAAAAGGTTTTCAGTTCCTTACAAATTTTTTGTTGCCTTCAGATTGATATTCTTGAATTATATGTTGATTGCATGATTAAATATTGTTGTTATTACCATACCAGGCAACAAGGAATCTATCCTTAGACACAAAATATATATCCCTAAACACAAAACAAAATAGATGATATATCCCTAAACAAAAATACAAATTCAAAATAGGGGAAAACAAAGCGTGAATGTTTGGAGACAAAAGTCCAAGAAAAAGCATTCTTTAAAGGCACCTAACTCATCCGATATTGCACAAAATTGATCTCAAAGATGCTAAATAGTCCCCAAAATCCTAATTACTAGAAATTATAGTGAAATTATGCTTATTAATTGTACCTGGGTGCTCTCGAGCGGTAGAGTTTTGTTTCCTCTGTGCTTGGGGTTTGTCACCTTTCATTTCACGGGGCTGGGTTGAAGATTCATGAGCCCATGTTGAAAATGTTGGGTGTAGGGTACATATCATATCATGCGTGTCCCAATGATTGTATTCTATATAGAGGTGAATATACAAACAAAGAGATATGTCCAAAACGTGGGCATGACGGGTACAAAGAATCGAAAAAAAAGGTTAAAGCACATGGTCCTCCTCATAATATATTGAGGCACATGACTATATTTCCAAGGGTTCATAGGATATTTTGTTGCAAAGAATTAGCTACACTGCAGGGATGGCATGCATCAAACAGAAGTGCGGAAGGAGTTATGTGAATCCCAACATATTCAATCACCATGAAGCATTTAGAGGATACATGGCCCGATAAATTCAAGGATGAAGCACACAACCTCCAATTGAGCATAGCCATTGATGGCATCAACCCATATTCCCAACCAAACAACATCTATACTGTTTAGCCTATAGTAGTGATCGATAACAATATTCCCCCATGGTTGTTCGTGAAGAATGAACATATTATGTTGGATCTTGTAGTCCCTGGTAGAAGGCAAGTGAAGAATATGGATGTTTACCTACAACCATTGATCGATGAATTCAAGGAATTATGGGAATGGATATAGGTATATGATGTGTCGAGATCCATCCCATCAGAGAGGATTTTTACGTTGTATGGCATATGTGTGTACACCACACAAGTTAAAATGCAACTCATTTTTTGTGTCTACTTTGTAGTGTCATTATTTGTTGTTTGGGCGTGGATGTGTGAACCACGAATTTCCCGATGACTTGCGGCATGCCATATCTAAACTATCTGCATTTGTACGGTGGATCACATCAAATGAGATTTACATAGCTAGCATTCCACGGTGGCATCAAGAGATAGATGAGATTGTTTGTATGTTTGTGAAGGAACTGACGTCGAGTTTGATGGACTTGCAAGTTCATCTTCTAATTCACCTAGTCGATGAGGTTGAATTAGTGGGGGTGGTCTCATGTCGCTGGATGTTCTTCTTGGAGAGGTTCATGAAAAAAGTGAAGGAATTTTTTCGACAAAGGGAAAAACCCGAGGGGTCTATGGCAGAGGGGTACATAGTATATGAGTCATTCTAAAGGAATGATGTAAAGGAAGATCATGATAATGGGTTGATATGTATCAACTCTAGAAATATGTGGGATGAAAGTAAGGAGCCTTATGTTTCCCAAAACTCTACAACCAAGTGTTCTTTTACCCAGATGTGTTGGATAGATATTAGTGGTTCATATTAAGACACGACCCTAGATCTAAATATGTTTTTGAGAACAACAGTGCTATCATGCCGACCAAGGAATATAATGAGGGTGATGGAAACATAGAATGATATGTACATCTTTTATTCCATCATTTACAAATTGAGATATCATTTTGTTACTGTTATCTTTGACTGTCTAATTATATTGTTTATTTTTCATGTTATGACAGTGTAAATGGAAAGTTGATTACTGGATGTGGTGTTTAAACAATTTCAGTTGGTTAACAACCAATATGATGCGAAATATATATGGTTTAATGTCTATGAAGTAATTTATGATTGTATGGAAGGATTATATGTCATTGTCCAAATTACTCATACTCTGTTTTGTGTATACATATAAATACACCATGAAAACAACTTACATGATTCAAATTATTTTTTTGAATGTAAAGGCTAGCATATTCTTCCTGACTTGAAAGTGATCTCAAATTTCTATATTCATATTTAAATGCTTGTATTTTATTATTATTTTGATATAAATAATGTTAAGAATTATAATTGCATTAATTTATGACATTTCTCTTAGAATGTAATGTTTTTATTATTATATGATTCGATTAAATTGAAATTTTGTTATAATGTAATGTTTTTTGATTGTATTTATAATGTTAACTCCAACATAGAAAATGACACATTTGTAACCTTGATGGAGATTGAAAATTCAACAATTTTTTACTAGTGTTGAGCTCTACAATGACTTAATTTATGGCCTTGGTAACAATGAAATTTACAACAAAATTTATGGTGCTCTCTAATTTCTCCATCAATATTTGAATGTTTGTATTTCATGATGTTTTTGTTATAAATAATGCTAAGAATTATATTTGCATTAATTCATGACACTTTTGTTATAATGTTTGCAAATGTTTTTTGAATGGCAATAAGAGAGAAAAATGGCTTTAAGGATGAAGGTGTAGGTATGCAAGAATCTTCTTTAGGAGAAAAATGGTTTTAAGAGAGAATCTTATTTTACCTTCGTAATAAAAGAATTAAATATGTTATATTTGAATTTCTTCATCTCTCTATTTCTAGGAGGTTAAAATCCATCTTAGAATTGGTTGAGACAATAAGGATTTAGATGAAGCGGTTAACAAAGATGTATACATGCTTAATATTTATTCACCATATTTTATGGTTTGTAAATAAATACGTAGTTTTGACTTGTAAATTAAATCCATGGTTGTATATTTGACTACAAATATTTCATATATGTATCAATATATAATCATTGATTTATATTTTATTAATGTAGATTTATAATAGCAGAATTATATGATAATCTAATTTATATAACTAATATGAATCTATACTATTTTAGAAATTAGATATATTCATTGACAAACTCATACATGAATATTTGATATCCTAAATCTTAAATAGTTTTGAAATTATTATTCAACACAAAAATATTTTAATGTTATTAAATAAAAAATAAAAAATAAAAAATAAAAAATAATAATATTAACAAAGTAATAAAACAATCCTTTAAATATAATAACATTAACAAAGTAATAAAACATCAATAATTAATTGAATTAATATAAATTTACAATCATTTATATATAATTAATTTGATTAACATATATTAATAGTTAATCCAATTTATATAAACTTACTCTTCAATATAAAAATTGATTTTGACGACTTAAATGTTAATATGATAAAGAAATATTTGGAAATGTAACATGTGTCTTCCCCTTCATTAATCAATTAGTTATAATATATATTTTACAATAGAAAATAGCTCAAATCTTTCATAACAATAAAAACATGCAAAGGGGCAATGTGCATGATAATTTTAAACACAATCATTATCATTATCACATCAATCTAACATAAACTTACCATCATTATCATTGCCACCATCTAACAAAAAATAAAATAAACACCATCATACCATTATTAACATAAAACTAATAAAAATAAGCATGAACATACCATTATAAATATTATGTTACATATTCATCTAACATATACATCTTACAGATTTAAAAATCATCTAATACACATATGATCTAACAATAACATGTAACAAAACACAAGTTCCATCTCACCCGATCTGAGCATCCTCTCCAAATTTGAGGGGACTAGTGGATGAGGATCATGGGGAGATGATGGATTTATAGAGGTTGGTCGGTCAGATAGGTATAACGGATCAGAAGTTGGATAGGTCGAAGGAGGGGGACATGGTGGAGGAGGAGGTGGATGAGCATGAACGTACCATCATTAACATAAAACTAAAAATAAACATGAACATACCATCATAAACATTACATCACATATTCAAGTAACATATACATCTAACAGATTTAAACATCATCTAACACGCATAACTAACAATACACGTAAACACAAACATATATGCCATCATCATGATCATTTTCACCATCAAACAAACATAAAACACAACAACATCAACATATAAATAAACATCAGCACATAAATACACATCAACATAAACATTGAAATCAACATAAACATGAAAAATGCAATACATATATAGATATGAACATATATAACATCAAATTCATGATACAATATGCCAAATATAAGATATCTCCATTCTAATAACTGCTATGACATATCTGATCCACCTCCGCTAGCAGCGACATTATCAGTATCTCTCCGACCAGAGCTAGATGCATCATCACTTTCTCTCCAAACAAAGCTAGAAGCATCATCACCTCCACCAATAGAGCCATAGGCAGTATTAGCACCTCTACCAGCAGATCCAAAGGCATTGAAACCTCCACCAATAGAGTCAAAGACATCGGTACCGATACCAGAAAGAAAAAGAGATCTCATAGCAAGAGGGATAGGTCCATCAAGATGAAGTGTACAACCCCCTCTGAGCATCTCTAATATATAAACAAGTGAAGTAGGAACTGGTGGATGGTCAGGATGATGAGTATGATCGAAGGGCCAGTCGAGCAGGAGTAGAGATGACGAAGTAGGATCGGGAGGAAGGTCGAGTAGGAGTAGAGGACTAGACGATGAAGAAGGCGGAGGAGGAGAACATGGTGGAGGAGGAGGTGGATGAGATGTTAAAGGTGGAGTAGAAGGAGGTGGATGAGATGTCGAAGGTGGAAGAGAATGAGGTGGAGGTTGAGGAGGAGGTGCAGTGGATGTGGAGCCTACGCCACCAGTTGAAGCAACTAGTGGAGAAGGAGGTGGGCTAGCCGGTGGAGGATATCCGCCCTCATCTTACGATGAAATAATATCATGGATACCATTTAAATATCGTAAGCACCAACAATGTTTTGCATAAAGATCCTCATATCACGAGGAACCATCCGCCACAACTCTACGCGGCGATGGTCCCTCATAATTTACCTCACCAGTACAGTCCAAACCCCTTAATCTTCCAACAATGTAGCTAGCCTGTCTGCGACGTTCCGTCGGTACCTCTCATCTGGCCAGTGTCGAATTCTGGGTCTGGATAAATGGGGCACCTCAGGCTGACCTGCATCCAGATCCATATCCTGATCCTCATCATGAACTGGTGGAGGTGGCACATCGCCATCAAATGTACCAACATTTGTAAAATATATAGTACACAATAATAATTAGACAATTTCATTAAAACATGAATTTAATATAACAAATTAAAATATTTTTATTTTGCATTAAGTATAAAAATAATAAAATGCAACTATATTAATTCAAGCATAATGCTAAATTTATCTCTCATCTGTTGGCTCGTCCTGAGTGAATAAAATGTTGGGACACCCTCTCCAATCCAAGCTGGCATATGGATACGGAACCATGTGTAATCTAGGCGGGTCCTCACTGCCTAGCATCTCGATCACATCCATGGTGATTCTTGTTGAAAAGATAGGCTGCCCCCTCTTGGGCATCATATGCCCCCACATGCGCATACACACATCTGTCATCAACCTAGGAGGGTGTTGTTCAAAAGATGGAATTATGGCTGGAAATATCCCAAAAAATAAACAAAACAACTATGAACCGAAAGGGAAATTCTCCCTCCCACCAATAGATGCACAACATCAACTAAGAGCATAACAAAAACATCGTAAAAAAATAGCAAACCACCTAACGCAACTAGGTGCCTGCACTGTAGAATCAACATAATATAATAGAGGGAAGCTAATGCACCACCCATCACTTGTGATATCCGCGATGGTCATCACCAACAAAGAGAGTCACCTAACATCCTCTCTAACAAAAGCAGTAATGGAGAGTTTCCCATCACTGACCTGAAACTAAGCAAGGTTGATGATGTTTGGATCAACATATCTCTGAACATATACTAGCTGATTCGATGCTACATCTCCAACTAGGATCTCAGGGAACTGAGGAAAGTCCTCACCTCTCCTAGAGAGCCCCGTGATAAAATATATGTCCTCCTTAGTGGGTCAGAACCATTGATCGGGACCAACTCGAAACGCCTGCCTATGATGATCCCAACGTGCGATCAACTTGGTGAGGAATGTAGTGTTCCCATTGAGTGATTTGGCCTCCTCATAGAATTGAGGAGACTGACAACTCTCAAGAGGTGTCTCGTCTATGGAGTAATGGGAGGAGGGTATAAATCTCTCTCCCTCTCCCTGGCCTCTCACTCTCTCCAGAAGTTATAGTGGTCAACTTGAGCTTCCCACTGTTGCCTGGCCTTACGATGCTCACGTCTCTGTTTCACATATAACATGAATTAGCTAGTGTCATCAAAATACATATAAAAGAATTATATGTATTAAAATAAAAAAATTATTTTTTTTGCAAAAAATTGACAAACGGTGCGCCTATATAAATATAACGCATCGTCAACGATGCGCCTTTATATTTAATGCACCACCAACGGTGCGCAATACTAACACAATGCATCATTAATATATTTCTATAAATTTATAATTTTATTATCAATCCGGTGCGCTATAATGTACACGCACCAGTGCGTTATCAAATTTGTTTCAACGGTGTGCCTATGGCACATCCAAACACTGAGAATCGATGCGCTGAATTGCACTAGGAGTACCGTTGAATTATGATTTTTTTTTATGTTATAGTAAATTTTTAATGTGTATGAATCAATGCTTCCCTAACAAGTAAATGCACCGTAACCAGTGTACTTACTTTCTTTACAAGCACTGCAAATTATTTCATTTCATAATTGATAAGAAATGTTTCAACGGTGTACCTATAACACATCAAATCACCGAATGACAATGCGCTGATGTGAACTAGAAGCACCGCTGCATTTATACCATGTAAACGCACTATTTAATGTGCGTTGATGTGATGTAAAAGCACCATGATTTATTTAATTTATGTTTTATGGATAATTTGTTCATGGAAATCCTAGAGCATGTCATAGCACCGACAACCAGTGCATCGATGCGCACTAGACGCATCGTATAAGTTGGTTTTTCAATTTCCTTGTAATATATACTGGTGTGTTTGCTACAAGTAAGGGCACTGTCAAGTTGATGCGCTTATGTGTAATGAATGCACCGATATTTAGTTTCTATTTTTAAAAATAGAATTTATGTTATATTTGTGAACAACGAAGGTGTAGCGCACTAGTGTTGTGGTGCTTTCAAGCCGTTCAGCTCACCCTACCGACGGTGTGCCCTATAACAAATTACAGAGTGCATTGACCTCCGATGCAATCCGATCGGATCGAACACACCGCACAAGTTTTAATTTGTTTTTTAAAAGGAAAAAATTATGGCTTAATTGAAAAAATTATTCCGCTAAAAGTTTAAAGTATCAAGTAAGAATTACTTTACATGCTGAACCTTGCATCGAAGAGGCATCCTCACAATGTATAGAGAATTTGTATTTTTTCCCACTGTTTGGAAAAATTCAAACTGAAGTCAGCAGCCAATAAAAACAAGCAATGTGTAAGCAGGGGTGGAATGGACACCGGTGGCAGGGCGTCTAGGTGGGTTATGAACGACACCGATGCATGTGGATTAGAAGCACCATGGAGGGGTAAAAATGGTTTTGATGGCATACTAATTTTATTTATAAAACCTTGTTTCAGTGCGCCCGACAAGTGAATGCACCTGTGCGTTGTAGTACACCGCACCGCATGTGGGTTTTTAAATAATTTTTTTTGTTTAATTTTTTATTTTTAACAAATACCAACTGGTGCGTTTTATTATACCGAATGCACCAGGGTGTTTATTAATAATGAACGACCTGCGTTTAAGGGTTTTTTATTTTATTTTTTTTATAAAATAACCCGATGCATTTATTCTTATTATGCACACCAGGATGTGGGTTATAAAATGATGTGAATTGTTAGAAACGTAACGCACCTCTACGGGTTTACAAATTTATGCACGTTTCACTTAAATTTTTCTTTAATTGATGTGTTTTTTTTTTTTTTTAAATTTTTATTTTTGGGGTGCGACATTGTTATTTGGCAGCTCCAGTGTCTTTGATTTGGAGATGCCCTGGTGCGTTAAGGTTACAAAAACGCACCGATAAGGTTTTACATGTTTCTCATAATTTTTTTTTGTGGTGCGACATTGTTTTTTTTGGCGGTCCAGTGCATTTGGTTTGGAGATGCACTGCAGCATTAAGGTTACAAAAATGCACCAGTACGGTTTTACAAATTTTTTGTGCGTTTCGCATAATTTTTTTTAATTGTTTTTTTTTCATGGTGCAATATTGTTTTTTTGGCAGTCTCGGTGTGTTGCAGTTGGAGATTCATCAGTGTGTTTAAGTTAGAAACGCACCGTATACAAAAAATCCGCTACAACCTCTAGTCAGACGCCTTCGCTAGTGACCTCTTCTATAAACTGATATTTGATCTCTTTTGAGAGTAACATCCACTATAACCTACGCTATAGGGCCTTTTCCTTGTAGTGACTTGAATGATGTATCGTATCTTTTTTATCTAACCTAACTTCCCCTCTATTATGTTCTGGTCGCAGTGGCTAGCACGATTAGATTGGTCAAAATCTACTTCCAATCCATAGTCTTATGTGACATGTCTGCCATCAACATCCTTGGTGCAAAAATGATGCCCATATGCCCACATAGATGGGTAAAAATGCAATTGTAAAAATGTGAACAAATGACAGTGTCATATGTCTAATAACCTAAGCATTAATAAAAAGATATAGATGTTATAGTTCAAATGTTCATTATAAAGTTAAAAATGTACAAAAAGAGATTATTACTGAGTTGCTGCAGCTGATCCCTATGTTTTCTACATCCTGTTCACAACATAGGTAACGACCGGATGCACTATATTTCTCTATGATCTAGTCAACAGCCCAACTATTGTGAAATACCGTTGGTATACTTACCTTTAAATGATCAGGAAAAGGAATGCTTCTACTGTTCAACCACATGAATTCTTTCCTGTCATTGTCCCATTTCCTTCTCTTGTCTTCATACAATGTGGCCCACATTTGTGTTGCCTCTGGGTTGTCAAGAATGAATTTTTTGATAACATTAATTTATAAATCCACCGACATATCCATGAAATATAAACTAATAGTATGAGATAAAATATATATTATCAAGTTCAATGTAAACAATTACTTTGTCTAAATTTGACAAGAGAAAATTGACTTACTCTTTATCATGCACCTTTTTCCGTTCGTTTTGAGTATCTCCCCTTCCCTTTTGTCTTCATCTCGTTGTCATTGCAAACCACTGCACTAGGTGTGTCATCAATTTTCTTGATGTATTCCTTGCATAATAGAATGCCTTAGATACAATGTACCCCTCTGCCATAGACTGCTAAGGTTTTTCCCTTTGTTGAACAAACCCCTTAAATTTTTTCATGTACATCTATAAGAAAAAAATATAACGACATGAGACCACTCTAACTAATTCAACCTCATCAAGTAGGTGTATTAGAATATTTGCATCTACTAAGTGGGGAAATCTTAAGATGCTCCCAACATGATAGCTCATAAAATACATATTTCATTTTAACCTTAATGGGGATTTTTTCAACATAGGTGTCAAAAAACTATGGATCATCGAACATAGGTTCACCACCTGAATCAAACAACTATGCAATTTCCTTCTTTCTATCATATGCACTAAACCAATCACCCATTCTCATTATTTCAGGTCTAAATTTTCTTTCCGGTGTACCATTGAAAGTAGATGTTATTCTTCTATAAGGGTGATCTTTTGGGAGGAATACCCTCAAGTAGTCATACACTAGCCCTCGTAGGTGTTTGGACAACCTAGCCTTTACAGAAGGTTCATAGCATGGTTTATGTCCATGATACCCTCTTATTACAAGACGTGTGATGTTATTGCATACAAAACATGTTAGCATTGAAGAAGACAATTGGATCGAATTAACTCTGAGAAATAATATATTTATGAATATAAACAAATCAAATAACATGCTTAATAGAGAAAACTCCTAATCCTTGATAATAATGCATGGTGTACACACATATACCATACAATGTAAAAACCCTCTCCAAAGGGATGGGTCTTCGTATATCGTACATAGGTATCCCTTCCCATAATTCCTTCAATTCATCAATTAATTGTTCTAGGTATCTACATTCATATTCTTCACTTGCTTTCTAATGGGGACTTGAAGAGCGAACATAAGATATTCATTGTTCATAGACAACCATGGGGGGATATTCTTATTGATCACTACTACCAGACAAACTAAATAGTTTGGGTTTTGGAGGGAATGCAGGTTAACTCAATCCATGTCTATGCTCAATCGAAGGCTCCAAAATTCATCCTTGAATTTATCTGGCCATGTAGCCTCTATATGCTTCATGGCTATTAAATATATTGGGATTCACATAACTCCCCGTGGACTTTTGTGTGAGGCATGCTACCCCTAAAACATAGCTAATTTTTTGCAGTTCCTTACTAATTCTTTGTATGGTTTTAAACAATTTTAATTTATTGCCTTGGGATTGATATTCTTGAATTATATGTTGATTGCAGTATTAAATATTGTTTCTATTATAATACCAGGCAACAAGGAATCTGTCCTTAGACACAAAATACATATCCCTAAACATAGAAAAAGTATATATGATATATTCCTAAACACAAATACAAATTCAAAATAGGTGAAAATAAAGTGTGAATGTTTAGAGACCAGATTCTAGGAAAAAGCATTTTTTAAATGCACCTAACTCATTTGATATTGCAAAAAATTGATCTCAAGGATGCTAAATAGTCCCAAAAACCCTAATTACCAGAAATTATAGCAAAATTACGCCTATTAATCATACTTAAGTGCTATGGGTTTATTTCCTTTGTGCTTGGAGTTTGTCACCTCTCATTTTCACGGGGTCATGTTGAAGATTCATGAGCCCATGTTGAAGTTTCCCAATTTTATATACCATACAAACCCTCAGTGGGGTTTGTTGCCTGTGCCATTGGGGTTTGTAACCTCTCATTTTTGTAGGGCCATGTTAAAGATTCATGGGGTTGGGTAGGGTGTGGTGCTTGTTTTATACCAGGAAAATACTCGGTGGGGTTTTTCGCCTCTCATCTTCGTTGGTTGGGTTGAAAATTCACGAGCCTAGGTTGAAGTTTTCCTATTTTATATACCAAAAAAACTCTCAACCAATGGTTTGGCCAAGAATATAAAATCTCAGTTGAGGGATTGGCCAAGAATCCAAACTCTCGGCCGAGAGGTTTGCATTAAAGTATGGATAAAAAAATTGGTTAAATTCTTGGTCGAGAAAATTATAAACTCTTGGCTGAGATATTTTCCAAACCAAGGTAAACTCAACCATTCTTTCAGAAGAAATATTTTAAACTCTCGTCCAAACTCTTGGTCGATAAAATTTGTTGACCAATTTCTCGGTCGAGAAATTGAAAATTAAAACCCAAACGGACCCCTCACTCAAAAAAATATTTCCCATCTTCGTGTTTTCACCTCTGGGTTACATTTGTGTGCACCATTAATATAATAACGTTGAATACTTTCTACCTCTAACTTAGTGCATGAATGAAGGCATTAAAAATCATAAGTGGATGAAGCACTGTCTATTTTACCAATTGCTTCCAAAGTGATATTACATATTTCAATAAAATGTTTCAAAATGGTTTTAAAAATTGTTAATAAATTTTGATTTCCAAAATTATAAAATGAATTAAAAAACATAATTTATCAATTATAAATAATTCACAAACAAAATGATACATCCACAATATAAATGTTCAAATAAAACATTTAGATGATATCACTCTCCATTTCCATCACCTTGATTAGCTTCTTTGCTCAACATTATAACAGTGTTGTCCTTAAAAAAATGTTCTGATCTAAGGTCATGTCTTAGTATGAACCACCAATCCCTATCCAACACATACAGGTAAGAAAAAATTTACTTGCAGTGTTTTGAGAAAACCTAAGGTTCATTTTTATCCCACATATTTCTAGAGTTGATACATATTAGTCCACTATCGTGATCTTTCTAAAGGTGTCCCACCACTTGCACCTAAAAATAACACATTAGAAAGATGAGAGTTCCACTTGAATGATGTATCGTATCTTTCTGATCTAACCTAAATTTCCCGCTATTGTGTTCTAATTGTGGTGGCTAGCATGATTAGATTGGTCAAACTCTACTTCCAATCCATAGTCTTCTGTGACATGTTTCCATCAACATCCTTGGTGCGAAAATGATGCCCATATGCCCACATAGATGGGTAAAAATGCACTTGCAAAAATGTGAACAAATGATGGTGTCATTTGTCTAATAACCTAAGCATTAATAAAAAGATAGAGATGTTATAATTCAAATGTTCATTATAAAGTTGAAAATGTACAAAAAGAGATTATTACCGAGTTGTTTCACTTGATCCTAATGTTTAGTGCATCCCGTTCACCACATAGGTAATGACCGGATGCACCATAGTTCTCTATTATCTAGTCAACAACCCAACTGTTGTGAAAGAGCATTGGTATACTTTCTTTTAAATGATAAGTAAAAGGTATTCTTCTACCATTCAACCGTATGAATTCTTTCCTATCATTGTCCCATTTCCTTCTTGTCTTCATACAATGTGACCCACGTTTGTGTTGCCTTCGCATTGTCAAGAATGAATTTTTTGATAACATTAATTTCTGAATTCGCTGATGTATCCATGAAATCTAAACGAATAACATGAGATAAAATATATATTATCAAGTTCATTGTAAACAATTACTTTGTATAAATTTCACAAAAGAAAAGTGACTTACTCTTTATCATGCACCTTTTTCCATTCGTTTGGAGTATCTCCCCTTCCCATTTGTCCTCATCTCGTTGGTCATTGCAAACCACTTCTCCAGGTATGTCATCAATTTGCTTGATGTATTCCTTAGCATAATAAAATGACTTAGATACAATGTACCCCTTTTCCATAGACCACTCAGGTTTTTCCCTTTGTTTAACAAACCCCTTCAATTTGTTCATGTACCTCTATAAGAAAAAAATCTAACGACATGAGACCACTCTAACTAATTAAACCTCATCAATTAGGTGTATTAGAATATTTTCATTTAGTAAGTGGGGCAATCTTAATATGATCCCAATATGATAGCTCATAAAATACATATTTCATTTTCATCCTAATGGGGATTTTCTCAACATAGGTGTAAGAAAACCATGGATCATCAAACATAGGTTCCCCATCTGAATCAAACAATTTTTCAATTTCTTCTCTTTCTCTTTGTCATATTCCCTAAACCAGTCACCTGCTATCATTATTTCAGGTCTACATGTTCTTTCTAGTTTACCATTGAAAGCAGATGTTATTCTTCTATAGGGTGATATTTTGGGAGGAATACCCTCAAGTAGTTGTACACCAGCTCTCGTAGGTGTTTGGACCACCTATCCTTTACAAAAGCTCCATAATATGATTTACGTCCATGATACCCTCTTATTACAAGACCTATGATGTTATTGCATACAGAGCATGTTAGTGTTGAAGAATATAATTGCATCGAATTAACATTGACAACTGATATTGTAATGAATATAAACAAATCAAATAACATGCTTACTAGAGAAAATTCCTAATCCTGGATAATAATGCGTGGTTTACTCACATATACCATACAACGTAAAAACCATCTCCGTTGGGATGGGTGTTCATATATTGTATATAGGTATCCTTTCCCATAATTTCTTCAATTCATCGATCAATTATTCTAGGTAGACATTCATATTCTTCACTTGCCTTCTACTGAGGACTTTAAGAGCCAACATAAGATATCATTCTTCACACACAACCATTGGGGGATATTCTTATTGATCACTACTACTGGCCAAACTGAATATTTTTTGTTTCGGAGTGAATGTGGGTTAACTCAATCCATGTCTATGCTCAATTGAAAGCTCCATACTTCATCCTTGAATTTATCTAGCCATGTATCCTCTATATGCTTCATGGCTATTGAATTTTTTTGGATTCACATAACTTCTGTTGCACTTCTGTGTGAGGCATGATACCTCTACAACATAGCTAATTCTTTGCAATGGAAGAGCCTTTTAACCATTGGAATTATAGGCAGGTTCCTTAATATTTGATAAGGAGGACCATGTGCTTTACCCTTATTTTTTAATTTTTGGTACCTATCATGCCCACATTCTAGACATATCTCTTTGTTTGCATATTTTGATGTGTATAGAATACAATAATTTGGACATACATGATATGATATGTACTCAACACCCAATATTTTTCAACATTTGCTTTGTGTAGTGTCCCTTTTTAAGAATTTGCACAAACTAGGAAAAATTGCAAATTTTAACCAATTCGACCCTTAGACTAGTATGGACACAAATGCTTCAGAATGGGGCCTCAATTAGTTTGGAAGGTATTCAAACATATAAATGAGGCTGATGGATGCTTAACAACACTTAAAACACTTCTACAACATTCATTCACAATCTGGACAAAGTAGGGAAAAGTACTAGTCAAATCGAGGTTCAAATCCCCCAAGGGTAGTGGACAAGAATGGCTCTCCAAATGCTGGTAAAAAATTCCAAATTTCTGAACAGAGGTATGGTACTGATAAATTACTTAAATAATCTTCCCAATGTACCATCAATCAGTTCCTATGGCCTTCAGAAACTCCCTTAAATCATATGTTTATATGCAAGTCTTCACATAGGGGGAAAAGCTAGTAAAATTCACCATATGTTATGAAATTCGAATTTTAGGTGCCAAGGACTTGTGAAATGTTAATGAAACTTATTCAGAACATTAATGATACTCCATACATCAAAAAAATCATAGATAATGACTGATACAATTCGAAATAATGTATCTTCAAGCTCCAACAACAAGATATAGGGGAAAATGGCATCATTTATGCATTGTTTGGTATTTTAACATAGTTTCACTTGGTATTTTGACCTGAGAGTCTTTTGAGAAGTAAATACAGAGTATATATACCAGAATACACATTAATGGATATTATTGGACTCTCACAAAGAGATCATCATCTCACCAAAGGTGCAATTCCTTTAGGGGCCCAAATATGCAAGAAAATGTGAAGGAGATACAAGAACAAATTGTAGATGAATGAAACACGATCTGCTCCGTAACATCAACCTGTAACTAAAGACTCCAATGTAGCTCCAAATGAAAGGTCTGAATGTCCTCTCCAATTTCCAATTAGGATGGGAATCTTTCACCCTTGAAATTGGTGCTAAGGCAAGTAGACTAGCTCTCTACTAACTCTTCTCTCAAAATGCAAAATGTAAAATGATCAAAAGCTGGTCTTCTTCTTTGTTCTTGACTTCTATAAACTTCCTAAGATTTCCCCAATTCGAATTCCATCCATGAGCTTCATGCCAACTCAATTTGGGAAGATATTCCCAACTATGCCACTTGTCCTTCCAATTCTAGCCTCCTCCTTCACCAAATTCGAATTGGTGTCTATTTGGCTGCCCTAACTCAGTTGGGTGCATTCTTGGAGGCTATTTTTAGCCCTGACATGTCATGTATGTTAGATGTCAGCCATCAGGTCTTATTTTTCATAAATGTCATAGGCATCTTCATCATTGGTGTCATAGAAGCTAGGGAATCTAGCCCAAGTGTCCCACTAGCTCCAAAATGCCACTTCCTCTCCCATGGGAGTTACTCTTCCTCTACATTTCAACCTCATTGATTCATGCCAAGTAATATTCCCTTCCAACTACCCCAAGAATAGTGGACTCCAACTTGGATTCGAATGGGTGAGAGTGGAATGCCATGTGGCACGGGGAATCTAGATTTTTGGGGGTCCCACACCACCAATGTGTCTCCATGACCAAATGCCATCTTATTTTCTCACCATAAATATTTATTTTTACCCTCTTAATCTATTTATTCCAAAACCAAAGTCCATTTGGGTTTATTATTCTCCTTATTCCAATTTTAATGTCTCCACTCCAACCTAGGAAACTAGTAGATTGGTGGAATTTTCTCCTTTTGGAATTTATTTGAATGGGGACATTACAGTTCTCCCCACCCAAGATTGATTTCCCTCAAGCAATTCTAAATTAGGATGCTGCAAATTTTTTCCTCCTCCCATGTGGCATCCTCACTTGGAAAATCTTTCCATTGTACTAAATACTCCCTTACGGTCCTGCTCCTTAATTTTCTTTCTCTTGCCTTCAGATTTTTTTCTAGAACAAGTATGAGTTGTCCCTCATCATCTAATGGAGGGAGAGTTTTTGAAACAGAGATTTGCTGACCAAGAGCCTTCTTAAGGCATGAAACATGGAATACATTGTGAATTTTGCTTCCTTCCGGAAGCTCCAACTCATAAGCCACCTCTCCAACTTTTCGAGCTATCTTGTAGGGACCATAGTATCTTGGTTTGATATTTTCTGAACCTTTCACCTTCAAGGATGTTTGTTTATATGGTTTTAGCCTCAAATAGACCAAATCATTTACTTGGAAAGTTCTTTCCACTCTATGTTGATCCACATATTGTTTCTACTGATTTTGGGCAACCTACAAATTGTCTTTTAGGAGTTTCAAAATCTCTTGAATTTCCTCCACCCAATATTTAGCCTTTAGGGCTCTACTATCACCAAATATATGCTCAACAAATGTAAATTCTTCATAACCATATAGTGCTTTAAAATGAGACATTCCAATGGACATATGGAAAGTAGTGTTGCAGCAAAACTCACCCAAATGTAGCCATTTCACCCATGTTTTCTGCTGCTCACCAACATAGCTCCTCGAGTACCCTTCCGACCATTGATTCACTCTCTCTATTTGGACATCAGTTTGAGGATGATAGCTTGTGCTTGGAGTCAATTGAGTGCCAACCAACTTGAAAAGTTCTTTCCAAAAAGCACTCATAAATCTGTTGTCTCTATCACTCACAATGTTCTTGGGAAGTCCATGCAATCTGAAAATTTATCTAAAGAATAGATCAACCACTTGTGCAGCAATAAAAGATGATGTAACAACAAAGAAATTAGCAAATTTAGTGAGCCTCTCCACCACAACATAAATTCAATCCTTACCCAAAGCCTTGGGAAAGCCTGTGATGAAATCCATTGAGACACTTTCCCATTTTTGTTGGGGAATGGGCAATGGTTGCAATAGACCAACAGTATGTGTATGTTCAGATTTGTTTTGTTGACATGAATTTCATTCATTCACATATTTAAGAACATCCTCTTTCAGCCCTTTCCAAAAGAATATTTCCCTTAGTTGCCTATATGATTTGAAAAAACTAGGATGGCCTGCTAAAGGAGAGTCAAGAGCTTCCTTCAAAATATTGTGCTTGAGATTCAAACCATGAACCAAATATATTCTATCCTTGTAGTAGATGATACCATCCAAAACCTTGTACCTATCATCTCCTTTGACCCCATCTAATACACCATAAGCAAAACTATCTTTGGCATATTCAACTATTAACATATTTTTCCAATCTTTTGAAATGTCCATAAGAGAAAATGATGGCCTTATAGATAATGCATATGCTACAATATTATTCTTTCCCTTAACATATTCAATGTCAAAATCAAAAGCTTGGACTTTTCTTACCCACTTTTGTTGCCTTTCATTGAGGTCCCTTTGTGTGAGAAAATGCTTCAAACTATTATGGTCAGTTTTTACCACAAACTTGTTTCCCACCAAGTATTGTCTAAACTTAGCCAAGGCATGCATGATGGCTAACATTTCTTTGTCATAAATGGAATAAATCTTCTCATGTGGCTGCAAATTTCTTCTCTCAAATTCTATAGGGTGTTGATTTTGTTTTAGGACAGCTCCTATCCCTTCTCCTGATGCATCACATTCCAAGACAAATGGTTTAGTAAAATCAGGTAATGCAAGTATTGGACAACTACTCATTACCTATTTCATTTTTTGGAAAGCCTTTTCAGCCTCTTCATCCCACTTGAAAGCATCCTTCTTGGTCAAATCAGTAAGTGGATCTGTCAATTTAGAGAACCCTTTCACAAATTTTTTGTAGTAAGTGCATATTTCAATGAAGCCTCTCAATGTTGTGATGTTTTTGGGTGTTGGCCATTCAAGAATAGCTCTTATTTTTTCCAAGTGTACCTTCAATCCATCTTTCCCAATGATGTGTCCAAGATATAAAACTTCTTTCAACCCAAATTCACACTTAGACAACTTAGCAAACAAAGATTGATCATGCAAAATTTTCAAGACAACTTCTAGATGGTGCAAGTGTTCCTCCCATGTTTTGCTGTAAATTAGAATGTCATCAAAGAAAACCAAAACAAACTTATGGAGCTGTTTGCTGAATATTTGATTCATGCATGATTGAAATGTGGCTGGAGCATTGGTCAAACCAAAAGGCATGGCAAGAAACTCAAAATGGCCATAGTGACATCGAAAAAATGTTTTAGGCACATCCTCCTCCTTCTTTCGAATTTGGTGATAACCAGATCTAAGATCAATTTTTGAGAAGAATTTTGCTCCATGTAGCTCATCCATGAGCTCATCTATTCTTGGAATGGGGTATCTATTTTTTATTGTCTTCTTGTTGAGAGCTCTAAAATCAATGCACATTCTCAAGGTCCCATCTTTCTTCTTCACCAAAACAACTCAAGAAGCATAAGGGCTAGAACTTGGTCTAATGAGTCCCAACTCCAAGATCTCTTGGATAGCCTTTTCAATATCCTCTCTGAAATTTTTGGGATTCCTATATGGTGGAATTTGTATAGGAGAAGTTCCCTCCTCCAAAACAATGTTGTGCTCAACCCCTCTATCTGGTGGCCTTCCAGGGGGGAGGTCTCCAAAAACCTTTGCATATTTGTGTAGGAGCTGCCTTATCTCCTTTGGATGTTATGAAATCTTTATTTTTGGTTTGGGTGAAGTAATGCAACATTCAGCAACCCATTCAACATCTGCATGCCTCAATATAGATGTCATACTGTGTGCAGTCACTACTTGATTTGGATATGTGTGATGCCATCTCACAACCCTTTGTTTTCCTTCCGAATCTTTGAATTTCATTTCAGGAAATTTGATTGTTCATTGTATGCTCCCCTATAGAATACAACCATTTCACTCCCAAGACCACATTAGTATCAGCAACATCAAAAACATAAAAGCTATCAGAAAAACTGTAATTACATATGGTGATTTCTAGCTTTGGAATCCATGTTTTGCACTCCATAGTGTTGTGACCTGGGATGATGACTGTAAAGCCATTGAAGGTTCAGTAGGAAGCTTTCTCCTATCCACCGTGTCTGCATCAATGAATTTATGCGTGGCTCCTCCATCTACCCAAACTGAAACCCTTTGTCCTTGTAGTACTCCTTTGCACCGAATAGTGTGGAAACGAGGCACTGCTGAAAGTACTGCCATCCTTCCTTTTTCAGGTGAAGGATGATTTTATTCTTGTTTCCCTTCTTCTATTGTATCATAGCCCTCATCTTGGTCTGATATATTTCCTTCTTCCTCCATACCCCCTTCATACTCATCATTATCATAAAACACTTCAATGTATTGTGCTTTCCCCTTAGCACATTTGTGCCCTGGTACCCAAGGTTGGAAGCATGTGTAGCACAATTTATTTCTTCCAAGTTATTCCCTATTTGGTCCTTCTTTTTTATCCTTTCCAAATGAATCTCTCTGCCATGGATTCTTTTCAAATCTGAATTTGGAAGGGAAGCTAGGCTTGGGAGCAAACCTTGTCCTAGGTAGCACATTTTGTAGATCTCTTGTCAAGCTCATAGCATCCTTCAATGAAGTTGGTTTGTGGGCCTTAACTAAACCTTTTAAGGGTTCAACCAAACCTTCAGTAAACAACAATACTAATATTACCATAGATATATCAACCACCTTAACTGACAATTTTTGGAATTCCATCATATATTCAACAGGGGTTCCAACTTGCTTCAATTGGGCTAGTTCTTTGAAAGGCAATTCTGGGTCTTTTTGCTCAAATATTTCTAATACCCTGCCAACAAATTCTCCATAGGTTGTAACCTGATCATGTCCCAAAGTTTTCAGACCATGGAACCACCACTCATTGGCTTCTCCTTCTAGATGCAAAATAGCCATTTTTAAAGCATTCTCTTCCACCATTGGATTCAGCTGAAAATACACATCTAGTTTTTGTACCCAAGTATTAACAGAACTTTGAGATGAGCCATAAAAAGTGGGAAGGGGAATTTTACTAATGGCACAATTCAATTCTTTATTCTGAAATGGAGTCCTATTATCTTCCCTCTTTTTGAGTTTGTTTGAGACAATAAAGTATTGGTCAAATGGTAGAGTCCTTCTACAATCTTCACTCAACTTTTCCCATTCTGTCACCACTTCCTACATATCAAATTGGGTGTTAGGCTCTTCTTTGAACTCAATAAATTTAGGTGTAGTAGGCCTTGGTGTGCTATGAAATTCATTAGGTCTATTATTGGGTCCTGTGCTTGAGAAAATATGCTCACCCATTGCCTTCTTTTCCTCAAAATGAGAACTATTGCTACCTCCTATTACTCCTTTGATCCCAAGTTGACTAGAAAACAATTCAAACCATTTCATGATCTGTTTTGTCATGTCTTCAAATAATGGTTTCATGAGTGTTTTAAATTCTTCCCTATCCTCTGAGGTTTCCTTCTCATCCCTAGCCATAGTTTCAGTAAAATGCACTTTTTTTCCTATTTCTTCCTCTTCAACAACAACACCTTCAGTTTCAGTTTCTAAGGGTGGGGGATTATTTGTTTGAATTCTTGTCCTCATGAATGGTCATCCACATTAGGTGCAAGGACCATTCTCTGATACCACTTGTAGTGTCCCTTTTAAGAATTTGCACAAACTAGGAAAAATTGCAAATTTTAACCAATTCGACCCTTATACTAGTATGGACACACATGCTTCCGAATGGGGCCTGAATGAGTTTGGAAGGTATTCAGACATATAAATGAGGCTTATGTATTCTTAAAATCCCTTAAAACACTTATGCAACATTCATTTACAATCTGGACAAAGTAGGGAAATGTACTAGTCAAATCGAGGTTCAAATCCCCCAAGGGTAGTGGACAAGAATGACTCTCCAAATGATGTTAAACCCTTCCCAATTTCTGAACAAAGGCATGGTACTGATAAATTACTTAAATAATATTCCCAATGTACCATCAATAAGTTCCTATGGCCTTCTGAAACTCCCTTAAATCAGATGTTTATATGCAAGTCTTCACATAGGGGGAAAAGCTAGTAAAATTCACCATATGTTATGAAATTCGAATTTTAGGTGCCAAAGACTTGTGAAATGTTATTGAAGCTTCTTCAGAAAATTAATGATACTCCATACATCAAAAAAATCACAGAGAATGACTGATACAATTCGAAATAATGTCTCTTCAAGCTCCAACAACAAGATATAGGGGAAAATGGCATCATTTATGCATTGTTTGGTATTTTAACATAGTTTCACTTGGTATTTCGACCTAAGAGTATTCTGAGAAGTAAATATAGAGTATATATATAATAATACAAATAAATGGAGATTCTTGGACTCTCACAAAGAGATCAACATTTCACCAAAGGCGCAATTCCTCCAGGGGCCCAAATATGCAAGAAAATGTGAAGGAGATGCAAGAACAAGTTGTAGATGAATGAACCATGAGATGCCCTATAGATTCAAAATGTAACTAAATACTCCATTGTATCTCCAAATTGACTCTCCAATTTCCAATTAGGATGGGAATCTTTCACTCTCGAAATTGGTGCTAAGGCAAGTAGACTAGCTCTCTACTAGCTCTTCTCTCAAAATGCAAAATGTAAAATGATCAAAATATGGTCTTCTTCTTTGTTCCTGAATTTTATAAACTTCCTAAGGCTTCCCCAATTCGAATTCCATCCATGATCTTCATGCCAACTCAATTTGGGAAGAGATTCCCAAGTATGCCACTTGTCCTTCCAATTCTAGCCTCCTCCTTCACCAAATTCGAATTGGTGTCTCTTTGGCTGCCCTAACTCACTTGGGCGCCTTCTTGGAGGCTATTTTTAGCCTTGATATGTCATGTATGTCAGATTTCAGCCATCAAGTCTTATTTTTCAGAAATTCCATAGGCATCTTCATCATTGGTGTCATAGAAGCTAGGGAATCTAGCCCAAGTGTCCCACTAGCTCCAAAATGCCTCTTCCTCTCCCATGGGAGTTACTCTTCCTCTACATTTCGACCTCATTGATTCATTCCAAGTAATATTCCCTTCCAACTACCCCAAGAATAGTGGACTCCACCTTGGATTCGAATGGGTGAGAGTGGAATGCCATGTGGCATGGGGAATCTAGCTTTTTGGGGGTCCCACACCACCAATGTGTCTCCATGACCAAGTGCCATCAATATTTATTCTCACCATAAATATTTATTTTTCCCCTCTTAATATATTTATGCCCAAACCAAAGTCCATTGGGTTTATTAGTCTCCTTATTCCAATTTTAATGTCTCCACTCCAACCTAGGAAACTAGTAGATTGGTGGAATTTTCTCCTTTTGTAATTTATTTGAATGGGGACATTACACTTTGCCTCTTCACAACTGCCGAGTAACACACATTATTATTGGCAAGTACCTTATATTTTGTTGAGGGGTCGATAGGCTTCCTATGTTATCATTATATTAATGAATGTACTAATTAAGGATGTAAAGCATGAGAAGTTGGAGCGGGTGTAACTACTCCAACTTCTCTCTCTTTATGTATAAATAACTAGTTCAAGATGAATAAAGACGGTTGAATGCATTCGATCCACTTCTCTGTCTTGGTTATTCTTTTGTGTATAATGCTGATATATGCTTGAATAGAACATCTGGCGCCGTTTCCTCCTTTGTCCGGTCTGGGTGACAGTAGCAGCGGATGGAGGCGGTCGAACCTACAAAAGATCGCGAGGAGAAAAGATTCACTGCAAAAATCGAAAAAAATGATAATGTTGCTTGATTGGTGATGCGCCGTTGAATACTTTCCTGCGTGCAAAAGAAAAGAACCTGGTAGCCATTGAGACATAATCCTGGATCGGGGAGATGAGGATCTTGGTGAAGACCTCTTTCCGTTGGTGAGAGTAGCAGTGGAGACAACTAACCAAGAACCTGCAAGCGAAAGAAGCCTGTAAGAAAAAGGAAATGATTCGAACCTGAAGGGGATCGTGGGGCAGTGGAAGAAATTTGCAATAAAGCTTAAGATTGCTCAAATGATGCACTCTTGTAGTGATTAGTGCATATCTTGACATTGCCAGAAGACTTTGCATACCTATATACAATAATTTGACTTGTATTCATCGATGGTCCATTGACCGGAAGAAGTAAATTTAAATTAGCACTCATCGACCTACATTTTCTCAACCACTAGAGTTTGTTCTATCAAATTGCTAGCAATCAGCAGAAGATGAACCGACCGCTAGGCGACCAAACTAGCACACTGACCAAGGAATCCATTGATCTCCTTAGTAAGTTAAAAATCTATATTAAAAGTCTGCACCGGTCGAATAAATATGTCGAATTTCTTGTTTAAGGTTAGCTTTATTTTGGAAAAATGATCGGCAACAATACATATGGCGATACATTGGAAACCTGGCGATAACAAGTATATGTCAGGTTGAGGTTGTTGAAATTAATATCTTATATTTTGTATGTTCATACACGCATATGTTCAATACTATATGCGTCCACCGTTGAAAATGTGCAAAAAGGAGTCGACAGACGCTTGCATAAGAAGAAATCTACGTCGACCGATAGAGAAGAAGCTAGTGGAAGACCACAGTCATTTTAATCGACCAGAACTGGGAGATGACTGTAGTTAGAAGGAATCTGAATACGTAATGTTGCAGCCAATTCATTTGGTCGCTTTAGATCGGCAAAACTATCATTCAGAGTTGTCGTCGTTTGGGAAGCTAAGCATCGACCAATAGCTAAGAGCTGATCACGAACAGACTCCATCGACCGACCTGGATGCCGACTGTCGGTCGTCCATTGAATATTACTATTTTTCGACTGTTGTTGTGATGAGTAAATTCATGGCATCGACTAGTTCTTTATTAAAAGTTGTCCCTTCATAATATTTGGCCAGTTACACAACTTTTAAAATTTATTGTGGTCAGTATCACAATTCTGTCGAGTCGATGGTATTTTCTTTTGTAAAGAATGGTTGAAATTTCATGTGGTCGATATCCAAACTGGTCGACACAAAAATGGTCGGAATTGTAAATGGTCGGGTCACTTTATTTTTCAAATGTGGTCGAGAGTTGGTTGATTTTAAAATATGGTCGAAATTTCCCTTTGGTCAATGTCGACATATTATTAAAGTTGCCTTGTATATTGGTTGATATGTAAATATGGTTCTAAAAGTGGTTGAAACTCAAAAGTAGTCGGGTCACTACTTAAAAGTAAGGTCGATGATTATTTGGTCGGTCTCTTATTTTTATGGTCGATATTGTAAAGTGGTCGAGCCTTAATGTTGGTTAAGCAAAAATTGTGGTCGGGGTTTGACTAAGTGGTCAAAACAATTTCATAAAATTTTGGTCGGATTGTAATAAAGTCGGTGCCTTGTTGCCCTTATTAAAGTCGGTCTCTAGCCGACTCTATATGTTGAGTCAAGTCAGTCAAAACTACAAGTCGTCGGTCTCGACCATGGTTAGTCAAGTCAAGTTGAGTCGAGTTGAGTCAGTCGACCTCGACCAATATCAGTTAGTATCGACCACAAGCAGCAACACATTTAAACTTGCAGGAAGCCTCACGATAGAAGTTGTCGACGAAGATCATATTCAAGCAGAATCCACCAGCACACAGAAGAAGAGATTAACGCTAGATGATGATAGTTAAATTGATTGAACCCCCCGGTGTATATTGCAATTATATTCCTGGATTATGACCTCAGAAAGCCAGAAGACAGAGAAATGGCATAGAAAGTCGAAGAGCCAAAAGGCCCCGCATGCCCAAGCTGAGGGAAATGCCAACCAGATGGAGATTCCTGGTTCTATAGAGATGCCGTCCAGATGAGCCAGGGTGAGGCTTTAAACCAAAAGACCTCATTGCGGAAGAGGATAGTCGACTGCCGTTGTGGGAGGGTGAGACTTCGATGGACTGCTACCATATTGAAGACGAAGGATGAAGAGTAACCAGTCATATTAGAGCCTTGTACACGTGTGTTTTCCTATCAAGCTGGAAACTGTTGCGGGTAAGCACCTATGCAGACCGGTATGTATGGTTGACGCACAGTGAGGACTACTTCAACAGTAGCAGGAATCCAGGATGCTGATACATCTTTCTTCGGGACGAAGAAAGGCTTTGTTGATGGGGGAGATGTTGAGGGGCTGATAGGCTTCCTATGTTATCATTATATTAATGAATGTACTAATTAAGGATGTAAAGCATGAGAAGTTGGAGCGGGTGTAACTACTCCAACTTCTCTCTCTTTATATATAAATAACTAGTTCAAGATGAATAAGGACGGTTGAATGCATTCGATCCACTTCTTGTTAAATTTTGAGCATTAATTCACAATACTCTAGGATCTTTACTGAGAGAATAACATATACAGTATATCAATGCATGACAATCACAATAAGCATGACAAGCATCACAAGAATCAAAAGCATGAGAGACAAGAGACACAAAGTTTCCGTGGGGAAAAGCCTAAGGTGAAAAACCCCACAACTTCCTCAGAGATAGAGAGAGCAATGGCTCAACCAAAGTACAACCAAAATACACTGAGATAGTCTCCTAGTAGTAGATGATCCTCCTCCTCACTAGTGCGCCACTTTCTGAGTGAGAGTGAGCATGGAACTTTCTTTTGTTGCCCTTCTTCTTCTTGCTGAAATTGTTGTTATTATCCCTTTTGTTCTTGGGACAATCTGAAGCAAAGTGACCCTTCTCATTGCATGTGAAGCATCTTAGATCCTTCTTATTCTTTTGAGAGGATCTTTTGTAGCAAGAGTGCTCCTTCTTGGGATTGCTTCTTTTGGTGTGAGTTGCGAGAGCTTGATCTTCACCTCCCATATTTTCCTCACGAGCTAGAAGTCTAGCTTCTTCTTGAGAGCATTCATCCCATAGTTTACTGAAAGAGATCAATTTCTTTCTTGCACAGATTCCTTGAATAAAGGAGTCCCATGACCTAGGTAGGCTATTCAGAGTGGTCATAACAACTTCACCATTGTCCACTACTTCATCCACAGCTTCAAGTTGCTCCTTGATCTGAGAGACCTTGGAGAATTAAGATTGAATGGTTTCTCCATTCAACATCTTGACCCCCTTCAATTGATTCCACAGAGTCATCTTCCGATTTATGTTCTTCCCTTCAAATAGCTTGGTCAAAGAGTCAAACATCTCCTTGGGTGTCTTTAGAGAAGACACATGGGGTATGAGATGATCTTTGATAGAATCAACAATGAGTCTCTTTGCCTTGACCAAGTTCTTCTTATGAAATACCTTGGCCTCTTCATCCTCTGGGATAGGGATGTCTTCTTTTATATATGAGTCCAACTCATTCTCTTCCAGGATTAACCCAATCCTATACTTCCAAGCTCGGAAGTTATCAGCCCCTTCAAGCTTATCCTTAAGCTTGGTGTGGTGAGACATCTTAAAGAGTACTTAAAATGGAAATAGAAAAGATTTAGGTCTTACCACTCGAAATGTTGAAAACTGGATCTGGTCCCGGATTAGGGTTTGTCGGAAAAACCCTAAAAATTAAAAATGTGAATTTCAAATTTCTGAAAGGATAGAAAGATGCGCCTTGATGAGTTGATCAACCTGGCGCATTCAGAAATTGATATCAGCAAAGTTTTACCCTTCAGATTTGCCTTTTTGTCCTCCCGGGTTCACTAGGGAGAGCCCTGAATTAGGGTTTGAGTTTCCCGGAGATCTATCCAGCCAAAAATCTAGATCCAAAGCTCTAAACTTCGATTTTTGCAAGGAGCGTCCAGCTATGTATTCAGATTTCAGAAATTCCTATTTTTGTGGAAACCCTAATTTTTAGGGCCAAATCTAAAAATGCTCGGAATTGACTTCTGATTGGACAGATAGATGCGCCTTGATGAGTAGAGTCAATCTACTATACTATTTTTCCAAAATATTTGGAGAGAAACCCAATAAACAAGAAACTCAAGTTTTCGTCACTACAAAATGTCTTCTTCTCAGGTTAGCTCTGATACCATGTTAAATTTTGAGCATTAATTCACAATACTCTAGGATCTTTACTGAGAGAATAACATATACAGTATATCAATGCATGACAATCACAATAAGCATGACAAGCATTACAAGAATCAAAAGCATGAGAGACAAGAGACACAGAGTTTCCGTGGGGAAAACCCTAAGGTGAAAAACCCCACAACTTCCTCAGAGATAGAGAGAGCAATGGCTCAACCAAAGTACAACCAAAATACACTGAGATAGTCTCCTAGTAGCAGATGATCCTCCTCCTCACTAGTGCGCCACTTTCTGAGTGAGAGTGATACACTTTTCCGAATGATCTAAATAGAGATCACCTGATCTCTATTTATACTAATCTGTTTGCCCAGTGACCTTATGGGGTCGACTTGTCTAGCTAGATACATCCACAATATAATATATATTTTAGGTTCGACCCCACACATGGTGGTCTAATAACCCATCGACAAGTACACACACTTGCGACACTTGTCAATCCATATGACGACACTTCCTTATAGAGGAATAACACATCTCTAATAAGGGTACAATAAATATATATGAAATACATAGATGAAATACATTCCGAAGTTACATATACATCAACACTTCTTTGTCTTGGTTATTCTTCTATATATAATGCTGATATCTGCTTGAATACAACATATTTCAATAACTCGCAATTAGTGGGAAATATAAATGTACACTATAATCAAACATTCTTAAAACTGACCATTTTTTATGTTGATTGTGTGAAAAGAATCTTAGAAATATAGGGGACTTAATGGTTAGTTATCTCAAAAGTGTAGAGAAACATGAGTTTGACATACCATACACTACTTTCAAGTTTTACAGTAACATTGTTGTCCCTATTTTGGTATACTTTGATCGGCCATGATTAAAGAGACTGGGTGGTGGATGCACATTCCAGGCTCTTGAAGAAGGTATCAGTGATATGAGCATAATCCCATAGCTCATATTGCTATAATGCATCTAACAACATTCCCTCGATGGCAATTATATCCCATAATAAAGCATTTATACCAACCTCCATTTCATTGCCAATATGTGAAGAATCCATGTTACTATAAACATTCTGAATTTCTGACTTAGGATGTAGTGCGAATTGAATAGGTGGTTGATTCAACCATATTTGGTATGCTGCCTTTCCAAATTGTGCTCATTTTGTACCCTTATCTTGATTTGACACCATAATGGGGTGCAACAGAAGATGGTATATAGTCATGCCCCTTGTTAGAATTTTGATTTCAAAAATATTGAAAATACATCAATGATATTAGTAAACACAATGGAATTCGTTTGTGAAACATCACAACACAAAATTATAAACATTAGCATTATTTTTTTTTTTCCAATAGTACATGGGAAACCAACCACTTTACAAAACCAATGGATAGGAAAAGAGAAGTCATCGCTACCTTCCAACAATTGAACTGACTTTGGTGCATACTTGGACATTTTTTCTCTCAACTCATATAACTTTTTGGATATTTTAGTAGAGATGTTTTGAGTGCTATTGATATCATACTTTGGATCACTAGAACTCTTGCTTGACTCAACAAAAGGAGATAGGTTGGTTTATTTAGGATGAAACATAGTTGTTTCGACTTCCAACTTTCAAAAAAGGAACATATAAAAGTGTTCCTATGTATGTTTTCTATATGACCTTTTGGATTTTTTATCAGATTGGGAGGTATTAGACCATCAAAAATGGGTAGTCGATCATTAATATATTTGGTAAACGTGATACTTCGAGGGTTCTCTTTCAACCCTTGGAATTTTGAACAAGCACATACTACTAGGGTATCACAAAAGAGATCCATTTCACAATGAAGTACCATCGAATCATGAATGTGGCTAGAAGATGGCATGTTGCAATTAGCGTGGTAAAGCGGTCTTCCACTTTTGTCTACCAACTGCTTGCGATATCTTGCTCCTGACAAGATCTTGTAACTTTTTCGACTGGTGTAATATCTTATTCATTTGAACTCAATCCCCAACTAGGGCCGACCTTACAAAATTCAATTTAATGATCAAAATATAATTAAATTTGAACTTACTGCAAACGACAAGGGAGAACTTAAACATTGAACAACATGATATGTGTTGAAATTTGAAGAATTTGCGATTTGATATATAATGTTTTCTACCTTCATTTGAGCCAAACCAATAATCAATATGTGTCTACAGTCATACATGAAAATTTGTGAAGCATAATATAACAATTTAACTTTAAAATGATTTTTGAACCATTTTTTAAGTATGGCGTGACTTTAAACAATATATGTATCCTACAGAGTATTTTAATTTACCTATGTATCATTTTAACACCAAATATAAATTTAGAAGGTTGTTAACTTAATACGATGTGTTTGTTTCAAAGTATCACATAGATGCGTTATGAATAATAAAGCGCACTGGTGCGCCCAAAAAAAGTGCACCGAAGAACACTATACACAAAAAAATACGCTAAATAAATAATTCGCTAAGATAAATTAACAAAGGCTTGCATTTGAATTTTTCTATTTCATATATGTCGGTGAGTTATTTATGATAGCGCATTGGTGCATTATGAAAAATTAAACGCACCGATGCGATAATAACATGTGCACTGAAGGGAATTATATGCAAAAAAATCCACTAAATAAATAATCCACATTTGCAATTTTCTATTTAATATATAGCAGTGATTTATTTATGAAATCCCACTGGTGTGCTTTATGCATTTAAGCGCACCAAAGACAGAAATATTGAGAAAAAAAATTGCACTCGTTTTCATCAATGCACATAAATATCCATGGGATAAATGAGCAGGAAATCTATTTTCAAAAAGTGAGTTGCAAAAAATGAATTTATAAAAGAAAATCTAATCACCATCTCAATATTTTTCCAAAATTTCGAGGGATATTTCTACAAAACATATTACCACGAAATATTTTGTAGTGGCCAAAATTTCCAAAATTTTCTGAAGAGCCAAAATTGGTAAGGTATTTTGGGTCACATACAACTCTACATAGCAGAAATTCTAGGCATTCAGTTCCCCCCTTATAGTTTTAAAAATACACTAATAAATATTTCTTACTAATATTTACAATATATTATGGAAAAAGGGTTTTTACTAGTTACCTTTAACAGTGCAAACCTTTGTTCTCTTGTTGCTTCCCTTTTGTTTTATGTGGCTACAAAATTTATCATTAGGGTTTAATCCTCTCTTCTATTTCACAATGCGTGTTTTTCTTTGTAGACATTGTATGTTTGATGTCTTTGGGATTTTATATATGAGTCATCTAATGCAATGGGTTTACTCATTGCAGTGGATGCTAAAACATGTTGGCCTTGTTACTTTTTTTTTCAAACACGACTGCTTTTTGATGCATGGCATACATATTAACGCACCAATGCGCTTTACTAAAAGCATACGGTTTTAATGTTAAATTTTTGAATATGCTGCCAAAACTTTTCTATGTTTGTTTTTTTTAAATGATTTCACTTTTTTGGTGCATACTGAAAAAAAGTTACACATTGGTGTGCTTCAATAAAGAGTGCACGGTTTTAATGTTAATTCTTTTAAAAAAAGTTCACAAGTATATCAGTGCAACACATACATAGTATACACACCGATTATCTATAATTAAACGCACCAATGAAAATTAAATATTTTTAAAAAAAATTTCCACACTGCACTGGTGCATATGTATGGATTTGACGTGTTGTGCATTTCTAGGATTATAAAGCACTGGTGCTTATTTATGTGCGAAGAGCACCGATTAACCATAAAACATTTTTAGCTAAAAATTATTTAATTTATTTGTGAAAAATATCTAATAGTTTTTCTATTTAATGATGCAGGGCATTTATTGATAGAATATGTCGAATACAAGTTCATAGAAAAGAACTTGTCGCAATGAGCATATTGGGAGCACATATGAAAAAGAGAATAAGACAAGTTCTTTGAAATTTTAGTGTAAAATTAATATCTTTGAATTATAAATGAGTTTTTTTTTTCCTTGGAAAAAAGGCGTAATTTCATTCATTAGAGGTGAACAAAATTACATCCTGTATATGCACATTCAGTGTGCATTTCAGAGAGAAATCACAAACAACTTAGACCGTAGTCTTCTTCATGAGTTCTATTACAGGGCTATTACAAAAATTTCAATAATATAAATCAACTATGACATTAAAACGGTTCCCCGAGCCCCATCAGTTTCTGAATAATATGCAAAAACAGTTCTATAAGATAATCATGTTGTAAACCAGTAAAAATAGAAAAGAAAAAAGAGTAGTCTCTAGAGCTGTCAGATCTATCAAATTATGTTCGAAGCTGGTTCAATAAAAGGACGATGGTAATATTCCCGAACAGTCGCATCTTTGATTTCTTTCACCTTCCAAATACCCAGATCCAGTTGCAGTTGCTCCTTTGAGGCCGAGCCCGCCTCCTGGTTGTTTTCCCTATAAACATGCCGATAGGAAAAAATATCAAATAAGTGCTGCAGCTCCCTAATGTCCAAAAAAATATTATATAATCTAATGTCTCTGCACAGTTGTGTCCCATTAATCCAGTTAATGACATTCATAGAGTCACCAAAAATGTTGAGGTTGCGACAACCAATTTCAGTGGCAAAGATTAAAAGAAGTTTGAAACTCATCATCTCAACATAATTGTTTCCACCGTCCCCTAGACCCATGAACAAAGTAAAATAATGAGAAGAAGAAAGGTAGAGGAAATCCCCGCCCCCACAGATGTAATTTTGAGCTACCCCATAAAAAAAACCCCAAGGGACGATTAGTTAATCTCCACATCAAGGACCTCCCTTTGTTTCACTACTCTCACATGATGTGGGTAAGCAGTAACGATACCACATGAAAGGGTTGCTGTAATTGTCAGAGTACAACATTTTTCAGAAAAGATATAATTGTTTCGGGTCAACCAAATGCCCCAGCAGACAAGTAGAGGTACTGCTTTCACAGAATGTTGGAGTGGCCCAACATGCCAATTTTCCCAAGCAAGTTAAACCGAGTTTCCCATCCAAAAATAGTTTATACCCGAAATCCTTGAGCATTCGGCCCAAACTTCAATTAAGTAGGGGCACTGGATAAAGAGGTGTGACACAGTTCTTTCGTTGCTTTGCATAGTATGCACCACCCGAGCCCATGCTTGTTCTTCTTCTGCAGGTTGTCCCATGTTGGTACTTTATTTTCCAGAGCATTCCACATAAACATACGAGTTTTTGGAGGACACTTGAGCTTCCATAGTTTCTTCCACCACCAAGCAGGGTCTCTGACATTACCAAGTGCACTAAGACAAATATAGCCACCTTTCGGTGTATATCTACCCCTTGGATCTCCTTCCCAAATTAGTTCATCGTCCCTGTTCCTCAACACAACCTGAGATCTATTAAGTTCCAGAATAAAATTAGACACCGCCTCATGGTGTTGTTCTAGAAGGTCCAAAGTGTTCACCTCTCTCCAAGATTGATTCCACAGCCTATCCTATATAGGATCGACCAGTTGTGACAAAAAAGTGTAGCCATTCGCTTGAAGGGAAACCACCATCTCCTCCTGTAGAAGATGGCTTCCATCACAACCAAACCACAGATCCTCTCCAACCCGTAGACAACGCCCGTCACCAATATTCTAAACCAGATTAGAACCAATCACCGGAAAGGAGGTAAACACCGCCTTCCAAATGTTCGACCCCCCGCATGTGTCTTCCTAGGGTTCCTTACCCAGTCAATAACAGACTTCGGGGAAATATATTTCTGAGTTACCACCCTAGTTCGCAAGTTCACAGATTTCAGAATCCTCCAACCCCCTTTTGCTGCCAGTGCTTTAGAAAAGAGAAATATGTTCTTTAAGCCCCACACCCCCAAAGCTTTAGGAACAACAATCCACTGCCATCTAACCCACGGGGAAACAAAAGTATCATCCTTCCCACTCCATAAGAAGCGAAAGTAGATCTTCCTAGAAGTCTCCAAGATCCCCATGGGAATCCATGACAAAGACATCCAGTATACCGGGATAGCCTCCAAAACAGATTTAACCAGCACCAACCGACCAGCCCTTGATAACCACTTATGGCTCCAACCTTGAGTCTATTATGTAATTTCTCAAGAAGCCAATGCCAATCATGTTTCTTATAATCATTAGGCTTCAGCTGGAAGCCCAAATATTTAAGTCCATCATCAACCCCAGAGAGGGTATAAGGAAAGACCCCACTGAATGCCCAAATTTCTTCAGCCTTAAGCAAATTAATAGTAAGAGAGGACTTCCCTACATTTATATCCATGCCAGTGGTTTTAGAGAACAGTTCAAGGATCTTACGAAGATTTTCAGCATCTCCGATAGAACCAGTGCAAAAAATGAGTACATCATTGACAAACAACAGATGTGTAATGAAGAGATTAGGAGCCACCTGTATACCCCTCAAAGAACCCTGTTGCTTAGCTTCCCTCAGAGCCCTTCTAAGTCCTTCAGCCACCAGAAGGAAAATTAAGGGGGACAAAGGGCATGTGTCATGTAGAGTAAAAAGTTGAAGAAACTCAATAAACTTGTTTTAAATTGAAGTGAAAACAAATAGTGTAAAATATTGACGGAAAAGTTGCAAAGAGATGAATTAGGTGAATCAAAAGGTAATAAACAAAAACAAACTTTGAATTTTTCAGTAATAATGTACTTTTTGAGAATATTTTCTAACATGTTTCAAACAATTTATTTCACATTTGTTGGGTGTTGTGCAGGGACTGATGGCGAGGGAAGGAATGTTGTCCTATGAAGACAAAAATTATAAAGGATCTAAACGATGATGAATTGGTCCTCAATTCATTTGGAGTGGTGTTGAAAGTTAATGAAATGGGGGGGATACTTTTATAAAACTATGAGGGATATAATGGGAATAACGTATAGACATACTTTCTACTTACAATACAAAAATGAGTCAAATAATTAAGTTATATATAAACTACAGGAAGTGTTTCTGAAGAAATGGTGAGTGAGACATGTGTGACTTGCAATAGAAAAAACATACAATAACAAAAAAGAATCATTTAAGTATTATTCATAAACATGTTTTTTCTCTAATATGTATATACTACTACAAAAAATTATGAAGTTAATATTTTGGCTATATATATTTACTTTCATATCAATATAAAATCTTGTTTTTTTGTGATTTTTTTTTTTTTTTTTTAGTAGGCATGTCCAAAAAAGTGTACACAGAGATCGTTAAAGAATGAACATAATTGCATTTCGAGACGATCCATCTCAACAACAACGTGCATCAAACGTATGTAATCGTAGATTTTTTATTTTATGTACATAGTATTTAATTATTGCATGAAATATTAATTTTCAATTGTTTTGTTGCAGGAAAAAAATGGAACCCATTCAGTGCATAAAACAAGCGACAAGGAAGAAAATCATTGACTGCAAAGTTTGTGAGCACGTGTGTTTTCCTTAACCAAAATTTCATATTTGTTGTGATATTTATATTTTAATTATTTTACACTCTTCATCAGATGTCTTCTAACACATGCTAAAATACAAAGAAGAGCCATCCGAGAATTGAATGACATTGGGTTAAGTTTGGCTTGTGAGTATATGTTGCGGTTGTTAGCACTCAAAATGAACCTCAAGGTTGTGGGAAAAGGTCATTTCAAGGTAACCACAAAACCACTTCAGACTGTATTTCTGACCTAATACAGTCAGAGAGGGATCTCTCACTATTTACAAAGACTTCTAGCTCAAGATATTCAATCAATAACATTCAGAAGATCATATTTTTAATAGGTCAATTTGTTTTTAAAGTTTGTAAAGACAATCATGAAGGAGACCGTTGGGAAATGGAGTGAATAATCAGGTCTGAGTTAGGTTGCTAGATGTAGGGGCTTGAAAGAATCATGGATAGAGGCAGGGTAAACACCATTTCTTCAGTCTTGAGGCATTTGCAGGTTGATTAGAGGACAAGGAAGACAACCCATCAAGCAAAGCACCTAGCTTGGGTGAATTCTGCAAGACTTTAGAAGAAAATGTTTTGAAAATTCTTGAACAATGAACCTAGAACATGCAAGATGAATTCTAGTCCATAACACTGCTGTTCAAACATGAAAGCAACACAAAATGGAGTGTTAAACTGGGAAAACCTATCACATAGAAGATCGCTTATTGAATAATGTGATGGCACAAGAATATCAGCCATGGAAGACCTCTCAGCATTCCATCTCTGCAACTTTATTCATATACTGAAAATGAAATTCATTTACAATGAAGAGCCTTTCTGCTCTTGAAAATCCCCCAATTGAAAATCGAACCCCTAGCTCTGCCTATTACATATGAATATATAGGAGAGACTACCCTCAGCCTTCAATCTCGAATTATTCTAACCTAGCCTCTATAAATAGAAAGTGGTTACAAACATAATGACATCTGGCTAAAAGAATTCTTGCTTTCAAGGAATTTGTTACAACCGAGTTCTTCATTTCCTGACGCGGACTGCTGAAAACTAGGTTTCAAAGCCCCAATTATATATCTCAAATGATGACAACTGTGTAAATTATGAGAGAGGTTTTTGTAATTGGGCATGTTCCCAACAAAAATCATGCCTCCATTTTCTGAGATTCTCCTCCAGCTCATCGAGATCTTCTCTCAAAGGTGATGACTCAGGCAGTAAATTGAAATTCTGGAAAAATACCTTGTGAATATCTCTTCGATTATCCCAAACCGTGACACCTGTGTAAAAAATGAGAGAGGTTATTGTAGATGGGCCTGTGCTGAAGAAAAACCTCTCTCGGTTTCTCAAAATTCACCTCGGTTTGATGGAGACAACTCTTTGAATTCAATGACTAAAACAATCATTTTCATTAAAAAACGAACATGCTCTTCACATAAAATTTCGTTGAATTTGAAATTTTGTTTTCTCCTTGCAATGCTGGAATTGCGAACTTTTTATGAGCCGTGGATCTCCTTCACCTGCTAATCTGAGCCGCCCATTTATGCCCCCATATAACCTTGAGCGGGCTTGCATAGTCCATTTTCACAATGTTAAAACTTAGGTTTATTTATCATTCTCATTTCAGACTTAGGAATAAACCTTCATAGATATGATTAGCCCCCATATTGGTCATATGGCTTAAAAACCGAGGCCTTCTCCATTATTTTCAGGGATCTAACCCTTCCACTTCATCCAAGACAAAACTGGTGCCAACAACTGGCTCCAATTGGGGATGCTATCCTCCCTGCAAGGTAGCAAAGAACCCGCAGACTCAGTGCCTGATCCATTAGGCGACTCCCAAACTTCCCTGAAACTAATCCTTCACTTGGAAGGTTTGCTGGTAATTTTGCTGAAACTCTGAGTCATGTATTATTTGATTTCTTTGTGTTTTTATGTGCGCAAGGTTGGAGATCTGATTTTCACAAGTTTATTCATAAGACAAAAATTCGGAAAATGATTGATTCGAAGAGACAACTGGCTGATTATCTCCATACTCTTGGCCATATGAAAGTTGACAAACCTGCTGCATGTCTTTATCAAGTTCGTGGGAGGAAACATGCCTATATACTTCAAGATGTTGATCTAATTCATCCTTTGCCAAGGAGGAAGCTATAATCTGCTAGAAACTGACCTGATTATCACGACCATAACCCTCTGCTGTTTCAGAAAAGGTCTCTCCAATCTCACCATCCATTAGATCCTCATCCTTAACATCAATTTCCAGGTGTTGAGAAATATTGTCAAGATTTCTACCGAAAGCTTCAACCAACAACAAAGAAAGATAACTTTCCTTATATTCCTTGCAAAAGGTAGCGTAAAAATCACTAAGAGAACAGAGGCTAGCAAATGTGCATGTGAAACTTAACCAAATGGAACGCAACATCATCTCCTTCCTTGTCAACTGCGCATAGAGTTTTCATCGTGACCGTTCAAGAGCGTGGTCTCTACCTAACTTCGTAGATTTGGAAGTTTGGCTTGCCGGTGCATGTTATTTCAGTGAAGTAAACCATCACCGTAGATCTACTTCTCGCCTAGATCACAATTGTTAAAACGTGATGCCCCTACCCACTTTTTGTAGATTTTGAAAATCTCGTTCACCCTTGCAAGTTCATTCTTTGAAGTGACTACTTGTCGTCGGATGATTTGGGCTTTGATTTGAGCCGTTGATCTCTGTTTGTCTTGCAAGAAATTAAACATACCCCAATTTCTTCAAGTCATCACTTGCAAACTCTTGGGAATGTCTAAAAAATGCCCAACATAACCTCTTTATTGAAGAGCTCCTCCCTCATAGAACTTGTTTTGAAACTCGACCCAGTGAAGACGTAATGCATGAAGAAATGCGCTAAGAGATTCCATCACAAGCAATACACCAATGGTTGCGAATGAAGATGTTGTTTTATCCCCAAAAGAGCAGCATGACCTTTTCATAGAACAACTCTACATGTGCCAAATAAGAGCCCAAATCCTAAGATAAGACACAGTGTTGGAGACAACACCCAATACAAATTCAATCGTATGTATAATCTAGTGTACAAAAATCTCACTAAATTCAGATTCCTCATGGCCGGAGTCAAGATCGTGATCCATATCAAAAGAGTCAACATCTGAACTTGAAAGAATTCCATAGGCACGGGCTGGAAGCCTCTGGTTACTAAACATTACAACAAAAAAAAATGGAAACGTAACTATGGTGAATACACCAGGATTTGTCTCTCGGTACTTAGCCACAAAATATGCATCAACTATTTCTTGGAAAACAACGGTAAATTTATTTGTTCTGAAATATGTGGGAAGTGATTCCTTTGTATGCAACACTTGGAATATAGTTGCAACCTGTAAGTTACTTTCCACAGTTGCATGACACAATGCATCTTGAACCCAAGCTCTCGCAAATATAGGGTGCCATCCCTCAGCAACTAGATACTTTCTTCTAACATCAATGCTTAGCACATTCAGAGTATCGTAAACAACTTTCTTTGTTCTCACCAAAAGATCCCATTGTTCAAAACGATGACCAATTGTTGTCGACACATTATCCCGATGGCGAATGCCAGTAGCTGTTGTACTTTGCAACTCTGCGAGCCTTCCAGAAACCTCTCCTATCAATTTCCTTTGTTTACTGATTTCTTCAGGGAAAGGATAGCGATTTGCCCCATTAAAAACGATATTCACCACATCTGGCACTTCGCATTGTGTTTTACACCTTGTGTATATATATATATATATATATTTTTAAAACACTTTTGTATTAATATCCCACATGCAAAGGGAAACGAGTTCCCTTTCCATTTATATACACTGAACACTTTAATGTATAGCAAGGAACAAAATAAAGTGATGCTCTTGTGCGAGATTGGCGCTTGGACTTTGATAGTGTGTGTGGTGGTCCCCGCTTTCGACTTGGCATTTGGTCACTTGCACTTTGATTTGGAAAATGGCGCAAAGGATCTCGGTGTTGAGATTGGGCTTAGCCCAATATCCTTTTGGCTCGTTTTCACAAAAATTAAAACTTTGGCCCAAAAATATGAAGCCAACATTGGCTTATAGAATCAATTTTTTTGCCAACTATAAAAACCCTTTCCCTTTTGCTCAAAGTCCGTTTACTATTTTTGCTTGTCGAAACCGCTGCAAAATTTCATACATTACCAAGCATGCAAAACCTTAACACTACCCTGATATGTAACCATTCAACTGAAAAACACACTGAAATTTGCTGAACCGAAACTTGAAACTGAAAACTGAGTTGCTCTACTGAAACCAAACTGAAAATGCTGAAAAGATGCTCGCCATGCCGAGCTTATCCACACACTCCTACCTATTCTACTTCACTGAGCACAATCACCCAGTCAAGTAAAATCTGACTCCCAATGAAGCCAGCTAAGTAACCGATCAAATGATTGAGCTTCCTCATCATTCTCAATCAAAATCAGAACACAAGAACATAATGGAAAAAAGGTATGATAAGAGTCTTGACCTTTGCTACAAGCACACAACTAACCATTATGACTGAAAACTCTATCCATGTATTCAACTACCGGGTCATAAAAAACATGATATCCTTCAAAAAACTTTGCCATTTGCTTGCCATGATTAGGATGCTCAAAATGTAACTCTTCTTGCACACTGTTAAACTGATCTTCAAAAGAACCATGTGAGGAATAATCATGATAATTTTCAACCGAGACATCAACAACTTCATTCAAAATTTCAGAATTTAAAACTCAATCCTCTACATGTAATTCAACAAAAATATCATTATTTTCTTCAATAAAATCAAGCGGAACAAATTCTTCTTGACACAAAAATTCTAAATTTGAAAAAGAACCTTGATTTTCTTTTTGGTGCTTCACTTCCTCGCTGCAAACTTCTGTTCTTTCTAAATGTTGGAACTGATTGCACAATTTCTCTTCTTTTTCATCTTCAATTTCAAAAAGGTTTTTGAAATCCTCCATTACTTCAGATTTTTGTTTTTGATTTAAAATTCTGAGTCTTTGTCTCAACAATTCAAATGAAGAATAACAAAAAGGCAAATAGTCATTTTTAGCATGCTCACTGTCCATTCTATTTTCAGAATTTTTGTCACGGATTTCAATCAAAGTTTCTTCACTAACTGTCCCAGAATTTGCAAAATTTTCTACTGGTTGTTTATGTACATTATCCCAGTATTCATCCTCGTATTCATCATATATAGGTGGACTGAAATCTTCTTTAAAACTTTCGATAACATAATTTTCAACTGTCTGATTGCAATCTACATAAAACAAATTAACATTACCATCTTGTTGTACCTCACTGGGATGATAATCTCTCTGTTTACCATGAAAAAGATTGGAATGCAAAGTAAATTCTTTTTGTTCACATCTCTCTTCAAACTCTAATTATTCTTCAATTTTGTTATCATTATCTTGGTTTGAAACTTTTCTAGACATCCTAATATTGTCTTCAACCTCCAATGAATCAATAAACATTTACTATAAGGTGGGAGACCTTCTCTCCAAAATAAGAAAAGACAATTTGGGAGGAAAGGTAGATGCATATACAATTTAGTAGCATTTTCTAGAGGTTGAATTTCCTTTGGCATGTTATAATAAAAGCTTGCAAACCTCCTGTTAAAACTAGACATAGTTTCACCTTCTTGTTTTTTCATGGAATAAAACTTTGAAAGGACTTGGTCCAATGACCTTCTCTTACCCTAAAACTACAAAAAGACATCAGAAAACTCTTCCCATGTATTAGTGGATTCATCCTGCAGGTGCTTAAACCATTTCTTAACATCTCCTTGGAAATATTGGGCAAAATCCCTCATACAAACATCATCATGCTCTATTTCAAAAAGGTCAAGGAAATGCTCAAAACCTTGAAGATGTTTCTCAGCTGTAAGGTTGTCGGATTCTCCATAAAAAACAGGGAGGTATTTATGGTATTTTGGAGGATATTCGTGAAGAACAGGGGGTAGCTTTAAAGGACTATATCTTTGCTGAGATCTAGAAGGTAAAGGAGTATGTACATGAGGAATGTCCTTAGCCTCAATCTCATGGGGTTTGCAAGACTGATTATGGATCTCACAGGATTCAAAAGAAGGAATCGGATCAGCCCTAGGAATGAAAGAGAAGGTACATCTACAAGATCTAATGAAGGGTATACAAAGGAAGCTCTCTCATGACTTAAGAATTTCCAGTGAAACATAAATTCCTTGATATATACACATAGAGATAAAAAGAAGTCCATGCAAAGGAACAAGATCTCCTTGAAGAAATTAACACTTTGATACCTTAATCTTAATTCTTACATGTTTCTGTCGACCCGGATCGTTCTCCAGTGGAGCCTGCAAATTGGATTGAATCATGAGTGGAGTCTCTAGGTGAATAGCACACAACCTTCTTAATGTCTGACTACTGTCCACCATCAGTAATCAGATCTGAAACCTTTATCGTTCTGCCTAGGGACAATGCAACTTTCGCTCCCTGGAAACGGTGTCAACATGTTAGCACTCAAAATGAACCTCAAGGTTGTGGGAAAAGGTCATTTCAAGGTAACCACAAAACCACTTCAGACTGTATTTCTGACCTAATACAGTCAGAGAGGGATCTCTCACTATTTACAAAGCCTTCTAGCTCAAGATATTCAATCAATAACATTCAGAAGTTCAAATTTCTAATAGGACAATTTGTTTTTAAAGTTTGGTAAGACAATCACGAAGGAGACCATTGGGCAATGGAGTCAATAATCAGGTCTGAGTTAGGTTGCTAGAGGTAGGGGTTTGAAAGAATCAGGGACAAAGGCAGGGTAGACACCATTTCTTCAGTCTTGAGGCATTTGTAGGTTGATTAGAGGACAAGGAAGACATCCCATCAAGCAGAGCACCTAGCTTGGGTGAAATTTGCAAGACTTTAGAAGAAAATGTTTTGAAAATGCTTGAACAATGAACCTAGAGCATGCAAGATGAATTCTAGTCCATAACACTGCCGTTCAAACATGAAAGCAACACAAAATGGAGTGTTAAACTGGGAAAAACTATCACATAGAAGATCACTTACTGAAAAATGTGATGGCACAAGAATCTCATCCATGGAATACCTCTCAACATTCCATCTCTTCAACTTTATTCATATACTGAAAATGAAATTCATTTACAATGAAGAGCCTTTCTACTCTTGAAAATCCCCCAGTTGAAAATCGAAACCCTAGCTTTGCCTATTACATATGAATATATAGGAGAGACTACCCTCAACCTTCAATCTCAAATTATTCTAACCTAGCTTCTAGAAACATAAATTGGTTACAAACATAATGACATCTAGCTAACAGACTTCATGCTTTCAAGGAATTTGTTACAACCGAGTTCTTCATTTTCGGACGCGGAATGATGAAAACTAGGCTTCGAAGCCCCATCTGTATATCTCAAATGGTGACAGCTGTGCAAATTCCAAGAGAGGTTTTTGTAATTGGGCATGTTCCCAACAAAACCCATGTCTTCATTTTCTCAGATTCTCCTCCAGCTCATCGGGATATGCTCCTGAAGCTGATGACTCAGGCAGTAAACTGAAATTATGGAAAAATACCCTGTGAATATCTCTTCAACTATCCCAAACCGTGACATCTGTGTAAAAACTGAGAGAGTTTATTGTAGATGGGCTCGTGCTGAAGAAAAACCTCTCTCGGTTTCTCAAAATTCACCTCGGTTTGGCGGAGACAACTCTTTGAATTCGATGACTAAAACAATCATTTTCAATAAAAAACAAACATGCTCTTCACATAAAATTTCGTTGAATTTGAAATTTTGTTTTCTCCTTGCAATGCTGGAATTGCGAACTTTTTATGAGCCGTGGATCTCCTTCACCTGCTGATTTGAGCCGCCCATTTATGCCCCCATATAACCTTGAGCGGGCTTGCATAGTTCATTTTCGCAATGTTAAAACTTAGGTTCATTTATCATTCTCATTTCGGACTTAGGAATAAACCTTCATAGATCTGATTAGCCCCCATATTGGTCATATGGCTTAAAAACCGAGGCCTTCTCCATTATTTTCAAGTATCTAACCTTTCCACTTCATCCAAGACAAAACTGGTGCCAACAGCAGTATCACGAGTTAATCGTGCAATCTATAAGTAGCTATGTTGTTTTATTTCTCTCATTTTATAATTAATAGAACAACATGAAACCTTAATATTAAATCCATGATTTGTCACGATGTTTAAAATTTGCAAGAACAGAGTATGATGTGGATCCAATAGAAGAGTCATTGAGAGACATCGAGAGGAATTGCTTTGAAAAAAATGTTTATCATTTATGAATCACTTCTTTTTATGGTATGTTTTTCAATTTACATAATCATTTTTGCATTATGCCAAGTAATTCATTTTTGCATTCCGTCCACTCATGTAGATATATTCATTACACCTTATTTTTATGGTTGTAGATGGAAAATGATGAAAAGGAACAAAATCAATCCAATCAACAAAACATTTGGCCAACTAACCCAAGTATAATATCATCTGTAAGTGATGAAGAAATGTGGTGCCATGCAAGTAGTACGAGCATTGATAGTAGTTAGAGTGAAGAATGATGATCAAATGACATATAATTGGATGTAATTCAAGTTGTATGTTTTAAAATGCTTGTCTATAAAAATAAGATATTTTTTTAATGTACTGGACATATTCTCTCAATTGGTTACCAATAAGTGTAACAATTACATATTGACATTTTGATTATTGCGGACCTTTTTGTTGCCCTATTTTGTATAATGAAGGGTCTCTTATTCATATATAATAAAATTGGTTTATTATTATAAATGTAAAATGTCACATTAATAATTAACATATGGAAGATTAAATATTACAATGAACATATGTGTAATCCGAAGGTATAAGACATTAATACAATCATTATATCCAAATGCAATAATTAAAATTAAAATTATCACTATTATTATAAAAATTATTTCATTTTATGACCATTAATGGAATTAAAAATAATAATAATAATTGAACTCAATGTACGGTGCAGGGCATATGTAATTTGTTGACAATATTGATTTTTCGCTAAAACTGCTCTCTGGTGCTTTTAAAGCGATTCATCGATGCTCCGTTATGAAATAAACACCCCGGTGCTCATATTAACAATTGTATCAGTGCTTCTTCAAGTAAACACACACCACAAATACTTATCGGTGCGTTTATTTTAACGCTACTTCCTAGTGCAATATGAACGATAGTACACCTCGGTGCGATAATGCACCAACTCATTATGTCAATGGAGGCCACCAACATATGACATTTAATTTGAATGCACCGGTGCTCTTGGAGTTATAGAACACCATGGAGATTATATATTATGGGCGCACCGCTGTGTTCTTTGTAATAAAGCACTAGTAAGGGACATTTATATAAATGCATTGGTGCGTAATATAAACAGAAAGAACTGGTGTAAAATATTTAATAAAGATGACCCGATGCGTATTGTTACGTAACATGTTGTTGTGTTTTTTATGCACAAGTGCATAATTTATAACAAATCACTGATGTGCCACATTTAAATAAATGCAATGCGTCATTTAAATGTAAAGCATTAGTGTGAAATATTAATTAAATATGTCCCAATGTGTATTGTTAATGAACACATCGGTGTGTTTTACCTATGTAATCACACTGAAGAAAAACATCTGCTAAAATCTCCACCCACCTAGATTTTTTTAGTCATAATAAATTTATGTTACAACCAAAACATCAATTACCATGTGTGGAGGTTTTCTTCGATAATTTTTCCCAATCTTGTAACACTAACAACCTCCGCAAAATTCTCATCTAGAAGGTGTTTTCCTTGTAGTACAAATAATATCCTTTCTACTTGATGAATTAACCAATCCTAATCTTTTATCCCATAATCATTTGTCCTTGTGAAGAATTTTAAATACTTCAATACATGCTTTAGTGCAATACAATGGTATGGAAAACTTCCAGAGTAGAACCTAACACCTCATCATTCACATTATAAAAGAAATAATGGATTTGCCTAGATTGATCTTCATACCTGTAGCAGTTCAATACAAATCTAGAATCTCTTTAGGTTTTAACACATCTCTTCTTTAACCTTCACATAATAAAAGATCTTATACAAAAAGGAGATGGGATAGAAATAATATTCTACCTATATTAATACCTTTGAATAAACCAATCCTCTTGGTGTCAATCAATGCCTTTTTTGTTTACAAGTTTTTTGTGACTTGTGGGACTAGCCCATGGTCTAAAAAAACACAACCCAAGGGAATCTAAGCCATCAAAATCACCCGAGGATATCACTTGTGTAGGACCCCAGTCCTAGATAATCTCAGTTTATCAATAAACTAATCATTTATTTCTGTTTCTGTTCTGTGTCATTTTTTGTTTTTGTTCTGTGTCATTTTCTGTTTCTGTTCGTGTTCAATTTCAGGTTTGTAAAAACAATAACATCTATTCTTACATTTTGCTGCATATATATATATATATATATATATGTTTTGTTATACCTATTTCTAACTATCTGTTTTTTAACCATTTCTGTTTGTGCAGGTGTAACAGCATATCATATTTCTTAACTGGAAGTAAAAATTTAAACAGAGTTAGAAATGGATTATATACCTAACTGAAAATTACCTCACAATAGCTAGTAGATCCACCCTTGTTGCTGTCCCCTTTGTTGTTCCCTTTTGTTGAATTCCTTGTTGTTTCCCTTTTGTTGAATGCCTTGTTGTTTCCCTGCAACCAAAACCTTCCCCAAAACCCTGAAAACTCAATCAACCCAAACAGTTTTGCCACCCTGCCAACTGGCGAGGTCTCGCCAACCACCTAGCTCCAAAGGTACCCATTTGGACCCCCGAGCCCAAACCGAGTACAAGCCAACCTATTATATCCCTTAGAAAAAATCTCCAGCAAAAACCCCCTTTTAGCTCTGCTCTAAAAATTCTATCTCTGCTCTCCAAATTCTCCAAAAAAACTCTAAGGTCCAAAGATCCCCCCCTTCCTCCTTCCTTCTCCCCCTTATCCCCCCATGTTTTGTCGACTCTACTCCCTGCAATTAATACCCTTATCCCAAAATTAATGTTTTCCCTCAAGGTCCTTCCTCGAGCCCATCCCCCATCAATTCATAATTAATAATATTATTTTAATGTATGGGTTGGGGTCACCCACCAACCACAAGTTTCATATTAAATACGAACTTATCCTCATTAATACTATTCTTTGTTCATTGACTAATACAACACCCAATTTCATATTTTAATTAATAATGTTTATTTATTAATCTCAAGCATATTTTATCATATTAATTTAATACCACATCCTAATTAATCATAATTAACCCTAATTAATTATAATTAATCATAATCACCATGGATGGAGCTATTATAATTCATCCTTTAATTAACATTTATTAGTCAAGTTGATAGTAACGTGGTTAACAACAACCAATCCTCATTAATACCTATTTATTGATTTAATAACCATTAATTGAATAACTTAACATAAATATTAAGTTAATTATTAATTAAGCAGAAACATGTACATAGTGATCATTTTGAATCACAACACATCCACACAATATTTCAATATATAATTCATATATTCAATAAAGCATTACTAACCAGATTGCATTATTTACTACCTAATTATAACAGTAACTTGTTTATTAATCAACAATAATTAATCATTAATGTACAATAATTAACATTAATAAACATTAATAACCTTAATTGACAGTAATTAACATTAATCTACATTGTTAGCATTAATCATCATTATTAACTTTAATCGACATTATTAACATTGATCAACAATAGTTAATTACTAAACGACAATAATTAACATCATTATTCAACAATATTTTACACAATTTATAAATATGTAGGCGAGTTATGTAAGCGTAGCTATTGCTTACATACCTCACGTAAGTACACTAACAGTAATAATTCACACACATCAATCATAATCACGAAACTTATTGTTTACTGACACATGTTTTAACATAGTTTGCAAGGTACAATCCATTAACTAACTCAAATCTTATTAGGTTACGACAATTCATACATTACTGAGTTACGACACATACTCAATCAAGAGTTTTACACACATACAATTAGATCTTGTTTTCACCCCTACTTCACGCTACACCTATCTACCTACATCATCACTAACTTCCACATCCTATCCTGTCCTCTGTTGGACTACCCTGAAATATCAAGTCATGACCGGTTCCAGCTAGAACCCGTAAGCGGAAGTGTCAACAACATCGACCAAGCTTTTCGAGCAGGAAACCACCACTCATCATCACACACCTTAGGGAGCGCACCGTAGCACAACCCTCCCATGACTCTGGGTTTCGAGGATAAACGGTGGGTAAATCCTCCACCCACCTAATGGAACAAGGGACTATGTCTACCCGACATAACAACAACGTTGCACTTGTACTCGGTTTGTCATCGTATAACCAATTTGGGTGGTTGAGTTTCCTGAAACCCTACACCACCCATGTGATAATATACATCATAATAATAATCATGCGAGAGTAAATAATGCATCACTCGCATACCATTTATCTTTCGAAGTCCATGTCCCCGAGGCTCTCCCACCTCATAGGATCCAACAATCACTTAGCCGTTTCAACCTGTAAGTCAGTCCTCGACATACAATATAGAGTATCGGGCATAAATCCTCAACATATACATATACATTTTAGAATAACATGACAATAATAAACTCATTTATTCGCCATGCACCTGGCATAACATTCATTTATTCAACATATAACTGTAACGGTATCCATGTACCCATCATTCAGTAATTTGCATATATAATTAACACATGATACATATCTAAACATGAATACCGATCATAATACTAACATCACACACACACACACACACATATAGATATCGGCAAAATAATAGAACCATATGTCCACAGTGTCGTCAAACCGACGAAGTCTCACAATCAAACAAATACAACATATAATAGTAGTTCAGGTAGTAATGTCAAAATGAGGCGTTACATACACCCACCCTTCAGGAAACTTCATCCCGAAGTTACGGTAAAAAAAGGTGTGGGATAATCACGACGCATAGTCTTTGTGTCCTCCCAGGTAGCAGAACTTGGGCTATATCGGTCCCACTGGACCTTAACTTGGTCCACCAAACAGTGCCTCAACTGTTTAACCCTGCGGTCCAATATAAGTAATGGTTTGACCCTGATGGTTCCCTCGTCCGAAACCTGCAGTTCCTTCCAATTTATTTTATGTGACTCATCAACTACATAATGTTGTAAAATAGATACATGAAAAACATTATGAGTTGTGTGCAAATGGGGTGGCAACGCAAGACGATACGTGACGGGTCCAACCTTCCCTAAAATTTCAAAGGGTCCTATAAATTGTGGCGACAACTTTGTCCCCTTCCCAAACCTGATGGTACTTTTGATAGGCCTGATGCAGATGAACACTGCATCACCAACCTTATAGCTTCGGTCAACCCTATGCGCATCGGCATAGCTCTTCTGTCTATCCCGAGCTTCCTTTAACTGTTGTCTAATCTGAACAACCTGTTCTTCCATCTCTTGAATCAACTCAGGTCCTATTATTACTCGATCTTCTAACCTTTCCCAACTCAATGGTGTCCTGCATGGCCTTCCATATAATGCTTCATATGAAGGCATCCCAATTGAGCTATGGTAACTGTTGTTGTAAGCAAACTCTACCAAAGGTAAGTGCTTTTCCCAATGAGTCTGTTGATCCATGACATACATCCTCAGCATGTCCTCCATCACCTGATTCACTCTTTCAGTTTTCCCATTTGTCTCTGGATGGTATGCGATGCTTAGGTTCAACTGAGTCCCCAACTCTAACTGCAAAATCGTCCAAAACCTGGACGTAAACCTAGAATCTCTGTCCGATATAATCTTCTTGGGAAACCCATGGAGACGAACAACTTCATTTATGAACACATGAGTCACATTCGTGACATCATAAGTCTCCTTAACTGGAATGAAGTGAGCAGTTTTGGTCAGTTTTTCAACGATGACCATAATGGCATCATGCCTATGAGAGGTAAGAGGCAATCCCACCACAAATTCCATGGAGATAACCTCCCACTTCGACATAGGAATGTCATGTGGCTGTAACAGTCCTGCCGGGTGGTGATGATCAGATTTTACCTGCTGACACTCAAGGCACCTAGCGACAAATTTGACCACGTCGCTTTTCATCCCTGCCCAAAAGAAGAGTTTCTTCATATCCACATACATCTTCTTTACACCCAGGTGTGTGCAATACAATACTCTGTGGGCTTCCTTAAGGATCGTCTCTCTAATATCTCCCTCCTCAGGAATATACATCCTCCCTCGATACCGTAACAAACCATCAGCTTCCAACTCATAGCCTTCAAACCTAGGTCCCACTAGTTTCCCACTCTAGAGAGCTGACGTGACCTTTAGGTACCAACTATCCCCAATTAGCTATCCTAAAACTCTTTCCCTCAAATCAACCTTCAAAGGTATAAGAGAGAAAAGTCTTGGTTTTCTGCTTAAGGCATCGACTACCACATTCTCCTTCCCTTTGATGTATGAAATCCCAAAATCATACTCACTCATGAATTCACTCCATCGCCTTTGCCTAGCATTTAGGTCTCTCTAAGTGAAGATATACCTTAAGATTTGGTGATCATATTTGAGCTCAAAGCTTCATCCAACAAGGTAATGTCTCGAAAGCTTCAAAGCTAGCATCACCGCAACCAACTCTAGGTCATGGGTAGGGTAGTTCTCCTCATGTGTTTTTAACTTCCTCGACGCATAAGCTATTACCCCACCTTCCTGCATCAACACTGCACCCAAACCTTGTCTTGAGGCATCTGTGCAAACTGTGAATTCCTTCTCCATATCTGGAACTCGTAGAATTGGCGCACTCGTCAATAGTCTTTTCAACCCAACGAATGCGACATCGCATTCATCCGTCCATTCATACCTAGTGCCTTTACGCTGTAGGGTAGTTATGGGTTTTGTGATTTTTGAGAAACCCTCAACAAACCTTCTATAATACCCGGCTAACCCCATGAAGCTTCTCACTTCATGCGCATTCTTGGCACGGGCCAATCCATTATGGCCTTCACCTTCTCAGGGTCAATTGAAATTCAATCACCGGAAATTATATGCCCTAGATAATGGATCTCCTTCTTGTAGAATGAGCATTTGGATAACTTATCGTACAACTGATGCTCCCTTAAGCAAGACAACACTATCCGCAAGTGCTCCTCGTGTTCACTTTCATTCTTGGAGTAGATGAGGATGTCATCCAAGAAGACTTGCACAAACCGATCTAAGTATTTTCGAAACACGCTATTCATGAGACTCATGAATACAGCTGGGGAATTGGTCAAACCAAAGGGTACCACTACAAAATCATAGTGCCCAAACCTTGTTCGAAAACAATCTTAGGTATATCACCTTCCTTAATCCGTAGCTGGTGGTAACCTGATCGTAAGTCGATCTTTGATAAGACTGTCGCCCCTTTCATTTGATCAAAGAGATCATCAATTCGAGGTATCGTGTACCTATTATTCACTGTGGCTCTGTTCAAATCTCGGTAATCGATGCAAACACACAAGGAACCATCCTTATTCTTCACAAATATTACTGGGGCACCCCATGGTGATATACTTGGTCTTATGAACCCTGGGTCTAGCAGTTCCTTCAACTGCATTTGCAACTCACAAAGTTCTAGGGCTGTCATCCTGTAAGGTGTCTTCGATGTTGGCTCTGAACCGGGTTTTATCTCAATGGTAAAATCAAGTTCCCTCTTAGGAGGTAACCCAGGTAATTCCTTTGGAAAAACGTCACTGAATTCGGCTAACACTGGGTACTCATCAAAGGAGGGTCCCTTCTCATTGTTTACTGCTTCAACAACATACAACTGACATCCCTGTCGCATACATTGCTTTATGTTCATCATGGATATGAAACATAGGGACACCTTCCGTTTGATACCCTGGATCTCGATGGCCTCTCCGTTATCATCAATGCAAAGAACTTTCTTTCCAAAACAGTCCAAGAAATCTCGATGTTCCTAAAGCAAATTCATACCTATGATGAGATCATAAGTTCTGAGGGTGGTGACGTACACTTTGACTTGTGTAACACACACCCTGAGATCCACTACACACTTGTCGCCACTAGGTCCTACTGCTTGCTGTAACCCTGAAGCCATTTCAACTAAGTTCAAATTGTCATGCTTGTAGGCTGCCAACCCACATTTGTCTAATGCATATGGAGAAATGAAACTATCTATAGCACCAGGATCAAACAATATTCTAAACTTGACGTTATTGATCGTACCTGATGATTCCACCGCAGTGGATTGGTGCTCAGCCTGATGGTTGTGTGCTGCTACCGAGATTTGATGCCTGCTACCCCCACTCCCCATTGGAGCTTTTCCTTCTCGATGCACTGTACCAAATCGTAACTCGGGACAGTCACGCTGGTAATGTGGACCTCCACATCCCCAACAAGCAACCTATAATGGAGTGGGAGAGATAACCTGCTCAGACCTCTGAGAGGGGTTCCTCCCCCTGGGACCCCTTCCCCTACCGGCTGATCCTCTAAAATTCCTCACACCCTGGTGAGTCTCTGTGGCTGACTGGGGCACCGCCCTAGTTTCCAATGATCTGTCTACCGCCGAAACCCTTGGTGTGTGCCTAATTCCGTAGGGAGGTGGCCTCACATATCCTCCCCGAGGGTAGCTTCGAGGGGCCTTCCCCACAAACCCTGATTGTTGAGAGTTGAATGACCTAATGGGATTTACACCCAACATCTCCTCAGTATAGTGAGCACAATCTACTGCTTCGGCAACCAAAGTTGGTTTCCACATCTGCACTTGGGCCCTAATCTTGGTATTGATCCCATACATGAAGCGCTCAACCTGACATTCGTTGTTGTTCAAGTAAGGAACATACTTGACTAATTCCATGAACCTCTCTTCATAATCCTCCACGGACAGATGCCTTTGTACCAAGGCATGAAGAGCCCCTGCTTGTTCTTCCTGGTGGGATGTGGGTAAGTACTTCCCCTTGAATTTTTTCACAAACAGTTCCCATGGAATCGTGTCTGGTGTAAGGTGTAGCTGTCTTTCTTGGTTCTCCCACCAGTTCAAAGTGGCCCCTTTTAGTTGAGATATGGCCAGCTTGGACTTGGACGTGGAAGTGTACTCCTGTAAGGTTAAGTACCTGGTCATCTCTTCCAACCAAGACTCTGCTTATATCCCTGCTCGACCCCCTGAGAACTTTGGAAGCCTTATCTTCTGAAGCTCCCTTGAGATATCCTAATGCGGAGTTCTTGGTACCATATTCACTTCTACCACAGGAAATTCCTCCATTAGTGGAGGGGCCTCCACTCCTACCTCCGAGGTAACACTTCCTCTCTGTACTAGTCCCCTGAGTGTTTCGTTTATTGCTTCCAGCGAGTGCAGTATAAGGATGGTCTCTGGTGATGGTGCCGACACATTCAGCTCAGGTAATGCCGTCGCTTGACCTCACCGCGGACCTACTCGTGTTCTTACCATGTTTATCCCTGTAACATGGCATAAGATGATAATTAGCATATGACAACATCATGACTAGTTTACCATCAAACTCAACAATTAATTCAAAAGTGCATCATGACTACTTTACGAGCGTTTTTACTCTAAGAGCTATAGTTCAGGACGTTTCGATTAGGCCATCTTGAGGCAACCCGGTACTAGATATACTGCAGTATTTATATGTAATTTTAGGTATTGGATTCCACACAATCCTCATTAAGTCGCCATCGACTCTTCAAGATATTTAATTAATGTTTACTACCTCGCTTCTGATTAATAATTAATAATTTTAATAAATAAATAAAAACATAATCTAAGTTTTAAGTCTAGAGCCGTGTTTATCAAACAATCTGGTCATAGGATAGAATCAGTGTCCTAGCGATCAAATCGTCATGCTGGTCTCCATGGTGTCTTGTTTTCGAGATTCAGTGTCCGTCTTGCCCCTTCGACTATACGTCGAAGTTTCAACAAGGAACAGTTTTAAGAACAAAATAAACCATTTAGTGTTAATTTAACCCCCCCAAAAAAACTAATTAGTTTGTCTTAGTTTAACACTATTTAGTTAACATACTAACACTAATTAATTAACACCAACATTCATTAACACTAATTAATTAGTATTTATTTATTTGTTTTTATTTATTTCACTTATTTATTATTATTACTCTCTTTGTTTTTTTTTTTATACATATATATATATATATATATCATTTTTTCTTGAGGAGGAATGAAGGGGGAGCTCTGCATCTAGGGTTTGAGGGAAGTGCCCGGCGGCCATGGCTCCCATGGCCACCACACCGTGTTAACTGAGGATCGATGGCGTACCATGCGCCTGGGTGTGGGCGGGGCGGCTCTTTCGCGCGGTTCCATTGGATACGGGCACACCCTGCTTTTGTGGCGGCGACAGCAGCTTCCTGATGTTTAATGGCAGCGGTGGCAGATGGTGGCGAGACGAGCGATGTTCTCCTGGCAACGGTGGCGGTAATGGCGGACTTCCTGTGGCTGCGGCGGCTTACCAGGCCACACAATCTTGGGTGAGGGTTTCTTTCACCCATGGCTTTCTTTGATAATGTCCCTGAAAGCTGCCAGTCTTGGTCTCAGGAACGGAAGCGAGAAATGGTTGCATCAGCATTTGGGGAGGATGGAGCTGATGGTCGTCAAACGCGCCTTACAGTAATTCATTTTCTTGATCAGAGAGGGCGAGATTATCGCAGCATAGGCTCTGATCACGTCGACCTCCAAGTCTCCAACACGAACTCAGGCTCCGCTACTGCTCCTGCTCCTATCCCTACCTTCAAGGTTAGTAGATGGATGCTACCACTTAAGCTGCCCCAATGCGGAATCTATCATTCAATCCACAGTCCAAGAATTGGCCCAAAATGTCTATACTTTTGGAACCAGTGGAAGGGTTTTATCCAGAGAAAAATGCGTTCCTGAATGCGAATCCTTGGGAGGCTATGAATCTGCCGCTACAGGTTATCATTAACGCAGGGTTACTGCTATGCCCGTTGACGGTACCTCACCATTCTCTCGCCAGACGATACCTCCTTTTCTTGAACGAAGATTTCTTGATTTTGTGGTGTATCGTGCTTGACTCTTGCTCTGCCGATATTGGCCTGCGGGCACCAAACGCTCAGGGATCAAGTTCCATCTTCATCGGTGCTGGTGACCACCTATTCGTCTACTATCTGAGGGAGGCCGACGCGCACCCATTGGGTCGGTGTCGGTGGAGGCGTCTGGGGCTTTTGGCCCGGGGCGCACTTGCTACGGCGGTGCTCTGGTTATGTCTGGCCGTTTTCTTCATCAGGAGATGCTAGCTGAGTTCGCCGGTTTGGGAGATCCATAGAGTTTGCTGCTCGTCCACAGACTTGGATCTACTATTTCTTCTGATGAGGGTTTCGGTACTGATGGAATTCTTATGGCATCGTTTGGGTTTCTCTTTGCTGTTCAAGATTTACATCTTATTGTGGCGAAGTTTTACTTTGGGTTTCTCTTTTTTGGTTCAGCTCTTAATAAGCTGTTGTTTTTGCTTATATGGGACAGAAATATGTGAAAATGTGGGGATCCTTGTTGATTCTACTACATGTGCAATATGTAATTTTAATCATCTTTTTGAAATAAAATTACGGACTTTTTCCAAGGAAAATATATATATATATATATATAAAATAAAAAAAATCATATTTACCAATTAGTCATGCATTTAACATTAATGTATTAACTTTGATTTATAACACAATTAATAAAATTAATTATAACACAAGTATTAAGTAAATAAAATGAAACACATTTCGAAATTAATAATAATAAAAAAAAATTATTTATTATATTTTTTTCTATATAAAAATATAATAAATAATACATAAAATAGTAATAATAGAAAAAAATTATAAAATCAAACCCTAATCGCCTTAACCTAAGCCACGCGGCCTTCCTATCCCATCCCCGCCATGCAATAAATTAATATTAAATTTTCCTATAAATGAGGTCAAACCCTAGATACTGTGCATTTTTCTCAACCATTTTTTTCTTAGTGAGCTCCGCTCTTCACCTCCCATGGCGAGCGAGTTCTACAACACCTAGCTATCTCTGCAACACTGCACTCGGTGGTCTCAACAATCAAGGAAGGGCAATTGCTTCACGAGCTCTGCTCGGCACTCGACGAGGGAGGTATAGCTAATCCCACATTCCCGGTTCTTGCAGGGTTATTCATAAAAAAAATTGTATTTCTCCTTCACATACCCCCCCCCCCTTTTTTTTTGCAAGGAGCTGGGAGTGGCAGCAGCCCAGCTGGGTGCCCCATCCCCGTCTCCCATCGCTTTGCAAAAAACAAAAATTTTGGGGCTTTCGGCCATGCCTGAAATTTTTATTTATTTTTTGTTTTACAACAACACTCAAAATTTACAGGGTATTGCTGGATGGCCGCCATGGCCGCAACTAAGCTACTGACCGACTGCCATGGCCGCCCCTAGATGCGCAAGCTTGGTCAGAGGAAAACTATTTAAAAAAATAAAAAATAAAAAAACGTATACCTTAATTATTTTGTGTTATTATTATTATATTTTTTTTTCATCAATAATGCAAGCGGAGGTAAGCACGATGAGGCAGACGCTATCCTTAGGACCGCGTCGGTTGATTTTTTTTTTTTATAATGGTATTTTTTTTCCCTCTTGTACGCCTAGGCTGCACTCAGGCCGCCCATGGCGCCGAGCTGCATGCCCAGGGATGCGCTTAGGCTGCCCAAGGTGCCGAGCTGCATGCCCAGGGCTGCGCTCAAGCTGCCCAGGGCACCGAGATGCACGCCTAATGGGGCTGCGCTCAAGCTGCCTCAGGGCGCCGAGCAGCACGCCCAGGGCTGCGGCCATGGCCGTGCCCTAGCTCAGCCAGCGAGCTTCAATATATATATATATATATAGTATTACATTTTATTTATTTATTTATTTTTCTTTGATGCAAAAAAAAAAAAACAGGGTTCGTGTAATTTTTTTTTTAAATCTTGTTTTGTTCTACACTATGTAAAAACTGTGGTATGCAATATTTAATAATTTGTTTTTTTTTTAAAGTTTATATATGTATTTTTTTTAATGTAATAAAAAAATCTTGCGTTCAATATTTCAATTTTTTTTTTTTATCATACTCTATATATTTTGTTTTAGCAATTTTCCCTCTCTGTTTTCAGGGCCGAAGCCTGTGGATGCTGTGCCACGGCTGCCATGGCCATTGGCCCCAACACCAAGGCTGCCATGGCCGTCTCCAGCAGAAGAAAATCTTAGGGTAAAAAAAAAGAAGTTTTCGCTGGTTTTTTTTTAAATTTAATAAGTTTTTTTTTTTTTTTTTTTACTCTATAACATAGTTTCGACTGTAATTTTTGTTTGTTTTATAATATATATATATATATATATATATATATATATATATATATATTTGTTTAACTCAAACTTTAAATTAAATTTAAACAAAAATTAATTTAAATGATTTTTTTTTTTTTATATATATGTATATGCATTTTTCTGTATAATAAATATATATATATAATTTGTTTATATATATTTTATTATTATATTTTTTTGTTTCCTACCTACAAAAGAACATAAAAGTTTAAAATTTCCCTTTTTGTAGTTAGGATCTATATACAAAAATTTGTCATAGTTTATTTATTTCTTTGTTTTACTCTTAACGTTTAATATATATATATATATATATATATATATATATATATATATTATAGAGATGTATCTATTTACAAAATTTTCTAGGTTTGTGAATATAGTTTGCTTTATATTTTCTTTCTCCCTATTTTTGTATATAGAAATTATTTAACTACCCTAATCTTTTTTTTTTGCAAGTGTATAAATGGTCCAAGGTTCCTGTGCTTGGCACCTCGTTTCATACTCTTTTTTTTTGTAAATTTCCTTTTTAATCTACTCTTCTTTTTAAGAGTAGTGAGCCCTCTGGTTCCAGATTTGGAACCATGGCTCTGATACCATATGTAGGACCCCGGTCCTAGATAATCTCAGTTTATCAATAAACTAATCATTTATTTCTGTTTCTGTTTCTGTTCTGTGTCATTTTTTGTTTCTGTTCTGTGTCATTTTTTGTTTCTGTTCTGTGTCATTTTCTGTTTCTGTTCTATCTGTTTGTGTTCAATTTCAGGTCTGTAAAAACAATAACATCTATTCTTACAGTTTGTTGCATATATATATATGTTCTGTTATACCTATTTCTAACTATCTATTTTTTAACCCTTTCTGTTTTTGCAGGTGTAACAACAAATCATATTTCTTAACTGGAAGTAAAAATTTAAACATAGTTAGAATTGGATTATATACCTGACTGAAAATTGCCTCACAATAGCTAGTAGATCCACCCTTGTTGCTGTCCCCTTTCCTATTCCCTTTTGTTGAATGCCTTGTTGTTTCCCTGCAACCAAAACCTTCCCCAAAACCCTGAAAACTCAACCAACCCAAACAATTTTTCCACCCTGCCAACTGGAGAAGTCTCGCTGACCACCCAGCTCCAAAGGTACCCCTTTGGACCCCTGACCCCAAACCGAGTACAAGCCAATCTGTTATATCCCTTCAGAAAAATCTCCAGCAAAAACTCCCTTTCAGCTCAACTCTAAAAATTCTATCTTTGCTCTCCAAATTCTCCAAAAAAACTCTAAGGTCCAAAGATCCCCTCCTTCCTCCTTCCTTCTCCCCCTTATCCCCCCATGTTTTTCCGACTCTACTCCCTGCAATTAATACACTTATCCCAAAATTAATGTTTTCCCTCAAGGTCCTTCCTCGAGCCCATCCCCCATCAATTCATAATTAATAATATTATTTTAATGTATGGGTTGGGGTCACCCACCAACCACAAGTTTCATATTAAATATGAACTTATCCTCATTAATACCATTCTTCGTTCGTTGACTAATACAACACCCAATTTCATATTTTAATTAATAATGTTTATTTATTAATCTCAAGCATATTTTATCATATTAATTTAATACCACATCCTAATTAATCATAATTAACCCTAATTAATTATAATTAATCATAATCACCATGAATGGAGCTATTATAATTCATCCTTTAATTAACATTTATTAGTCAAGTTGATAGTAACGTGGTTAACAACAACCAATCCTCATTAATACCTATTTACTGATTTAATAACCATTAATTGAATAACTTAACATAAATATTAAATTAATTATTAATTAAGCACAAACATGTACATAGTGATCATTTAGAATCACAACACATCCACACAATATTTCAATATATGACTCATATATTCAATTAAGCATTACTAACCAGATTGCATTATTTACTACATAATTATAACCGTAACTTGTTTATTAATCAACAATAATTAATCATTAATGTACAATAATTAACATTAATCAACATTAATAACCTTAATTGACAGTGATTAACATTAATCTACATTGTTAGCATTAATCATCATTATTAACTTTAATCGACATTATTAACATTGATCAACAATAGTTAATTACTAAACGACAATAATTAACATCATTATTCAACAATATTTTACACAATTTATAAATATGTAGGTGAGTTATGTAAGCGTAGCTATTGCTTACATACCTCACGTAAGTACACTAACAGTAATAATTCACACACATCAATCATAATCACGAAACTTATTGTTTACTGACACATGTTTTAACATAGTTTGCAAGGTACAATCCATTAACTAACTCAAATCTTATTAGGTTACGACAATTCATACATTACTGAGTTACGACACATACTCAATCAAGGGTTTTACACACATACAGTTAGATCTTGTTTTCACCCCTACTTCACGCTACACCTATTTACCTACATCATCACTAACTTCCACATCCTATCATGTCCTCTACTGGACTACCCTGAAATGTCAAGTCATGACCGGTTCCAACTAGAACCCGTAAGCGGATGTGTCGACTACATCGACCAAGCTTCCCCAACAGGAAACCACCAGTCATCATCACACACCTTGGGGAGCGCACCGTAGCACAGCCCTCCCATGACTCTGGGTTTTGGGGATAAACGGTGGGTAAAGCCTCCACCCCCATAATGGAACAAGGGACTATGTCTACCCGACATAACAACAACGTTGCACTTGTACTCGGTTTGTCATCGTATAACCAATCTGGGTGGTTGAGTTTCCTAAAACCCTACCCCACCCATGTCATAATATACATAATAATAATCATGCAAAAGTAAATATTGCATCACTCGCATACCATTTATCTTTCGAAGTCCATGTCCCCGAGGCTCTCCCACCTCATAGGATCCAGCAATCACTTGGCCGTTTCAGCCTGTAAGTCAATCCTCGACATACAATATAGAGTATCGTGCATAAATCCTCAACATATACACATACATTTTAGAATAACATGACAATAATAAACTCATTTATTCGCCATGCACTTGGCATAACATTCATTTATTCAACATATAACTGTAACGGTATCCACGTACCCATCATTCAGTAATTTGCATATATAATTAACGCATGATACATATCTAAACATGACTACCGATCATAATACTAACATCACACACACACACACACACATATATATATCGGCAAAATAATAGAACCATATGTCCATAGTGTCGTCAAACTGACGAAGTCTCACAATCAAACAAATACAACATATAATAGTAGTTCAGGTAGTAATGTCAAAACGAGGTGTTACAACTTGGCTTGGGCCACACCAACACTTAGCATGCCTGTATTTTAAGTGTCTCCTCCCAGCTACCTTGCAGGGTTTGAACTCAGGTCGCCATGTAGAATGAGGCCCTTTGAAACCAACTGAGCTTACGGGATTTGAAACCTCAATCAATGCCTTGCTCAAACTCTAAAAGACAATTAGAAACAGTTGAGTAGATAAATCCCCCCCTACCTCAATCGTTTTCCAAACCTAGAAAATGTTATCCTTGATCGATTGATAAGAACTGGAAATGAAATAGTAGTGACACAATTCATAACCCAATTGACAAAATGAACACAAAACTTTATGAGTTCATAAATCCCTAAGAAAAATTCAACAAGCACCCATCCAAAACATGGCTCTTATATTTTTGAAAGCTATGTAATACACCATGGAGTTTATCTTTTAAGACTTCCTTCAAAACCCTCATATTATCCTCTTCATCCCTAAAACTAGAAAGAAATAAATCATTTTGACTACTCAATGGTAGTGACTCTACTTTTTGTCTTATATAATCCCCAAAGTGATCCACACTTCCCCAAACAATATCCACAAAACTAAAAGCAACATCAACTTCCCTCCTTTTAGTTTTCCATATTGTGTTTACATTCTTTCTATGAATCGTAAACTAGTGAAAATTCTTAGAATTTTCATCCCCCTTTGAGAGCCCCAAGGGCCCTACATTTAAATCACAAGGTTCCTTCCCTTCGATTAGAAAATATCTTACTTATTCTTTTCTCTAATTTTTTGACTTGGTTTTGAAATGTTCATTAGAACACACACGCGGGCACGAGCGCGCATGCGCGCGCGCACACACACACACACAAATATATACATTATATTTTGAAAATAAAATTGATATTGATATGAAAAACTCTATTTGCAACCTTCTTAAATGAAGCTTCCATGCAAAATACCCCATCAATTTAAAACCTAATTAGATTGCCTACATTTCCTGTTCTTACACTATCTTGTAAATGAGGGAATCTCCCTTCTTTTAGTTTTATGTGGCTGCTACCTTGTCATGAGAGACAATCATGATTTTGCATTAGCATCAAAAAGAGACATCGACGCTTATAGTTGATACAATACATAACACAAAAAATAACATTTGGGTGTGCTCACCAAACTTTTCTAAAAAGGGAACCAACATCAAGAGGGTCCCCCTCTTCATATTTTGAAGCTTTCCTTGTCTTCTTATTGATCATTCTTTGTTTCCTATCCTCTTTCTCAATTCATTCTCATCCCTCTCCCAAGCTATGATGGTTGAAGGACCCTAGTCCAATATCTCATTATTATAATCTTCCTAATATCTACTTGTGCCCCTTATTACTTGCCTAACCCAATACATGTCATAACTTTAATATCTTCACCCTCAATATCCATAAGTGTAGGTGTTGTTCATGATATATGCTCAACTATCAAAGTACACATTAGTGTCCTACGAGGTCTCATTTTCTCATCCATTATACCTATTCCATATTCTTTCATAAGTTACTATGTGCACCATTGGCCCAATCATACCTCCCTCCCCTCATGCAATGCCTTTGTTAATAGTTACCACTTCATAAAATGATAGCATTGGCGTTTTCATTCATCAACAACAAAAACATAATATCTCAAATGATTATCCTCTCTAGAGCCGCATATTTAGTTGTAGATACACTAGAGCCATCCTCTAGTCCCATACACCCTAGCAGAAATGCTAAAATACCACATCCATTACTCAACTAGCCACATCTTTGCAATCACTTAACTTAGTGTTTACTAGAATTTAACATAGTTTATCCACACAATATGAAATGCTTGATTAAGTGGTACAACTCATCAATGGCCTCACACTAAGTTCAAGATCATATCTAACCAAGTTATTGCACATGTTGGTAGACTTGAAAATAAGATCTAAGGTAATGGTGAGCCTTGCGCGTAGGCCAATTATCCAAACCCATAATAGATGGAAGACAACCAATCCCCCTCACATAAATATGCATACCATACTATGAGTTGCAATCCTTATAATCTTAAGCATGTGCACATATCATATTATCATTTGTGAACCTTTAACATCTTACCTAAAACACCCTCTCTTCTGTGAACTTTTTTCTCAACAATTTTCATTATAATTTAGGAGCTATAATTTCACCACGAAAAAATGCAATCCCGTAATTATTTCCAAATTGCCACTTAAGGGTGTTTTGGGCCTCCAAATTAAACCAAAATTCTAAAAAGGAATGAATATATTAATAGCAGAATTTTTGGTTTTCCAAATTCAGGGTAGAGAGACCAAATAGAAGGGTATTTTAGTTAGTTAAAAGATATTGACAATTCCTTAAAGCACATCCTATTTATTCGTCATGTAACAAAAAGTGAGTGAAAATTTTGCATTATGGTTTTTCTATACTAAAAAATGTGTGCAATGTTGAAAGACAAGTTATAGAAGCCTTTCACATACTATAGCATAATACAAACATAGTTAGTTAACAAGTAGATAAACTCAAGTTTTCTTGTGAGTTCATTTTTTGGAGGGATGCAAAGTTCTACTTTGATCTATTCATTTTTTGAAATTACAACTATTTAGGTCTTGTTAAAATGGGATAAAACCTCCAATAGCAAATTTCCATCGTCAAATTCCGATTGATGTGAGAGAATTATAACTTTTGACAAAATTCCTATAAAGGAAGAATTTTGATTGAAAAATGATTTATTGTATCTGTCATGTACGTATGGAGAATATTGAGGTACCTAGGGTGGCACATAGGGAATAATTCTATGTATTGAGACTATCTCTACTAAATAAATCCCATGAAGTAGATGTAGCATGAAAAACAATAATTGTAAGAAGGCTTATGACAAGGTTCCTACTAGTTCCTTCTCTAGAAATTAGCTAGAAGGTTTCACCTACTAGAAAGTTTCTTCTCTAGGAAGTACCTAGGAAATTTGATAAAAATATATATAAATAAGTACATGCAATGTAATGAGATGTATTTTAAAGTATTGATGAATTGTTTTTCACATTAAGTATGATTTGTAGAGTGATTCCTTCCATAAGAAATAATTAGTGGTGTTACCCTACCTTAAGGATTTTTTCCATAATCTTATGTTCACTCTCTTGTGGATGTATTTGAGTTTATTTCTAGTGACAATGGCATGAATTGCAGATCCAACATTTTTGGATAGAGCACCAATAGTTTCTTCAAACCACCTCTTGCAGATGCAAAATGACCATGCCATTCCATAATTGTAGTCATAACAACAATTTTGATCAATATTGATAAGGTTATGATTGATTTAAATTTGTCGCTTTAAACCATATTAAATAGTAATTTATAATTTTGGTTGTTGGTTTTATTCCAAGAAAAATGTATTTTACAAGAAAATATGATCGCCCTAGTATTCAAGAATACATTGCATATTATAAGAAAATTGTGTATCTTTTGAAAAACTAGTTATACTTCATCTAAGAGATGAAGTAGCTATATGGGGTCAATGATCTGTGTCACCCAGGGATTCAACATGAGGAAAACATAATCTACTAAATGAGTCAAGTTCTGTTATGGTGGAAGTAAAGAATACTAGGCTGAATAAGGAAACCAATGTAGATAATAACCAAACATAAATTACTGAAAGCAATAGAAAAAATAAATCACATGAAAATGCAATTCAAGAATTGATAACGAAGAATCCAAAAGGGTGAAAACTCTGGTTTTATTGAGCAATCGTATGTGGGACGTTGTTCTCTTAAGTCTGTAAGACCTTGTATCAAGGTGTACTGAGTCAAAAGACTCATTTACATGAATGGACGTCAAATGAAGAAATCACGAGGAACCAATCGAGCCTTCTCTTTCTGGATCCATCTTAGTGCAATCAAGAACAAGGAACCCTTTCATATTTAGGCTTACATGAATATATTCAAATTTGAGATACGCTTGGGTACCTACCCACCGTGTTTTAGTTACAAATAAGCAGTTACAATTTGATTGAGGAGACCAACTATCTTCTTCCCATCTGTTGGCTAGACAAATATGAAGATACATCATTGCCGCATTGATGGCATCTTCCCGATGCCTTCTGAACGTTCATAATGCCGTATAACATGTGTTGAAGTTATCAAATGCTGCAGGGAATGTATGATGAACGAATCTTGTAGAAGATTGTGTGGGTCAAATAAGTCGATGGATCAACTGATTCATAAGGTTGACGGATTCGATGGATCGACTAATCCACAAGGTTGACTGAGTTGATGGATCGAGTGATCCACATGTTTGATAGAGTCGATGCGAATGAGATCCAATGAAGGAATTGAATGGGACTAGGCACTAGCCGATGGCACCGGTCGAGTCCAGGAATGGATCAGACCTCTCTCCTTAAGTGGAAATTGTCCCCATTGATTGCTGATGTAGATGATGAAACTTGTGCTCCAATTTAGTGAGAAATATCGCTTCCCTTGAGCTAGGAGTTGTATTGCTTTAGCCACCTGAAACAACGGAATTGTTTGCGTCCTTGTGTGGTGTGCTTGTTGTTCGATACTGGTGTCAATGATAAGGGTATATTGAACATCTGGATGGATGCCATGTATTCTATATCTTTCAAATCTAATTCGATCTATTCCAATAATGGTGGAAAATATGGTCAAAGAAAGTCCACATTGAATGTTGGATACAAACCTAGGTATGGTGGAATGTTGAGCGTAAAATAATTTCCCCAATTCTATCAAGAATGGTGTAAGGACCATATAGTAAATGCTTCAGCTTCCTTTGCAGGCCACTAGATATTTATTTCTTGATATGCAACCAGACATGATCTTCAGTTTTGAATGAATGAGGAATACGATGCTTAATGTCTCGGGTCTTGGCTTTCTCACTAGCTCGCTGCAACATCTCATGTGATTGTTTTCGAATCTCACAAACCCTATCCTTGAACTTGAGTGCTTTATCGAATTCTCATTGTTCATGGGTTGTGTTGATCAGACTAGTTGGTCGACTGACTAAGTTGATAAGCATCGAGGGATGAAATCCATAATATACCTCAAACGAACTCTTTCCCATTGAACTATGTTGTGCTCGATTATAGCTATGTTGGATGTATGAGAGAATTTCATCCCATGTTCTGCAATGATTATGGTTGTACATGTGGATAAACTATACCACCATATGATTCACAACTTCTATCTGTCCATCGACCTAAGGATGGAGCGTAGTTGACATAGATAACTATGTGTTGAGCTACCGCTAGAGTGTTTTCCAAAAAGTGTTGAAAAATATGGAATTTTTTCCAGAGATGATTGTAGTTGGTATGCCACGGTGTTTCCAAACAGGCTCGAAGAAGAGCTAAGTATACAGATGTGTTGTCATAGTCTTCTTGCAAGGAATGAGGATGGCCATTTTAAAGAAACTTCCAACCACTACTAGGATTGCATCATGCTAACGTTTGGTGATAGGATATCTAATCAAGTAGTCCATGGAAATGGATTCCCATGGTCGACTTGGAATGCTGGAAAGCGTGTATACAAACCTTGTCATCGATTCGGTGGCTTGGAAATGGCACAAAACATGCATAAATTGATACACTTGTTGACATCCGTCTTGAATGAAGGCCAATAGAAATACTTATGGAGTGATGTGAGAGTCATTTCCACTCCAAAATGACCTGTTGTTTTGTCGTAGTGTGCATCCCAAATGAGCTCTTGTCTATGCTCACCTAAAGGTACACAAAATTGTCATAGCTTGTAAAGCAAATTGTCCTTCACATTGTAGTCGAGAGCAATTGACTGAACTTTTTGGATTTATCAATACACTAAGGAGAAATCAATTTGTTCTTCATACAGTTGAGGCCAAGTAATGGTGTTTTAACCATGCATACTTAACACTGTAAGAAGTGAAGTGTCTGGTGGTCGTCTAAGGATATCAACTATTGCATTAGTTTCACCTTTCCGATGCTTAATTACCACTTGAAATTGTTGTAGGTAACTAAGACACTTGAGTTATCTCATCGTTTTCAACTTAGACTATGATGGAGTGAATTGTAGAGGCTTATGGTCCTTATGAATGATCGTTTCTTTGCCTAGAATGTAGTGTATCCATTGCTTAAGTGTTTGCACAATGGCATATGAATTACCTTTCATAATTTGAATAATTGAGAACAATCTCACTTAAAGTTTTTGAATAACATGCCATTAGATGATATGCTTGAGTGATCATGGTTCCCATGGCTTAGTCTGACATGTCGATCTCAATTTCAAATGGCTAATGCAAATTACGTAGCACGATCACTAGAGCCGTGCAAAGCTTATTCTTGATTTGTTCAAAAGATTGTTGTTGTGATGTGTGTTAAGATTTAATATGCTAAGACAGAAAATAACATCATTACATTCCATTTCACAATAATAGCATATACAGGATCACTGAAGAAACAGCAAGCACAACATAAACACAAGAGACACAGATTTATCCTGGGAAACCCTCATGGGGTAGAAAACCCAGCAAAGCTTCCTCAATATAGATGACCAGCAAATACAAAAGATGTAACCCTGAGCATAAGCTCCTCCTTCTCCATAGCATACCTCTCTCTCGTAAGTGTGCCACTCTCAAGTGAGTGAGTGTGTGTTAAATGAGGAATACACCTCCTCTATTTATACACTACTCCGACTTGTCTTTCACACAAATCATGTAGGCTCGTATTTAACCATTGGGTTAAATACCCCATTACAACTGACTGGGCCGACCCCTCTAGGGTGGTCTAATAACCCTTTGACCCACATAACACATACAGGGCCGACCCCCACTAGGGAAGTCTAATAACCCAAGTTACCACATTCCGACGGAGGAATAAACATCTCCGGATATACAATAAGATCTTCACGGAGGAATGAATCATCTCCGGAATAATAAAGTACAAATATAATATTCTTTGAAGTTACAATATCTCAACACTCCCCCTTAACGAGAAGGATATTATAACAGCATCTGCACGAGCAAGGAGTCATCAACGTCATACATGATACATCTATAAATCATTGGAAGCTTTCTCAACATCATCAGTAACTCAAGCAGTTACTGGAACATCTTCAATACTGGAACATCAACATCTTCAGTACTGAGTCTTTATCTTCTGCAGCACTCGAACAGCTACAACAACATCAACATCTGGATCCTCACGATCATCAGCATCGGGATCATCTCGATCTACAGCATTTGGATTATCACAATCTACAGCATCTGGATCATCTCGATCTATAGCATCTGGATCATCTCGATCTACAGCATCTGGATCATCACGTTCTACAGTATCTAGATCATCTTGATCTACAACATCTGGATCATCACGATCTACAACATCTGGATCATCACGATCTACAACATCTGGATCATCAGTATTAGTATCCACACCAATACAAGTATACATATCATCAATACAAGTATCCTCATCAATACAAGTATACATACAAGTATCCTCATCAATACATATCATCAATACAAGTATCAATACATCAATACAAGTATCCTCATCAGTCATAATAGCAGCATACCCTGCAACACACATGATCATATTATAGGATGATCAATCCCGCTCTCTTTAGGACATAGGTCCATGGATGATGCAATCCTGTCATGTACCTTTTGAACCGAGGTCCAAGGACGATCCAGTCCTACCATGTACCTTTTTGAACCGAGGTCCAGGGACGATACAGTCCTATAATTCAATTTTCGGAGACATCATGCCTACGGCTCAAATAAAGGGACCAAAGTCCGAGGACGATCCAATCCCCTTACCTGTTCATTCAGGATTTTATTTTCGGAGACATCTTGTCTACGGCTCAATTCAAAGGACCAAAGTCCAGGGACGATCCAATCCCCACCGTACATTTAGGACTATGTCCAAGGATGACTTAATCCTCAACCGTACATTTAGGACTATGTCCAAGGATGACTTAATCCTCAACTGTACATTTAGGACCATGTCCAAGGATGACTTAATCCTCAACCGTACATTTAGGACCATGTCCAAGGATGACTTAATCCTCAACCGCACATTTAGGACCATGTCCAAGGACGACTTAATCCTCACCGTACATTTAGGACCATGTCCAAGGATGACTTAATCCTCACCATACATTTAGGACCATGTCCAAGGATGACTTAATCCTCACCGTCCATTTAGGACTATGTCCAAGGATGACTTAATCCTCACCGTGCATTTAGGACCATGTCCAAGGATGACTTAATCCTCACCGTACATTTATGACTATGTCCAAGGATGAATTAATCCTCACTTGTCCACTAAGGACTTCATTCTTGGAGACATATGTCTACGGCTCACTTTAGGACTGAAGTCTAGGGATGATCCAATCCCCACATGTCCACCAAGGAATTCATTCTCGAAGACATCTGTCTACGGCTCCTTTTAGAACATGTGTTCAAGGATGATGCAATCCCCTTGTCACCTTAGACCCTGTCTAAGGACCATCCACCAACCTCTCTGTCGGCATCACCAATGCGGGCAATCTCATCATAAGTGATCACATCACTCCCCCTTTCGAGGAGGGTCCTTTTGAACTATTTTAAGTTTGTCTCAGAAAACTTTACTTGAGGTAGAGGTTTGGTTAGTACATCGGATCGGTAGAGGTTTGGTTAGTACATTGGTAACTTGTTACAAATTCGAACTTTAATTCCTTTCTGCACCATATCTTGTATATAGAAATGTCAGATCTCTATGTGCTTTGACTTATCATGGAACATTGGATTCTCTACCATTTTGGTACAACTCTGTTTGTCGCATAGGATCATAGTTGGGTATATCTCTAAGTCAAACAATCTTGAAGCCATACTTCTTCACAACTAGCAGATCAAGCAGCCATATATTCTGCTTGTGCTGAGAGCCACACTAGACTGCTTCCTGCTAAACCACAAGATCATGGTTGATCCCAGACAATAACATCTTCTCGATGTGCTCTTCCTGTTTGATACACTTTCTGCTCAATCAACATCTGTGTAGCCATATGAAGTCATGATCTCCAAGATAACATAGATCAAAGTCTATTGTATCCTTTAGGTACCTCATCACATGCTTTGCAGCTAGTTTCCACTAGATACTGACTGAAGGTGTTCACAGTAAAGCATATATCTGACCTAGTATTTGTTAGACACATCAATGACTCAATCATTTGTCTGTACAGAGTTATATCCACTAACTTTGATGAGTCATCTGCTAACAACTTCAAGTTGGAATCCATGAGAGTGGCCATTCCAACACATCAAGTCCTTTTAATATTTCTTAGCATACTTTCCCTGGTTGAGAAAGATTCCTTCTGAGCCTTGCCATACTTCCAGACCTAGGAAGTAATGCATCAATCTGAGATCTTTCATTTTCATTTCTGCAGCCATCTTCTTCTTTCTTTTCATGATCTATTTCTCATTCCTTGTAAAAAAGAGATCATCCTCATACAATAATGGTATGATAGGTTCATCATCCACAACCTTAAGGTAAAGGTTAGGATCAACTTTACTTCTGGTAAAGCCCAAGCTTTGTCAAGAAGCTGTCAATTCTCATTCATTCACACTCTGCATTGAGTGATCTTCTGCATATCTATATGTGACATCTCTCGTCAAATGGGTCTACTGATATGAGCCTCAATATCATTCAAACTTTGTAGTGAGTTCCTTCTTGCATCCATGTCATATGTGTATAGAAGCCGCATTCAACCTTGTAGCAAAGGTTGAGATCCACATCACCCATGATGATCATTAAGCTCATCAATTTACTACCAATCCTGGGTACCCATACAGAACCTGATTCACACTTCTTCTTTAATTACACCATTAAGAGAATGGTCTTTTCTATCCACTTGGAGCAAACATCTTGTCATGATTCTCTTCCTCTTTCTAAGAGAATCTTCTAGCAATGAGCCTTCTATATTTTGCTTGATTTGTAAATCTTCTTGTTGAACATCCATCACTTGTTCGGTGTTCATCATTCTTCATGATCTTTCCTACATATCAAAATTAAGTACACGATTAGTAATACTTCATAATCATGAAATCATGTTGACATGATAACCTATTATGCATACAGATATCATTTACATAGTTATGCAACTATCTTGACCAATACTTTGGCACAACACTTTTCCATATCCTGTATGCATACAGTGGCTATCTAGATGCCTTCCATCTCTACCAGAACATACTATTGAGAGTGTGCACAACTCTCAGCATGTCAGTAAAGAGGTTTCATTCTAGACAAGCAACAATGGAATGTTTGTCCAACTTACCAATCATATGCATATTAGTAGTATATTGTCCAATGCTCTATGAATGTTTACACTCAGCATGATATATTCTAGGAATACAAATATGCATACAACCTATTACAGGAAATATCATTTACTATTTCAAATAACAACTCAAATACTTATCTTTTATGTTTGTGTGGTTACCTCCCACTTCTTTTGTATGTCTTTTGAACTTCTATTCATTATGTACCACTGTGCATGCTCAAGTGTCATCCTCATGATCTCATACACAAACATACATTCATTAGTATATTCTCAATGTTATCAAAACATTATAGTTCTAAATAATCTTGAAAATGTATAGTCATGATTATAGATAATATTCAAGGTTTTAGGGAAGTCTTCTTTTACTCATGCATATTCTTGTTTGATCTGGTTAGTTAAATCATCAACCAAGATAAGAGACATAATATGCATAAACCCTTGATTACTAACTTTATGAATAAGCATAACCAATCATACCAAGTATACTTATATAAGGGATCCTAACACAAGGTAAGATTCTAACATGACATAGGAAAACATACCTGGATTAGTATACTTGCTTAGTTATGTCTAACATACCTAATCAATATCTTCTTTGATCTCTTCAATGATTTAGAGATCCTATGCTGGAACCTGCATATCTCATAAGTTAAGCATAATAGAACAAAGTCATACATACCTCGTAAGTAGAACTTCTATGTGATCAAAGATTATGTTGTCATGGTCATGGAACTTGATTTGTCTTTCGTGATGTACCTGTATCTTGTTAGCAGACAACATCAACCTCATACAACACCATAATGCATTAGTACAATCATATAGCCCTAATCAATGAATGTCTTCGATCATTCACATGCATTCATACTGTTACTAGGGTGATAAGACAATTCTAACATTAATCAAGATTTTATTAATAATTAATATGAAGACAAACACATTATGAACTTAATCAGGAATCAGATTTCAAGACATACCTGAACCTCCTTAAGTCATACCTGTCGAGACTTCTTGTAGTCTTCTTATGTAAGGCCTTAGCCTCAACTCCCCCTGAAACTTGATTTGGAGCTTGATTAGGGTTTGCTAGAAAAACCCTAAAAATTCAATCTTTGACTTTCACACTTCTGAATGGATGGAAGGATGTGTCTTGCTGAGCTGATCAAACCGGCATACTTCAATTTTGAAATCTCCAAAATTTGACCCCTCAAAATTTCCTTTGAAACTTCTGGATCTTCTGGACAGGATCCCGAACTAGGGTTTGATGAAGCCCACCCTTATTCCCAATCAAAAGGTTTTATCCAAGGCTCTAAACTCTTATTTTTTCTGAGGAGCTTCCAACCATGGTTACAAACTTCAAAAGTTCCAACTTTTGCTGAAGCCCTAATTTTCCATCTTTCCAATCAAAATCCCGAACTGGGGTTTGATCAAGCCCGGTCTTCTACCCAACCAAAAAATTCGATCTTGGACTCTAAATTTCGATTTTCTTGAGTAGCATTCAGCTGTGGATTCCGATTCCAAAAATTCTAACTTTCTCCGAAACCCTAAATTCCGGAAGCCATGAATGAAGGTGCTCCAAAAATAATTCTGTTTTGACAGAAATATGTACCTGATTGTTTCTGCTCTAACTCCGAACCTTTCGCTCCACAGGGTCTGAAAACGTTTTCTGTGGTAGCCTGACCTGTCATCTTTCCATCCCAATAGGTCTTCCCTCCATTGGATTTTCTGAGAGAGAGTTATTCCAAGTGTCGCAACGTGACCTGTTTATGGGATAAAACAGGAGAGCGAACTTGTACGGCGTGCCACATGTCACTGGTTCAAATTCAGCCTCTAAACAATTTTCCTGAGATAGTACTGTTTGTGTACTACCTGTCAATTTTTACGAAATTTTATTTGGAGCTTCCTAGCCTAAGTTATGACCTTTTTTCCTAGGTCACCTGATTTTGACTGAGATATGGAAGAGGCAGAAACCCTAACTTGTACTGATCATAACTCACAAAGTATAACGAATCTGAGGGTGCCCTTTGGAAACAAGGTACCTGGGGATGTAATCTACGACCTGTAAAGGTTTCAGATCCTGAACCTTCTCCAAAATGTATTTATAGCGAAAGTTCCACGATGACTGGTTTTTTCTATATAAAATCCTAACCTTCAAATTGTCGCAAGAGAAGCAAGTGTCGTAAGTGCCATACATTGCCTTCCTTCAGGTTGGCTCTGATACCATGTTAAGATTTAATATGATAAGACAGAAAATAGCATCATTACATTCCATTTCACAATAATAGCATATACAGGATCACTGAAGAAACAACAAGCACAGCATAAACACAAGAGACACAGATTTATCCTGGGAAACCCTCATGGGGTAGAAAACCCAGCAAAGCTTCCTCAATATAGATGACCAGAAAATACAAAAGATGTAACCCTGAGCATAAGCTCCTCCTTCTTCATAGTAGACCTCTCTCTTATAAGTGCGCCACTCTCAAGTGAGTGAGTGTGTGTTAAATGAGGAATACACCTCCTCTATTTATACACTACTCAGACTTGTCTTTTACACAAATCATGTAGGCTCGTATTTAACCATTGGGTTAAATACCCCATTACAACTGACTGGGCTGACCCCTCTAGGGTGGTCTAATAACCCTTTGACCCACATAACACATACAGGGCCGACCCCCACTAGGAAATTCTAATAACCCAAGTTACCACATTCCAATGGAGGAATAAACATCTCCGGATATACAATAAGATCTTCACGGAGGAATGAATCATCTCCGGAATAATAAAGTACAAATATAATATTCTTTGAAGTTACAATATCTCAACAATGTGGTCCATTTGAAAACTATCTTTCCACCTCTCTTAGTCAAATTATTCATTGGACAAGATATGTGGATGAATCCCAACACAAATATGTAGTATAAATTTTCTAAACAAAGGAAACTCCTTAGCTCATGAATGTTTCTTGGAGTGAACCATTCCCTAGTGACTTGTATCTTTTTTGGATTGACTCAAATGCCTAATGAGTCGATCATATAGTCCAAGTATTTGAAACTATTCATTACAAAAGAGAACTTCTCCAAGTTCAAACAAAGTTTGTGCTATTTGAGAGTGTTAAGCACTTGATGAAGTTACAACAAATTCTCATCCCATGATTTGCTAAAAGTCAAGATGTCATCTAGATAAACAATGACACATTTGTTTGCAAAAGGTCTAAGAACACCATCCATATATCTCATAAAAGTTGTAGGTGCGTTAGTTAAACCAAAAGGCATGACTAACCATTCAAATAAACCTTCCCTGGTATTGAAAGGAGTCTTTCATACACATCTAAGGACCCTATAGGAATTTGATGATATTTCGACTTGAGGTCAATTTTGGTAAATAATTTAGCATCTTCAAAATAATCAAGCAAATCATCCATTCTAAGAAGAGGACATCGATTCTTTACTGAAATATTTTTGAGATCCTTGATAGCCAATGTAGATGCACCATGTCCCATATTTCTCGGGGACTAGGGCGACTGGACTTCCACAAGGAGAGGAACTGGGTCGAACATGCCCTTTATCGATAAAGTCTTGAACTTGTCTAAAAATTTCTTCATTCTCTAAAATAGACCTTCTATATACATATGCATTGGGTAATGAAGAATCAAGAACACAATTAATGGAGTGTTTTACTTGACGATGTAGCGGTACTCCAGCTAGATCTTTGAACACATATTTGTATTCTTCAAGTACTATGTCGAATAGTTGCTACTATCAAGAGTTATGGTTGATGGAGAGTTGACTGGTTTTTTTTATCCTCTTGGAACACTAAGGTTTGATCATCAACAACATGAATTTATGTGCATGGTTGATCAATTTTTTGGCTTCTTTTGTTGAATCCATTTCGATTGTTGGTGTGGGTTGACATTCAAGAATTCCATACCATTGATTATGGATTTTGACAATCACTTTCTGTGGTTTGTACTGATAATTTCCATGTATGTCCCATAACTTAAGTAGGGTTTCCCAAACAATACACCAACTATTGAGAGTGGTGTTATATCACATTGCACCTCATCCCAAAAAGGACCAATGAAGTAGGAAATATTGCACTATTTGGTGATCCTGAGTTCTTGTCCATCCTTCATCCAACCAATGTTGTAAGGTTGCGGATGTGGAGTAGTAATGAGGCCTAATTTCTTCACAATATCTTCAGAGACAAAGTTATTATGAATACCATTGTCCACACTTAGATGTAACTAGTTATTTCGTACCCATATTTGTATGGAATAGTCATTCTCTTTCCTCTTCGTCGACAATGGTCAAGTTTGCGAGGGCTATTGAAGTCATTGAGAAGCCTAGGTTGGATTCCACAATAGCTTTGTCATTTGAATATAAGTCGAAGGTAGATATCTTTTCCAAAGATGTCTTTCAAGCTTTGCATTCGGATGCATCATGCCAAGTTGAACTGTGGTAATCACACCATTTCCCTATAGGGTGTTGTTTGTTGTGTTTTCTCCTGTCTTTCCTAGAAGGATTCTTACCATGATCTTGTTTCTGTGTAGTCTGAATATACCATTTTGACTTGTGAGAGTTAGTAGTCGACTGATATTTCTTCTTGAAAGCTTGACCTATTGGTTTGGTCAAGAACCATCATTTCACCTTCAATTTCCCCTCAAGCTTGATGGCGTAATGGAAAGCTTCTATGAGAGTGCCGATCGTGAGGAATTCCATCTATATTTGGAAATAAGGAGCTAATCCACTAATATACTTCAAAACAAGTAACTTTTATTCCTCCCTAAAACCAATTCGAGCCATTAGTCAGTGGAATTCATCAGTATAACTCTAGACAGTCTGCTATTTCCATTGTCTTAATCGATTTCATTTCTTGTATTGTTGTTCTATGTACTTGGGTTCATACAATTTTCTCCTGACATGTTCAACAAAATTTGAACTTGTGTCGATGGGGTGACCTTCTTTTTCCCGTTTAGTTGAAAGATTTTCCGCCAAGCAATGTATATAAGTCGACATCTTGATGCAATGATGACTTTCTCAGCCTCATAAAGTTGATTCACATAGAAGTAAGACTCTAATTACTATATCTAGTTGTCTATATATTATGCATCAATCTTTCCTTCCAAATTCAGTATGTCCAAGTTCAATTGTACTTTGAAGGGGATAACCTTGTCAAAGGAATATCTTGTTGGGTTGCTAACTGAAGTCGATCCCAATCAGGGAAAATTTTAAGGGCAAAATTTATCCCAAGGGTTAATTTTTGACATTTTTTTCCAAGTAAAGATTCACCAATTTCCATTTTTTTCAAAGTTGATTAGCCCAAATTCCACGAGATAACATTTTTTAACTCTAAAAATCGCCAAAATTGTCCAGAAACTATATAAAATTTGTAGATATTGTAATGTTTTTACAAAATTATTGCCCAACATTTTATGGTTCAAATTTTAAGAATTAGTAAAATTTACCAAGTTTTCTACACTTTAAAAACATTATGGATACTTAAAAATTTTGTTGATCCCAATGAACTAGTAAGTCGAGCAAGGATCTCATTGAAATGCTCATACATTTCAGTTCATTGTCGAGCGAGTGCTTTCTCAATGAGTTGTTTAGTTTCACTATGAGGAGTTTCATCCTCCATTTCACTTGCCATCTTTGTTCTAGCGTTTCGAGCAAATAAATACTTAGAGGTCGAAGTTAGAGGCAAGTTAAATAGATAGGTCTTAGAGTGTATTTGAACATGCATAAGTTTTCTCACTATGCGACTAGTGTTTAAGTAGGGATATAGCATACTAGAGTTGGTGGATTACAATACTGTTCTAGAGGTTTTCAAAGTAGACCCATGTTCTTCGCGGTTTTAATGAACCAACAAAACCCCTTTTCACCGACCCTTTCGGCAACAATCTGCGAGCAGAATGAGGTCTCACCCGAGGCAAATTTATGGGGGGGCTGTGGAATCTGGTTTCCACAACTGCGTGATAAGTGCTTAAACAGATCCGATGAACAACGCGCTAAGGGGCTGCGCTGTGAATTGAGGACTGCGCGACGATCACCTTCGTCGCCACTAATACTCTACAAGCCTAGGAACGCTTGATACAACTCGCGCATCAAAGGACTGCACGGCTCAGAACTAGCTCAAAATGGGATAGCGCAACAGGTAACTGCACTTCCTCTTCTGACTTAACTAGTTTCAACAAGTAACACTTAGCAATTTACCTACTCATTAACTATCTTATATTATTGATCTTATGACTTATGTGTTGAAACAGAACTCAAACTACTGCGCACTTCCGGTGCTGCGCCTTGATAGGGTCGCACGGTGCGAACTCAATTGAATTAAATGCTTATACAACAGACTTATACATTCATTCAAACTTAGAAATACTTAAACATCTAGTATTAATCCACATATGTGAAACTTATCATATTACTCCCATCTCATTCCTCATGGTGAATACATATAAAAGTAAACACATAAACTGATAGCAAGATCTCAAGCATTCATAGTAAGCAAATAACAGATGCAAACATGTAACAATCACATAACACAGGCATTTAATGTGGTTCACCCCCAGGATGGGAGATACGTCTACAAGAACTGTTGTTGTACTAGTCTTTGGGAATGGTACAACAGTTCCAGTCTGCGCACTCAGCTGCAAACTCTCTTCTCTCTCAATAGGCCTCTACGCACACAGCTTGTAGAGCCTTTACAATGGCAAACTCAAAACAGGTCTTGCTCAAGATTATACAATGAGAATTAAAGCCAAATCAACAACCCTTTCCCTTACAAAATGGTGCCTATTTATAGATCATTCCCATAGGTCATGTCTTTACAATATGTAGGCAAAAACCCTAAGGTTTCCCAAAACTGTCGCAGTTTTCCCTTAACCGGACTGCTGGCTTCTGGTAGCGAATCTTCCATCGTGGCCATCCTCTGTGCGTGGTCACGTCGTTATTAGCCCCCCTGTCGCGCGCACGTCAATAGGTCGCTTTCACCCGGTCATTCCTTCTCTAACGACCTTATGCGGCCGGTTCATGTAGTGGTTCCTTTCTTGTGCGACCGATCGCTTTCCTCCGCTTTACTCCTTACCTGCTACTTGGTAATCATGGAGCATATTTACCAAAAATAGACCACCGATGGCCTAACCAGAATATATTCTGTATTCCTTCCAATATTCTTCCTTACCGAATCTCCGCAGATCGGGCTCATCGTAGCGTTGTACTCCTCCGCAACGCTGGACTTCGCATCTCTTTCAACGCTGTGCTGCGCTCAACTTCACAGCTTCCCAAAACTGACTTCTTCAAAAAGTATTCAACCTTCCTGTGCTTAACTTTGCAGTACCAAAAGTTAACTCGCACAAAAATGCCCCACTTGGTCCAAGCCCAACAAGCCCCTAACACTTACATGTGGCTCGTCCCCGAGCCACCTTCAACCTCTACTTCTCCTAGCTGTTCTTCCTCCTACGGAGCTAACTTCGCTACGAGCTCTTGGTATGCTGCAGTCAATTTTGCAACCTCTTCCTTGGTGTCTTGCTCAATTTGTTTGACGGTTTCCAACACATCAGCTGTTATTTCATTGTCCACTTGCTCTTGTACTGAATCCTATCCTTCGCGGAGCTCTTTCAACTTTTCTTCAATTTTCTGCTTATCTTTCAGGGTGCTCTTTAGTTCCAGCAACTCTGGGTCTTCTTCAAGTGCAGTAAACGTTATTGTCGCCTCGTCTAGCAGAGTTTGGCACTTAGCCACTTAATTGGCTATACTTTCTACTGCAACTTTCACTTCTTTGGCTCTCAGCTCTTGCTGATCAGGTGGAGTCTTCGGTTGATTCTGCACTTCCAACGCAACAATCTGTGCTTGATAGCTGATCTCCATATCATTCATCTCCACCTTGAGATCGCTAAATACCTTGCCGATCTTAATGACAGTGTCCGCAACCTCTTGCTGCTCATCGTATTCCGATATCTTCGCGGATACCGCAGCGACCATAGAGTCTAATCTCTTTCGTCAGTCGTGCTCATCTTGCAGTTCCATGGCTCTCCGCGAGCTAGATTCCTCCAACTTCTTATAACACTTGCACTTATTTTTTCAAATCCCTGACTTCATGATATCTGTGAATGCGGTCTCTTGGTGTCAGATCCTTGACCTTTCCGTCCAACACTTCTAATGTTGCCTGCTTATCTTTCAGGGTGCTCTTTAGTTCCAGCAACTCTGGGTCTTCTTCAAGTGCAGTAAACGTTATTGTCACCTCGTCTAGCAGAGTTTGGCACTTAGCCACTTAATTGGCTATACTTTCTACTGCAACTTTCACTTCTTTGGCTCTCAGCTGTTGCTGATCAGGTGGAGTCTTCGGTTGATTCTGCGCTTCCAACGCAACAATCTGTGCTTGATAGCTGATCTCCATATCATTCATCTCCGCCTTGAGATCGCTAACTACCTTTCCGATCTTAATGACAGTGTCCGCAACCTCTTGCTGCTCATCGTATTCCGATATCTTTGCGGATACCGCAGCGACCATAGAGTCTAATCTCTTTCGTCGGTCGTGCTCATCTTGCAGTTCCATGGCTCTCCGCGAGCTAGATTCCTCCAACTGCTTATAACACTTGCCTGTAGCTCAGCATGCTGGTTTAGAGCATCTATACTTCACTCATGAATCTCCTCGACAACCTGCAAATGCAGATTGTGTAGACCAAGCAGTGATATCTTCGCAATGTAGAGGTCCACATGCTCTAAGTCCTTCGTGCCCAACATTAATTGTTTTGGCAGTGGTAGCCTTACACTTAAGGGATCAATCTTGACAATGCAGGACTTCACAGGCAAAGTCAGGGCTAGACGTGCTACCTTCGGCTACGAAGTGCCTTTTGACTTTCCCTCGGACTCTGAGTCTCGTGACAAGGGAAATCTACGATGTATGTCTTCAATCCTTTCTATAATTCCTTGCAGCATGATCAGATTATTCTGCAGACTCTTCTGAACTGCCTCATTCTTTTTGTCTTTTTCGGTCATCAGGTCTTCCATCTGTGATACTATTGAAGACGCGATCATCTCATAATCGTAGTCATGAATCTTGGCTTCGGATTGTCCCTTATTGGCTTTCTACTTCTTTTTATGCACCTTTGGTTGTGTAAGGCTCTCAGCTTCCTTCCTTTTTCCTATCCCTGTCCACGGTACTTCGACAATGGGCGTAGGAATGGGATTTATCTCCGCAGAGTCACTTTCGATGTCGATAACTTCGACTCTAAATTCAACAAGCCATTCCTTCATGATGGCATCAATGTCTTTTTCATTCATATGGTACCTTCCTTGGAACCACTCAGGGTTCTTATTTTGTGCTTTAGCTGAAATATGAATAGAACGCATGTCAGCATAAAAATTGACAGTGCGAATGTACTTAGCTGTTACCTCTTTTGTTATCCGCGGCGTGGCCATAATGGCTTCACGCAGCTGCTCATAATAAGTGTAGATGACTTCAGTTGTCGCGTGCTGTCTTTCTGAATTCAAGTTAGCCCAAAGGTTTACATAGCGGGGTCCTCTGCAATCACCGTTGTCAGTTCTTATGCCAATGTAATCCTTTGGGTGTTTCCATCCGACGAATGCAATCAGCACTATCAACCATGTATAATGGAAGATACTGCCGTGTATCTGTGTTTCATTAAGTTCCTCCGGGAACTCATTCAACAGGTATTGACACCAGTTGAATCTTCCTCGCTCCGAGACTTTTGCACCAAGCAACACCGCACCCGCGGGTACGTCCAATGGTCTCTCTTTCCTCAGAATCTTACCGACTATTAGTTGTGTGACAAACCACGTAGCGTCATCATCAATGTCATATGTGACAAAGCCTCGTTTCCCTTTGACAATGGTTTGCGTTTTCTTCATCTTCGCGGCGACCTCCTTGTCATGTCTCTTTCCTACGAAAAATTTCTTGGGGTCCTCGCCTCTCTTGCTTAACCCAGTAATTCGGTGGATTAGATCAATATTCATGTCGATATTGTGATCAAGCCAAAGATATCCCTGGTGCATGCACGACATGAGAGTGCACACCACCACATTCAATTCTGGCGTTCTGTCGAAGTGCGGGAGTCTCAACAGGTTGAGCAGTCCCGATTCGACTACTCCGGACAACCAAATTTCTGCGACCAAGGTAAGTTCGCCTTTGACATCTTTCTTCCAGCACATGTACTTATCAGAATGTAACTGTGGATACTTAGGTTCATTGGGGTCCTTCTGCATCTAAAGGGGTTCATAATCTTCCCACTTACATTCCAGGATCTTACCTAAGAGACTTCCTCCCACTTCGACATGCTTTGACATAGGCGAGAGCGGAATCTCATACTTAGCATTCTTCACTAGGTTGATGGATGGCACGTCCCGTGCATGCGGTGAGATATACTCAGGGGTTAGCTTCAAAGGTATTTCCTTGTCGCCCAACAGAGCTTGTGGCACTGTGGAACTGATCACTTTTGGTTTCATTTTCGGCGCTGCTGGTTCTTTGCCCTTATCTTGCATTTATATAGCGTGCCTTGGTGATCATCGAGAACTCTGACCTTGCTACGTTATAATTTTCTTTATGGGAGTTCTCATTAACCCTTCGATTCCTTCGTATTTAAATACCTTCTCAGTCTCCTGGACTGTGAATTCTTGCTCAATAGAGGACCTCTCAGACATTCACTGGATAGGTCTGGACAGAACAATGGGATTTCTGATAGCTTGCTCTAAACAATGGCAAAGTATCGCTCGCAAGAAAATTCAAAGGTTTCAATAACGCCTGCGAGTCCAAATACAACGGTATTTATAGGCGCAACTATCCTCCTCCGCGCCCTTCAACGGCTAGTTAAGCATTAAATGTGGTATCCGTTGGCCAAATCCGGCGAAGATTTGGGTCCCTTCCTTCATTAACTCGTTCAGAACGGCTATTTCTATGTTAAATGCTCGAGCGGTCACTGGAAAAAGTACTGTATAACAACTATCTTTGTGATCGACATTCTAACGGCCACTTTTCTGGAATGTTGCGTCGAACTGCGTGGCCGAACATGACTACTCCAGTGCAGTTGCTTCTCCGTGTCAAGCTTCTTGATTCTAAACTTGAACCTTCTCTGCTTCATTAGGTTTGCGCAGCTACCTTTTTTAGCTTTGCGCTGCGCGGTTCTGATTTTCTTTTTCTTTCTCTTTCCTTTTTTTTTCTACACTCTATAGATGGTTCTGCGAAGTAGGGCTATCCCGATAGGGATTTAGCCTACTTCCATTGACTAATCCAGGTAGATCATCTCCAACTAACGTGACTAACTGAACTGCACCAGCGTTAGTAATATGTACAACAGTATATGGACAAAGCCAATGCATCTTAAACTTTCCAGGAAATTTCATAAATTTGCTATCATACAGGAGGACTAGATCACCTACCTGAAAGGACTTGTTCTTGATGTGGCGATCATGCCATGATTTTTCTCTTTCTTTCTGCACTTGTTGGTGGAAGACTACAATAAAGCGATCTTCCTCCAGGCCAACCAAGTGTAGAAGCCTTTCTTCTAGTGCCTCTTGATCCTCCATGCCTGTAAATGCAACTATTCTCAAGTTGGGAACAATATACTCCATAGTCATTATTGCTTCCTGTCCATAAACCAATCGAAATGGTGTGTGGCCAGTCAATTTATTGCAAGTAGTTCTATATGCCCACAACACAACTGGAATGCACAGATCCCAGTCATCCCTATTCACATTGCATATCTTAGTTAGTGCATTCTCCAGTACTTTATTGAAAGCCTCAATAGTTCCATTTGCTTGTGGGTGATATGGCGTACTTCGCTAACAATGAATGTGGAACTCTTTTGTCAATGACTCCATAGTTATGTTCAGAAAATGATTGCCTTGATCACTCATCAAAATCTTCGGGCATCCAAACCTTGTAAGGATGTTCTCAAAAATGAACTGTGGGGCAGTGACTGCGCTACAGTCCTTCATTAGCTTTGCTTCTACCCATCTGGTGAGATAATCAGTAGCAGTAATAATATATCTCGCATGAGTTCTTTTTCCCGGTGGGTTTATAGGCCCCACAAAATCAATTGCCCATTTCTCAAATGTCTGAAGTGTCAACTGCGGATTCAAAGGCATCTCGTCTCTTTGCGACGACTTCCCTGTCCTTTGACAAACATCGCAGCTCTGGCAATGTTTCTTTGCATCTTTGTGAATAGTAGGCCACCATATCCCTGCTCGCAATATCTTCTGCACAGTAGCTCTTCCTGCATAGTGACCTCCTGATATACCTGAATGTGCCTCAGCCAAAATAAATGGCTTCTCATGCTCTAAAACACATCTGCGCAGTACTTCATCCGATCCCAACTTGTATAGTTGTCCAACAATTATGGTGAAGTCTGTTGCTCTCACTACCAGTTGATTCTTTTGCTGCATAGTGAAATCAATGGGTGCCAACCCAGTAGTCAAGAAGTCTATGATATATTTATAATAGTCATCAGCAATCTGGATGGCAAACAACTGCGCATCGGGCAAATTGTCTTCAAGGTTTGTAGGTTCTTGTCCTGACTCGATTCTTGACAGATGATCAGGTCCCAAGTTCAATCGTCCAAGTTTAACCACTATTTCAAAGTCGTACTCCTGAAAGAGTAACAAACATCTGCAGATTATCCCCCCTAACACTGGCTTGTTGACCAGGTATTTCAAAGCAGAATGGTCAGTGAACATAGAGAAGTGTGCACCGAGCAAATAGTGCCTGAACTTCTGCAGTGCATAGACCATAGCTAGACCCTCTTTCTCAGTGGTCGTGTAATTCTTTTCTGCAGATGAGAGCTTCCTGCTCGAAAATGCAATGGGATGGTCAATACCTCCCTCTCCTGGTTGTGCTAATACAACTCCCAATGCTATACATGAAGCATCAACATGGACATGAAATGGTTTCTCCCAGTCTGGAAAAACTAGGATCGACGCAGTTACCATTTTCTCTTTTAATGTGTCAAAGACTTGTTAAAGTCTCTATTTTCTTGCTTGGCGAAGTCTCTTTCTGTCTTGTCACACCAAGCCCAGATTTCTTTCTTGTCCGGATGCCAAATTTCTGCAATCAACATAACCTTTTCTTCTGAGCACATGACTTCTTTCAATCCCGACAACTCATCACGGATTCTTAGCGTGGCAACGAAACCATTTGTTGGCTTACAATACTGTTCTAGAGGTTTCCAATGTAGACCCAGGTTCTTCGCGGTTTCAATGAACCAACAAAACCCCTTTTCACCGGCCCTTTCAGCAACAATCTGCGAGAAGACTGAGGTCTCACCCAAGGCGAAGTTATGGGGGGGCTGTGGAATTTGGTTTCCACAACCGCGTGATGAGTGCTTAAACAAATCTGATATACAACGCGCTAAGGGGTTGCGTTGCGAACTGAGGACTGCGCGATGATCACCTTCATTGTGGCTAACACTCTACAAGCCCATAAAACCTTGATACAACTCGTGCATCCAAGGACTGCGCGACTCGGAACTAGCTCAAAACGGGACAGCGCAACAGGTAACTGTGCTTCCTCTTCCAACTTAACCAGTTTCAACAAGTAACACTTAGCAATTTACCTACTCATTAACTGCCTTATATTATTGATCTTATGACTTATGCGTTGAGACGGAACTCAAACTACTGCGCACTTCCGGTGCTGCGCCTTGATAGGGTCACACGGTGCGAACTCAATTGACTTAAATGCTTATACAACAGACTTATACATTCATTCAGACTTAGAAATACTTAAACATCTAGCATTCATTCACATATGCGAAACTTATCATATTACTCCCATCTCATTCCTCATGGCGAATACATATAAAAGTAAACACATAAACTGATAGCAAGATCTCAAGCATTCATTGTAAGCAAATAACAGATGCAAACATGTAACAATCACATAAAATAGGCATTTAACATGGTTCACCCCCAGGATGGGAGCTACATCCATAGGAACTGTTGTTGTATTAGTCTTTGGGAAGGGTACAACAGTTCCAGTATGCGCACTCAGCTGCAGACTCTCTTCTCTCTCAATAGGCCTTTGCGCACACAGTTTGCAGAACCTTTACAATGGAAAACTCAAAACAGGTCTTGCTCAAGATTATACAATGAGAATTAAACCCAAATCAACAACCCTTTCCCTTACAAAATGGTGCCTATTTATAGATCATGCCCGTAGGTCATGTCTTTACAATATGCAGGCAAAAACCCTAAGGTTTCCCAAAATTGTCACGCTTTTCCCTTAACCGGAATGCTGGCTTCTGGTAGTGAATCTTCCATCGTGGCCATCCTCTATGCGTGGTCACATCGTTATCAGCCCCCCTGTCGCGTGCACGCCAACAGGTCGCTTTCACCTGGTCGTTTCTTCTCTAACGACCTTATGCGACCGGTTTATGTAGTGGTTTCTTGCTTGTGCGACCGGTTGCTTTCCTCTGCTTTGCTCCTTACCCGCCGCTTGGTAATCATGGAGCATCTTTACAACAAATAGACCACCAATGGCCTAACCGGAATAATGTCATCTTCCTTCTAATATTTTGCCTTTCCAGATCTCCACAGATCGGGATCATCACAGCGCTATACTCCTCCGTAATGCTGGACTTCGCAGCTCTTCCAACGCTGCGTTGCGCTCAACTTCACAGCTTCCCAAAACTGACTTGTTCAAAAAGTCTCCAACCTTCCTGCGCTTAACTTCGCAGTACCAAAAGTTAACTTGCACAAAAATGCCCCACTTGGGCCAGGCCCAACAAGAGTGCTTTGATACTAATGATCCATGTCACCCAGGGAGTCGATAGGAGGACAACATAATCGACTAAATGAGTCAAGCTCTGTTATGGAGGAAGCAAACAATACTAGATTGAATACAAAAACTTATGTAGATAATAACCAAATAGAAACAACTGAAAGCAATTGACAAAACCAATCACATGAAATACAAATCAGGAATTGATAATGGAAAAACCTCAAGGTTGAAAAATCTGGTTTTATTAAGCAGTTGTTTATAAGACATTGATCTCTTAAGTCTATAATCCAACCCTATATCAAGGTGTACTAATTCAAAATAATGATTTACATGAATGGAGGTCGAATGAAGTAATCATGAGGAACCAATTGATCCATCTCATTCGGGACCTGTATTAGTGCAATAAAAAACAAGGAACCCTTTCATATTCGGGCTTACTAAATATATACAAATATGAGAGACACTTGGGTTCCTACCCATTGCGTTTTTGTTACAAAGAAGCAATTACAATTTGATTGATGATACCAATCGTCTTCTTCTCATCTATCGACTAGAAGAAGATGAAGAGACACCGTTTCCACGTTGATGGCGTCTTCTCGATGCCTTCTGATTGTTCAAAATGTCATCTGACATGTGTTGAAATCATCAAATGTCGTAGGGCATGCATGATGAACAAATCTTGCATAATATTCCATGGGTCAACTAAGTCGATGGATCGATTGATCCACATGGTCAAATGAGTCGATGGATTGATTGATTTATAGGGTTCCATGAGTCGATGCGACTGAGATTCGACCAAGGAGTCGGATGAGACTAGGTACTAATTGATGGGGCTAGTCAAGTCCTAAAATGGATCAATCAAACACTTTTCTTTAAGGAGCTATTAAAACTTTTAGACGAAGCATATGAACAAGTGTTTTTAGACATGAGGTTTCATGATGTGAAGAGTAATAATAATAAAACAAAATGGGTTTATTTTCATGTAACAACTTCCTATTACATGTTCATGGATGTATTTAACAAGTGAAGGTCATTATTTACTAGCAAATATAATTTCATAAATGTTAATGTGGATAAAGGATTGCAAATCCCCGCAAAGCACATGAAAAGCATAGAGGTTGAAGGAGAAAATGTTCAAATTTTTAAAATTTGAAGATTACCATGGATAAAAATGTGTTGCATTCAAATTTTTATGCTACAAATATGAATGATATGGAGACTGTTTTAGAGTACCCTTGAATGGATTCTATTGGTACAATGAATATTAATGTGTAAAACAAGTCCTTGAAGCTTTGGTACAAGAAAAATAAAATTACACTACATTATATTTCTCACACTAAACAAAAAAGGTCCAAGGGGCCACATGAAGAAGTCTTTCCAAAGAAACTAATTGAAGTACCTTTAGATACACCATATAAAGAGTCCAAGATTGAATCACAAGAAGGGTCTATAGAATCACCTGAAGGAATGCACCAGGGAGAGAATAAAGAGGAAGAAAAAACTAAGACGCTACATGACTGCAAGGAATGACATGTTCATGAGTCAAAGAAAGAAGAACCATGAACTAAGGTTGTTATATATCGCCACCCAAACCCCCATAAGAAACAACAATCATCAAGGCAGAGTTGGCAGAAACAACAAACATGGAACCATAAAGACAGTCAATATGGATGAACATGGAGAGCTAAAAGTAATGCATAAAGATATTAGAGTAGCACAATGTCAACCTAGAACGAAAGGAGAAACCATAATCAATCTCAAGGTGGCGAGGAAGTGGTTGGACCGTATGTCCACATTCCATTAAGATGGATGGATTCTCATGTTTGGTACCAGTGGACTACATTGCTTAGTAGATCATATTATATAGTTTTCTCACATGTTTCGAAGATGAATGGAATGTAATGTACCTAAGGAGAATAATATGGAGTACCTAGGGTACCCAAATGAATAATACTATGTATTGAAACCATCTATATTACATAAGGCCCATGAAGCGAATGAGTTTGAAAATCAATAATTGTTAGAAGGTTTACTAGAATGTTACACCTATTAAAAATTCATTCTCTAGAAAAATTCATTATCTAGAAATTACCTATGATGTTTCATACAAATTATATAAAGTAGAAACAATGTAATGAGATATATTATAAAGTATTAATGAATTATTTTTTAGAAATCATGACTTGAGGAGTAATTCCTTCCATAATAAATAATTAGTGATGTTACCCTATCTTAAGGGTTCTTTTTTTTTAAGAGAAATGAGAAAGAGTTTGTATATTAAGATGAAATATGCACATATATGCCATCAACCAAAATATAGTAGTGCATAGAAAAGACTAAAAATAGCAAGTCTGATACTCAATTTCCTTCATCCAACTCTTGATGGTAAACAAAATGAAGGTATCTTTATGTTCATATTCTACTTCCTTTGACAAAGTATACCCTAATAAACTGAAAACATAGAAATAAGCAAAAATACATAAACAAAATTTGAAAGGAGTTTGATAGCTTCATTCCTGGGGCTGCTCGCTTTCATCTACCGCTTGCACATAGGAGATGTATTCCATTGGGGACGCCTCATCTCGACCGAGCGCAGGGTCAATGTTCCCTCTGCCAATTGCATCCATCTCATCCTCCAACTCGTTGAGAATATCATTCAGCTGGTTGAAACAAGTTTTGTTTCTTTCATTGACAGTCATGCTCTGTTCCTGGTGTCTGTGAATCATGTCAATAATAGCCCTGTAGATTTCTTCATGCCTGGAGGCTTGAAATTGCTCCATATCCTGGAGAAAATGCCATATGTCTTCCACTTCTCCAGCATGCACCCGAATGTTCACCTCAAAGTCATCCACATGAGTGTCCATGTAGGTAATATCCATAAAAATTCTTTTGTTTTCATCAAGGACCGCCTTCAAAACCTGTAACACACAAAACAACATCTTTTTTAAATCCACCATGAGGTTTTTCATAGTCAAAACCTCTCCCATAATCTTCTCTAAGAATTTCTCTTCAAACGCCTCGCTACCACAACAGGAAATGCTCAAAGGGATGAGAAGGGATTCCAAACTTCCTATTTTAACAACATTGACATCACATAAGAGATTTTCCATATCCTGGAGCCTACACTTCACATGGGAGCTAGCTCGTGAAACGCTTGGAGGGGATGGCCCAAGATAGGGGCATTTAAAGAGAATTGAATTCAGATTGAACTAACTGTCCTCCACCCACCACTCTGCCAACCACGAATCGTGATGGCAACAACCCCAATGAGGATAATAAATGCAGATCATAAAGGCCAAGCATAACCCAAGGAGGGTCCGATACCTAATGTCCAAGATCGCTTCAAGATAGAAGCAAAGGGGATGAAATATTATGCATGGAAACACGTGATCCATTTAGTGGAGGGGGGTTGTTAAGGCTTATAAATCCTTCCTTTAGCCTTGAACCCTCATTTTCCAAATGATCCGCAACCTTGTTGTTGTGACATTTCACGTGGAAGAAGTGCACACTTGATAAATCCTAGATGAAATTGGAGATTCTTCTATGGGATCTCCCTATATCTTTTTCCCTGTCGGCCTGAATGTTCTGCATTCTTTGAATGACAATCCTGGAGTCACCAAATACCTGGAATTCTCCAATGTTTAATTATGCCATAACTTCTATTCCCTGCATTAATGAATCCCATTCAGCTTGGTTGTTTTTCCTCTTTCCCAACCCCCATGCAAAGGATAAGATCATTTTTCCTCCCGGGTCAAAGATAACCCCCCCTGTACTTGCCTCCCGTACCCTATCTTAAGGGTTCTTCCCATATTCTTGTGTTCATTTTATTGTGGATGTATTTGTGTTTATTTCTAAAGTTTAAAGCTTCCATCTTGCTTGTTAGTAATTTTTTGGCATTAAGGAACGCAACAAAGTCCACTTATTAACATACCCCTGATATGATAAAAATTAATAAGCTAGACAAGTTTGACTATGGAAAAAAAACATTATGGTAAATATGGCTAGAAGGAATATTGGAATGGATGTGAAAACACATGACCTTGTAGTTCTAGCCTCAATGATTAGAGAACTCAACAAATGATAGTATATGGTCTCATATATGGGACTAAGGTATTCTCCTTTTGTGTTTTGGTTCTCGTTTTAAGGTGGTTGAGATTTGGTTGTTGGACAAACGTGAGATTTCATGCTTGTGGTTTGAAATCTGTTGCAGGAAATAAACTCGAGGTTGTTAAGGGAAGGCGATGACTCTTGTCAGTGGTATCATATTTGTGTAATGGTGGATGAATTTGGGTTGCTTGCAAATTGAATTGTAGGTCATTAGTAGCAGATGGAGGTGGATAGGAGGATGTCCTGTGTTATGAAATATAGTGGGGCCGATATCACAACTAGGGTGTTCCTTCTTGATTCAGAGACTATGATGGAGGGCGTTTAGGGTGGTGTGATGGAACTCAAGTGCATGCAACAAGGTGAATTGCAGGAATGCAGAAATTGATTTTTAGATTTGGGGGGAAACTCAAGAGAATTGAGTAAATGTTGGAAAGGCTTGGTTGTCAAGTGGAGTTGGAAGAGAAAGTTTGTGGCGGGATCGAAAACTGGGTGGAGGTGCAACAAAAAAAGTTGAATTAGTTATCTCTAGACTGAGACCAATACCATCCTTTAATCCAGGAGCTTGCGTTTGATCGCCAATCAAGTGTGGGGGGTTTATCCAAGTCCAATGCTATGGAAATGGACACAATGCATCAAACTACTCTTACCAAGTTCAAGGAATTCAACACCCATCAACTGAATGATGATGAGCATATTAAGCTTGCCTAAGGTCTTATTGGGTTGGTTTAGTACCTATTAGGCTATGTTTTGTTGTCATGTATTATTTTTAGGATAGTTTATTAGAAGTTATATGAGTCTGAATCTTTGTTTTTTTTATGTTTCTAATTTAGATGTTTAAGGTTGAGGATTTTTTGAAACCCCTATTTCATGATCAGGGCATTTAGTGTTGAAATTGTAATGCTATGCTTTCGGGCTTCTAAGAATTTCCTCAACCTCTTTAATATAATCATCTTAACCATTTCTCTTTAAATTAAAAATAAAAATAAAAATATATACTTGAATCTTGAGAGAAAATGTCTTTATGAATTTCTAAGTGGTATAGTATATCATTGATAGAACTTAGTAGTTGGTAAGTGGTATTGGTTCATTTTAGAACTTATTTACCTTAACTTTCCATGGATATTGATTGTTACACTTATCACTATCGATTCCAATGTTGGACATACATTAATATACATTTAGTTGTTGATCTCCATGTTGAACCTCATATTCAAATTAATGAACATTACTTTAATTGTAAAACATGTTCTAGATGCTTTCCCCAAAAAATGATCTTTAGCTACAAAAGTATGTTGAAGAAGTGTTCTTTCAATTGAATGTTTTCTTCAATGATTGTATTCGAAAGGGTTTATGTTGATGTATCATGCTAGTAAGTAGTTGGAAGTAGTTATTGAAATAATATTTTAGGAAGAATATGTTTGGTAAAGTAGGAACTTGATTATGCATTTGTGCCATTGAAACCTAGTTTGCATGAAAATTATGAATGTAATTTATATTATGACAATTAATCATAAGTACAAAAAAATGACATATTTTCCACAACACAAATTTATATTTTTAACAACTATAACTTTTTTTGAATAGCTTGAGCACCATTCTCAAAGTTGGATATCAAAACCTTAATATTCCATTTGACCATATAAGAACTCATAATTGGCTCAAATTACAATATCTTCAATGCATCCCATAAAAAAATGAATATCTAAGTAAGGTTCCACATGATTGTTATAGTTACTAGATTTTTAGAATAAAATTACATTTGCAAATATATGCCTTGCATATACTCCGAATACAAAGTCCAAAAAAAGGATTGTAACAAGCATATACATATACAAAAAATATAATCATCCATCTCTTGTATGCCTCTGCATTAGCTCCTTTATCATATCTAACTGTGTCGGCCGCTTTATAAAATTGTTCCTTTATATGGTTCAAAATAGGATTCGTGAAAAAAGATGCACCTAATACTTTTGTTTTTATCACCCCAGTAGTGAGATGATTGTGTATGATACCTTTCTGAAGTTAATTTATCAAAACGTTGTCCAAAAATATCCCCATATTGATATCTTCACCAAAAACCGAAAACCTCCTGAGCATTGAGGGTTCTTCATAAAGTTTGTTCATGACGAACTTCCGCATCTCCTGATTCTATGACTGGCCAATGGTAATACTGATAGATTTGCTCGCCGATGTGTGCTTCTCCTTTAAGCTAGCCTTTAACCAAGTGAAGACCCTCCTTACATAGGGAGTTTGTATTCCTATTGCGCTCCCTATATACTTGCATTCATGTGAGGTGATTAAATTTTGCTTTGATTTCGTATATCTAATCTAGCAATGGCAAGAAATGTGTGTAAACACATTTGTGTTCTTTTGAGCCAATTTATCACTAGCATGGAGTCTACGAAAACTTGAAGGTCTGGCATCATTTTTTACAACAAAAAGTTTTGAGAACACACAACTCTTCTAGATTATTAGTGCCTTCCATCTTTTAAGCATTATGTATGTGTTTGAAAGATTCAAGAAGCCAATAACCATTGTGTTTTGAGATTGATGTGGTAGTTGTTTCAATTGAATAATGTCATTCTATTGTATTTACCCCCACACCCAAATAAAAATGCATCCTTTTATTTAAATCATTATACATCCGTTCAACTTGTTTTACAATTATATTCCAAAATTAAGCAATTCACATATATTTCAACCTTTAATAATTGTCTCATCAAATTGGACATATATGTGGGTAAAATCTTTTAAAAGTAGCTCACTTTAACACTATTCTTAGTCTTTTAAAAATAGTACACATTAACGTTATTCTTAACCATTAATATTAGGATACATAATACTTTTGTTTTTGGTGAAATGAATCTTATTTTTTTTGTTTTGTCAAGTAAAAAACATTGTTTGTTTCAATAACCAATATAAAAGGGTGAAACTAACAGTAATAACACTTCCAATTGAAATATAATATTATCCTTTTTTTAAATGAAATATAACATTATCCTTTCCTTTTTAGTGAAATGAAAAATATTGTTTATTTTAATTTTCAATATTAAAAATTAAGACCAACAATAATACTTCCAATTGAAATATAACCCTACCTTCTTTAAACTTGATAATATTGTTTATTTTAACTTTCAATATAAAAAAGTATCACTAACAATAATAGCCCTTCCAATTGAAATATAACCCTACCTTCTTTAAACTTGATACTGAATGAAAGCCTCTTTATATATTTGCGCTGTGTAGGCTGGAAGGATCTTGTCGTCAAAAACATATTGTTTATAAATACCCATTTATTTGGCACAGATCTAGGCTCTAGTGAACGGAAAAAAAATATTTATTTGTACAAGGAATGTAGGACCATGAAAACCCTTTTAGAAGCACTTGTTATCAAATGTCCATATATTCACCAAAACTGAGTTAGTTACATCTTGAAGATCTCATATACAACGATAAGAAACTCCTGTCGATCAGATTAGCTAATAAAGCTTCCTAAATCCCCTCGCACCATCACCGAAGAACTCTCCACTAGACTTCTACAATAGTGGATGTTATTCAAAACCGAGAATATGAGGCCAACGCCGGCCTTAATTTCAGTCCAACATGTCAGTGTAAGCTGTGGCACAAATAGAAATGTAAAAATAATTGTGTTGAATTCCATATCAAAACTGCTCTGGCAGAAAATTTGTCCTTGGAATCCCTAACATGTTTAGGTTTGGTAGACCAAAAAGGGCAAACCACTCTCAAAATCAAAAACCATGACACCCGAGGGCCGAGCTTGATCACGAACTCCTACAGAGTCAATTTACGTTAAGAACGGATCTGAGAAACAGATGTGTTAGTGGCCGGTGCCCTCACAACGTCAAGGATTCCTTGAGGTGCTGTAACTGTTCTTTGCATTCGTGGGTTGCATTTGTCTTGCGTGCCTTCGGAATCGAAATCGATGAATCATCGAAGCATGTAATTCTTGTGCAAGCAGAAAACCATTTTGCATGCATGTATTGCAAAGTTCTCCACGGCGGAACATGCATAAAACTTTGCTTTAACGAAGACTTTGCAGCCTCCGACATAAACTGCAAGATCTGCTCTAGCTTTCTTGGTTTTCCCACAAAGATTACTGGAATTAACGTCAAAAATGCTTCGTATTGAGGTACGGGCCTTGCTATTTCAAACTGTGCTCGAAAATCTGTGTCGATTATGATACGGTCACCAGAATCTGCATCTGATAATAAAATGTCTATGTATTCATACTCGCCTCCTGGTAACTTGTCAAACTTGTACCATTTAACCTTGCAGAGAGCTGCATCGTGACCTTTCAACCTTAAATGTTTCACCAGAAGACGCCTAATACAGCTGCCGTTGCACTTGACACCGCTGCCGTTTCTCCATATATCAATTTCGGCTTCATCAAAGCTGGAAATTCCAGATATGATTAGCCGAAGAATTTCTCTTTGATGTGAACACATTGCCACCAAAGCCTGCAGATAAGGATTCAAATAAATTATAATCGAATCCAAAGCCAACGAAATCTGACCTGAAGAGATATTTTGAAATATCACAAACTTTCAAAATCTCTTTCCAGTACAAATGTACCTTCAAACGCTCTTTTGAAGTGTCAAAGCCTTCAGTATCACATTGACAACGTTGAGATTCATGTTCTGAGCTTCCGTTTTCTATGAAATCAAGCACCATGGCCTCTAGATCGTGTTCTAAGTCAACAGTGCCGCCGTCATGCTGAGGATCACAGTTCGAATCCTTTACCGGTAGCGGTCGACTATTTAACATCCGAAAAGCCTCTAAATGTAACAGCCTGCACGTCCCATTACGATGTCGTCCGGCATAGAGAGGCATTGTCAGGTGAAAATCCAGTTCCGAAGCTATAAACGGCGAAGAAGGGAATGAACACGTCTACCACAGAAACGAAAACACCGGCATCAACAAGGCAGAGTTCCAGATCTTCAATCCAAATCCTATATAAGAATTTATGCAAAAATATATGCCTCTACGATCATCCTTTTGTTCAGGCCCTAATAAAATCCTTAAAACAAACATAATCCCTGAAAGAAACTTGAGTCCAGTCTTTACACGCAGAGTAACAATTCAACTTTAAAGATCATCATACGTGTATCTGTTTGCGTGCAGAAGAAACAAATATAGCAATAATTTAAAAATACGTGGCTGGCAGATTCGCCATATATGGGCGGATTTATTCTTTCAGGGCCTTAAATGAACCTCCGCAAGCCCAATCGTGGCCGGCAGATTCGCCATATATGGGCGGATTTCTTTTTCAGGGCCTTAAATGAACCTCCGCAAGCCTAATCGAAACAAACCATGCGATGAAATTAATGAAGACTTCAAATCTTTTCGAAGTTGGGAACAGTAGAGATAAGATTAACTCTGACGACAGAACGAAATCAAAAGTACCGTTGATTTGACAAGAAATCAATATTTTACAATAATGAAACCTGAGGCACTTAATTTCAGTAAACGTGGCCGAATCAGAAGATTTCTGAAAGGAAAAGACAACTGATCAGCCAAGTGCGTCGTATCCTCCGGCGGCCCTCAGCTTCTTTGTTGTAAGTTTGTAACTTGTTACCCTATTCTGCCTTAAGTAGGCCAGGACGAATTGCACTAAATATTCATCTTATCTTTCCTTAAGTTTAGCATCTGCGACGGTAAAAACTGTAGATGACACCAGGCGACTCGCTTCCGTAGTACTCAGCTCACGTATAACCCTACTCCTCCGTTAGGCTCGGCGCGGATAAAGATATCCCTTTAATCCGGTTAAAAGCTCAGGTCAAACCGTACAGCTTCATTTGCCGTCTGCTGCAAGGAAACCAAAAATTCTGGCAGCGCAAGCCAGATCAAAACTTCTGGCAGGGTTTCTTTAACCGAAAAATACATGTGTCGGCATATCATTCAGCGAATTTTCTCTTTTGCAGCAAATCCGCCACCAAAAGCTTGGAGATGGATTTTCGCCGACGTTTTGAGTACTTTAGCGCACTGAAACGACGGAAAACTAGTACCGTCGGGCTGATTTTGACGGACGATTCGGAGTCAGTACCTACCGTATGTTCCGTCGTTCCGTAAACCTGCAAAAGCAGCAACCACAAAGTCTCTAAAATTAAGACGATGAATCCATTGAAAGTGTACAGATTCGTTAAATTGGCGAAGAAAATATGCCTGAACCTCGCCTCCCGTGAAAAATTACGGGTGATTTTATTTTCTGGTTCACAATGGCTTCCCTTCCAAGCTCCAGTTGCAGGCAATGGAGTCCTTGTTCCCAAAATGAACACGGATATTTTGTAATGGAGTCCTTGTTCCCAAAATGAACACGGATATTTTGTACTTAATAATTAGGGGATGGATAAATAATGTTTTATGGAGTCCTTGTTCCAAAATGAACACACAAATTTTGTAGTGCCCAAAATGAACACACAAATTTTGTTCTTAATAATTAGGGGATGGAGTTTTGGATAAACAATGTTTTATGACGTCACGTCGCTGTCGATGAGGTGGAAGGCGTGCTTTCGAGAGAGGTTGGTGGCAAGTGCTGCATTTGTCGGAGTCATTTCCCGCTTGGTAATCGTATCAGTACGAGAAGGATTGGAATTTCATTTCAAATTTAATTTTCATCTTCGAAAACCTTTACCATAATGAAATTTTTAATTAAAAGTATAATTTTCAGTTGAAATGGTAGCTATGGAAATATTTACCTCTGTTTTTGTTTTCTTGATCTTATACTTGAAAATGGAGATAGTTCCATTTAGAGACGGGACAAAGATTCCTACCAACATTAACAATTTAAGAAAGCAAACAACACAAAAGTGCCACCTTAACAAAGTGATAACCAATTAATCATAATGTATAACTTTCTTTTAGAAAAATTCATAAAAGAAGCGTTTGTTAAAAAAAATACATTTTAAGGAGAAAGACTTGCAAATTATACATACAAAGAGTAGCAATGTTCATCATTAAACATGACAAATATAAATTAGTAATTGATTTTTTAAAATTTTGTAACGGAGAACTTATTAGAAAATAGACGAAATAATAACAAAGAGATGGAACAACAATAAACAATACCATTCCTCCCAAAGGGATTGGATCCATTCATCGATTGGATCCATTGATGAAGAGTGGAGAGTTTTTCACCAATGGACTAGGTTCAATTTGTGTGAAGGCCTAGCTTGAAGCCATGGAGTCACCTTGAGGTAGTGTTTGAACGTGTGGTTGCACCAAGAGAGATTGTATTAAATGATCTCGTGACCCACGCACACATAAGTGAATCGGATCCGACCCCCACGTCCTTCAATTTTTTAAAAAACAAGTAGCATTGAATACATATGATATACATAAAGGTTGTTGAAACAAATTGTTGAAGGGATCTCATGTGTAGCTATGTTTGCGGCAACCATGGAATCCTCCACAGGAGGGGGATATCCCCCCCTCCTGGCCGTGAAGAAGTGTTTCGTGCCCTAGTAGCCTCTCTTGGAAAACCCATGCAGAAGGCTCCTCCACCTAAATTTGTCAAGCAACTGGAAAACATCCCAGAGGTGGCTCTACCTGTAACCTTCTCGCATCATATGGCTTTTCCAATGTAAAAAAGAGGTCTCACTGGTCAATTCATTAGGATTTGGCCTTCACCAAGATCCATGGAAATCTGGATTCAGAAAAAATGGCATGTACTAATCATAGGAAAGATGTCCCATTTTCTTTGCAGCTGAGGGTTTTATGCCTCCCTGTTCGAATCCAAATCCGACCACGATCTAATCCTTAGACGTGGCCCTTCTTCAACAAATATGGCATGCATTTGAATAGATAGATCTTAGATATAGACCCCGAGTTGGACGTCCCCTCAACAGTACTAGTTTGGGTACACCTTCCTCATTTGTCATTGCATTGTTGGGGAGACGAATCACTACGAGACATTGGAAATACCCTTGAGAAATATATAGATAGATCTGAACAAAAAGATGGAATGTTCACATGTGCACAGATATGTGTAGAAGTAGATATGGAGAAGGGGCTCCCAGAAGTTGTTTTATTATCCATCGACGACTGGCAATATGTACACAAGCTTGACTATGAACAATTTCTCTTCAAATGCAAGGCTTGTCATGAATACATGCACTTCGCTAAGGATTATAAGAAATTCACTCCCCCATCGTAGTCACTGTCGACCAAGGAATATCAATGGGAAAATGTTAAAAAACTAAGCTCCAAGTCAATATTACATATGAATGATATGCCCTCAACCCTCCTCCTCGATTTCAACCATTCCCTCTTATCCCTCTCAACCCCCCCCCCTTCGACAGTGCCTCCCCCCTATTTCTCCCAAAAATACCCCCTTTTTCCCACTAATAATCCCTTTGAATCACTCTTTAAGGATGATCCCCCTATGGTTGAAATCCCTAAATCCCTCCCCTTCAACCCCGCCCCCTCCTTCATAGCGACATGAATCAATCTGCCCCCCCCCTTTTCCCTCTCCCCTCTCTTCTCGGTTCCCCTCCCTAAGAAGGTAACACACCCTCAAATCACTTAGAAGTGATTGGTCATCCCTCAACCCATTCATAAGGGTGTTCAAAGTCGAAAACACACCCAACAATGCAATGAAGAAGAGGAGTAAGAGGAAGAAAATCATTGCAAAAAGGTTGGAAGAAAACCACCAAAAGATGTCCGAGAGGAGATAGAAAACATGAGAAAATACTAGGACTGCAAACTACTCTAAATAAAAATATAGGATATGGAGCCAAACTCTCAAACCTAAAAGATATCGACTGTCAATATCATCCTGTCAGTCATGGCGTAGGTAGTGCCAAATCCCCACTTGGCCTTAATAAATAATGAAAATTGTCTCCTGAAAGAAGCACCAAAGGATCTAATCAATGAGAAACGTCCAATTGTTCTCTTCCTCTAAGAGACTAATCTTGAAGAACCTGACATCTTAAAAGTACAAATACAAAAAAGACAAGTGTGGGGTCTCACTCTCCTAGAGCCTTAGGAGGAGTATGCACCTTTTGGGACAACATACAACTCGGAAATTATACATAAAAAACAACATTAGATGATGAGAAGGCTTTATCATTGACAAACATGTAAAATTTTGAATATTTTCAATGTCTACATGCCAATAAACTATAAAAAGAAAGAAAATTGCTAACAATTCTTGCTTGACTTGAAAGAATCAGATTTTGCAAAAGATTGTTTGGTAGCAGGGGATTTTGATGTTGCAATATCAAATAAAGAAAAAAGAGGAGGGAACATTGTCAGTGACCCCTTTCGAGAAAGGATGGAAAATCTTATAATGGATTGGGACCTTGTAGACATCAAACCTCATAAGGGTAGGTTCACATGGACCAACAAAAGGATAGGGCCAAGCCACATTACAACCCAACTTGATAGATTGATGATAAAGAGTGATCTTTTAAATCTGGATTTGTCTCTCTCCTCTTGAATTATACCCTCAGAAATCTCGGACCATAAGCCCGTAGCCTTGACTCTCAGCTAAACTCACAACTTTGGACCCATTGCTTTCAAGTTTTGTGCTATATGGTTGCAAAATGATATAGCGATGGAGATAACAGAGACTGAATATAAGAAATACATCTACGGATCTCCCACATTCATATGGGAAAAAAACTCAAGGCATTCAAAGATTCTTTGAAGACATGGGCTAAGACCTCCTTCTCACAAGCAACTAAAGAGAGAATTTTTTATGTCAAAACAGTTGGAGGATATTCAAAATCAGATGGAAATGAATGAGGTGATTGAACAACTAAAGATGGAAGAGAGAAGTCTACACTAAAATCCATAAAGCAAATTCTCAAGAATAAGAATTGTGGAGGCTCGAATCAAGGAGCCATTGGATTCGAGCTGGAGAGAAAAACACATCTTATTTTCATCGTTAAACCAGAGCTAGGAACCATAAAAACACATTCACATAAATCACTTGGGGGGATGGTTCCATTCTGAACAATTTTCAGGATATAAAAGAGGCAACTTGGAAACATTTTGAGAGGTTATTCATGGAAGAAACTGCTTTGTTAGGATATTTAGACACTTAGGAGTTAGTTAAGGTCAACTTGTTGTTGATGTTTGCAGCTACGTGAGGTACCCTCACTAGCCAAGTCATCCCAACATAAAATAATTAATAAATTGTAATTTATTATTTTAGAAGACAAGTCGGCCTAGACAAAATAGACAAGTTGGCCCCAGTGAAAATGTCAGCCAAAATCAAGTATAAATAAAGGGTGGCGTCCTCCTCATTTGTACCCTTTAACCATGTTCACTCAAGAAAAGAAGAAGTTTGCTCAAGGGTTGTAGAAGACTGTTTTCTGGGGTTCTTTCTTTGGTATCGTCTTTCTATGTGATCTCTCGTGTTCTAGATCACTTTTATATCTGATGTACTTGTACTTTGTATTGAATCTCTAAATAAGAAAGGTTGGATGGGTTTTTCCCGAGTCAAGGTTTTCCAAGGGTAAATTCTTTTTGTTCTTGTGTTTCCATGCATGGTTATTCTTTCAGTGATCCTTATTTAGTTAAAGTAGAAAGAGATGAAAATTATATCTTAAAATCTAACATGGTATCAGAGCAATGCTGAAAGAGACTAGTGTCGGAAACTAGGGCTTGTTATTTCTAGAATTTCCAACCATAGATTTGATCCAGAAAGACCATATTGGAACTCGCCCTAGGAGGGCGCAACTATCTGTGGAGGAAGATCTTCATTCAGAGAAATATCAGTTTTGACTTAAATCATGCAGAAACCGTAGAAACTGCAGAAATTAGGGTTTCAATTTGTGAGCTATTATGTCCACATATCCAGAAGAAAAGTAGGGATACTCAACTCGCCCTAGGAGGGCGCATCCATCTGTGGAATCCAATTTTCCAAATTCCAAATTTCATTTTTGACCTAGCTCCTACTAGGGTTTCTGCAACAAATTTGAGATCTCAAGTTTTCAGACTTCAGCCAAGATGACCAACATCAAGGTTAAAGATAGAGATGATGGGGCTTCCAACTTCAGCTCATGTAAGTCCAAGGTACTTATTGTCTTAGAAGAAAGTGATCTTCTAAACTTTGTTGAAAAAGGAGCAACATAACCAAACAAAGAAGAAGGAAAGGCTCAATGGAAGAAGAGTGATGCCAAGACGAGAAGAATTCTAATAGATTCGATCAAGGATCATTTGATCCCTCAAAACTTTCAAAAGAAGAAAACTAAAGCCATGTTTGATACCTTGAAGAAGTTATTTAAGAATACAAATGCCAATAGGGCTCTTGCCTTGAGACAACAACTCTCAAATGTGAAGATGACTAGATCAGATTCTATTGCATCCTACTTCATGAAAATTTCATAAATCAAGGATCAATTGGGAACCATTGGAGAGATAATTGTATATAGAGAACTTGTCATGATGGATCTAAATGGTATCCATCATTCTTGGGAACCATTCATTCAAAGTGTGAGTGGAATATCCGAGCTACCCAAGTTTGATCGTTTGTGGGTAGATGGTACACAAGAAGAGACCAAACTTTAAGCCAGAAACAATGCTCGTGTCTCTCATCATGAAGAAAGTCAAGCTCTTGTTGCACATGCTAAGAAGGGAAAAAGGAAAAGGAAAGAAGAGCTTTGGTAGAAAAGATAGGTGAAAAATCAAGTCCAGTTCCATAACAAAAGAAGAAGAAGGATCTTTCACACATTCAATGTTATAACTGCCGAAAGCATGGCCACTACGCAAGACAATGTACCTCAAAGAAGAGAGAGCAGCATGTCTCTACTATTGATGTTGATGAAGAGACTCCACCAAAGAAGTCAAGGAATGCAGAAGAGTTCTTCTTCATATCCACTATCTCATGTACTGTTCCTACTAATAGTAATACTTGGTTATTAGATAGTGGTGCTTCTAAGCATATGACAAGTTATAAGAATTTCCTCTCAAACTTAGATGAGAGAGAGTCACACCTACTAGTTGTACTTGGAGATGATGCCAGATATACTGTGAAGGGAACTGGGGTCACTTCCTTCCATTTAGACTCTAGTGATTCCCTTCATTGGGGTGAAGTGCTTTATGTACTGAGAATGAAAAGAAACCTTGTCTCCATTTCTTCTCTAGAAGACCAGGGTTACAAAGTTTCCTTCTTAGATGGAAAGGTTCTTGCATGGAACAAGAACTCCACTATCGATTCATCTTGTGTGATTGGTGTTTGTGAAGAAATCTTATATAGATTGACAATATGACTAGTGCATGCTCTAGTTCATGATTCCCTCAATTTGAGTGAGATATGGCACATAAGACTTTCTCACCTACACTATAGAGCTCTTCCACCTTTAAGGAAGATGGTGATAGGTCTTCCCGAACTCCAAGTTGAGCATGATGCCATTTGTAGAGGGTGTGCACTTGGAAAGAATGCTAAGGGTTCTTTTCAAAAAAATGAAAGTAGGTCCAAGGAAATGTTGGATTTGGTACACTCTGATTTGTGTGGACCCATGTCAGTTGCCTCCTTGGGAGGATTTTTGTATTATGTGATCTTCATCGATGACTACTCCCAAAAGACTTGGATTTACTTCTTGAAGTCGAAGGAATCATAAGAAGTTCTGAACAAGTTCAAGGAATTCAAGCCACGGGTTGAGAACCTATCCGGGAAAATGATTAAGTTTCTAAGGTCCAATAATGGAGGAGAGTACACCTCCTCATATTTCAGTGATTTTTGTAAGGAAGCAGGAATTAAGAGGGAGTATACTATTCCTTACAACCCTCAACAAAGTGGGGTTGTAGAGAGGAAGAACAAGTCAATCATAGAGGTAGTCAAATCTATGATTCATGACTAGAACCTACCTATCTTCTTATGGGCAGAAGCTTCGAGTACCACAGTATATGTCCATAATAGCGGCCCTCATAATATATTGAGGAACATGACTCTAGAAGAATCCTTCACATGCGTGAATCCAGAAGTTGGACACTTGTGAATATTTGGCTGTCTGGTATACATTCATCTGCCCAAGGAAAAGAGGACAAAGCTAGAACCTTTAGGAAGGAAGGGTACATTTGTGGGATATAACGAGTCTTCAAAGGCTTACAAAATCTACATTCCAGGTCAGAGACTGATTGAGATCAACAGGGATGTCTACTTTGAAGAGGAGGCATCCTTTAGAAGAGCTAGAGAATATCCTATGGAGATTGATAGTGAGAAACAAGTAGCTACAAAGGAGATGGAAACATCTCCCCCTCCCTCTTCACCAGTTCAGAGGGAGCTTGTATAACCAGTCGATTCGGTAGATCCGATTGATGATGTTGATCATGTTGATCGAGTAGAGCAGACACATGTTCCTAGAGATATTACTGTAGGCCGGAAGATGCATGTTTGGGCTCATCATACTCTGGAGGATGCATAGAAAATTGCAGCTCCCCATGGTTCTTTTAGGGAGAGCAAGAGGCCTCATAGATTTTTAGGATATGTTTCACTGATGTCACATATCATTGATTCTGAGCCTTCCAGCTATGAGGAGGTTTCCAACTAGCAAGTGTAGAAAGATGCCATGATGGAAGAATATCAATCCATTATGAATAATGATGTATGGGAAGTTGTGTCGAGACCTAAAGGGAAGTCAGTAGTGACTTCCAAGTGGATTTATAGGATTAAGCATATAGCTTATGGGAGCATTAAGAAGCATAAAGCGAGAATTTTGGCTAGAGGATTCTCTCGGAAAGGGGGAGTTGATTATGACGATACATTTGTTCATGTTGCTTGGTACACTTCCATTAGGACGATTATTTCTCTTGCTTTAGCTATGGGATGGAAGTTACATCATATGGATGTGAAGACAACCTTCCTCAACGGTATGATTGGAAGAGGTATACATTGAGCATCCATAGGGTTTTGTGATTCATGGGAAGGAGTCCCATGTGTGCAGACTGAAGAAGGCCCTGTATGGACTAAAGCAGGCACCACGTGCATGATATGCTAGGATTGATGGATATATGATGAGATTGGGCTTCACCAAGAGTGAGGTAGACTCCATCCTTTACTACAAGGTTTTGGATGGAAAACCCCTGATCCGAGTGCTTTATGTCGATGACTTGTTTCTCACTCGAGATGAGAAACTTGTTGAGTGGTGCAAGAAGAAGCTAGCCTCCGATTTCAATATGAAGGACCTTGGTTTGATGCACTATTGCTTAGGATTATAGGTGTGGCAAAGACATGATGATATCTTCTTAAGTCAAGGGAAGTATATTATTGATATCCTAAGGAGATTTGGGATGATGGACTGTAAGTCCATAGTCACACCTATGGAGGTGAACTTGAAGAAGTTGAATGACTCAACTTCTGATTCAGACTTGATAGATCCCACCATGTATAGACAATTGATCGATTCATTGATGTATCTAGTTAACACTAGACCAGATATATGCTTTGCATTGAATGCTCTTAGTCAGTTTATGTGTGAGCCGAGACAGGTAAATTGGGTTGTTGCAAAGCATGTGCTAAGGTACTTGCGTGGGACTGTGAGATATGGACTGAGATATGCTTCTAGTAGTGATATGAGATTACAAGGCTATTTGGATTTTGATTAGGGAGGGAGTGCTGTGGATAGGAAGAGCACCTCCGGATGTTGCTTTAGTTTGGGTTATGCCGTGATTTCATGGTGCAACAAGAAGTAGACCTCAGTAGCATTGAGTATAGCCGAGGCTAAATATATTGCAGTGAGTGTTGCATCTTGGAAAGCAGTATGGATTCGAAAACTCCTTGCAGGATTGTTTGGTAAGACACTTAATCTGACCACGATTCACTATGATAATCAAAGTTGTGTGAAGATTTTAGTGAATCATGTATCTCGTGACAGATCGAAGCATATGTAGATCAAGTACCACTACATTAGAGATATTGTACAGAGAGGAGCATTTCAGCTCTTGTATATTCCTACAAAGGATCAAGTTGCTAACATTCTCACCAAGCCTCTTTCCATAGTGAAGTTTGTGTATTTCTGTGATCAACTTGGAGCGGTAGAGAATGCCTCCCTCAGTGAGAGGGAGTGTTTACGGTTCTGGCATCGATGTGACATTCTCCCTAAGACTAGGAGAATGATGTGTCCCTCCTTGAGAAGGAGATGGAGCTAATTGTCCTGGTTATGTGTGGACCAATATGAGTTCTATGTGAAATCCCGAGTTCTGTATGAACTCCTTGTTCTTTGTGGATTGTGGTTCTGTGTGGAATGACATGAGTTCTATGTGAACTCCTAATTTTTGCATGAAATCCTTGTCCTGTGTGGACTGTGGTTCTATGTTGACCGATATGAGTTCTGTGTGAACTCCTTGTCATGTGTGGAATGATATGAGTTTTGTGTGAACTCCTTGACCTGTGTGGACCGATATGAGTTATGTGTGAACTCCTTGTCCTATGTGGAATGATATGAGTTCCGTGTGAACTCTTCAGTTATGTGTGAACTTCATGTCCTGTGTGGATTATGGTTTTGTATGGACCAATATGATTTCTGTGTGAACTGTGTTGATCGCACTTCTTGACAAACAAATTTGTGTGGATGTCATGTTGGTCGTAGCCACATGAACATGAATAGACCTCCTTTTTTATGATGAAGAGATGTACGAGACAAGACATGAGGATCAAATGATATCCATATGTGTTCCAACATGATGATACCTCCCTAGCATATTTGGAATTTGACGGGCATTTTCCCGTTCTTGAGCATTTTTCCCGTCAAATACGGGAATAGATAGGAAAAAAACGTTTTGTTGGATGGTTAATTTTTCTATAAAACGTCATTTTGACGTTTTCCACTTTGTTGAAAACGTCATTAATAATTAATAATATCTATATTAATATATTAAGGGTGCCTAGTGGCTAGGATCCTGGAGGTAGGACCAGGTAGGTAGAGTAGTAAGTAGGGTATTTTTTAAGGATTCTAATATTATACTTAAGTATAGTATCCTAGGAGATAATTTTGGATTGAAAAAAATATGTATATAGATAGGTAGGCGAATATTAAATATGAAACATACAATTTACTATTGAAATGTGTAAATTTTGGCAAATATTATGATAAAAAAACATATTTTATGTAAATATAGGCGATATTAGAGACTAAAAATGACCAAATAGCGAATTTATTTTTTGAAAAAATGCCCTAAAAATAGCCAATTGGTGAAATTTCGCCCCTAAAAATTACCCTCGTAGTAAGGACTAGGGACTCGAGAGTTGGAGAGTCCCTAGATAAGAGGGAGTGTTGATGTTTGTAGCTACGCGAGGTATCCTCACTAGACAAGTTGACCCAACAGAAAACAATTAATAAATTGTAATTTATTATTCTATAAGACAGGTCAGCCCAGCCAAAATAGACAAGTTGGCCCCAATGAAAAAGTAATCCAAAATCAAGTATAAATAAAGGGTGACGTCCTCCTCATTTGTATCCATCAAGCAAGTTTGCTCAAGCAAGGAAGAAGTTCACTCAAGGGTTGTAGAAGAATGTTTTATGTGGTTCTTTCTTTGGTATCATCTTTCTATGTTATCTCTCTTGTTTTAGATCACTTTTATATATGATGCACTTGTACTTTGTACTAAACCTCTGAATAAGAAAGTTTGGTTGGGTTTTTCCCTAGTTTAAGTTTTCCTAGGGTAAATTCTTTGTGTTCTTGTGCTTCTGTGCATGGTTATTCTTTCAATGATCCTTATTTGTAGTTAAAGTTGAAAGAGATGAAAATTATATCTTAAAATAACACTTGTCACAATATATCCATTAGGTAAAGTATGTTTCTTTAGTATTCATTTGTATATATGTAATCTGATGGTGACGATATGATCTTAACATAGAGTGATCCAACAATTCAACTTCTCCTTGATATTAACGACCATTGATCCATGGCTTAACACCCAATTGGACCATGATCTTTATTTAAAGAGCATAGAGGGTCATTTGCTAGTTGATTGATTATGAGAATCTCATTTGTAACATTCTTTCTTTTGCATACTAATATTGCCTCAAGTAGCTATTTAGTTGGGGTCGTGGAGTGTTTCCCTTTCGAGGGTTTAAACTATGTGAAAACATTAGTGTTTTGATCTATGATCTATTTGTGTGAGTATCTACTCAAGGTGTTTGATCTTTTGGAAGTATCTTGTGATATTCAAACATGGTATCAGAGCAAGGTTCCAAGTTCAATTCCCCCGAGTTACGTTAGAGAGGGGGTGTTGGAGTAGTGTTGGAATAACCGCCGCACCTCTGGGAATATATTGCGGACTAACTACCACACCGGGATCATGAGACTAACTATGTGTGCTTGGTTTGGAAATTTTACTGAAATCTGTAGGGTGTAACGAAAAACCTTGGTATCAGAGCTCTTATGAAGTATCGTTTCCATTGGTGGACCTTGAACTGATGTCGTTGAGGCCGTGAAAATATTTATGGTTTTGTTATTTTTGTACATTTTTGGGCTGTGAGAGGTGTTACATTGTGTATGGAGCATCGTTTCCAGTTGGAAAAAAAATTTGTTTCACCAAAAAAGGTTTATGTTTTCCCAAGATACAACCATTTTACCAAATCCGAAGGTATATTGTTTACAATTACGCATTTAATTTTTTTATTATTTTTTTTATTCTTTCAGATTTCCACCTATATTTTTTGTTTTATTTTTTATCTGATACCTTTTCAATATACGTATGTTTTTTAATCATATTCTCTGTGGCAACTTGACAAATAAGAAAAATAGTGGAAATGCATTTCTTTACTATGTATGCTCTCTGTCGTGCGCTTTGTGCGAACTCGGTAAATAAAAAACAATGAGAAAACTTGCATTTTTGAGAAGGCTAACGAAGGACTAACCCCAAATTAGGACATTTTAGTTTCATAACTTTTTTGTTTTTGTTTTTGTTTTTGGGTGGTTGTTTAAAGTGTTTTGCAGGCCAAAAGGCATGATTTTTTGGGTAGGCACACCCTCCCAACAACAACAACACCCCCATTCTCCTCCATAATATTACTAAATATTTTGCTTAGTTCACCTCGTTAAAAGTTACTTTAAAAAGTAAGAGGTTTGGGTTCAAGTCCTTCTTTTTGTTACTTTTTGTAAAAGTTCATGATAAAAATCTCACTCTTGAATCTTTTTGTGATTCCCTTATTAGAGAGCAAGATAATCTCATACATCTTGGAGTGATAAGCAATGCTGATACATATAGAAAAGCCTTAGTGGCACAATAGAAAGAGAATTCCAAGCATCCTAAGAAGCAACATCCTCGCAATAATAAGCAAAACAAGGGTCCCAAACCCTCTTAGCCAACTCATCCTTCTAAAAATGAAAAAGGAACCAAATCAAAAGGTAAGAAATCTGAGCATTATTGCAGATTTTGTGAGAAAGATAGTCATGATGAATCTAAATGTTTCAAGAAGATGGAAGCCTCAGAAGCAACAATATTGAAGAAGCACGACATCAACCTTGATTCATATTTAGAATATACATCTCATGGACATGCACTTTGTGCTTCTGGTTTTCGCTTTCATGCATCTTATTCTTCTTCTTCGAATGAGCGGTTCATTGATTCTGGAGCATTTTATCATATGGTTAAGGATAAAGCCATATTTTCTACTATGAATGAATGTAACACCGAACAAATATTTGTTGGTGATGATAGCTCTCTTAGTGTTGTAGGATCTGGAACATTTCAAGTAGAAGATGGTCAATTTAATGATTTACTATGTGTTCCAAGAATTTCCTACAATTTGTTCTCAGTCTATCAAATTACTCATTATGGTGAAGGTAAAACTGCAACGTTTACACCTCAGCTAGTTGTAATCAAGGATTTCAGATATCCTAAGCTTGTCCTCACCAGTGGAATTGTTGATTATATTACCAAGTTGTACAAATTTAACAACTTTGGGTCATTACCTTTGCCCTCAGTTTTTGTTGCTCATAGAAATGACTTGAGCAAATTTTGGCACGAGTGATTTGGTCTCTTAAATTATAGCTCATTGCAAAAACTATGTAAATAAAATATGGTGACAGGTCTTCCGATGGTATCTTGCAGGGATGGTGTTTATTCTGGTTGTGTACTCAGAAAACATCATCTGGACAGTTTTGACAAACGTGCCTCTTGGCACACCTCAACCCCCTTGGAGCTTGTGCATAGTGACTTGTGTGGTCCTCTTCCATCTGCTTCCTTTTCTGGTTTCAAATATTCTTAACTTTAATTGATGATTGCTCCATACGCACTTGGGTTTATTTCCTAAAACTTAAGAGCGAAGTATTTTCCATGTTCTTGGCCTACAAGGCCCTTGTTGAAAAACAATATGGTCATCAAATTCTTAAGTTAAGAGCTGATAATGGAGGAGAATATGTTAACAAAAAGTTCACTACTTTCTGCACTAAACAGGACATCCAACAACAACATACTATTCCATATACACCACAACAAAATGGTGTAGTCGAAAGGAGGAATCACACCTTAAAAGAAATAGCTAGTTGTATGCTCCAAGCTTAGGGACTAAGTCTTTAATATTGGGATGAAGCCATAAATTGTGCAAATTACATAGTTAATTGCACCCCAACTAAATCTTTACAATGCATCACACTAGAAGAAGCATGGAGTAAAATTAAACCAGATGTAAGTCACTTTCGTGTGTTTGGCAGTGAAGCATGGACTCATATTTCAGATGAAAAACAGAAAGCATTGCATCCTAAAAGTGAAAAGTGCATATTTGTTGGATATCTTGAAGATGTAAAAGGTTATAGACTTCTTTAGCCACATTCTCATGATATAATTATTAGAAGAGATGCTAAATTTGAAGGCATGCAAGCCCATTTTGGCGTATGTGCCATATGTGGCCTGCAAGCCTAATTCAACGCTTGTGCCATCTTCTACTCCCAAATTTCTTGACAACATTCCTACTCTATTTTTTATGATTGCACTGAGGATGAAAATCCACCTTCGCCTGCATATTTTCCTCCATTTGCACTAGCACATCCACTTCCTCGATGGGATTGTTCAACATGTGAAGTGGATGGTGATCTTGCCGGTGATCCCAGAGATTAGTGTTGAACTTGTTCTCAGTTCTAGTGAGCCAACTCTCTTTTGGATCGGGTTTTAAAAAATCATGATCTAGAGACATTTGCAGAAGCTTTAGGGAATCCAGATTGGGATGCACCTATGGATGAAGAATATCGTTCCTTAATGACGAACAATACTTTGGATCTTGTACCTCTTTCGAATTAATAAAATTTGCTAGGCTTAAATAGGTATACATAACTAAGTATGCATCAAATGGAAGTATTGAAAGATTGAAGGCAAGGTTAGTTTCCAAAGGATTTTCCCAAGTTGAAGGAATTGACTACAATGAAACCTTTTCCCCTATCGCCAAAATGAACTCCATCTGCCTTGTTCTTTCCCTTGCAACCTTACATAAATGGGATGTCCATCAAATGGATGTCAAGTCCACCTTATTGCATGGGAATTTGTCGGAAGAAATTTACATGGAACAACCTCCTGGCTATGTTCAGAATGACTCTAGCCTTGTCTACGCATTAAGAAATCCTTATATGGTATTAATCAACTCCTCGATCCTTGTATGTCGAAATGGATAGCTTTCTCCTTCACAATGGTTTTTCTAGATGTCATTCTGACCCCAATCACTACTACATATGGCTCAAAAATCCCACGAAAGTTTGCCACGAAACAGTTAAAATCGATGTTTTCGTGGAAAAACAGTGAAATTTTTTGGAAAATTTTGAAAATTCCCCTGAGGATCGTCGCTATAGCGACGATATAGACCTTTCGTCGCTATAGAGACGAAAGGTCTATACCGTCGCTAGAGCAACGAAAGACTTTGTGAAGATGTCACTTTGATTATTGCATTTTCTATGATTGTTCGCTTAGACTTTGTGAAGTTCCTCTCAATGAGGAGATGTGGTTTGAGGGGTATTGTCATGTCAATGAGGATCAAGTTGTGGTTGAAACGGGATTTTTCCACTGGACCATGTTGTTAACAATGTGGTATTACTAGGTGTTTCACATGAAAAAAAACATAGGTCAAAATCTTAAACCCCAAAATAGTAAAAAGTGGCTTTGTTAGACTAGCATGGCGAATTGATGTTGCTATATAGCCAAATTGGCAACCCTAAACATATTTTTTAAAGTGTCGTGGTTCTAATATTTTAATGTGAAATAGTAACAATTTTGCATTTATCTGTTCTGGAATTAGAAATTATGAAATCAAGATAGGGTTTGGATTCAAAGTTGGAGACGGGTAAAATTGAACACAATAATTTGCCATGGTGAGAAGGAAACAAATTCTCAAATTTTCAACACTTCAAAACTACATACTTATGTGACTTTAAAATATGTTTATTTTCACAACTATGCATTCTATGAATAAAAAAAAGCTTCATTCATGATCAAATGTTTTTTTACACACTACTAAATTAGAATATTAACATAACCAAAATGAAAGATAGGTTAATTCATAATCAAATGTTTATTAACACACTACCAAGTTAGAATATTAACATAACCAACCTGTGATCCAAATATTTAATTGCATTTTTTTAGAGACACATATTTTATTAACTTACATTTTTTCAAATTTATAAAAGCAAAGATGTTCATGACTATGTCATTAAATTCAAGTGTATTGATGATGATGTTGACGAGGAAGAGGGTGACGACGTTGATGATGATGATCATGACGAAGATGTTGATGATTATGAAGATGATGAAGATGATGGTGATGATCATGAGGATGAGGATGCTGATGACGATGAGGATGAGGATGATGATGATGAAGATGAAGATGATGATGATGAGGATGATGATGAAGATGATGATGAGGATGATGATGAGGATGAGGATGGTGATGAGGATGATGATGATGAGGAGGAGGAGGAGGAGGAGGAGGAGGAGGAGGAGGATGAGGATGAGGACGAGGTTGATGATGATGATGATGAGGATGGTGATGAGGAGTATGAAGATGATGATGAAGATGGTGATGTTGATGAGGATGATGATGAAGATGATGATGATGACGAAGATGGTGGTGAGTATGATGATGATGAAGATGATGATGAGGATGATGATGAAGATGATGATGGTGACGAAGATTGTGATGATTATGATGATGATGATGATGATGATGAGTATGAGGATGATGATGACGAAGATGGTGATGATGAGTATGAGGATGATGATGAAGATGGTGATGTTGATGAGGGAGAGGGTGATGACGCTGATGATGAGGATCATGACGAAGATGTTGATGATTATGAAGATGATGAAGATGATGATGATTATGATGAGGATGACGATGATGATGAGGATGAGGATGATGATGAAGATGATGATGATGAGGATGATGAAGGTGGTGGTGATGATGATGATGTTGACGAGGAAGAGGCCGACAACGCTGATGATGAGGATCATGACGAAGATGTTGATGATTATGAAGATGATGAAGATGACGATGATGATGAGGATGATGATGCTAATGACGATGAGGATGAGGATGAGGATGATGATGAAGATGATGATGATGATGATGATGATGGTGATGGTGATGATGATGATGATGATGATGTTGACGATGATGAGGATGAAGATGACGATGATGATGAGGATGATGATGATGATGATGATGATGATGATGATGATGATGATAAGGATGAGGATGAGGTTGATGATGATGGTGATGAGGATGGTGATGAGGAGTACGAGGATGATGATGAAGATGTTGATGTTGATGTTGATGAGGAAGAGGGTGATGATGTTGATGGTGAGGATCATGACGAAGATGTTGATGATTATGAAGATGACGAAGATGAGGATGATGATGAGGATGATGATGATGATGATGATGATGATGGTGGTGAGGATGATGATGATAACGATGATGATGATGATGATGACGACGAAGATGATATTTAATTAAATATGACATCTAACTAATATTGGAATGTCACTACATTGTTTAGAATGATATGTGCTTTAACATTGTATTGAGTTAAAAAAAATGAAGTTTAAAATTTGAAATCAATATTATTACATTTTTATATTAATAACAAATGCAAAAAATATAAACACTAGTGAATATAAATAACATTAATAGTTTTAAGTTGTAATAGTAATTCTATATTTCTTTTTAATTTTGTAATACATTTTGATTTTATTATTGTAGATATTTATTCATATTTTAATAAAAATAAAAATATGATAAAATATTTTTAAACTTAAAATTTTAAAATTAAATTGATGATGATTCATTATTACTAAAATTAAAGGTCATTCATCTATTTTGTATACCTAAAATTAAGAATTATTCAACATATTCTTTAGAAACTATGATGGTAATACATTATCACTATAATTTATTTATACATTTAATTTAATATAGTAATAGGCATGTATTCATAATTTAAAGTTAATAATATACTCACAATGTATTGTTGCATGTAGATGGTCCAAAGGCCAACTTAAATAATCGTAATTAACAAATCATAAATAGTTTATAAAATTAATCCGACCTCAACATGATTTCAACTAAATCTCCCTCTTAGAACCTTATATTTCTCCCTAATTTAGTTACAACTCAATCAAACTCACTACCATACATAAAACTAAAACTAAGAGAAAAACCCTTATTGTAATATAAACATCCAAATTTAAACATATTCGGATGGATTGCCTCGTTACAAGTGAGTTAACCTACAATACATACAACTAAGAAGCAAAACTCTTATTGCAATATAAGCATATGTTTAAAGCTGGGGTTTCACCGCCAATGGGATAAACCACGACAGATTTCAAGGGATAAACCAAGTTTTAGTTCAAGGGTTGTCTGAACCAGAGGAGAAGGAGTTCGAGATCACGCTGAGACCGCATGCCAGAACAAGAGGAACCCACATACGACTGAAGGAGATCGAGACCTTGTGCTTGTTTGCCTAGAGGAGACCCACATACTTCTAGGCCGAGTTCTGCACCTAGAGGAGTTCAAGACTACCCAAAAGGAGACCGATATGTCTTCAGTAAGTTCAAACATCAACCAAAACACTTAATCTTTGAAAATTGCTTATCTGCAGAGCACATAAAAATTGAAAATTGCTTATCTACAGAGAAATGCATTGCGCACTAGACTATTGTCGTTTGGAAACAAATTAATTCCTTCTCTGCAGAGCACAATGATCTCTTTTTTCTGAGTGTTTGGGGGTTTGGAGAAAATTGCGCGAAATAGGGTTTCGAATTTCATACCTGGCTTCACTTCTACCTCTCTGTGTCTATTTCACGTGATTTCCTCTGCCTCGCTGATGGCCCAAATGCCAGGCTGAAGAGCCAACATTGCCTCTATGAATTCCTGGCTTCAAATGTTTACTACAGAACCTGCACACACTTTTCAATATGAATTTAAAAGTCTATGCTGGGAAAATCCCTTCTTTTTTACTGCTAAAACATGCAAATTCTTGAGATGGGAGAGTCCAATTGACGATAGTGAAAAAATTGGTTTTCCCTAGCTCGTATTTTTCCATGGTTTATTCGTTGGTAGGCCGCCCTAGGGTTTTCAAGCACTAGTGGTAGACAGATGGCTAATTAGGCACCAAAGAGAGTAAAAGGGCAGGGTGGAATGATGTTTTTCAGTCTGTCAAAAAGGGAAGATGTTGAAAGGTTGTTGGAAGTAGTCAATCAAAAGGCTATTTTGATCATAAAAGTCCAATGAAAGGAAACAACATTGTTGAAGCTCCCACGTTTGTGAAGGATTTATCAGAAACAAAAAAGAGTAATGGATGACACATAAAGTTAACAAAAATGGATATTGTTAAGTCGTAGTCCTCATAACAAACAGAGTTTCGGGGTCTTTTCCAGTTTAGCGTTCTCTCCTTTAACATGTATGTTGGTCTAGTTGAGTCTCATGCAACTAACCTAACACTAAGAGGTTTAAGTCTGAGGATAAGGGAGGTCTGCCCCAACATCTGAATAAATTTTCTTTCTCCTCGAAAGAAACAATAGGCCCACTACATGTTGGTTTGCATGTGGTTATCGCATAATAGAAGGAAACATATAGACCTTTGGGTCTATTTCCATTACGTTTTTTACTTATTTTCAACTCCTAGCTTGCCACAACCTTGTGTTTTAGATTCTTTTGGATCTTTTATAGGACACCAACATGCATATCTCAACGTGGCTTCACCACCATGACTGCGTTTTCACAACTTGAAAGCTTTCGGTAAGTTTGATACATGAGTAAGTTTTTTCTGAGTGCTTGGATAGGTAATCTAGCAAAATGTGAATCGGCGTCGTAACCTAGAGTGCTCGATTCACCGGGTAAGCAATACACCAACTACCTCTAATTTCCTTTGCTGGTTAGAGAACATTTCAGAAAGGAAAGGACTTATATTAGAGGTTTGTGGGAGGGTCGACACCTTCCTTGGTTTTGGACAAGCAACAATGGTTTCTAACTAGTATTGAAGTTATCTTGGCATTTTCGCCATGGAAAAATATAACGCCTTTCTCAATTGTATAACATCCCTGGGTTTAGCACAGTTTTAAAATTATGGGCATCCCAATTCTGGTGTAATTATGGCAATTAAAAAAAAGAAATACTTAGCCCATCCGAACTTTCATAAGACTCATGAAGTCAGTGATAGTTTTATGTTTTAGCTATTAAACCCTAGACTAAAATAAGACTTACATGTTGCTTGTTTAATGTGCATAAATACATGGTTTGGCTAAGGGTTTCCATGTATACTTCAATCTGGTAGTTTTATTATAAATTTATACTTATAAAATAACCTCAAAGGTGGAGGGTTGTACTTTCAGTTTTTAAAGAAACCGAGCACCAAGTAAGAGCTGTAAGTTCTGTTTTCGAAAGTACTTAGTCACATGCTTTTCGTGCTATCCAAAAATTACTGCCTGTAGCCAAACTCACAATGTTTTATTTACCAAGCAATAAGTATAAAAATATATTTTACTGTTTACCCTCTAAGGTATATTCCGATTATGACCCTCTGTCAATTTCGATACCTCTGTATCTTGTTATTTAGCTTTGAAGGGTGAACGAGAACAAGGTGTATCTCATTTTTTTACTGCATGGTGCTTAATATTCGCGCCAATAAATCTATACTATGTTTGGATCTATTAACTTCCTGTAAGTAACCCTTATTCTTCTTACAGTGTGCTTAACCAACCACACCAATCCATCTAAAAGTAAAAAAAATCGCTTAAAGAACTTTGTTTGGGAAAAGGCTATTTTATTTCCTTTATATTTCCCATGATAAGAAATGTAATTTAGATTTCTTTACTGTACTTTGTTTAAAAGTGAGAAGCCCAATTTTCTGAGGCATTTGCAAGGCTATAACCAAAATTTGTTGGTGGTTATCCTTCATAATTAATTTCTTAGTTAAATTTACAAAATAAATTGAGAAATTTATTTCGCAGATCCAACCATATGTTCAGAGCAGAGTGGCTCTGTTGATAATACTTAGAAATAAAACTCTAAAATCCAACCTCGATCCAGGGGTTTTTCTTTTCTTTTTAGGTTAACAAACTTCAATTTGATCAAGGACCAGAATATCTCTGTCTATACTTTAAATTCACAAGTTTATCAAAGACCAGAATAACTCCGTCTGAAATTTTATAGAATTTCCAAAAAGCAAAAAGTATTCCTTGCTTGTAATACTACAAATTCCTAAATAATTGATAACCCAGGTTAAGACCCAAATTTTGAATTTTATAAATTTTACCGTATGCAGATTAACGTTTATGGGTCCTTATCCTAACCCTTGCAGGGTTTCAACTTTCTGCATCTGAACACTTTAGCACAACATTAATGTGGGTCTTCATGGCATCCATATCTCAAGACTACATCTTGCAAATCCCTTAACTTCCATGGACCTCAATGACCTCACAAATGTTGACCTCAGGATCATACACAGATTAGACATTCATCTTCAAGTTGATGATCTCCATCAACTCTCAACTTAAGGGACTTTTGCATTGCTTGTTGCTATGTATACATTTACAGGATCGAGGGTCTTGTTCTTTCTTCTGGGTATGACTCTTCTACAAAATGTGACAATAGAATAAGATATGAATCGTCCGTTCATTTGCCAAATCTATTTTAGATACACTAATACTTGGTTACAATACCTACCTATATCATTAGGAATTTTACAAAGATATTCATCATTGTTTCCCAAGATGGATGTTGTCCTATACCGACAATGTTCATGTCTTGCCTCAGGGTCTTGTTCATTCTCAAGTAGTCTGTTAAGGATAATTGCTACTTGTATAAGCTTCTATAGCTCTTGCATGCATTAATTAGGGACATTCGTTTTAGGCATTCACCATAAAAGACAATAGATCCATAGGCTATTATTTTCAGGCATTCATCTTGGATAGGTCAAGGAAATAGGTTTTCCAACACCTATCATTTGTAAGTGTTCGGTCACTCCTGCAATTAGAACTTTCATTGGTACAATTGGTTATGGTATTACAAGCCTAGATTGTTGTGGCTTAATTATTGGCAAGCCCTATTGGCATAATTAGAAGTGTTGTTTTAGGGATATTTTGACCCTAAGACTTTCCCATATTAGATAATTCACACTGCCTATTACTTATTGAGGTCTGAAAAGTGCCCAGACTTGAGAAATAAGGTCATGGCTTGTAGTTTAGAGGTGCCAATAGTTGGTCATTGTTGAAGTTGTAATGAGATGGAGAAAACTGTCAATCTGAGCATGTGTGAAATTGCAATGTTGTCATTGTATCAATGTGAGGAATGGATGAAGGAACTTTGCTGAGGGTGTCCACATTCTTAGTGATCCAATTATAAATAGTTTGCTCTGAATTGAAGTCCATTGGGAGAGGAATGTCTTGCTATAATTTAGCTCAAATTCATGTATTTGTGAAATAATCTGCTAGATGTACCTCTATGTTCCATTGTAATGGCCATTGTTAGATATATTGATTTGTCATTAACATTTCCAAGTGTGACTTTGGAGTGTGCTGCCTCCCTATTTGCATAGGGTGTTCACTTGGTTTCTTTAGAGGATTCCCGGGTTGGCCTAGGCAAAGAGTAGGCATTCATAGTTAGTTCTATCGGTTGATAAAGGAGATGTGGATTGTTTTAGGTCATTTCTAGGTAATTTTTAGACATAAAAAGTCCTTAACAAAAATTAATTGTAAGTTTGGGCAACATTGAATCAATTCCTACCATTATTTGGACTCTCCTACCCTTCATAGCAGCAGTAAGAAGGGTCAAAATCAAATCTAGGCAGACTGGTCTATAAAAGAAGAATTTTTGGGCAAGAAATGAAGGCTGGACAACAATAAAATTATGCTTCTAGGGCATTGCCTCACCTAATATCAACAATAGAAGGTTCTATTTCCAGTTCTAGGTACAAATCATCTTAAATTCAAGCTTGTATTGTGAACCAATACTTTTGTAAAACATAATTATAGGATAGATTTAATTATTTTTTTTCCATATGAAAAAAAGGAGCACAACCATGTATGGAACCTCCTTTTTGGAATTTCTTTGGCATTCTCATTGGTTATTTTACTAGTAAAATCCCAAAGGTTCAATAGCGAAAAGTTATCTTAAAATAACCCTGGACTGTGAACTGGTACTTCTGGTAAACAAAAATATAGGCTACACTCCAAAGTTCTTTTAACCTTTAGATCCCCAATTTTATAAGAAGTTACCCTTTCCATATGAAACAGAGGAATGCAACCAGGTATGGAATCTCCTTTTTGGAGTTCCCTTGGCATTCTCCATGGTTATTTACCAGTAAAATCCCCAAGGCTCACATATCAGTTTGGTGCAAGCAAATTCCAAATTGGAGTCTCAATGAACTTCTAAAACTAGCCCAAAGGACTATAGTCACACTATAGTATTGTATTATTGACAAATGCAACTATATTGTATCAGCTCTGCTTTTTTTTTCAGCAGGCTTGGAGATATAAATCATGTATGTCATTACAACCTTTTAAGGAAGATTAGGCCATAGGTCTACTATCCTAAAGTTGTCTTGTTTCATCTAGTTACAAAGGACCCTAGTCATTACGTTGCAAACTTGCAGTCCATAAAATACAAAGTTTGCTGACCTCTCTTAAATTGAATTGCAAGGAAACATAAATAATAAGGTTGCAACTTTTCCAAACAGACTTGAATTGTTTATGAGCTCAAGGAACAATTGAATTTTACTGTTTGACATACAAGGATATCATTTCTAAAAATATTTAGACCTTCAAGATTTGTAGGCTACATGACGCATCTACTGACATGTCTTGTCAGAGGGATTACTGTACACATTTTAGGGATGGCTTCAAAAAATGATGCAGTTCTATAATGACCAAGAATGGATCAATTAAATTAGCAATACATTGATGGGTCTGGATTATCTTTTATCACTGCTTCTTGTAAGGTCATTTTCGATAAGCTTTACACCATTATTTATGAGGCTGTTATAGCTTTAACCACCCTAAAAGATATAAGGTGCATTTTTAACTAAATTTAACCTGCCTTAAGTTTTGTAACCACATCCTCGTGTGCTCTTGAGTCTTGACTATGTTGCAATGTATTTTATTATATCATACTGAAATTAAAATATGTGTTTATGTCGTAGTTCCCCCTTGTCAGACTAGTATTTTCACAAATCATGTTGTTCCCCAATCATGTTCTTGCAGTTCAATTCAAATTTTATCTCTAATCAGGCATGGATAGAAAACCGACAGTGATTATCGAAAGCAGGGGACCAAATATTTCCTCCATCATGATCAAAGAATCCATTGGAGCATCCAGCACGAGTGTAGGTGCAATAATCATGCATCAGGAAACACCACCAAAACATCAAAACACATAAAATGATATCACTCATGCAAGTAAATGAGAAATCATTGCTTTTCTTTTGTCATTCCAAGACTCTAGCAAGTAAAATATTTGTATATGAAACAATTTAGAGAAGTACAGATCTTTATTGAAAAATTCACAAGGGCCAAGATACAATATCTAGTCCTATAGCTTGGAAAAGATATGCAATCAATTAATTTAGATCAGCTGCTATTTGGGATTTAGGATACCAATTTGCAATATCTGCATCTCATGAGAGGAGTCAGGTGTTAAATGTTCCAAATATTGTTAGCAATGCAGCAAATCATGTGTTTTTATTGAGCTTGCTGCAGAAGGCTGTCATGTCATTGACTACTATGGAAGCATATCCCGTTGAACTATTAGAGGGGGCTTTATATATATATATTTTTTTTCTGGAATATGTGACATCATCATTGACTTCTGTTAAAGAAATATGATGGCAATGTTTCCAGGAGTGTCACAACTGATTTGGATGTGCATGCAAATGAAATTGATGATCACTTGCCAACTTCTGTTGGACATTATGTGGATCTTATTTTGAATCAGCACAAGCAATCATCTGTTTGGAATGTTGAACCTCAAATTTTTTATCTAACACATCTATTTCATGATATTGGTCACCATGCTCGGCTTCAACGAAGGTTGGACATTGATTCCTCTACCCGAGGACGACAAGCCTATGTTCATCAACCGCAGTCTTCTCATTCTGATGAAGGCCCTTCCAGAAGCAAAACGGAAGGCAATAAACAAAAGTCACTCCATGCTTTTTGCTATGATATATTAAGGTCATTGTCATTTCATATAAGTCATTTGTTTTCAGAACTAGGAAATGTGATGCATCTTCCCTCTCGCCGTCGGGACGATTCTCCCACTGTCAATCCTGCTTCCAAATTTGTAGCATCTACATTTGAAACCATCTTTCTCGCTTATCTGAACTTTGATGGACATGCAAGTACATCACAGAGGGAATTTCCATTCTCAGTTAAGTGTCGCTATTTGGGTAAGGTTGTTGATTTTATTCAGGCTGTCGTTGTGGACAGACAGGAATCATGTGACCCTGTTTTGTTAAATAGCTTTTATGCACATGGTGCGTTAAAGTTGATACTAACTACATTTGAAGCTACTAGTCAATTACTTTGGATAGTACTGCAGACACCTATCTTGATGGAAACAGACAGTGTCAATAATGATGAAAATGACAAGACCTAGATATTTGGTACACTGGTAACTTATGCTGGGTTGATGGACCACCTAGACACACCTTCTTGCATCTTGGGGTCTTCCTCATCACATTTCCTAGTGCAACCTGTTGCTGATGGGACCATTTCTCTGCCACCTTTTATTTCTACCAATAATTTATAACATGGCCATTGGATGCCTCAATAGATAAATGTATACATTTCATATATATTTACTGGAAACTGTAGGTTGGCTAGGTTTTTCTTTTTAACAATCCAATGCTTATGTCTTTCAACAATTTGCATATATTCTAAAGATAGCATTATATTCTTTAAGGAATTCCTCAACAAGTACGTGATGTTGTAGTATCATTTCTATGATTTAAAGGAATGTAGTATCATTTCTATGCTAGTATGTGTTTGATCTGCATGGCCAACAAAATATGTTGGATCCCACAAAGCTCGTTCTCGAGGACATCTCCTTGCAATTTCAATACTCAAACTGATTCTGATGTTTTTATGTGCCAGTTTTATTGCATCATTGATGGGTCATGAAATGTCTACCTTGTAACTATAAACCTAACTTTGAACTTCTTGACTCTTTGAACAATGAAAACTTAGAACCCCCTGAATAGAGATGGTCCTTAGCACCACCTACAGTAAGTCTTTTCCATTGTCTAGTTATAATTACGCCATTGATGATTAAAGCACCCAGCAAGGGGATAGTTTTCCAAGTTAATTACACATGGGAATTATGTATACAGGGGATATGGATGACAACCAATTAACAACCAAAGGAAGTAAGAACAAAGTTATCATAATTTGTTGTACAAAAATAGCTTGCTATCACACTTATATGAAGGCCAAATAATGAAATCCATTTCATTTGAGTAGTCAATGTGAGGAACTCTTACCACTTGATATATTTGTTGTTATAATTCTGCATTATTTCTCTACATCTAACAAATTAGTTGTTGAACTGGAATCATAATTCAGTCAAGTATAACAACACCTTCATAGTTTTTTTGTTAGTGGCACGTCTAGCTCTCCAAGACTAGTTTCCACATCTATTTTCCGCAAACACTTAAGGTCAATTGTATCAAAATTAGTTATTTTTACCTTGAGTACATAATTAAATGATGGATGTATCAAAAGTAACTAAACTTTGATGTTTCCTAGAAAGTAACTTTACTTTGATGTTTCCAAATAAAGTTACTGCAATCATCCAGACTATATGCCACAGGTAGTTGTCGAACTCAAACTGTCAAAACATACTCAACACTTGAACTCAAACTGTCAAAACAAACTTATTAATTCAAATACAATGCCTCATACTTTATGAAAAATAAACTTACACTAACCAACAACACTCATGACCAATCAACATACTCAAAAATCTTGTGTAGTCACTCATGTAAATGGTCAATCCTATCAAACCGTTCATCATCCTCAAAGCTCTAGTTTATCCAACCATGCAATCAATAAATCCACTCAATTATCTACAACTCATATCATGATTGATTACTATTTAGAGAGAAGGAAGAAAATCCAACTCTCTTATATGTTGACTTCCTATCACTGCATATGATACATGAGGATCCCTGTCATGTTTAAAGACCCTATTCATCAAGGTGCATTATAGAGTATTTTTGGCTTGATAGCCATTGGTTCCATCTTTTGATGTCTACTTTTCTCATTGACAATTATCTCTTCGGGCAGCATTGCATATTTGTAGGCATGATGGCAGATGTGCAATGCTCTCAACCTTTGAAGTCATCATCTACATAATTTCATGCATATTTTTTCACTAGAAGGGACATCTAATAACACTGGGCACAAGAACATATATGGAGGCATGCCAAATCATCAAAGAATGGATTGGGATGAGTGCCTCGAATTTTATCCAACATTTGACTTCACATTGCCACATGACATAGATCAAGGGGCTTGTTTGGTAGGTCGTTTCAATGGATGAGCTTCCTTTGACCACTTCCATGCTTATCTTGAGGAGCACTTAGAATATGTATGGCTATATTCACTTTACAGTTTGGCTCCACTTTACAGTTTGGATTTTGCAGTATATAAAGCATTGGAAAATTAGTAGCACAAGTTGGAGCTGTAATATATTCCTTTTTTTCGATCTAGGAGATTCTTTTGCACTCCCACCTTGTACTTTATATCTAATGTACACTTTAGTCCTATTGACCTACTTTGGCCCACATTTGACTTCACATTTCCACTTGAAATAGATCAAGGGGCTTGTTTGCTAGGTCGTTTCAAGGGATGAGCTTCCTTTGACCACTTACATGCTTATCTTAAGGAGCACTTGGTATATGGATGGCTATCTTCACGCTTAGTTTCATTCACACTTGTCCTTGCACACATGTGGAGAGGAACACACATCAAATTATTTGGAGGAGCTATGGTGACTATGCACATGGATTCACACCAATGGCACATGGTTTGATTCTTCATGCCTATATTGAGGAGCATTCCACTTCTTTTGCAGCTTTCCCTAGAGATTTCCACCATTTGACCTTGTTTTAAGGAGATTACAAGGTTTTGCATGTCAATTCATTTTTTATTTTTTTTAAATAGACATGTTCGTTGTTATAGCAACGATGTTTCGTCGCTATAGAGAAGACATAGTATAGCAAGTTCCGACGAACTTGCTATACTAGCGACGAACATTTTTGTCGCTAGTATAGCAAGTTCATCGGAACTTGCTATACTATGGCATCGCTATAGAGATGGAACTCCATTGCTATAGCGACAACCCTTCGTCGGAGCTTGTTACGGCTTTTCGTCGCTATAGCGACGAGTTTTTTTTTAAATATAGGACTTCGTCGAAGCTTGTTAGGGATTTACATCGCTATAGCGATGAAAAAAGTGTCGCTATAGCGACACAATTTGGTTTTTAAAACAAAGCACGGTCCATGTCATTTATGTTTCTATAGTGACGAAAGTTTTCCCACAAAAAGAAGGCTTCATGTTCGTCACTATAGCAGCGCAAAAGTGTTGCAATAGAAACGATTTTCCGTGGGAAAAATGTCCACATGTACTAGTGAATGTCTATATGAAGAAAGTAGGAATCCATCTCATCATCCTTGTTCTTTATGTTGATGATCATATTCTTGCTGGTAGTGCTCTTTGGCCCTACAGATGATCAAGTCGCAGACATATTCACAAATTCTCTTACAGAAGCGAAGTTTTCGAAACATTAATCTATGTTAGGAGTACATAAATTTCTCATTAAGGGGGAATAGGCTCTAATGCTTCCTTCCTTCTCCCAGAAGAATATCTTTTGTAAATCCTTCAATCCTATCCCAAGGTTTTCTTAAGGGGGGATGTTAGGATATTTAGACATTTAGGAGTTAGTTAAGATCAACTTGTCATGATATATCCATCAGATAAAGTGTGTTTCTTTAGTATGCATTAGGATGCATTTGTATATATGTAATTCGATGGTCACAATATGATATTGACATAGAGTGATCCAACAATTCAACTTCTCCTTAATCTTAACGACCATTGATCCATGGATTAACACCCGATTGGTCCAAGATATCTATTTAAAGAGCATGGAGGGTTATTTGCTAGTTGATCGATTATGAGAAGCTTAGTTGTAACATTCTTTCTTTTGCATAATGTTGGCTCCTTCGTTTTGTAGAATCCAAAGGAAAAGAAGTAGCAAAAGAATACCAAAAGTTGTGTAAAGATAGGAAGTAGCGGAAGATAAGGAAGTAGCAGAAGAAGAATAAGAGTAGCAGAAGTCACAAAAGTAGCAGAAAATACCAAAGATTGTGGTAGTAAGGTAACATATGCAACTGTCTTGGACCAGTTTTGGACCCAACACAAAACTATAAAAGGAAGCAAAAGATGAAGATAGGGAGAGAGAGAGATCCCGAAAGACATTTCCAAGCAAGTAGATCTGAGCCATCAACATAAATATATTGTCTTGGGTTTTGTGTCTCGTAATGGGTTTTGTGGTTTTGTCCCGCGGCGGGTAATTCCGTGGTGAATGTAAGGCCTTTGGACATGATGTTATGGTTGTTATATAAAACTGATGTGATAATGGAAGAAATTGTTTCCCCCCTCAAAAGTTTGTTGAATATGTTATGTTTTGTTTCGTAGTTGGTTATGAAATGATCTAGTTCTAATTAATCATATTTGGTGAAATGAATGAATGATGAATATGTTTAACTTTTAATGTGGAATGATGAACCTTGTTCTTATATATATTGTTTTAAACCCATGTCGCAACCATACAATTAACTAAGCCTTACTCTACGTTGGTTTTGGCTATGCTTCTGGTGAGACCTTCTCCCTTAAGGGGATTGAAAATTCCAACACACTAGACTACAGTGGTGCCCCTTTGTTGGCCCATGCGCAAGAACCTTGATATCCATTTTGCACCAACAAATGGTTATGTTTCTAGGATCGGGTTATTAAATAAGGCTCTGTTAACTGTATGGCTGAATTGGTGATAGCAATTCAAATGCAGGATTGGTGGCACAAGAAGCTTGAGGATTTTGTGGTCCAAGAAGCAGATCTACGATGATGGGAAGTAACAAAGTTCAGGAAATATATTTTCTACATCGGACCATTCCTATATCAATACAAATTATTTTAGGTTGAGCTCCCTGTAAAGCTAGCAGATTGGTTGCGGTGACTTGTAGAAGCACCTGAATATCGCAACAGACTGAGGAAAAATGTGTTCTAGATTGTAAGGGAGTTGATTTGATTGAGTAAGATTGAATCAACATTGTTTATTTATGGGTAGAAATATCTATGTTAATCTATATTCTAGAGTTCGCAGCTGAGAATAACCAATCCACATTGAAAGCCGAGGACGAACTTAAGAGAGGAGCTCGTAGAATATTGTTGAAGAAAGTGCCTTTGTGGATCAAGACCTGGTTAGTGGAATTTGGGTTTCTTCCTCTAGAATGGATTAGAATGGAGGAGTAAACCCCTCATGCCCAGGGGAAAAATTCAGGGTGATGCTGCTACATTGCAGAATTAGATCTATCGTCAATGGAGGGAACCGACAGTTCAGAATCCGGGGCTGAGCGAGCAGAGTAGAGAGCAATAATTAAAGAAAAGTGGTTAAAGGACCACCTCAGAGAAGCACAAAGGAGAAGTGTGAAACTAGAAGAAAGCACAAGGAATGTGGAAAGCAATGAAGAAAACCAAGAAGAGCTACGTCAAGTAAGGAAGAGAGAGGAACTGACTAGTGCCAAACTGAGAGAACAAGGAATAGATTTTCCAGATAGACCAGTAAGAGGACACTGGAGGGAAGGGACAAGTGAAAGGCTAGATCATGAATACCAAATAACGGAGTGCTCTACCATACACTAGAATCATCCCTGAATGTAGAAGAGGAGCATCCAAAACTATCGGGACCCATGGAAAATGAGAGTACTATAGAAAGTGAGCCCCTCATTGAGCAAGAAACCAGAAGCAATGCAGCTTGCACACCCTTTCCTGACCCCTAGGAGCACCTACGGAATATAATAAAAATATCTGACAATATTGTCTTACAATTTTTGAGGTATGGTTAGATGAATAGTAGCAGTAATAGTTCTCAAATCAATTCCTTAATAGGAGGAAGTAGTAGCAGTTCACAGCCAAGTAGTAGCAATTTTGTTTCACAACCAAGATCACAGGGATTTATTCTATTAAGTACTCAAGTCACACCAATGATGAGGGTACCGGTAGGACCGAAATTGTGATTCCCAGAGTTTTGGGGAAATGGGGAAGATGGCGCAACTCAACACTGGTTTATTTGTGAGGAAATATGGAATGCCATAGCTACTCCAACGGCATCTAAACTGGTGTAATTTTAGACAACTCTTCGAGGAAGAGGCTTACAGTGGTATATGAGATTACTCGAAAGATAGACCCCAAACACACTAGAAACCACTCTAGCAGAGACTAAGAATATGTTCCTAGATGAATTTGCATGATCGAAATTTGAACAACAAGTTGTTGCAGAACTAAGGGAGATATGTTAGAGAAAGAGTCCACCTGGGATTACGCACAATGATTCCAAGATGTGATGACGAAGTTAACATACCTGGTTCATAAAGCGCACCATAAAGAATGGTGCATTTAGGGTTTGCTGCCTCTCACAAGGATACCCTTGTCACAACAAGTCCTAAACACTCCCAAGACATCGCTAGAGAAAGCAATGAATATTGAAGCAATAGACAACTATTCGGAGTCCCATGGGAATGGGAGGAGGTGTAGCAGCGTCCTCATCGATCGGTGAAATAGGAAAAGTACATCACAAGTTAGCAGAGATAACTGAGAGATTCCAAGACATGAATGCACCCAAGGCACAATGAACACAAGTATGGTGCACAGGTTGTCTGATAGAAGGGTATCATGTCTCAGAATGTACATAAGCAAGAGGAGGGCAAGTTCCACCAGGAGGACCATTTAACAATGGGTCTAGTGCAATAGTTGCACAAATTGCTATGGCAAATGCGTGCCATTCTGTAGGATGACTGTCATATTCGGAGCCACCGATCGAGAACCCTAATGAATACCTTGAGATTTGTAAGTCATTCGGCCATCATCCACTCATTTTCCCTTTCTTTCAAAAGTACTCAGCGGTGACTAGTATGGTTTACTATGATTTTTGTGGATCCACGACTCATAGCACTGAGAAGTGTAGGGCCTTTGATGCCTTTACAAAAAGGATGGATCGTTCTATTTTCCGTGTGGTTGATAAATCACAAAGGATAGGAGGATAAGGATGAGGAGAAGGTACAGGGAATAGATGTGGAACAGGCTTCATTACTGGAAAAGGAGGAGGTCGCACCTGGCCATTACGTTGCTACAATTTTAATGAAGTGCACCCAGTTCGTGATTGTCCTTTTCCAAAAAGATCGTGGTGTACCTATTTTTGCACCAACACTCATATCATTGAAGAATTATCGTAGCTCATTACAAAATGGGAGGATTACACAAGGAGGTTAACCAACTTCATAAATTGTGAACCTCAAGAATAATGGACAACAACGGGTTTTGTGGTCGCTCAAGAAGGTGTAAAAGCTGGAGCATATCAGCGCCAACCAAACTCTCTGGTAATTCAGAAGGAAGCTCCTAAAAGATCCAAGTATGTCCCATTGTAGAAAAATGAGATATACAAAGAATATATAGACATGTTTGGTTGAATACCTACTCCACCAGCCTGAGAGGGACCTAGATTTCATCAGCAATACCGACTGGATAACACTAGAGCTGAGGGAAAGGGATTAGGTATTGATAAGATGAAGGACTCTGGTTTTCTGTGGTTCCAATTGTTTAGAGATATTTTGGGAGATGAAAAATCTACCCAACCATTGCGAGGTACATTACATAGTTTGTTTAATGTTGCGGAAAATGATGAAGAGATACATGCTTCGCTCCCAAAGTGGAATATCCAGTTGGTACAAAAACGATGAAGGAAGCGAACGGGCCGTGAGTTCTGTCTGAATGCGAAAGTACATGGTTATGATATAAAAAATGTAATGCTGGACCTTGGTTCAAATGTGAACATCCTACCTAATAATTCATGGGAAGAAATGGGTTCTCCAAAGCTTTTTTATTCCCTAATATAGTGGTGGATGCCCAACCAGTATCGTATCTTCCCCATTGGTCATTTATAGAATGCAGAAGTAGATTTAGGGGGCATCAAGATAGCCATAGATTTTGAATTCATTGAGATCATGGGGGAAATAGACCCCTGTCTAGCATTTCCCAGCATTGACTGGGCCTACTGTTAACACCCAAAAAGTGCTCACTAGCTCATTTCCCTATTCACATGACCCATTTATCCACTTTTTCACCATCAAAAGCCTCTGAAACCAACAAAAGGTCACCAAAAGACCTAAGTACACCCCTTTTTCCATTTAAAAAGATTATTTTTCCAAGAAAATCATAAAAAACCCTCAAAAAGGGTCCAAATTCCCAAAAATATTAAAAAGGGAATTAAAATATTATTTTTATTCAAAAAAGGAAAAAGGAGGGAAAAGTACCTAAACCATGTTGGTCAATACCATTTGGTTTCCACAAAACTACAAATGGTATTTCCCACCACCAAAACCTATAAAAAGGTGGTAGGGGCTCCTCATTTCAGATCCATCCATTATCTCATCCTTATGCTGCTGAAATCTCCCTTGAGCATTTTAGCCATTGCAAACCACATTAGAGAAGAGACCATTGGAGATTGGAGTTGCTCATCCTTGGAGCCATTCAACCTCACCATTAGAGGTATTGATTCCGCAAGCACTTGCTTGCCCCATTCTTTCAATACAAATTTATTATTCTTATATGTTCTTGCTCTTGATTTTAAATTATCTTTGTTATTTGCTTAATATCTTTGCTTAGATCCATGAATAGTCTTGTTTAATTAGTTTATGGTTATTTATTTCCATTGAAACTGCTGCTACTAGTTAGCAGGTGCCCATAGCACTAAGCCTGGTTGCAAAACCGGGCCAACAGTTTTTGGCGACTCCGCTTTGGTTTGAACTATAGATCTCTAGTTTTGCCTTTAATCTTAGTTTTTTATGAGTTTTTAACCTTTAGATCCATAGATCTGCCATCTTAGACAGCAGATCCATTGCTGCTCTGAGTTTTGGCCCCATAAACAGCCCGAAATTTTCAATTTTCGGGTTCGTTTCTCGGTTTCCGTGCACGGCTTCCGCATCGCGGCTTTTTGCCAGACAGTCGCGCGGTCCATCGCGACTTTTCTATGTTTTTTCGCGCGGTCCATCGCGGCTTTCTGCCAGACAGTCGCGCGGTCCATCGCGACCTTTCTGCGTTTTTCCGCGCTGCGCACCGCGGCTTCGCGGCCAATTTCTGCGCTGCCCATCGCGACTGTGCGGCTAAAACCCGCGCGGTCCATCGCGCCTGTGCGGCTAAAACCCGCGCGGTCCATCGCGCCTGTGCGGCCAAAACCCGCGCGGTCCATCGCGACTGTGCGACAAAAACCCGCGCGGTCCATCGCGGTTTTTCTGTCAAAACCCGCGCGGCTGAATTTTTCATTCGGCCATCCCGATTTTGAAAAAAATTTTTACTGTACTTTCTGCCCATAGCACATTTTTTACAGTATTAAATTCTGCATATTTGACAGCTTTGAAAAAAATTTTACTATTTAAAGTGCATATCTAGAAATCTTTTTAAAAAATTTCAAGAAAGTGAAAGAAAGACTCATTTTGCATTTTCATCTAGATTCAAATTTTTTCCTGTTTACTTCTTTAAAAATCTTGCCCTTAGCAATTTTTTCTTGAAACGAAGAAATCCATTTATTTCTTTTAAAAAGAAGTCTATTATTTGCTTTCATAAATCCAAGAAATCCTTTGTTTTTTGAGCTATTTTTTGAAAAGCATTTAAATTCCTTTTTAGTGAAAAAGCCATAAATATTTGCTTTTTATTTTCGAAAAATCCTTTATTTTTTGAAAATTTCCTATAAAGCATTTAATTTTTTCAAGTTCAGTTTACAACACCTCACGTGCACTCACACGATCACTTAATTGAACTAAGCCTTAAAAACGTACCCTAATTTGAACACACTTTTAACCCCACTTGGGGAACACTAAAAGAATTCTTGTAGCTAGGTAGTATTGGGGGGATAGGTGTTCCAATAACACCCCTCAGTTCTTACATCTGAGACATAGAAGTTGTCCAATTAGGGAGCTAAAATCTCTTAGTACTTTTTGGCGCGGTCACAACCGGTTTGTGGGAAGGCCTCTCCCTTAGGAGGGTTGAAGTCGCGAGGATGGTTCCGGAAGCCTGAGTGGAATACCGAAATCCATTCAGTAACCGAAGGGCTACCATTCGCAGTTCTCGGGATATCCCTGTATTGGGATATTGCGATCAAAGGACCAAACGGCAGATTTACCTTTTCTCGACGCGTCATGAACGGAGTATCCTAGTAGCCTGTCTTTAGGATTGATTACCCGGTGTCCCTCCCGGTAGGGGGATATCTAGCCGTTGTCTCAACATTCATATTGTCTGACTTGGATTTCATCACCTTGCAGAGGATATCGTCTGTTTGAGTCACAATACTTTTAGATTAGGTGTTTGCATGATTTCAACCTACCTGTGGTCTAGTTACACCTATTTTTTCTAGGAGCCGCTTGCATGTTGGTATTTTGACCAGTTGTTGCATTCCTCCACTTATTGTAGCACAGCTGCTAGAATAAGTGCCTTTCTTGAGGATTGATTTTTGTCCTGAGAGCCTTCTTTTTTCACTCCCCTTCTTGCACCCTTGGTTGCATTAGGGTTTTGAGTCTTTTATATATATCACCACCTGATACTTAAATAAATTTTTTAACCAAACACATATTCTCACCATTGAGAATTTTAGACGCTCTCGTCGTCTACAGGGCGAACTCCCTGAGTTTAGTCCACTTGGCTCTCCACGTCACGGACGCAGAGCCTTATCCCTTGATTCGACACATCGTCAATCAATTAGGCAGTCATCCGATTCTGACACACCTCACTTCACCTTTGATTTGGAGGTAGAATCCGAAAACCCCACAGAGTTACCCCCAACCACCATTATGTCTGGAACACCCTTTGATCCACTATTTACAACTACCATAGGTCAGACATCCGCAGACCCTTCTGCTGTAGTACCATCCACGGCAACAACCACCCCTCTGGGTATGCCCAATACGGGTAACACTCCACATTTAGGAATTCCTAACACAGGGCCACCACCTGTCATGGGTATACCCAACATGGGGGTCATACCCCCTTTGGTTTCCACAAACCCCATCCCAGGAATCCCTAGTACGATTCCCAACCCAAGTGCAACCCATGTTGCACTTGGAAGTGCTATCCCAGGAATCCCTAGTGCGATTCCTAACCCAAGTGTAACCCAAGTTGCACTTGGAGGCGCTGGCCCATACCAGACTACACCTATTGGAGGCCATATACCCTCCATACCTAGCATACCTTTAGGCGCTACTGGACCCCTACACCATACCACTATGGCCAGGAATGTCCCAGTTCCAGTCACCACATCTGCTAGTCTACCATACATGGCAAGTCTGAACCTGCCAAATTTAGCTAGGCTCACAAATGACCCCATCAGACATGATCCGGCGTGGCCTCAAATGCCCACCAAACTCCCCTCTGACATCCCTAAGTTTGAGGGTAAGGCAGGAGAAGACCCCCAGAACCACATCATGTCCTTCCATTTATGGTGTTCCTCCAACTCCATAGTGGATGACTCAATCCGCCTCCGGCTTTTACAACGCACCTTCACTGGCTCCGCAGCCAAATGGTATATCGAGCAGCCCCATGGGACGCATGCCACTTTTACCTCCCTTGCCTCGACTTTCCTACAATTCTTTCAGTTACCTGTCCGCTATGATGCGGGCGTCGAGATCCTACTGTCTTGCAGACAAAACACGGCCACGCATATCACTGACCATATTCATGATTGGCGTCGGCGCCGAAGCCTATGCAAAATCAAATTAGACGACCGAATCTTCCTAGATTGGTTTCTAAAATCCCTCCTTCCTCTCATTGCGAAGGATGTAGCATCTGAAAGACCCCAGTCTGAAGAAGAGGCCATCCTCAAAGCCCAACAGTTTGATCTCATCTACGCCCAGTCGGGTTACCTATACACGATCATACCGGACGCCCCACGAGGCGACTCTGCACGCGGTGACACACCGGGGGCATCACATGCCGCTGATGGCATTATTGGCCAAATTACACCGCAAGCAAAACCTTTCAGTATGGTGAGCACCATGCCTACCCCAGACCTTTCTAGGGCTACATCTAGTTCCGGAGCGACAACTTCTTATGCTCCAACAAACCAGACCCATCACGTTCATGGACCCTCTTGTCCACAACATTGTTATGGCCAAGCGCCATCAGCATATGTACCTCCTACATACTATGCTCAACCTACGGTACAGACCCCCATGCAGTTCCCACAACAGCCCATGCATTACCCACAACCGGTTGCACCAGCTAACCTCACACCTCCACCAGCTCAGGGGTACCAACAACCCCAACAGGCAACTGGACCACCTCCAACTCCACCTGCATACTATCCACCGCAACCTGCTCCCGCACCTGCGGCTCCTCAGAATCCCCCCAATGCTCAAGGGCATGTGTATGCGCAACAACATCAGCCCCAATACCAAAATAACCAACGCAACCAGGGTGGGCAACCAAACCGCGGAAGAGGACGCAACCGTGGAAACAATCAAAACCGTAACCAAGCTCCACAACCTACCCATCCTCCACAAAACAATAACGTGGCGCCTGCTCATCAGAATCCTGATCGACCACCTAAGCAAGCCAAAAACGCTAATTTACGAACAAACCATCCTTGTTCCATTTGTGGTGTCTATGGTCACTATACCCACGCTTGCCCACATCTGGAGAGAGCTCGACAACTATGGACAAATGACGCCCATCGTCAAGGGCAGGCAGCTCCTCAGCCGCCACCCAACCCCCCACCACCTCCACAACAACCTTTGGTACTACAAAACCCTTTTCCAACACAAGGAGTGGTGAACACTCAGCAATTAGCCCCCCCACAGGGCAACGTGCAACCACAACAAATTACTTACGCAGCTCCGGACCAACCCATGTTTGATTCAGGCACCCATCATTTATTGATGATGTCCACTGCCGACGTCAATATCCAAACCCGTCGGAATCAATACGGACCGACTTCTGAAGCCCCCCCCACCGAAAAGGATACTAATGCTCATCCCACTGATCAGACATTGCGTATACCTCAGGTTCCACTCGATGGTGCTTCTAAAGCACCTCGCTTCCCCCTTCGCTGAATCAACAACAACCCCAATGCACGGGCTGCGTCCAATTAGAACATCGTAGATGACTTAGCTCAATCTCCCGCAGCCATGTCTGCGTTAGAAGTCTTAAAAAACTGTCCTACTCAGCGCAAGACTTTACTTTCCGCCATTGGGGCGATTGACCCAAATGATTCTAAATTGATGACCTTTGATTTAGACCAGTCTGAACCACGGCTGCCTTCCACCATAGCAGTCCAAGTTTCCGTTTCTATTCGGAATCTTGTCATCCATCGATGTATCATCGACGAGGGTGCCTCCACATGCGTCATGTCCACATTTGTTTGGCAGAAGTTGGGATCCCCTACTCTCCAGCAATCCACCACTGCATTGCGGGCCTACGACGGTCGGTCAGCTCAACCTCAAGGTTTACTACCCAAGGTCCCCGTCCAATTAGGTGGGAAAACTGTACTCATTGACATAGAGGTCATTAATGCCTAGCTCGATTATAACCTTTTACTCGGCCGCAGTTACATGTACGCCATGAAAGCGGTCGCCTCATCCGTTTTTCGCACCATGATGTTCCCCCACGAGGGACGTGTGGTCAAAATCGACCAACTCACATACTATGATCCCAATGCCCCTGCAGCACCCGAAAATGTTCTTCCCATGATTGAACAACCAACTTCTAGTGCAACTACCTCCTTTGTCTCTTCTTTGGGACCCGGACTTTATTCAGATACACCAATGACCTCTACATTTCAGGCCATTCCACCACCGTCACCGGAGACCCAAGTCGCAAACCTCTGTACTCTTTCACAGAATACACAAACATCCGGTAGTCAACCACCATTGATCCCCAGTCACATTGGTGTTACACCCATCCACACCATCCCCTTCCTATTTCCTCCTTCAGGTGTAGTAAGCGCCCCGATTATGGCTACCCTTAGTCTACCCGGGTTAACATTGGGATTACCCGTGTGGTATATTCCGCCTCCCGTTCGACCGCCGACACCAAACGTCATCCTCCAACCAGTACAACCTATTGTTACCACAAATCAACCTCCTCCGGGTGTCGCAATCCCTTCGTCGTCAACGAAACCTCCTCCTAACCTCAATATCCCTTCGTCGTCAACAAATCCTCCCCCTCCTATCAAGCCCACTGGGGGCAGAGGTCCACAACCATACACTGCCATACCACCTCCTAAGGCAGTTAAACCCCCACCGGTGTTTCGAGCCCCCCCTAAATGCTCGTTGTGCGATGAGATAGGCCATCCAACTCATCAATGCCCACACTTACCGGCACTCCAAGAGCATATGAATATGTTGGACGATGACATCAGCATCCCAGTAGTTAGACTAGAGCCACCTCTACAGCCTCGCGACAAATCACTGCGCACCAACCATCCTTGTGCTATATGCAGTGTTTACGGCCACTACTCTCACCATTGTCCTGATCTACCTGACTATAGAGCAGCGTTGTACGAGTTAAACAACGTCGACTTAGAGATATCTCCTCCCCTCATCGAGGAGATCCACCCCCCGCCATCATCCTCGTCGGAAGAAGTCAATACAATATATATGATTTCAACAACCTTCAAACCAGAACCCCTTGATTTATGGTCTGACTACTTCAATACTGATGAGCAAATTTTGGAGACACTAACTGCACCCGACTACCCTTGGGATGATATGCATCATCGCTCGTACTTCCTCCCGGAAGCATCTACATCCAACGCATCCAACCAGCTATCGGTCGAATCGAAAGATTTCATACCCACTAAGGTCGATTGGTTAAAGGACCCCATCCCAGCACCGGATGCCTTTGAAGAAGGGAACATGTCGAACATTTCCCCCACTATACAGATAGACATTTCCACAACATCAGGGAAACCTGAGCTCATCTCACTGGGCGCATCTTGCACTCAAGCAGAAACTCAGGCATACAAAAAGCTCTTTCAAGAGTTTCGTGATGTCTTTGCCTGGTCCTATACCGAGATGCCTGGTCTCGACCCCGCCATCATTGAACACCACATTGATACATGGCCTGAGGTACCCCCTGTTCGTCAGAAACAGCGACCCATTCACCCTTCCAAACTACCTGCCGTTAAAGCTGAGGTCGAAAAACTCCGCAAAGCAGGATTCATTTATCCCATTCCGTACACCACCTGGGTGTCGAACCCCGTTCCGATCAACAAAAAGCAAGGCACCCTCAGAGTATGCACCGACTTCCGTGATTTAAACCACGCTTGTCCAAAAGACAATTTCCCCACGCCATTCATTGACCAACTCATTGATGAGTGTGCGGGCCATGAAGTCCTATCCTTCATGGACGGGTTTTCCGGATATAACCAGATTCACATCCGCAAGGAGGATCAGTACAAGACCGCCTTTACCACCCCAAGGGGCACCTTTGCCTATCGCGTCATGCCATTTGGCCTTAAAAATGCTGGTGCCACTTTCCAGCGAGCCATGACCTACTGTTTTCACGACTTGGTCCATATCCTGCGAGTCTATCTTGACGACCTCATAGCTCGTTCCCGAAAACGATCAGACCACCTTAACGACCTCCGGCAAGTTTTCTTGCGTTGTCGCAAATATAAAATCCGCTTGAACCCACACAAGTGTGTCTTTTGCATCCCGGCGGGCCGGTTGTTGGGTTTCATTGTTTCCCAAGACGGAATCACTGTCGATCCCCTGAAAGTCAAAGCCATCTTAGAACTTCCCCCTCCTCGCACGCTTCGGCAGCTTCAGAGCTTGCAAGGACGGTCCAATTTCCTTAGGCGCTTCGTTCCTGACTATGCAACCAAAGTTCACGGTTTCTTACGCTTACTCCGTACCCACATACCCTTTGTTTGGGATGAGCAAGCAGACACGGCATTCGAAGACCTCAAGAAAGCTCTCACACAAGCCCCCTTGATATCCCCACCAGATTTCTCTCAAGACTTCACCCTTTATGTCTCGGCATCCGAACATGCTGTGTCCGGAGTTTTGGTCCAAGAAGATGCCTCACACCGAGAGCATGTGATTTATTACGTCAGCCAGACCTTGTCTGGCCCACCTCTGCATTACCCATACGAGGAAAGATTAGCCCTAGCTGTAGTCTTTTCCGTACAAAAATTGCGACATTACATTCTACTCAGTCACACCACGGTCGTGGCCGACTCCAACCCTATGGTCTATCTCCTCACCCGGCGGCTCCTACAAGGTCGTGTTGCTAAATGGGTCATTATCCTCCAGGAATATGACCTCACTTTCAGAACTCCCAAAAGCACTAAAGCCCTCGCGCTTGCTCACCTCATCACGGACCTCCCATCCTCTTCAACATCACCCGTCATCCAAATGGACCTGATTGACGAGCAGATCTTCATCATTGCGTCTGACGACCCTTGGTACGGAGACGTTTTGACTTACCTTCGTACGCAAAAATTCCGACCACACATCGATCGCGATGGACGCCGTCACATACGACACCACGCCCCCCGATACCTCCTGATTGGGGATGTACTTTACCGACGCGGCGTTGATACTATCTTACGCCGCTTCCTATCCCATAGTGAGGCAGAACAAGTCCTCAATGATTGTCATAGCGGTGCCTGCGGAGGCCATTTCTCCGGCATGGCCACTGCCCAGAAAATCATTCGGGCCGGTTATTTTTGGCCATCATTGTTCACTGATTGCATCACCGCAGTCAAGCATTGCCAGAACTGCCAACTATTTTCCCCCAAAGCAAGAACCCCCCCCCGCCCCCCTTCATCCAGTCATCACTGTTGGACCATTCTGTAAATGGGCCATCGACTTCCTCGACTGCAACCCCACGTCAGCCGGCGGTCACAAACACATCATTGTGGCTGTAGACTATTTCACCAAGTGGGCAGAAGCCATGCCGACCTATAATTGCAAAGCCGACACTGCAGCACGGTTTTTCTTCAATCATGTTATCGCTCGTTTCGGAGTACCACAGCAACTAGTCTCTGACCACGGCTCTCACTTCGAAGATGCCGTCTGGAAGGAATTGTCAACCATGTTAAAATTTGAACACCATTTCTCTTCCGCTTACTATCCCCAAGGACGTTAATGGCCAAGTCGAAGCGATCAATAAAATCTTGAAGACCATCCTCCAACGTACTGTAGACAAGCACAAATCCAATTGGCGCCACATGCTGTTCCCGGCACTATGGGCCTACCGCACCTCAACCAAAACCGCCACCGGTTTTACCCCTTTCCATCTAGTTCACGGTGTCGAATCCGTCCTCCCTATTGAGTGCCAGATCCCAGCCTTACATATCGCCGTTGAACTCCTACCGGACACTTCCCCGATCGAGCAACGTTTACTGCTCCTAGAGAAGGCCGATGAAGATCGGCGCACAGCCATTCAAAACATGGAAGCTGCTAAACAACGATCGAAACTAAGTTACGACAAACGCGTCCACCCAAGAACCTTTTCGGAGGGAGACCTTGTCCTCGCTTACGATCAAGCTCATGATAAAACCGGGAAAGGAAAGTTCGTATCTATGTGGCAAGGCCCCTACATCATACACACCTGCCTTGGGCAGGGGGCATACATTCTGACCGACTCAGAAGGCAACACCCTACGCAACCCACGCAACGGGTTGTACCTTAAACGATTTTACCCATAGAAAATCTGACGGACACCATCGTCCATTTTAGTATAGGCATACATTTTTTGTTCACAAAAAATTTCAAAAAACCTAAATATTTGTTTTTCTCTGCATGACCACAGATGGAGCCTCTTCCACTTGGCCATGTCGGTTTCGCTGATGGTGCAAGCCGTTGGTCTCCCAATCTCGCCTCCGCAGCTTGGGTAATATACTCCCCTTCACATGAGTTAATTCACATTGACGGAGTATGTTTAGGTGCCGCTACCAATAATCAAGCTGAATACGATGCCGTGACCGGTCTCCTGGCCGCCGCTCTCCAAATGAGCATCCGTCACCTCAACGTTTTCTTGGACTCACAACTCCTAGTTTCCCAGCTCAATAATGATTACCAGGTACGCGATCCCTGTCTTTTCAGAAAATTCCTGTGCACTAAACAAATGGTTAGACAGTTTGAATCCATTACATTCACACATGTCCCAAGACACCTCAATAGTGTAGCAGATAACATGGCCAACAGTGTCCTCGACTGGCACACCAATCACATCATGCCATATCCATAAACAAAAATGCATCCATGTGCATAACACGTGCCTCCACGGGCATATACAAAAAACCAATATTGCATCCACGTGCATAACATGTGCCTCCACGGGCATAAAACAAAAAACCAATAATGCATCCACGTACATAACAGGTGCCTCCACGGGCATACATAAATCAACAAACATACTGCATCCACGTGCATAACAGGTGCCTCCACGGGCATATACAAAAGACAAAGGTGCATCCACGTGCATACACGAGAATATATACAAATATATATCCACATATATATATAAATCAAATAGTCAACATGTCATAAGTGCCCGCAGCACCCGATATAAAAAATACATCTGTCATACAAAAAATACTTCCCCATATGCTCATCAGCATTTGGGGGCAGATACAGTATCATCTACTCATCCGGATCCCTAGGATCCTCCGGCTCCTCCTCCGGATCCTCCTCCGCTGGCCCCGCCGGGTCAGGACGACCCCGAACTCGCCGCTTTGCTGGCCCCGCTGGATCGTCCCTCAGACGTATCCTCCCCTGAGCCGGCCCTGCCGGAGCATCTCCTCTACCATCCCCGCGCCTCGCCGCGAGCACCGCTGTCCTCAACAGGAGCGACTGCCACTCAGGCGGCGCACCGAGACATCCCTGCAAAATATCCCGATCCAGGTCTCTCCAACCATCCTCGGGGAGCCCAGCTAGGATCCGGGCAAAGGTACGTCGGACACCATCTATGGCGTCATCATCAGGGCCAACCCCTCGCCCACGAGCTGCATATCCTCCACCACGCGGAGGAGGTACAGGTACAGGTGGATGAGCGACCACCATCGCCCGCCCCTGCCGAGCCACATAGTCAGGTGGTGGCACTGGACCCACATCTGCACAAAGCAAGTAAGCCATCAGATACTATACAAAAAATCATCAATGATAAATCAAACAACATATGATATAATATCAAATAAAACACAAAACATACCGTCTAGGCTCCAGGCCTGTCCTGGGGCACGAGGCATCTCTACGTCACCTCGGTAGTCCATGCCGGCGTAGGGATAGTCCTCAATCACCAGAGGCATCTGCTCCCACTGCTGATAGAAATCCTCCGTGAAGTAGCCGCGGACACCACCGCCGGCACGGGGCATCATCTGCCCCCACCTCATCATACGAGGCTCACTCGGAAGACCAGCACGAACGGGTACCCGTGGCCGCAAGGTCGGCACCCGCTCGAAGAAAAAACAGCATAAGAACGAGGCATAACAAAACTCGCCTCCCTCTCTAATGGCCTTGTCCAGATCTCTCCGGACACCAGCCAGGAACATCTGTGCCCAGGCATAATAAGTACCCTGTAGAACGGAATCCACCATCATCGTCTGCCCCCCAGACATACGATGTGGTGCAGCAGCACCCAATACCCGCAGAACGCAGGCACCAACAGCTCGCATATCCCACTCACGTAGGGATCTCAGACTAATAGAGTTGTTTACCAAAACAGCATCATCCACACAGAAAGTCTGTAATAGGTCCTCCATATCTACACCTGGAGGCAACCTCGGCAAGATATCACCCACCTCACCCAAGCGAGGCAACCCGGTCAAAAAATATACATCCGTGAGAGTGATCTCTAACCTCTCACCACCAATAATGAAGGCACCCTCTGCCGGCACCCACCACTGTACGAGCTTGTTCAGGAGCCGTCTCACTGAACGTATAGGAGGGATCTGAGCGAACTTCAAAAGTCTGCTCATAGCCAGGGTCTGTCTCACCCCTCCATCAGTCTCAATCCTCAGCATGAGATCACCATCGATCTCCCTCTCCCGCCACACGGACTGAGATCTCCGCAACATCCTGCCAGGAAAACAGAAATTTTTTTTTAGCCCCAGCACAAAAATTTAAAAAAAAATCCCATCGCGGCTTTTACACAAAAAGCCGCGATGCCCATCGCGGCTTTTCCACAAAAAGCCGTGATGACCATGGCGGGATCCATGCAAAAACCCGCGATGAACATCGCGGATTTTTGCCGGACAGTCGCGATGAACATCGCGACTATCCGCCATGAACTCGCGATGAACATCGCGGGTTCCGACCTCACAGTCGCGATGAACATCGCGACTGTGAGCCTAAAACCCGCGCGGTTCATCGCGGGTTCAGCCCCGAAACCCGCGCGGTTCCACGTTGGAGAGTCAACGTGGAATTTCGTGGCCTTCGGGGGCCCGCCGCCAAACAAAAAAGACATAATTGACAAGGTTAAGGCGAATAGAGTTACCTGCAACTCGTTAAATCGAAAACCAACGGTGAAATCTCCCGGAAATCAAGAAATAGCTCTGACAGCTCTATCAAACTCGCATGTAACAATGACAAGTCATTTGGGCCCCACGTCCTATTTATAGAAAATCTACCAATTTTCCAACAACCATTGCGGTATCATACGAAGTCCATTTCTCAAACCGTTGGTACCGTTGGGATCAGCACAGCGAGAACTTCATACAGGTTCCTTCCTTTTCCCATTTTCATGGGGTCCATTTTTTGACCATTTTTTAAGCCTCCCTCATGGCCTCGGTTTGCGTGCCACATCGGCCGTTCTCCATTTTTGACGTGCCTTATATAGCCGGATTCAGTTTTCTGCGCTCGTGATGATGCTTGAGATCATTTCTCGCTCTCACCTTTAGATTTTTCGGGCATTTTTTCCCATGCCCCCTTCGTCGCCTCGGTTTGCGTGCCACATCGGTCGTTCTCAGTTTTCGACGTGCCTTATATAGCCGGATTCAGTTTTCCGCGCTCGTGATGATGCTTTAGATCATTTCTCGCTCTCACCTTTAGATTTTCCGGGCATTTTGTTCCCATGCCCCCTTCGTCGCCTCGGTTTGCGTGCCACATCGGCCGTTCTCCGTTTTCGACGTGCCTTATATAGCCGGATTCAGTTTTCCGCGCTCGTGATGATGCTTGAGATCATTTCTCGCTCTCACCTTTAGATTTTTCGGGCATTTTTTCCACGCCCCCTTGTTACCTCGGTTTACGTGCCACATCGGCCGTTCTCCGTTTCTGACAATCCTTATGTCACCGGATCCAGTTTTCCGCACAGATGACGATGCTTGAGACCTTTCCTCGCCCTCATCAATCCATTTTTGTTCGGTATAAGTTTATCCCTTTTTCGGGCCGACCAACCCCTTTTACGAAAAAGGCACTTAGGGAGTTTCTGTTAAGCTCTTTTCTGACTCCTAAAACAACGAAAAGATCGCCGAGCAATCTTGCTTCTTTTCATGCTCGCTAAACGTATCTGAAAGGGCGTCTACCTGGTATAAGTTTACCCCTTTTCCGGACCTCGTAGACTAATTACGAAAAAGGTATACTCTAGTCACATCGGCTAGAAGAGTTCTCCATCCGCATCATTTTATGCTTTTTCGGGCCTTGGAGACTCAACTACAAAAAAGAACACCAATAGAGTCCACTTACCGCTTTCAGACTCTCTAAACATGAAAGCAACCATGAGCATGCGTCGTCCTGGGCTCACAAAATCCACAGGACCGTACCATTTCAGAGCACACTTTTATCCCTTCTTGGAGCTCATTAAAACTACGAAGAAGGAATCAATGGTGCCTCTTGGCGCTACAACACATCATGTCTACTCACATAGCAGCTTCCCCATTTTGGTCGCCTTTGTTCAGAGTATTCTGCAGTATGTCACCCTGAAACTCCCTCGATAGCTACCATTAGCTTCACCCCCCCAGAGTCAGTACATACCCTTCAGTCCCTAAAAGATGATCCCCACACCTACAAGTCAGTTCCCTACGCCGCCAGGTCAACCATGTCATCATGCTCTGAACAAAGGAAGTTTGAGTCTACCCAATTTTGACCCATTTATTTCCCGTTCCCACAAGTATGTCAGTCCTACCATCAGTACTACAACACTTCAGTTTTACACCTCGTGCTCCTATCAAGGAAACATCATTGCCTTGTTAGTTGCTGTTCTCCCTCTGTCGACGACAACCACATTTATTCCAGAGGATAGACCTAGAGGTCCCTGTGTCTTGGACTCGTCCCCATTTATGATGAGTACCTACGAATCATTTCGAGAAGAGTCCTCAGTGCCTCTCCAAATGGTTGTTTCTCACATGCTCGACTTCAACACCTTGATCGCATCGTTGAGACTCGCACAGGGAATTCGTCCGCTCAGTTATTAGTCGAAGACCCCGGATACCACCTGACTCCTCCACATTTGAGAGTCTACCTATGGATACAACCAGTTACATTTTTTCTATATATATCCGGGTTGTGTATGGCGACAGTATTCAGATGTACCCCAGTTTTATACTCCCTCGAGTATACAGATACAAATACTTCCCAGAGATGGCTCACAGTCATTAAGTTCATACAGATGTTGAACACCTTCAGTTTCAGCAGTTCAACAGTTATTCCAGTCTATCAGTTATTGAGATCAGCCATGATCATGAGTATATCCCACAATAATGTCCCCTCTGGACCATTATGATGTACCAGTATATTTCTTTACGTATTAGATCCCCCTTCTTGGGACTAATTGTTTTGTATATGTCTTGATACGAGCATGGGAATGCCCGCCTCGTCCTTCATCAGAGATTATACCTCATTCATATTGAGGCCATGTAATATTTTTTTATTTTTGCAGCTTCCAAGGGCCGTGGCTCCAGTCTCCAACCGGTCTCTTCTCTCCCCTAAAACCCCAGAAAAAGACAAATGAACTATGATGTCTATCGGCCATACGATGAGCTCCTGCCCTCACACATCAGGGGGCAATCTGTTAACACCCAAAAAGTGCTCACTAGCTCATTTCCCTATTCACATGACCCATTTATCCACTTTTTCACCATCAAAAGCCTCTGAAACCAACAAAAGGTCACCAAAAGACCTAAGTACACCCCTTTTTCCATTTAAAAAGATTATTTTTCCAAGAAAATCATAAAAAACCCTCAAAAAGGGTCCAAATTCCCAAAAATATTAAAAAGGGAATTAAAATATTATTTTTATTCAAAAAAGGAAAAAGGAGGGAAAAGTACCTAAACCATGTTGGTCAATACCATTTGGTTTCCACAAAACCACAAATGGTATTTCCCACCACCAAAACCTATAAAAATGTGGTAGGGGCTCCTCATTTCAGATCCATCCATTATCTCATCCTTATGCTGCTGAAATCTCCCCTGAGCATTTTAGCCATTGCAAACCACATTAGAGAAGAGACCATTGGAGATTGGAGTTGCTCATCCTTGGAGCCATTCAACCTCACCATTAGAGGTATTGATTCCGCAAGCACTTGCTTGCCCCATTCTTTCAATACAAATTTATTATTCTTATATGTTCTTGTTCTTGATTTTAAATTATCTTTGTTATTTGCTTAATATCTTTGCTTAGATCCATGAATAGTCTTGTTTAATTAGTTTATGGTTATTTATTTCCATTGAAACTACTGCTACTAGTTAGCAGGTGCCCATAGCACTAAGCCTGGTTGCAAAACCGGGCCAACACCTACGAGAACTATGGCATCATTGATTTGAAAAACAAAATGATGACCTTCGAGGCGAATGGTATGAAGGTGACTCATCCATTAGATCCCCCACCAAGCTACAGGGTACACCGAACCAATCCAAAAAACATTTAATGAGATATTTTAGATGGGATTTATACCTTCACTCCAGGTTAGAAAGAGGACCATGTGAATCCAACTGCAGATGGTTATGTAAGCTAGTGAAGCATTCAATATTTCGACAATGATTCTAACGTTGCTTGGGACAACTGGAAAAATAGACGACATGAGATCTCATCCTGACATTCCACAATGATAAAATATGTCAGATGGATCGGGATCGATTTCAGTTAAGCACCAACATATGATGGAACTGATCGAATTGATACATTCTTATAGAAGATGGAAGCCACGGTAGAAGAACAATACTGTATGGATGTACTAGACACTGCTCTTAAAGGCACCCCACAAGATGGTGGGCCACATAAAAATATGATCTACCTGATTAGGATACAACATAGATAATCGTGGTGCTCATATTTATGATGTCTATGCATGCTAACATGGCCAACAAAGTATACATGGGGGAATCTAATCCTTATCAGCATATTGAACTTTGCGAGCTCCAACGATAAGCAGAAGGATTACGGCCATAGTTCTAGGTCCACCAATTCTTCCATGAGCTCTAACTTATCCCAAAGTCTTGGTACTTGCACGAAGAAACAAGAAGGCAGACCGATTGTTGGAAGAAGTTGCATGCAAAATTTTGTAAGGACTTTTATTTTTTCGCAACAAGTGATGTGGTAACTGTTGAAATATTGTAACTTCTAAGAATATTATATTTGTATTATTCTAGAGATGTTTCAATCCTTCGTCGGGACTTTATCATGTATCCGGAGATGTTTATTCCTTTGAGAGAATGTGGTAACTAGGGTTATTAGACCTCCCTTGCAGGGTCAGCCCTGAGTTAGCTGTTTAGGGGTTATTAGAATCTCTTAGGAGAGGTCGGCCCAGTTAGGGTGAAAAGTCAGTTAGAAGTTGAGTATAAATAGAGGAGGTGTGTTCCTCAATATACTCACTCATTCACTCACTTGTGTATTGCGCATACGAGAGAGAGAGAGAGAGAGAGATCTGCATAGGAGGAGAAGGAGCTCTTGTTTGGGGACTACATCTTTGTATTGGTTGATCATCTATATTGAGGAAAGCTTTGTTGGGTTTTCTACCCCATGAGGGTTTCCCAGGGTAAATCTTTGTTTATCTTATGATTGTGTTTCTTTCAGTGATGTTCCTTGTGAATTTAAGCTAAAACTAACATGGTATCAGAGCTAGCCTGAATTGGACATCTTTCACAAGGTGAAAATACCTCTCTCTCCCCCTCCGGTGAAAATTAGGGTTTCAGCAAAAGTTGGAATTTTTGGAATCTGATTGCATGGCTAGATAGCCCTCCTCAAAATCAAAATTTTGATCCCTAGATCGAACTTTTTGAGTGGGTAGAACCCCGGGCTTTGTCAAACCCTAGTTTGATTTTTGGACCAGAAAAAACAGAAAACGAGTGAACTAGAAAAGTTGCGAACGTGTGCACCAGTAAACCAGAAAAAGTGCGAACCAGAAAACCTGTTGCAGATCCGAAAGTTGCTAGTCAAATTTGAAGGGTGAAAATATGAAGTTTCCATAAGCATAGTACACCATTCATCTCAATTCAATCAAGCACATCTCTTGGTAAGATCTATTCTACTTTTTGAGAAACTTCAAGTTTTGTGACATCCTGGATAAGATGGCTCCAAGCACTAAGCTTGAAGACAAGCTAGAGGGTATAGAGAATTTTCGGGCATGGAAATATAGGATTGGTCTCATTCTTGAAGAGAATGATCTTGCCCAATATATCAAGATGAGGTTGCAGAACCTGCGGAAGATGAAGCCAAAGAGAAGTATAAGAAGGACTTGATTAGGGAAAAGAGAATCATTGTTGATTCTATCAAGGAGCACTTTATTCCCCAAGTGGCATCCAAGAAGACCCCAAAGGAAATGTATGATTCCCTAGGCAAAATGTATGAAGGAAGGAACATCAACATGAAGATGAATTTGAGAACTCAATTGAAGAGTACCAAAATGAATAAAGGAGAATCTATTCAAGATTATTTCACAAGGGTCTCCCAATTCAAGGAACAACTAGAAGCCATTGGAGACACTCTTGATGAAGATGAACTAGTCATGACTACTCTCAATGGTCTCACTAGACCTTGGGATTCATTCATCCAAACCATGTGTGCAAGAAAAGAAAGTATGAAGTTTGATGTGGTATGGGAGGATTGCATACAAGAAGAGGCTAGGGTAGCCAATAGAGAAGCCTTGCTTAAAGAAGATGACCAAGCTTTGGCCACCCACACCAAAAGAAGAAGGAGTCATTTCAACTACAAGAAGAATGGCCACAAGGAGTCTCAACCTCCTCATAGATTTAAAAGGAGAGGAGTAAGTTCAGAAAGAGACCTCTCCTCAGTTCAATGTTACAGTTGTCACAAACTAGGACACATTTCTAGAAATTGTCCTTCAAAGAAGAAGAAGGATCTTCACAAAAGACATCAAGAACATTTAGCAGAAGATGATAGTGAAGAAGAAGAAAAGGAAATGCCTCAAAAGAAAAGAACTAAAATAGAAGAAGAAGATGCAGAAAAATATGTTCTATTCTCTGCACTCTCTGGGTCTATAACACCTGGAGAAGATACATGGCTTATTTATAGTGGTGCTTCAAAGCACATGACAGGACAAAAGAAGACTCTTTCAAGACTTGAAGAGAAGACCTCTCCACAGAAGGTATCTTTATGAGATGATTATCAATATCCCATCAAGGGAGTTGGTGAAGTAAGCTACAAGCTTGATTCTGGAACTCCATTGAAGATGAAGGAAATATTATATGTACCAAGTTTGAAGAAGAACCTTCTTTCTATCTCAGCATTAGATAAGAAAGGTTATAGGGTTGTATTCATATATGGACAAGTACTCATGTGGCCCAAAGGAAAATCAATTGAGGATGCCATTGTTACTGGTGAAGAGGAATGAGGTCTATACAAACTCAAGGGTTATCCAGAAGCTGCCCTTGTTCATGAAGCCACTAGCCCAAGTGAGCTATGGCATAGGAGGCTTGATCACATTAACTACAGAGCACTACCTCATGTGAGCAAGGTAGTTATAGGATTACCAAATTTGAAAATTGATCATGATGGCACATGCAAAGGATGTGCAAAAGGGAAGAATATCAAGAACCCATTTCCAAAGAGTGAAACAAAGACTAAAAGTACTTTGGAATTGATTCATTCAGATGTATTTGGACCAATTCTCTCCACATCCTTGAGTGGGTATGAATATTACCTTACATTTATTGATGACTACTCAAGGAAGACTTGGATATATTTCCTCAAGGGAAAAGATGAAGCCTTTGGAAAGTTCAAGGAATTCAAATCCTTGATAGAAAATCATTCAGAAAAGAAGATCAAGATACTCAGGACAGATAATGCTGGAGAATATACTTCAAAGGATTTTGAAGTATTTTGTAAAGAAGCTGGAATCAAGAGGGAGCTAACCACTCCCTACAATCCTCAACAAAATGGTGTTGTGGAAAGAAAGAATAGAACCATTATGGAAGCAGTAAAAACAATGATACATGATCAAGACCAACCTATGTATCTATGGGCTGAAGCAGCCATGACAACAGTCTATGTGCAGAATAGACTATCTCATAGTGCTCTTGAATTCAAGACCCCAGAAGAAGTGTTCACAGGGAAGAAGCCTGAGGTAAGCCACCTCAAGATATTTGGATGCCCAGTATATATTCACATACCAAAATAAAATAGAACTAAGTTGGATCCTTCTGGAAAGAAGGGAATATTTGTTGGATATTGTGAAGCATCCAAAGCATTCAGAATATACATCCCAGGATTCCATCATATGGAAATTAGTAGAGATGTGACATTTGATGAAGAGGCATCTCTCAAGAGATCTAAGAAGTGCCAGTATGAAGAAGTATATGAGGAAGATGCACCTCCTAGAACTGCTGAGGCTGTACCCATCCCTGAATAAGTAACACCTGAAGACCATGACATGATAGAACCACAAGAAGCCCCTACCATAAACATATCAAGAAAGATAAATCCAACATGGGAAAGAGACATTATACAAGGAGCAGAAAAGTATGGAGCTCCTGAAGGCTCCACTAGAGTGAGCAAGAAACCAAAGTCATTCTCCAGCTATATGGCTTTGATGTGTGATCTTGTATATCAAGAACCCACTAGTTATAAAGAAGCATCTCATAAGAAAGAGTGGGTAGAGGCAATGACAGAGGAATACCGGTCAATAATGAAGAATGATGTTTGGGATATAGTTCCCAAACCAAAGGACAAGAGTGTGGTATCCTCCAAATGGATATACAAAATAAAGCATGCTACGGATGGTAGCATTGAAAAGTATAAGGCAAGATTTGTGGCCAGATGATTCTCTCAAAAGGAGGGATTGACTATGAAGAGACATTTGCACCAGTTGCAAGGTACACTTCCATTAGAACCATCATGGCACTTGCATCCATGATGAAGTGGGAATTACACCAGATGGATGTAAAGACAGCCTTCTTGAATGGTGTGATTGAGGAAGAAGTGTACATAGAACAACCACAAGGATTTGAGGTTGAAGATAGAAGAACCCACGTATGCAAACTAAAGAAGGATTTGTATGGGTTGAAGTAAGATCCCAAAGCTTGGTATGGAAGAATTGACAGTTTCTTGACAAGCTTGGGTTTTATCAAGAGTAAAGTTGATCCTAACCTTTATCTCAAGGTTATGGATGATAAACCTGTCATATTGTTGCTATATGTGGATGATCTATTTCTGACTGGAAATGAGAAACAAATTGTCGAGTGCAAGAAGAAGCTCTCTGCAGAGTTTGAGATGAAAGATATCGGATTGATGCAGCATTACTTCCTCGGTTTGGAAGTATGGCAAGGATCAAAAGGAATCTTTCTCAACTAGGGAAAGTATGCTGTGGAAATATTGAAAAGATTCGATATGTTGGAATGTAAATCCATGGCCACTCCCATGGATTCCATCTTAAATCTATTAGCAGATGACTCATCAGAGTTAGTGGATGTAACTCTGTACAAACATATTATTGAGTCATTGATGTATTTGATGAACACTAGGCCAGATATATGCTTTGATGTGAACACCTTGAGTCAGTATCTAGTGGAACCTAGACGTGTTCACCTGATAGCTGCAAAGCATGTGATGAGGTACCTGAAGGGTATCATAGACTTTGGTCTATATTATCTTGGAGATCATGACTTCAGATTGTATGGATACACAGATGCTGACTGGTAGGAAGTGTATCAGACAGGAAGAGCACATCGGGTGGATGTTATTGTCTGGGATCTTCCATGATCTCGTGGTTTAGCAGGAAGCAGTCTAGTGTGGCTCTCAACACAACTAAAGCAGAATATATAGCTACTTGCTCCGCTATTTGTGAAGCAATATGGCTTTGGAAGTTGTTATCAAGATTGTTTGACTTAGAGATGGACCCCACTGTGATCTTGTGTGAAAACCAGAGTTGTATCAAGATGACAGAGAATACAGTGTTCCATGATAAGTCAAAGCACATAGAGGTCCGATATTTCTATATATGGGATATGGTGTAGAAAGGAGCTATAAAGCTCGAGTATGTGAGCACTGACAAACAAGTTGCTGATGTATTGATCAAACCTCTGTCTCGAGTAAAGTTTGAGTATTTACGAGACAAGCTTGGTGTAGTTCAGAAGGACCCTCCTCGAAAGGGGGAGTGATATGGTCGTTGATGATGAGATTGCCTGCATCGACGGTAAGGTCGATGATGTGGATACATGTATCGATGATGTGGATACTTGTATTGATGATGAGGATACTTGATACCTGATATTGACGATGAGGTCAATGATATGGACGATGACGTCAATGATATCGACGATGAGGTTGTGATATTGAAGATGAAGTCAATGATACCGACGATGAGGCTGATTAGTGGTCCTTAGACTTGGTCTAAGTTGACGAGTGGATTGTATCATCCTTGGACACATGTCCTAAAGAGATCCGTAGACTCTTGTCTCCGAGAAAGATGTTGGTAAATCCTAGATTTGATCTAGGTCACATCCAGTATGAAAAAGGACTAACTCCGTTTTGATAAATCCTAGATTTGATCTAGGTCACATCCAGTATGAAAAAAGACTGGCTATGTGGTGATAAATCCTAGATTTGATCTAGGTCACATCCAGTATGAAAAAGGACTGGCTTTGTGGTGATAAATCCTAGATTTGATCTAGGTCACATCCAGTATGAAAAAGGATTGGCTCTGTGGTGATAAATCCTAGATTTGATCTAGGTCACATCTAGCATGAAAAAGGACTGGCTCTGTGGTGATAAATCCTAGATTTGATCTAGGTCACATCCAGCATGAAAAAGGATTGGTTCTGTGGTGATAAATCCTAGATTTGATCCAAGTCACATCCAGTATGAAAAAGGAATGGTTCTGTGGTGATAAATCCTAGATTTTATCTAGGTCACATCCAGTATGAAAAAGGACTGGCTCTGTGGTGATAAATCCTAGATTTAATCTAGGTCACATCCCGTATGAAAAAGGACTGGTACTATGGTTGGGATTGCATCGTCCCTAGACATGAGAGGTGTCTTAAAGTGAGAAGGATTGATCATCCTGTAAGAAAATCTGGTTTGCATTGTCCATAGACATGTGAGGTGTCTTAAATTGAGAGGGATTGATCATCCCGTAAGTAGATCAGGATTGTATCCTCCTTGGACCTATGTTCTAAAGTGAGAGGGATTGATCATCCCGTAATTGGATCATGTGTATTGCAGAGTATGCTGCTATGATGATGATGTTGTTGATCGGGAGATCCAAATGATGATGTTGTTGATCGGGAGATCCAGATGATGATGTTGATCGAGAGATCCCGATGATGATGCTATTGATCGAGAGATCCAGATGATGATGTTGTTGATCGAGAGATCCATATGATGATGCTTTTGATCGGGAGATCCAGATGATGATGCTGTTGATCAAGAGATCCAGATGATGATGATGTTGATCGAGAGATCCAGATGATGATGTTGTTGATCGAGAGATCCAGCTGTTGATTGGGAGATCCAGATGATGATGTTGTTGTAGTTGTTCGGATGCTACAGAAGATGGAGACTCAGTACTGAAGATGTTGATATTCCAGTATTGAAGATTTGAAGATGTTCCAGTAATTGTTTGAGTTATTGATGATGTTAAAGAAAGCTTCCAATGATTTATAGATGTATCATGTATCATGTAGTTAATGACTCATTGTTCATGCATATGTTGTTATAATAT